>CM026262.1:24991832-25591832 GCA_014851425.1 Senna tora
GCGATGTGAGACATCGACTAGAACAACGTCAGATGACATTTGAGACCTCAGTTTTATAATCACCATGACGATGGTCATTGCCCTATCCTGGCAATAGGGTCAGAAAGGTTTTATATTGCAATGACGATAGCTTGAAGCTCAGAGAGTGCATCTGGACGGGTATATAAGTTATATCCTGTTAAGGATACTCGTCCATATTAATAAGGAGAAGAATTGTTGATCCTTCGGGAAAGATACAAAGAATCCTATTAATATGTGAGACTAAGGTAAGGAGACACGGGAGGAACCTACGGGTGAACCGTGAGCCTAACCTAGTAAAAGAGAAATCATCCTGTGGACTTGGTCCAAGGTGTGTCAGTGGCCATGCTTCGAGACGTCGTGTCGTGCCCGCCATGTGGCCTGGTTGGGTAATGGACGAGTGGGCTCAAGCTATTGCCCCGCAGTAAGGGGTCAGGACGTGCCACGTGGTGGCTACGTATCAGTTGTTTGATAGATAGAAGTTGATTGTGTTTGATTAATAGAATTGTCACGAGGTGACTAGTACCCAAGTGAATGGGTTAAGTATTGTTTGATTAACAGAATTGTCACGAGGTGACCAGTACCCGAGTGAATGGGTTAAGTATATTTGCCACGTGATGGCCAGCAGCCCGAGTGCACGGGTTCGAAGTAGAAAAGCCACGTAGTGGCTAGTAGATACCCCAGAGTTGGGGAGATTAAGTAGATGTATGTTTAGCATCTGTGTGTATGTACAAATTATCTGTGTTTGCATATAATTGTTGATTGTGCAGCGTAGTGGTAACGTACAGGATTACGTCACCGCACGTCTTGTTTGATTCAGACATGCTGAAACGTGAGAAGACCAGTAAGTAAAAGCCGGCACTATATGTTACATGTGTACTTGCTGATTGATAATGTGGAATAAACTGCTGCATGTTTACAGTTATTAAATGCATGTGAGTGTTTGGGTGAAATTTCTATTGTTGTGTGACCACCAAGAATGTATGCTAACAACAGTAACTAGTTGTTTTTGCATGTGGTTGTGTATGACTCCCAAACCCAGCGCTATGGAACCCACCTTGCACCGGGGATGGGAGAGTCCTCACTGAGTCGCGTGGTTTAGACTCACACCTCATTTTTACTACACAGAGACAGGTTAAGTACAGGTGGAAGAAGTCTCGGTGGAACGAGGGTTGAGCAACACCTTCCAAGACCCACAACTTGTTCATGTGGGTGAATAAATTGTAATTGTAATTTAATTTACTTTATCATATATCATAAAGTAAAGGGTAGACGTACCCAACTATATTGTATCACTAAATCTAGAGTTGTCAGCTTCACACACCTTAAAGATCAGGATTAGTTATCTTGCGATATAAGGAAAACTTGTTTTCAAAATATATATATACATATATCTGTTGCATGTGAATATGATAGGCAGCATCTTCGGATGTGTAGCCAGTACACAGGTTATATACATTATGTGTGTTTTTCTATATCTATATCCTGAAGCGGAACTGGCCGTGGATTTGCTTGCCTAGGATAGGCCACCATTTCGGTGTAGCCATGGTATTATAATGCATGTGAATGTATTTTTCAAAAATAGCTATTCTGTCAATTAGGTGATAAGGCTTACAGGCAGAGGGATCTTTCCTGTGTCTGTGCCGGTCACGGTCCTCTAAACGGGGGTCGTCACAAACTTGGTATCAGAGCCAGGTTGTTTTTCAAGGGTGTGAAGCTAACTAGTAGTCTTAGGTGTCAGTTGGGCTATCCATTACGAATCCGGACGTAATGGTGGTTCCGACGGGCACTTGTGAGGTTGCTCAGGATGTTGAGTCATAAATTCTTTCGAGTCATCGCTTTAGGGATAGAATTTGTATGTGAAATTCTATGCAAAGCATATAACCTATACAGTACACAAGTGCCGATGAGCACTAAGGGGTAAGGTGGGGTGGCAGTGACCCCGGGAACCTTAGTACGCCATAATAGGGAAAGGAGACATCCATGGAGGATGCTACCTAGACACAGACACATTTGGTTGATTTGTAGGCAGGAATGCGCTACAATGTGTGATTTTTTTACAAGTGTTAAATGAAACGATGCGTCTGCTCTGTTAGCGGCGCATTGTGTGCTATCGTATAGGCACAAGTTGTTTGATTATAGCATGAAATGCAAGTAGAATAGAAATATGCAGTGAATGGTAGTTTATGCTAGGAATGGTTTATAGAGTGAAAGAAAAGACACGCTTGGAGTGCATCTGGACGGGTATATCAGTTATATCCTGTTAAGGATACTCGCCCATATTAATAAGGAGAAGAATTGTTGATCCTTCGGGAAAGATACAAAGAATCCTATTAATATGTGAGACTAAGGTAAGGAGACACGGGAGGAACCTACGGGTGAACCGTGAGCCTAACCTAGTAAAAGAGAAATCATCCTGTGGAGTTGGTCCAGGGTTGTGAGACTAAGGTAAGGAGACACGGGAGGAACCTACGGGTGAACCGTGAGCCTAACCTAGTAAAAGAGAAATCATCCTGTGGAGTTGGTCCAGGGTGTGTCAGTGGCCATGCTTTGAGACGTCGTGTCGTGCCCGCCATGTGGCCAGGTTGGGTAATGGACGAGTGGGCTCAAGCTATTGCCCCGCAGTAAGGGGTAAGGGCGTGTCTCGTGGTGGCTACGTATCAGTTGTTTGATAGATCGAAGTTGATTGTGTTTGATTAATAGAATTGTCACGAGGTGACTAGTACCTAAGTGAATGGGTTAAGTATTGTTTGATTAACAGAATTGTCACGAGGTGACCAGTACCCGAGTGAATGGGTTAAGTATATTTGCCACGTGGTGGCCAGCAGCCCGAGTGCACGGGTTCGAAGTAGAAAAGCCACGTAGTGGCTAGTAGATACCCAAGAGTTGGGGAGATTAAGTAGATGTATGTTTAGCATCTGTGTGTATGTACAAATTATCTGTGTTTGCATATAATTGCTGATTGTGCAGCGTAGTGGTAACGTACTGGATTACGTCACCGCACGTCTTGTTTGATTCAGACATGCTGAAACGTGAGAAGACCGGTAAGTAAAAGCCGGCACTATATGTTACATGTGTACTTGCTGATTGATGATGTGGAATAAACTGCTGCATGTTTACAGTTATTAAATGCATGTGAGTGTTTGGGTGAAATTTTGTTTTTGCATGTGGTTGTGTATGACTCCCAAACCCAGCGCTATGGTACCCACCTTGCGCCGGGGATGAGAGAGTCCTCACTGAGTCGCGTGATTTAGACTCACACCTCATTTTTACTACACAAAGATAGGTTAAGTACAGGTGGAAGAAGTCTCGGTGGAACGAGGGTTGAGCAACACCTTCCAAGACCCACATCTTGTTCTTGTGGGTGAATAAATTGTAATTGCAATTTAATTTACTTTATCATGTATCATAAAGTAAAGGGTAGACGTACCCAACTATATTGTATCACTAAATCTAGAACTGTCAGCTTCACACACCTTAAAGATCAGGATTAGTTATCTTGCGATACAGGGAAAACTTGTTTTCAAAATATATATATATACATATATCTGTTGCATGTGAATAGGATAGGCAGCATCTTCGAATGTGTAGCCACTACACAGGTTATATACATTATGTATGTTTTCCTATATCTATATCCTGAAGCGGCACTGGCCGTGGATTTGCTTGCCTAGGATAGGCCACCATTTCGGTGTAGCCATGGTATTATAATGCATGTCAATGTATTTTTCAATAATAGATATTCTGTCAATTAGGTGATAAGGCTTACAGGCAAAGGGATATTCCCTGTGTCTGTGTCGGTCACGGTCCTCTAAACGGAGGTCGTGACATGAATATTACGTTTTCGAAACACTCATAGGCGAAATCTGATTAAAAAAAGAAAAATAAATATCAAGTTTTCAAAACAATCATCGGCGAAAACTGATTAAAAAAAGAAAAATGAATATAAAGTTTTCAAAACACTCATCGGCGAAAACTGGTTAAAAAAATGAATAATAAGTTTTCGAAACACTTACCGGTGAAAATTGATTAAGAAAAAGAAAATTGAATATCAAGTTTTCGAAACACTCTTCGGGGAAAACCATTTAAAAAAAGAAAAATGAATATTACGTTTTCGAAACACTCATCGGCGAAAAGTGATTAAAAAAAGAAAAAAAGAATATCAAGTTTTCAAAACACTCATCGACGAACACTGATTAAAAAAAGAAAAATGAATATCATGTTTTCAGAACACTTATCGGCGAAAACTGATTAAGAAAAGAAAAATGAATATCAATTTTTCGAAACACTCATCGACGAAAACTATTTAAAAAAAAAGAAAAATGAATATTACGTTTTCGAAACACTCAACGGCGAAAACTGATTAAAAAATAAAAAATTACTATCACGTTTTCGAAACCCTCATCGGTGAAAATTGATTAAAAAGAGAAAAATTAATATCAAGTTTTCGAAACACTCATCAACTGACTGAAAAAAGAAAAATGAATATCAAATTTTCGAAACAGTCATCGACGAAAAATTATTTAAAAAATAAAAATGAATATAAAGTTTTCGAAACACGTATCGGCGAAAACTGATTAAAAAAAGAAAAATGAATATCAAGTTTTCGAAACACTTATCGGTGAAAACTTATTAAAAAAAGAAAAATGAATATCAAGTTTTCGAAACACTCATCGACCAAAACTAATTAAAAAAGAAATATGAATATCAAGTTTTCGAAACACTCATCGGTGAAAACTTATTAGAAAAAGAAAAATAATTATCATGTTTTCGAAACATTCATCAACCAAAACTAATTAAAAAAGAAAAATAAATATCAAGTTTTCAAAACACTCATCGGCGAAAACTGATTAAAAAAAGAAAAATGAATATCAAGTTTTCAAAACACTCATCGGCGAAAACTGGTTAAGAAAAGAAAAATGAATAAAAGTTTTCGAAACACTCATCGACGAAAACTGATTAAGAAAAAGAAAAATGAATATCAAGTTTTCGAAACACTCATCGATGAACACTGATTAAAAAAAAGAAAAATGAATATCAAGTTTTCAGAACACTCGTTGGCGAAAACTGATTAAAAAAAAGAAAATTGAATATCAATTTTTCGAAACTCTTATCGGCGAAAACTATTTTAAAAAAAGAAAAATGAATATTACGTTTTCGAAACACTCATCGGCGAAAAGTGATTAAAAAAAGAAAAAAGAATATCAAGTTTTCAAAACATTCATCGACGAACACTGATTAAGAAAAGAAAAATGAATATCAAGTTTTCAGAACACTTATCGGCGAAAACTGATTAAGAAAAGAAAAATGAATATCAATTTTTCGAAACACTCATCGACGAAAACTATTTAAAAAAGAAAAAGAAAAATGAATATTACGTTTTTAAAACACTCAACGGCGAAAACTGATTAAAAAATGAAAAATTACTATCAAGTTTTCGAAACCCTCATCGGTGAAAATTGATTAAAAAGAGAAAAATTAATATCAAGTTTTCGAAACACTCATCAACGAAAACTGACTGAAAAAAGAAAAATGAATATCAAATTTTCGAAACAGTCATCGACGAAAAATTATTTAAAAAATAAAAATGAATATAAAGTTTTCGAAACACGTATCGGCGAAAACTGATTAAAAAAAGAAAAATGAATATCAAGTTTTCGAAACACTCATCGGTGAAAACTAATTAATTAAAGAAAAATGAATATCACGTTTTAGAAACACTCATCGGCGAAAACTGAATAAGAAAAAAAAATGAATATCAAGTTTTCGAAACACTAATCGGCGAAAACTATTGTAAAAAGAAAAAGGAAAATGAATATTACATTTTCAAAACACTCATCGGCGAAAACTGATTAAAAAAAAGAAAAATAAATAACAAGTTTTCGAAACACTTATCGGTGAAAACTTATTAAAAAAAGAAAAATGAATATCATGTTTTCGAAACACTTATCGGTGAAAACTTATTAAAAAAAGAAAAATGAATATCAAGTTTTCGAAACACTCATCGACCAAAACTAATTAAAAAAGAAATATGAATATCAAGTTTTCGAAACACTCATCGGTGAAAACTTATTAGAAAAAGAAAAATAATTATCATGTTTTCGAAACATTCATCAACCAAAACTAATTAAAAAAGAAAAATAAATATCAAGTTTTCGAAACACTCATCGGCGAAAACTGATTAAAAAAAGAAAAATGAATATCAAGTTTTCAAAACACTCATCGGCGAAAACTGGTTAAGAAAAGAAAAATGAATAAAAGTTTTCGAAACACTCATCGACGAAAACTGATTAAGAAAAAGAAAAATGAATATCAAGTTTTCGAAACACTCATCGATGAACACTGATTAAAAAAAAGAAAAATGAATATCAAGTTTTCAGAACACTCGTTGGCGAAAACTGATTAAAAAAAAGAAAATTGAATATCAATTTTTTGAAACTCTTATCGGCGAAAACTATTTTAAAAAAAGAAAAATGAATATTACGTTTTCGAAACACTCATCGGCGAAAAGTGATTAAAAAAAGAAAAAAGAATATCAAGTTTTCAAAACATTCATCGACGAACACTGATTAAGAAAAGAAAAATGAATATCAAGTTTTCAGAACACTTATCGGCGAAAACTGATTAAGAAAAGAAAAATGAATATCAATTTTTCGAAACACTCATCGACGAAAACTATTTAAAAAAGAAAAAGAAAAATGAATATTACGTTTTTAAAACACTCAACGGCGAAAACTGATTAAAAAATGAAAAATTACTATCAAGTTTTCGAAACCCTCATCGGTGAAAATTGATTAAAAAGAGAAAAATTAATATCAAGTTTTCGAAACACTCATCAACGAAAACTGACTGAAAAAAGAAAAAATGAATATCAAATTTTCGAAACAGTCATCGACGAAAAATTATTTAAAAAATAAAAATGAATATAAAGTTTTCGAAACACGTATCGGCGAAAACTGATTAAAAAATGAAAAATGAATATCAAGTTTTCGAAACACTCATCGGTGAAAACTAATTAATTAAAGAAAAATGAATATCACGTTTTAGAAACACTCATCGGCGAAAACTGAATAAGAAAAAAAAATGAATATCAAGTTTTCGAAACACTAACCGGCGAAAACTATTGTAAAAAGAAAAAGGAAAATGAATATTACATTTTCAAAACACTCATCGGCGAAAACTGAATAAAAAAAAGAAAAATAAATAACAAGTTTTCGAAACACTTATCGGTGAAAACTTATTAAAAAAAGAAAAATGAATATCAAGTTTTCGAAACACTCATCGACCAAAACTAATTAAAAAAGAAATATGAATATCAAGTTTTCGAAACACTCATCGGTGAAAACTTATTAGAAAAAGAAAAATAATTATCATGTTTTCGAAACATTCATCAACCAAAACTAATTAAAAAGGAAAAATGAATATCAAGTTTTCAAAACACTCATCGGCGAAAACTGATTAAAAAAAGAAAAATGAATATCAAGTTTTCAAAACACTCATCGGCGAAAACTGGTTAAGAAAAGAAAAATGAATAAAAGTTTTCGAAACACTCATCGACGAAAACTGATTAAGAAAAAGAAAAATGAATATCAAGTTTTCGAAATACTCATCGATGAACACTGATTAAAAAAAAGGAAAATGAATATCAAGTTTTCAGAACACTCGTCGGCGAAAACTGATTAAAAAAAAGAAAATTGAATATCAATTTTTCGAAACACTCATCGACGAAAACTATTTTATAAAAAGAAAAATGAATATTACGTTTTCGAAACACTCGTCGGCGAAAAGTGATTAAAAAAAGAAAAAAGAATATCAAGTTTTCAGAGCACTCATCCACGAGCACTGATTAAAAAAAGAAAAATGAATATCAAGTTTTCAGAACACTTATCGGCGAAAACTAATTAAGAAAAGAAAAATGAATATCAATTTTTCGAAACACTCATCGACGAAAACTATTTAAAAAAGAAAAAGAAATATGAATATTACGTTTTCGAAACACTCAACGGCGAAAACTGATTAAAAAATGAAAAATTACTATCAAGTTTTCGAAACCCTCATCGGTGAAAATTGATTAAAAAGTGAAAAATTAATATCAAGTTTTCGAAACACTCATCAACGAAAACTGACTGAAAAAAGAAAAATGAATATCAAATTTTCGAAACAGTCATCGACGAAAAATTATTTAAAAAATAAAATGAATATAAAGTTTTCGAAACACGTATCGGCGAAAACTGATTAAAAAAAGAAAAATGAATATCAAGTTTTCGAAACACTCATCGGTGAAAACTAATTAATTAAAGAAAAATGAATATCATGTTTTAGAAACACTCATCGGCGAAAACTGAATAAGAAAAAAAAATGAATATCAAGTTTTCGAAACACTAATCGGCAAAAATTATTGTAAAAAGAAAAAGAAAAATGAATATTACATTTTCAAAACACTCATCGGCGAAAACTGATTAAAAAAAATAAAAATAAATAACAAGTTTTCGAAACACTTATCGGTGAAAACCTATTAAAAAAAGAAAAATGAATATCAAGTTTTCGAAACATCATCGACCAAAACTAATTAAAAAAGAAATATGAATATCAAGTTTTCGAAACACTCATCGGTGAAAACTTATTAGAAAAAGAAAAATAATTATCATGTTTTCGAAACATTCATCAACCAAAACAAATTTAAAAAGAAAAATGAATATCAAGTTTTCAAAACACTCATCGGCGGAAACTAATTAAAAAAATGAGAAATGAATATCAAGTTTTCGAAACACTCGTTAGCGAAAACATACTAGAAAAAGAAAAATGAATATCAAGTTTTCGAAACACTCATCAGCGAAAATTGATTAAAAAAAGAAAAATGAATATCAAGTTTTCGAAACACTTATCGGTGAAAACTTATTAAAAAAAGAAAAATGAATATCAAGTTTTCGAAACACTCATCGACCAAAACTAATTAAAAAAGAAATATGAATATCAAGTTTTCGAAACACTCATCGGTGAAAACTTATTAGAAAAAGAAAAATAATTATCATGTTTTCGAAACATTCATCAACCAAAACTAATTAAAAAAGAAAAATAAATATCAAGTTTTCAAAACACTCATCGGCGAAAACTGATTAAAAAAAGAAAAATGAATATCAAGTTTTCAAAACACTCATCGGCGAAAACTGGTTAAGAAAAGAAAAATGAATAAAAGTTTTCGAAACACTCATCGTCGAAAACTGATTAAGAAAAAGAAAAATGAATATCAAGTTTTCGAAACACTCATCGATGAACACTGATTAAAAAAAAGAAAAATGAATATCAAGTTTTCAGAACACTCGTCGGCGAAAACTGATTAAAAAAAAGAAAATTGAATATCAATTTTTCGAAACACTTATCGACGAAAACTATTTTAAAAAAAGAAAAAAGAATATTACGTTTTCGAAACACTCATCGGCGAAAAGTGATTAAAAAAAGAAAAAAGAATATCAATTTTTCAAAACACTCATCGACGAACACTGGTTAAAAAAAGAAAAATGAATATCAAGTTTTCAGAACACTTATCGGCGAAAACTGATTAAGAAAAGAAAAATGAATATCAATTTTTCGAAACACTCATCGACGAAAACTATTTAAAAAAGAAAAAGAAAAATGAATATTACGTTTTCGAAACACTCAACGGCGAAAACTGATTAAACAATGAAAAATTACTATCAAGTTTTCGAAACCCTCATCGGTGAAAATTGATTAAAAGGAGAAAAATTAATATCAAGTTTTCGAAAACACTCATCAACGAAAACTGACTGAAAAAAGAAAAATGAATATCAAATTTTCGAAACACTCATCGACGAAAAATTATTTAAAAAATAAAAATGAATATAAAGTTTTCGAAACACGTATCGGCGAAAACTGATTAAAAAAAGAAAAATGAATATCAAGTTTTCGAAACACTCATCGGTGAAAACTAATTAATTAAAGAAAAATGAATATCACGTTTTAGAAACACTCATCGGCGAAAATTGAATAAGAAAAAAAATGAATATCAAGTTTTTGAAACACTAATCGGTGAAAACTATTGTAAAAAGAAAAGGAAAAATGAATATTACATTTTCAAAACACTCATCGGCGAAAACTGATTAAAAAAATAAAAATAAATAGCAAGTTTTCGAAACACTTATCGGTGAAAACTTATTAAAAAAAGAAAAATGAATATCAAGTTTTCGAAACACTCATCGACCAAAACTAATTAAAAAAGAAATATGAATATCAAGTTTTCGAAACACTCATCGGTGAAACCTTATTAGAAAAAGAAAAATAATTATCATGTTTTCGAAACATTCATCAACCAAAACTAATTAAAAAAGAAAAATGAATATCAAATTTTCAAAATACTTATCGGCGAAAACTAATTAAAAAAAATGAGAAATGAATATCAAGTTTTCGAAACACTCGTTAGCGAAAACATACTAGAAAAAGAAAAATGAATATCAAGTTTTCGAAACACTCATCAGCGAAAACTGATTAAAAAAAGAAAAATGAATATCAAGTTTTCGAAACACTTATCGGTGAAAACTTATTAAAAAAAGAAAAATGAATATCAAGTTTTCGAAACACTTATCGACCAAAACTAATTAAAAAAGAAATATGAATATCAAGTTTTCGAAACACTCATCGGTGAAAACTTATTAGAAAAAGAAAAATAATTATCATGTTTTCGAAACATTCATCAACCAAAACTAATTAAAAAAGAAAAATAAATATCAAGTTTTCAAAACACTCATCGGCGAAAACTAATTAAAAAAAGAAAAATGAATATCAAGTTTTCAAAATACTCATCGGCGAAAACTGGTTAAGAAAAGAAAAATGAATAAAAGTTTTCCAAACACTCATCGACGAAAACTGATTAAGAAAAAGAAAAATGAATATCAAGTTTTCGAAACACTCATCGATGAACACTGATTAAAAAAAAGAAAAATGAATATCAAGTTTTCAGAACACTCGTCGGCGAAAACTGATTAAAAAAAGAAAATTGAATATCAATTTTTCGAAACACTCATCGGCGAAAACTATTTAAAAAAAAGAAAAATGAATATTACGTTTTCAAAACACTCAATGGCGAAAACTAATTAAAAAAATGAAAAATTACTATCAAGTTTTCGAAACACTTATTGGTAAAAACTGATTAAATAAAGAAAAATGAATATCAAGTTTTCAAAACACTCATCGACAAAAACTGGTTAAAAAAAGAAAAATAAATAAGAAGTTTTCGAAACACTCACCGGTGAAAACTGATTAAGAAAAAGAAAAATGAATATCATTTTTTTGAAACATTACTCATCGGGGAAAACTATTTAAAAAAAAGAAAAATGAATATTACGTTTTCAAAACACTCATCGGCGAAAAGTGATTAAAAAAAATGAATATCAAGTTTTCAAAACACCCATCAACGAACACGGATTAAAAAAAGAAATGAATATCAAGTTTTCAAGACACTCATCGGCGAAAACTGATTAAAAAAATAAAATTGAATATCAATTTTTCGAAACAATCATCGACGAAAACTATTATAAAAAATAAAAATGAATATAAAGTTTTCGAAACACTTATCGGCGAAAACTGATTTAAAAAAGAAAAATGAATATCAAGTTTTCGAAACACTCATCGGTAAAAACTAATTAATTAAAGAAAAATGAATATCACATTTTAAAAACACTCATCGGCGAAAATTGAATAAAAAAATGAAAAATGAATATCAAGTTTTCAAAACACTAATCGACGAAAACTATTTTAAAAAGAAAAAGAAAAATGAATATTACATTTTCGAAACACTCATCGGCGAAAATTGATTAAAAAAAGAAAAATGAATATCAAGTTTTCGAAACAGTCATCGGTGAAAACTTATTAAAAAAAGAAAAATGAATATCAAGTTTTCGAAACACTCATCGACCAAAACTAATTAAAAAAAATATGAATATCAGGTTTTCGAAACACTCATCGGTGAAAACTTGTTAAAAAAAGAAAAATAAATATCATGTTTTCGAAACATTCATTGACCAAAACTAATTAAAAAAGAAAAATGAATATCAAGTTTTCAAAACACTGATCGGCGAAAATTGATTAAAAAAATGAGAAATGAATATCAAGTTTTCGAACCACTTGTAATACCCCGAAAAATTTCGAGGATTAAAGAATGATTTATTAAAAAATTCGAGGATTTAAGAGTGATCTATTCCGGGGCTAGGAATTAAAACCTTAGAAAAAAATAAAATAAAATATATGTGAAAGTTAAAAGAAACTGGAAAATTTTTTTTCGAGGTTTAAAATAAAATGAAAGGGAAAGAAAAGAAGTAGAAAATAATTTTCAGGATTTAATTCAGGACCTAAGAAATTGGAAACTTGAATTTAATAGGAATTGAAGGGAAAAAATGAAATTGATAAAATTGTGAAATTGAAGTTAAACATTTTGGCTAAAGAAAATAAAAATAAAATTTTATAGACTGAAATAAAATTTTTGGGATATAATTAAGATTTTAATAGTTTTAGAGTTGAGAATTTAAGAAATTAAAATAAATATGAAAATTAGGTAGAAAATTATAATTTTGTTTAAAAGTGGTCATATGATTTATTCAAAGCTTATAGTTTAAATTTGAGAATTTTTCGAAAATAAAAATTATACTGGGTAGGAGATTTTCATCTGCAAGACACTCAATGACAGATATTTTTTAATAGGCTTATGATTAGCCAAAAATTTCAAAATTTCCCTAATCTTACCTACAAACAAATATAGTTAAGAAAATCCAATCAAAACTCTATTTCACCATACCTCAAAAGTTGTCAATTGCCCAAACTACCCTTAAATACCCAAAACCAAATTTATAAGCAGAGCACCAGCCAGCACCAAGCCTCATTCTTCTCTTCTTCTCCATTCCTCATTCACTCTAGGGTATCAAGAACAAATTGGAGGAACCACTCACTTCCATCAAATTTCTTGTTTCTTCCCAACAAGCTTCATCTACTCTCTTGTAGCATCAAAGAGCTTGAGTAGCACTCTCAAATCTTCATTCTCGGATTTGGGAAGGTAAGCCTCCAAAAATCATGTCTCCACCACTTCAATCTTAATTTTCTTGGTAGAAATGAGTTACCCATTGATAGTATATCACCTTAGGACTATTTTAGAACATAGAAAACACCCAAATCATGATTTATATGGATGATTTCTCTCTAGGGTTCATAAGTTACGAAATTTATAAATTTTGAAGGAATTGTGGATTTTAATAGAATTGTTGGTTGTGCTGAGATTTTGCTGGATTAGAGATTTGAGTTTAGGGTTTGAGTTTGTTCATCATGTTCTTCTAAAAACAACAATCTTTGATGGTATAAGACACAAGAAATTCGTGGAACATGTTTTTGTCAAGAACTGAGTTTTTAAATCTGACCTTTCTCTGTTTAAACGTGTTTTCGGAATTAGTTTCTTGATGGATTTGCATAATTCCAAATCTATATGAAAGCTAACATCCTAAGCTTTCTAAATTGTATTTTTCCAAAATATTCCAACGGTTAGATCTTCTGGAAATGGCCTCGAAAGTCAGCGGTTTTGTTTTCTAAACTGATGCGGAATTTTTGTATGATTGGCTACTGTTTTTAAATTACTGCTCTTAAATGGCTCAAACCCTTTCTGTAATGAATTGATAATTAGAATAATTTATCTCTGAGCTTGATTTAGAAAGAAGAATCAAATAATTTCGTTAAGTATGGAAGGAGATATGACCATTTCAATGAAGCTTACCAAATGTTGCATGCTGTTTTGAATCTGATCTTGCTCTGTTTAAATGTGTTTTCTGAATTCGTTACTTAATGGATTTGAGTGATTCCAAAGCCATATAAAAGCTAACATCCTAGGCTTTCTAAGTTGTAATTTTACTAAAAAGTCCAACGGTTAGATTTTCTGGGAAGTTTCTCGAAAGCTAGCGGTTCTGTTTTACACACTACCAAGTTTCTAGTTTTTGAAAAGTTGTTATTTCTTCCTTAATTTGAATGGTTCCTTTTCCTTCAACTAAAATGAGTTTAACCAATTTTTAAGTGTCATTTCAAAGATCAAGCAAAATCCTTCATTGAAGGAGGTTGGAGAGTGAACAAGGTTGTGAGATTTATTAATTATGTATTAAATTGTGTTTAATCTAGAAAGAACATCAAATGATGACCATAGGCTAAGTAAATGAACTTGGGGGTTGGATAAATGTAAGAAGTCATAAAAAAAAAAGGAAACTAGGAAATTGTATGAAATTTGATATCGATTGAATTGGTTGTATTTGATAGGGTTCAAGTACTTCCTTGGAGACAAGAGTGCTCAAAGGGAATGTTAAGTAAAGTGACCAAGGTGAGGGCTCTTTCATCTCTGCTCCTAGGGTTGTATGCTTATGTGGATTACATGAGTATGTACATTCTTTGTTTGTCTGGTATGTGTTAGCTAGAGGTATAAAATGTTAAATGAATAAAGGAACTAGAAATTAGGTTGTGGAAAGTAGCTTAGATAGGAAGACATAGGAGTAGAGAGAAATTGTTTGCTATGATTGGTCTGTTACAAATCCAACTCATACACTCCGGAGGCATGATGAGTATTTTATTAAATCTTTTTCCACGAAGGTGACAAGAGTCCTTGTACGGAAGGACTAACCTTTCATTTTGAAAACTCGTCACGACGGTGACTTAAATTATAATCATGCAAAGGGAGTTATTGGTGGGTTTCGGATTTGATTATACTAGCGATGTGAGACATCGACTAGAACAGCGTCAGATGGCACTTGAGACCTCAGTTTTATAATCACCATGACGATGGTCATTGCCCTATCCTGGCAATAGGGTCAGAAAGGTTTATATTGCTATGACGATAGCTTGAGGCTCAGAGAGTGCATCTGGACGGGTATATGAGTTATATCCTGTTGAGGATACTTGTACATATTAATAAGGAGAAGAATTGTTGATCCTTCAGGAAAGATACAAAGAATCCTATTAATATGTGAGACAAAGGTAAGGATACACGGGAGGAACCTACGGGTGAACCGTGAGCCTAACCTAGTAAAAGAGAAACCATCCTGTGGAGTTGGTCCAGGGTGTGTCAGTGGCCATGCTTCGAGACGTCGTGTCGTGCCCGCCATGTGGCCTGGTTGGGTAATGGACGAGTGGGCTCAAGCTATTGCCCCGCAGCAAGGGGTCAGGACGTGCCACGTGGTGGCTACATATCAGTTGTTTGATAGATAGAAGTTGATTGTGTTTGATTAATAGAATTGTCACGAGGTGACCAGTACCCAATTGAATGGGTTAAGTATGTTTTGCCACCTGGTGGCTAGCAACCCGAGTGCACGGGTTCGAGGTAGAAAAGCCATGTAGTGGCTAGTAAATACCCCAGAGTGGGGGAAGTTAAGTAGATGTATGTTATAGTGTCTGCGTGTACTTAAAGAATTGTCTGTGTTTGCATATAATTGTTGATTGTGCAGCGAAGTGGTGACGTACAGGATTACGTCATCACAAAGTCTTGTTTGATTCAAACATGCTGAACGTGAGAAGACCGATAAGTAAAAGCCGGTACTATATGTTACATGTTTACTTGCTGATTGATGATGTGGAATAAACTATTGCATGTTTACAGTTATTAAATGCATGTGAGTGTTTGGATGAAATCTCTATTGTTGTGTGATCACCAAGAATGTATGCTAACAACAGTAACTAGTTGTTTTTGCATGTGATTGTGTATGACTCCCAAGCCCAGCGCTATGGCACCCACCTTGCGCCGGGGATGGGAGAGTCATCACTGAGTCGCGTGGTTAAGACTCACACCTCATTTTTACTACACAGAGACAGGTTAAGTACAGGTGGAAGAAGTCTTGGTGGAACGAGGGTTGAGCAACACTTTTCCAAGACCCACAACTTGTTCATGTGGGTGAATAAAGTGTAATTGTAATTTAATTTACTTTATTATTGTATCATAAAGTAAAGGGTAGACGTACCCAATTTTATTGTATCACTAAATCTAGAACTGTCAGCTTCACACACCTTAAAGATCAGGATCCGTTAGGTCACGATGCAGGGAAAACTTGTTTCCAAAAATATATATATACATATATCTGTTGCATGTGAATAGGATAGCAGCATCTTCGGATGTGTAGCCAGTACACAAGTTATATATATTATGTGTGTTTTCCTATATCTATATCCTGAAGCGGCACTGGCCGTGGATTTGCTTGACTAGTATAGGCCACCATTTCGGTGTAGCCATGGTATTATAATGCATGTGAATGTATTTTCAATAATAGATATTCTGTGAATTAGGTGATAAGGCTTACAGGCATGGGAGTATTCCCTGTGTCTGTGCCGGTCACGGTCCTCTAAACGGGAGTCGTGACACCACTCTTTAGCGAAAACATACTAAAAAAAGAAAAATGAATATCAAGTTTTCGAAAAACTCATCTACGAAAACTGATTAAAAAAAATAAAAATGAATATCAAGTTTTCGTAACACTCGTCGGCAAAAACTGATTAAAAAAGGGAAATAAATATCAAGTTTTCGGAACACTCATCGGCGAAAACTGACTTAAAAAAGAAAAATGAATATCAAGTTTTCGAAACACTCATCGACGAAAAATTATTTAAAAAATAAAAATGAATATAAAGTTTTCGAAACACTTATCAGCGAAAACTGATTAAAAAAGAAAAATGAATATCAAGTTTTCGAAACACTCATCGGTGAAAACTAATTAATTAAAAAAAATGAATATCACGTTTTAGAAACACTAATCGGCGAAAACTGAATAAGAAAAAGAAAAATGAATATCAAGTTTTCGAAACACTAATCGGCGAAAACTATTTTAAAAAGAAAAAGAAAAATGAATATTACATTTTCGAAACACTCATCGGCGAAAACTGATTAAAAAATAAATAAATATCAAGTTTTCGAAACACTCATCAGTGAAAACTTATTAAAAAAAGAAAAATAAATATGAAGTTTTCGAAACACTCATCCACCAAAACTAACTAAAAAAGAAATATGAATATCAAGTTTTCAAAATACTCATCGGTGAAAACTTATTAAAAAAAGAAAAATAAATATCATGTTTTGGAAACAGTCATCGACCAAAACTAATTAAAAAAGAAAAATGAATATCAAGTTTTGAGAACACTCATCGGCGAAAATTGATTAAAAAAATGAGAAATGAAACACTCATTAGCAAAAACATACTAAAAAAAGGAAAATGAATATCAAGTTTTCGAAACACTAATCGGCGAAAACTGATTAAAAAAAGAAAAATGAATATCAAGTTTTCGAAATTATCATCGGTGAGAACTAATTAAATAAAGAAAAATGAATATCACGTTTTCGAAATACTCATAGGCGAAAACTGTTTAAGAAAAAGAAAAATGAATATTAAGTTTTCGAAACACTCATCGGTGAAAACTAATTAAATAAAGAAAACTGAATATCATGTTTTCGAAACACTAATCGGCGAAAACTGATTAAGAAAAATATAAATGAATATCAAGTTTTCGAAACACTCATCGGCGAAAACTATTTAAAAAAAAAAGAAAAATGAATATTACGTTTTTGAAACACTCATCGGCGAAATCTAATTAAAAAAAGAAAAATGAATATCAAGTTTTCAAACAAATCATCTGCGAAAACTGATTAAAAAAAGAAAAATGAATATCAAGTTTTCAAAACACTCATCGGCGAAAACTGGTTAAAAAAAGAAAAATGAATAACAAGATTTCAAAACACTCACCGGCGAAAACTGATTAAGAAAAAGAAAAATAAATATCAAGTTTTCGAAACAATACTTATCGGGGAAAACTATTTAAAAAAAAAGAAAAATGAATATTACGTTTTCGAAACACTCATCGGCGAAAAGTAATTAAAAAAAAGAAAAATGAATATCAAGTTTTTAAAATACCCATCGACGAACACTAATTAAAAAAAGAAAAATGAATATCAAGTTTTCAGGACACTCATCGGCGAAAATTGATTAAAAATAGAAAAATGAATATCAATTTTTCGAAACACTCATCGACGAAAACTATTTAAAAAAAAGAAAAATGAATATTACGTTTTCGAAATGCTCAACGGCGAAAACTGATTAAAAAATAAAAAATTACTAACAAGTTTTCGAAACACTCATCGGTGAAAACTGATTAAAAAAAGAAAAATTAATATGAAGTTTTCGAAACACTCATCAGCGAAAACTTACTAAAAAAGAAAAATGAATTTCAAGTTTTCAAAACACTCATCGACGAAAACTTATTTAAAAAATAAAAATGAATATAAAGTTTTCGAAACACGTATCGGCGAAAACTGATTAAAAAAGGAAAAATGAAAATCAAGTTTTCGAAACACTCATCGGTGAAAACTAATTAATTAAAGAAAAATGAATATCACGTTTTAGAAACCCTCATCGGCGAAAACTGAATAAAAAGAGAAAAATGAATATCAAGTTTTCGAAACACTAATCGGCGAAAACTATTGTAAAAAGAAAAAGAAAAATGAATATTACATTTTCAAAACACTCATCGGCGAAAACTGATTAAAAAAAGAAAAATAAATATCAAGTTTTCGAAACTCTTATCGGTGAAAACTTATAAAAAAAGAAAAATGAATATCAAGTTTTCGAAACACTTATCGACCAAAACTAATTAAAAAAGAAATATGAATATCAAGTTTTCGAAACACTCATCGGTGAAAACTTATTAGAAAAAGAAAAAGAAATATCATGTTTTCGAAACATTCATCAACCAAAACTAATTAAAAAAGAAAAATGAATATCAAGTTTTCAAAACACTCATCGGCGAAAACTAATTAAAAAATGAGAAATGAATATCAAGGTTTCGAAACACTCTGTCACGACCCCCTATCGGGCGTCCGTGACCGGCACGGGAGGTAGGATTTCTCCTATCCCGTAAGCCTCTAATCCCTGATTGACAGTTTTGTATATGCACAACTACCCATTTCTAATACAAACAATATATAGTATATATGGCCATCCCTATCCGGTGACATAAGTAGCACGCGATCCACGGCTCGCTCAACGCCGCTTCAGTCTATACATATACACATAATCAATCACACGTACATATAATATACATATTGATCACGCGCTGCAGGGCGGGTGATCTATCCTATTCACATGCAGAATTCCTGTGTACAGTCAAGCATATATATTCAATCAATGTTGTAAGAATCGGACCGGACCGGACGGTCCGACCGGTTCAACCGCCAACCGAATACAATGGCGAGTCGGTTGGACCAAAAAACCATTTTTCTAGTTGGACCGGATTTAACCGGAGTTGGACCGGTCAACCGGTGGTCCAACCGGTCCAATTTTATTTTTTAAAAAAAATTAAAAAATAAAAAATAAAAAGGAAAAATAATATTAAAACCGGTTCGACCGGTTAAACCGATCAAACCGTGAACCGAACACTTGTCCGAGTCTTTGTCCGGTTCGGTTCTTACAACATTGTATTCAATCACACACCTGCATATAATTTACATATTGATCACACGCCTCAATGCGTGTGATCTATCCTATTAACATGCGGAAGCCGTATTTCCACACAACCAAGTATTCAGTCACATATATATATAAATTTACATATTGACCACACGCTCAGTGCGTGTGATCTATCCTATTCACATGCGGAAGTCACATTGATATATATATACACATGATATTCATCATATCATAACCTATATTCCCAACAACAGGACCAATCTTTAACCTGTATGAAGCCGACAATTCTAGAGTGTGACATATACATATATATATATATATAGCAACTGTACAAAACAATGCTATACCAAAATGATTCATATACATATATATCCCGACAAAATACATATATCAATGCTACCCACGCGAACAATGCGTGCGGTCTCAAAACCTGTCCGCCTCCCTGAGATGAAGTGGAAGCGCTCCCGATGCCTATACCACCTGTGTCTGTAACATTTAATATTGGGGTGAGTCAAACGGACTTAGTGAGAGGCTCTCCCATCCCTGGTGTAGTAGCGGGTACCACTACAACTGGGAGAAGGGAGCCAATCACAATCACATACGCATATAACAGATTTTGAATTTCCATAAAATAGGTGGTCAGGCAATTAGCATATATCATATTCACAATAAAGAATTTAAAGCATGGTTTTACATACGTTTAAATTCATACATACATCATATCATAGTTTAACATATAGCTTCAGGTGGATATCCATGTTCAAATAACCGAAACCATAAACTGGCCCGAAGGCATATCTCCGTTAGGAGAGAATCTGGCCCGAAGGCATATCTCACGTGAGCGGTATAGGAACCTAGTTGATCATTCTAGGAACCCCTGGCCCCAAGACTTTACTTGGAACATTAATCTGACCCCAAGACTTCACTTGGAGCATAGCCGGCGACTCATCTGACCTCGGTTTACCCAAGGCAATAGCCACAATGTGGTGTACTCATAAACTCTGTATTTCTGTGAGTTTGACTCAAGACAAACAGACTCAATCTACTCGGACTATCCGTGATAGACTCGGTTCCCACGTTGTACCATAAATGACCCCTATGGACCACTACTTACTCATTTCTCTTCTTCTTAGGCAACTCTAAATTTCCAAGTGGTTTTCTAATCCGGAATCTCTCGGTATTAAACAAAGTCACCTATGTTCATTTTCTTTAAGAATTTACATACACAACCACCCTTTTCAGATCATCATCAATGAGGTTGGTTTCTAGTACCACAAAACCCTCAAAAATAAAGTGGACTCGATCCTACCCCCGATATGATATAGGTCCCGAGGACCTTCTTTCCATATAAGGCTCCTTGAGCCACCATCACTTTTTACAGTTCACATATACACATACAACACGTTATCACATATATTATAATTTAGGAACAACAATAGCGTGTTATCTATTATATGATTCCTACAAGTAGGCAAGAAGGCAAACCATATATCCATATCCGCAGTCAACCCTATAGGACAAGGATGGGAAAGCCCCTCACCTGGTTGGCCCCTCTGATCGGCTCTCGGTGTGCCCGAAGGTCCACTCACAGTATGGTACCCTATACACATATACTTGATAGATTTAGAAACTTGAAATTCATCCACTATCGTGTACATGTAACGTTAATGCTCATGTTCTCTCTAATTAATTCCATAGACTAGTTGTTGGCCTGGAATGCCCTCAACTAGTTTTCGGAACACCTAGCATGCTTCTATTCGTGTCCAGCCCTTGCTTAATCACACTATTCGGAAGCCTTGATTTGAGAATGCAAGGTTACCCAATTCCACCTCTATGTGTCCATGTGAAGTTTCCATTACCCAAGTCTTGAATTTATGGCTCAAGAGAGGCATAAATCCTAATTGTCCAAGATTTCCATTTACCAAAATAACTTCCAACACTTTACCTACACATGAATACACATATCCGGATACGCGTAAAATTAGAAAATTGTCTCTTTTTCCCCGAACCGGGTTCCGAGTGAGACGGTGCTTACTCGGGTTTTAATCCCTCGTACATTCCGATAATTCTAACAATTATATAATCACAATTCCACCTATTAACGCACCCCAAATCAGTCCACAACCCCATTACAATAATTCCAACCACATTTTCCTACAACTTTTCCAACCCTGATAACTTCTATCAAATTAGTTCCGATTCCTAAGCTTCCAACTCACTTCATAACATGCAAATACTTCAATTTAGGTCCCAGAATACTCAGATTGAATCAAATGGGGGTTTTCCAAAAATCCCTAAAATTGATAAAATTGGGGTTTGAGAGTTTCGGGACTTCTCACCTCGATTCAACCGGTTAGAAGGACGATGTGGAGTAGAGGAGACTCCCAGCCACCTTCCCCGATGAAGAGACGGCATTTTCCGGCGAATTTCAGGCGAGAAACTCTCTCCCTCTTGGTTTCTCTCTCTAGCCCGTCACTCTCTCTCCTCCAGCCACAACGACGGCGACGAGCTCCAACGGACGGCGACTCCGGCTTCTCCTCGCACGTCCGGCCTCCGTCTCCTCCGTGCGTCTTCCTCCTTGCTTCCTCCGTGCACGACGCCTCTCTCTACTCTCTCTCCGTATTTCTCTTTTCTTCGACCCCTCCCCCTCACGATCTGCTTCTTTCCTCTTTCTTTTCTTATTTCTTTTCTTATATTATATATATATATATATAATTAAAAAATATATATACATATCACAAAAGAAAATCTGATATCATAATAAATCAGAAAAAAAGAATTATAGAAAAATTTAGGATTTAAACTAATTTATATTTTTTTTTAAAAATAGGTAGTAGGATAGTGTGTGCTCCTATCCATTTCAACTTTTAAATTACTTAATTTAATTTAATAAATGATGCTAGTTAAAATATTCTCGGGTATTACACACTCGTTAGAGAAAACATACTAAAAAAAGAAAAATGAATATCAAGTTTTCGAAACACTCATCGGCGAAAACTGATTAAAAAAAGAAAAATGAATATCAAGTTTTCGAAACAGACATCGGTGAAAACTAATTAAATAAAGAAAAATGAATATCACGTTTTCGAAACACTAATCGGCGAAAAATGATTAAGAAAAAGAAAAATGAATATCAAGTTTTCGAAACACTCATCGGTGAAAACTAATTAAATAAAGAAAAATGAATATCATGTTTTCGAAACACTCATCGACGAAAACTGATTAAGAAAAATATAAATGAATATCAAGTTTTCGAAACACTCATCGGCGAAAACTATTTAAAAAAAAAGAAAAAGAAATATTACGTTTTCGAAACACTCATTGGCGAAATCTGATTAAAAAAAAGAAAAATAAATATCAAGTTTTCAAAACACTCATCAGCGAAAACTGATTAAAAAAAGAAAAATGAATATCAAGTTTTCAAAACACTCATCGGCGAAAACTGGTTAAAAAAAGAAAAATGAATAAAAGTTTTCGAAACACTCATCGACGAAAACTGATTAAGAAAAAGAAAAATGAATATCAAGTTTTCGAAACACTCATCGACGAACACTGATTAAAAAAAAGAAAAATGAATATCAAGTTTTCAGAACACTTATCGGCGAAAACTGATTAAAAAAAGAAAAATGAATATCAATTTTTCGAAACACTCATCGGCGAAAACTATTTAAAAAAAAGAAAAATGAATATTGCGTTTTCGAAACACTCATCGGTGAAATCTAATTAAAAAAAGAAAAATGAATATCAAGTTTTCAAACAAATCATCGGCGAAAACTGATTAAAAAAAGAAAAATAAATATCAAGTTTTCAAAACACTCATCGGCGAAAACTGGTTAAAAAAAGAAAAATAAATAACAAGTTTTCAAAACACTCACCGGCGAAAACTGATTAAGAAAAAGAGAAAGGAATATCAAGTTTTCGAAACAATACTTATCGCGGAAAACTATTTAAAAAAAAGAAAATGAATATTACGTTTTCGAAACAGTCATCGGCGAAAAGTGATTAAAAAAAAAGAAAAATGAATATCAAGTTTTTAAAACACCCATCGATGAACACTGATTAAAAAAAGAAAAATGAATATCAAGTTTTCAGGACACTCATCGGCGAAAACTGATTAAAAAAATAAAATTGAATATCAATTTTTCGAAACACTCATCGACGAAAACTATTTAAAAAAATGAATATTACGTTTTCGAAACACTCAACGGCGAAAACTGATTAAAAAATGAAAAATTACTATCAAGTTTTCGAAACACTCATCGGTGAAAACTAATTAAATAAAGAAAAATGAATATCACGTTTTCGAAACACCTATCGGCGAAACACTCATCAGCGAAAACTTACTAAAAAAAGAAAAATGAATATCAAGTTTTCGAAACAGTCATCGACGAAAACTTATTTAAAAAATAAAAATGAATATAAAGTTTTCGAAACACTTATCGGCGAAAACTGATTAAAAAAAGAAAAATGAATATCAAGTTTTCGAAACACTCATCGGTAAAAACTAATTAATTAAAGAAAAATGAATATCACGTTTGAAAAACACTCATCGGCGAAAACTGAATAAAAAAACGAAAAATGAATATCAAGTTTTCAAAACACTAATCGCCGAAAACTATTTTAAAAAGAAAAAGAAAAATGAATATTACATTTTCGAAACACTCATCGGCGAAAACTGATTAAAAAAAAAAGAAAAATGAATATCAAGTTTTCGAAACAGTCATCGGTGAAAACTTATTAAAAAAAGAAAAATGAATATTAAGTTTTCGAAACACTCATCAACCAAAACTAATTAAAAAAATATGAATATCAGGTTTTCGAAACACTCATCGGTGAAAACTTATTAAAAAAAGAAAAATAAATATCATGTTCTCGAAACATTCATCGACCAAAACTAATTAAAAAAGAAAAAATGAATATCAAGTTTTCAAAACACTGATCGGCGAAAACTGATTAAAAACATGAGAAATGAATATCAAGTTTTCGAACCACTCTTTAGCGAAAACATACCAAAAAAAGAGAAATGAATATCAAGTTTTCGAAAAACTCATCTACGAAAACTGATTAAAAAAATAAAAATGAATACCAAGTTTTCGTAACACTCATCGACGAAAACTGATTAAAAAAGTGAAATAAATATCAAGTTTTCGAAACACTCATCGGCGAAAACTGATTAAAAAAACAAAAATGAATATCGAGTTTTCAAAACGCTAATCGGTGAAAACTAATTGAATAAAAAAAATGAATATCACATTTTCGAAATACTCATCGGCGAAAACTGATTAAGAAAATGAAAAATGAATATCAAGTTTTCGAAACACTTATCGGTAAAAATTAATTAAATAAAGAAAAATAAATATCACTTTTTCGAAACACTTATCGGCTAAAACTGATTAAGAAAAATATAAATGAATATCAAGTTTTCGAAACACTTATCGGCGAAAACTATTAAAAAAAAAGAAAAATGAATATTACGTTTTCGAAACACGTATCGACGAAAACTGATTAAAAAAAGAAAAATGAATATCAAGTTTTCAAAACACTCATCGGCGAAAACTGATTAAAAATAATAAAAATGAATATTAAGTTTTCGAAACATTCATTAGCGAAAACTTACTAATAAGAGAAAAATGAATATCAAGTTTTTGAAACACTGATCAACAAAAACTGATTAAAAAAAATTAAAATGAATATCATGTTTTCGAAACACCCATCGGCGAAAACTGATTAAAAAAGGAAAATAAATATCAAGTTTTCGAAACACTAATCGGTGAAAACTAATTAAATAAAGAAAAATGAATATCACGTTTTCGAAACATTTTTCGGCGAAAACTGATTAAGAAAAAGAAAAATGAAGATCAAGTTTTCGAAACACTCATCCACGAAAACTGATTAAAAAAAATTAAAATGAATATCAAGTTTTAGAAACACTAATCAGCGTAAACTATTTTAAAAATAAAAAGAAAAGTGAATATTACGTTTTCGAAATACTCATCGGCGAAAACTGACTAAGAAAAAAGAAAAAGAAATATCAAGTTTTCGAGACATTCATTGTAGAAACTTATTAAAAAAAGAAAAATGAATATCAAGTTTTCGAAACACTCATCGACCAAAACTAATTAAAAAAGAAATATGAATATCAAGTTTTCAAAATACTCATCGGTGAAAACTTATTAAAAAAAGAAAAATAAATATCATGTTTTCGAAACATTCATCGACCAAAACTATTAAAAAAGAAAAATGAATATCAAGTTTTCAAAACACTCATCAGCGAAAACTGATTAAAAAAATGAGAAATGAATATCAAGTTTTCAAAACACTTATTAGCGAAAACATAGTAAAAAAACAAAAATGAATATCAAGTTTTCGAAAACCTCATCTACGAAAACTGATTAAAAAAAAAATGAATATCAAGTTTTCGAAATACTCATCGGCGAAAGCTGATTAAAAAAGGAAAATAAATATCAAGTTTTCGAAACACTCATCGGCAAAAACTGATTAAAAAAAGAAAAATGAATATCAAGTTTTCGAAGCACTCATCGGTTAAAACTAATTAAATAAAGAAAAATGAATATCACGTTTTCGAAACACTCATCGGCGAAAACTGATTAAGAAAAAGAAAAATGAATATCAAGTTTTCGAAACACTCATCGGTGAAAACTAATTAAATAAAGAAAAATGAATATCATGTTTTCGAAACACTAATCGGCGAAAACTGATTAAGAAAAATATAAATGAATATCAAGTTTTCGAAACACTCATCGGCGAAAACTATTTAAAAAAAAGAAAAATAAATATTACGTTTTCGAAACACTCATTGGTGTAAACTTATTAAAAAAAGAAAAATGAATATCAAGTTTTCGAAACACTCGTCGACCAAAACTAATTAAAAAAGAAATATGAATATCAGGTTTTCGAAACACTAATCGGTAAAAATTTAATAAAATAAGATATATAAATATCATGTTTTCGAAATATTCATCGACCAAAACTAAATAAAAAATAAAAATGAATATCAAGTTTTCAAAATACTTATCGACGAAAATTGATTAAAAAAATGAGAAATGAATATCAAGTTTTCGAAACACTCATTAGCGAAAACATACAAAAAAAAGAAGAAAAATAAATATAATGTTTTTGAAACACTCATCGGCGAAAACTAATTAAAAAATGAAAATTGAATATCAAGTTTTCGAAACACTTCGGTGAAAACTAATTAAATAAAGAAAAATGAATATCACGTTTTTGAAACACTCATCGGCGAAAACTAATTAAGAAAAAGAAAAATGAATATCAAGTTTTCGAAACACTCATCAGTGAAAACTAATTAAATAAAGAAAAATGAATCTCATGTTTTCGAAACACTCATCGGCGAAAACTGATTAAGAAAAATATAAATAAATATCAAGTTTTCGAAACACTCATCGACGAAAACTATTTAAAAAAAAAAGAAATATGAATATTATGTTTTCGAAACACTAACCGGCGAAAGCTGATTAAGAAAAATGTAAATGAATATCAAGTTTCGAAACACTGATCGGCAAAAACTGTTTAAAAAAAAGAAAAATGAATATTACGTTTTCGAAACACTCATCGGCGAAAACTGATTAAAAAAATGAAAAATGAATATCAATTTTTCTAAACACTCTTCGGCGAAAACTAATTAAAAATATAAAAATGAATATCCAGTTTTCAAAACACTCATCAACGAAAACTAGTTAAAAAAAGAAATATGAATAACAAGTTTTCGAAACACTCATCGGCGAAATCTATTTAAAAAAAAGAAAAATGAATATTACGTTTTCGAAACACTCAACGGCAAAAACTGATTAAAAAAGAAAAATAAATATCATGTTTTTGAAACATTCTTCGACCAAAACTAATTAAAAAAGAAAAATGAATATCAAGTTTTCAAAACACTCATCGGCGAAAACTGATTAAAAAAAATGAGAAACGAATATCAAGTTTTCGAAACACTCATTAGTGAAAACATACTAAAAAAAGAAAAATGAATATCATGTTTTCGAAACACTCATCGACAAAAACTGATTAAAAGAAGAAAAATGAATATCAAGTTTTCGAAACACTCATCGATGGAAACTAATTAAATAAAGAAAAATGAATATCACGTTTTCGAAACACTCATCGGCGAAAACTGATTAAGAAAAAGAAAAATGAATATCAAGTTTTTGAAACACTCTGTCACGACCCCGTTCCTAGGAGCCCCTGACCGGCACGGGAGTAGGATTTCACCCCTAAACCCGTAAGCCTTCTCTATTACCATTTAAAATAACTACCCTGCTATGCAAACAACATACAATATTCACATAATAAATATTGGCCACATCATTTACGGTGGCCTAAATAACCTGCAATCCACGGCGCTCATTGTCGCTTCAGCCCAATTCAAGTAAATATATACATCCATTCACATAAGCAATCACACATAAATAGGTATATACGTAGTGATCAAACCACAAGGGAATGATCTATCCTATTCACACACAATATATATATAACCTGTTCAATCACCTGTATATAAGCATCCACACTCGTATTTAAATTTACATATTGATCACACGCCTCAATGCGTGTAATCTATCCTATTCACATGCAAGTTTATATATTTGCAAACCATCACATACCAACTACACATATATATATATATAATTTACATATTGATCACACCCCATAAGGTGTGACCTATCCTATTCACATGCGGAAGCAATTCATATTCATCATAGTATTCATCTATCCTATATCCCCATCCATGACCTAATCTTTAAACAGTATGAAGCCGACAAGTCTAGATTTGTACATATATATATACATATAGCAATTGCCTATACATCAAAGGTTATACCCAAAATAATGTATACATCAATGAAATATAACAAAAGAATGTATACATCAAAAGATGAACCTCTCACGCGAACAATGCGTGAGGTCTCTAGGAATGTCCGCCTCCTTGAGAGGAAGTAGACGCGTGTCCGGTGCCCGCTACACTTGTATCTGTAACATGTAAAATTGGGGGGGGGTGAGTCAAACGGACTCAGTGAGAGGCTCTCCCATCCTTGGTGTAGTGGCGGGTACCACTACAACTGGGGGAAGGGAGCCAGTCACATCCACATGCACGTACAACAGTTCTTTTAATCTTTAATGTTTAGGTGATCATACATTTAGCATATATAACACATACATTGTCAAACTTAGGCACATATATAGCATGTTCAATATCAACCAGTACTTTTCAATATCATATATCATTTTGCAATAACATAAACTGGCCCGAAGGCATGTCTCCCTTTGGGAAGAGAACTGGCCCGAAGGCATGTCTCCCTTTGGGAAGAGAACTGGCCCGAAGGCATAACTCACGTGAGTGGTTAGGAACCTAGTTGATCATTCTAGGAACCCCTGGCCCCAAGACTTTACTTGAGACATATCTGGCACCAAGACTTTACTTGGTACATAGCCGGCGACTTGTTTGACTTTGGCCTAACCAAAGCTTTAACCACAAAGTGGCAAACTCATATACTTTGGACTCTTGGGTGCCCGACTTCATGATGACATACTCGATCTACCCGGTTTATTTAAAATGGACACCTCTTTTATCATGGACTCCACATGACTCCTATGAACTTCTACTGGTTACCTTTCTTGGAAAAACTTATAATTTATACCCTTACCAAGTTCGAAACTAGTTTCAAAGGACCACATCCTAAGTTCAATTATTCCAAAACTTTGAAGATCAACAAATATGTTTCCAAATTCATTTAACTTGTGAGTTTCTAGGACCATGGAATTTAGACACCGAAAATAGACTCAATCCTACCCCCGATATCATTCCAGGTTCCAAGAACCCTTTTTCCATATAAGGCTTCCCAAGCCATCATGATGTTTCCCATATATCACATACACATATAACATGTAATTGCAGATAATCACATTTAGGAATAACAATAGCATGTTATCTAACATACCTATCCTAACAAAGAGGCAAGTAATACAAACCATATTTTTCACATCCTCATACAACCCACAAGAGGGCAAGGATGGGAAAGCCCCTCACCTCTTTGCTTTCCTTGATCGGCCCTCGGCGTACCCGAAGCTCCAACCAGTTCGTGATGTCCTACACACCCATAGTGAGTAGTTTTAGACACTTGAACTTTACTATAACTTGTACACATCAATACAATGTCCATATAACTATAAATCCCATAAACTAGTTAATTAACCTAGAGTTACGTTAACTAGTGTTCAAGCTCTTTAATTTGCTTCTATTTATCTCTAATTCATGTCATTCCTTTTTAATCCCCCTTCACTTTAAAACTCCCAATTTACCCATTTACCTACAAGTGTCCATATGTGACTTTCATTAATTCCATATCCAATTGATGGCCTATGATAATCATAGTCTCCAATTGTCCATGGTTACCAATTTTCCAACTCCATTTATAACTCATTATCACATATGAACACATGTGGATTAACATACTTGAAAATTAGAATTTTACCAATTGAGAGCATTTCATTTTTTTTTTAAATTGATTCCAAGCCTTTACCACGGCCTAACCGACACTCTTAATCCATCTCTTAACTCCAATTTCTTATTTAAACTAGAATTTACCTCTTTTATTATTAATCTAGTTTCCGGTTAAGACGGAACTATTCGGTCTTCGATCCCTTTGTCTATTTCAACAATTAATACCATCTAAAAACAACCATTCAACACCCCAATCAATCCCAATTCAACCCATTCAACAATTTATCCACATATAAGCTTCCAACTACTTCTAACAACCCACTAACATCCATTTAAGACTCAGAATAATCAATTTATATCAATTTGGAACTTTTCCAAAAATCCCTAAAATTGATAAATTTGGGGTTTGAGTGATTCGGGACTTCTTACCTCGATTTAATCGGTTAAGATGATGGAATAGGGTATAGGAAACCCCCGGTCACCTTCCCCGAGCTCGGAACGGCCAAAATCCGGCGAGATTCCGGCGAAAAAACACTATTCCCGTTTGTTTCACTCTCTAACCAAGCTCTCTCTCTCTCCTCCGTGAAGCCCGCCGGCCACCTTCCTCCGGCGTCGCCGTCGACTGCTCCTACTCCGGCGAACGGCGGCGTCGTCCTCCGCTGGCTTCCGCGCGCGTCTCCTTCCCTTCCCGTTGGCCTCGGCGTCGTGCGTATGTGGTCCTCAACTTCTTCCTTCTCTGCTTCACGATGGATGCAAGAATGAGGACCAATTTTAATTTAAAAGGGGGGTCACGTGTGTGACCCCCTCCTCCGCCAATACCATATATATATTATATATTTATATATATATTTAATATATTATTTATTTATTTATTGTAAAAATTGACTTTGGGGTTAATAAACTTACACCCAATATTTCCCGTTAAGTCCTAATTTTGGTCCAAATAAAATTTCATTTATTTTAAATTTTCTCTTTTTCCTTCCAAATTAAAATAAAAATTAAGTTAGGACCTTAACGTTGACTGGAAAATTTTCGGGTATTACACACTCATCGGTGAAAACTAATTAAATAAAGAAAAATGAATATCACGTTTTCGAAACACCTATCGACGAAAACTGATTAAGAAAAAGAAAAATGAATATCAAGTTTCGAAACACTCATCGGTGAAAACTAATTAAATAAAGAAAAATGAATATCACGTTTTCGAAACACTCATCGACGAAAACTGATTAAGAAAAATATAAATGAATATCAAGTTTTCGAAACACTCATCGGCGAAAACTATTTAAAAAAAAGAAAAATGAATATTATGTTTTCGAAACACTTATCGGCGAAAACTGATTCAAAAAAAAGAAAAATGAATATCAATTTTTCAAAATACTCATCGGCGAAAACTGATTAAAAAAAGAAAAATGAATATCAAGTTTTCAAAACACTCATAGGGGAAAACTGGTTAAAAAAAGAAATATGAATAACAAGTTTTCGAAACACTCATCGGCGAAATCTATTTAAAAAAAAATAAAAATTGTAATACCCCGGTAAATTTTGAGGATTAAAGAATGATTTATTTCGGGGCTAGGAATTTAAAACTTTAGAAAGAATATTAAAAAAATATAAAAGTTAAAAGGAACCGGAAAGGAATTTTTTTTTCGAAGATTGTAATACCCAAAATTTTTTTTCGAGGTTTAAAATAAAATAAAAGATGAAGGAAAGAAGTAGAAAATAGTTTTTGGGATTTTATTCGGGACCTAAAAAATTGGAAACCTGAATTAAATAGGGAAAGGGAGTAAATTAAAAACACATATTAGTTATTATTTATTTAATTATTAATTAATTGATTTAATTACATTTATTTATTTATTATTTATATATTTTATAATTATTTTAATTATAATTACTTATTATTATTATTATTTTAGAAAGGGGAGGTGGACTTGGGGTAGGTAGATAAAAGAAAGAAAAGAAGGAAAGAAAGAAAAGAAAGAAAGAAAGGAAGAAGAGAGAGGGAAAGAAAACATAGAGAGAGAGAGAGGGTGGAGACGGACGGAGGAAGAAGAAGGAGAAGAGGTGGGTTCGCCGGAAAGGTGACCAGGGAGAGCTAGCCGACGTCGAAAAAAGTCACCGGAGCTCGGGTACGACTTCTCCTACACCTTCCACCAATCGAATCAAAGGTTGGTAACCCCAATTTCATTCGAAACCCTCAATTTCTCCATTTTTAGGGATTTCTTCTATTGACCTTCGATTGAATTATTTCGAGGGTAGATTGAGACCTATAAAGTGTTCTTGAACATTTAGTTGGGGTAGGAATCAAGATTATATTCTCGGATTTGCCCAAATTTGAATTTGGAAGGATTTGGGGTTGGAATTATAATTATTTCCGAATTGGGTAAAATTGTTGATAATTAGGATTGAGCTTGAATTTGAGTAAATAGGCTTGGATTGATATTATTGAAATTATAATTATTTTCAAATTGGGAAAATTGTTGATAGCTTATGTAATACCCGAGGGTTTTAGATTCAGGTCAATTGTGAATAGTAAGACTTAGCATGGTCATCATTTGAAGTTGGAAAGTAAGGACAAAATAAATAAATAAATGAACAATAGAAATAAATAATAATTTTGTGTATACATATAGATAAATAAAATTAAATAGGAATTGATGGGATAATATGAAATTGATAAAATTGTGAAATTGAAGTTAAGCATTTTGGCTAAAGAAAATAAAAATAAATTTTTTAAAGTGAAATAAAATTTTTGGGAAATAGTTAAGATTTTAATAGTTTTAGAGTTGAGAATTTAAGAAATTAAAATAAATATGAAAATTAGGTAGAAAAATTATAATTTTGTTTAAAAGTGGTCATATGAATTATTCAAAGCTTATAGTTTAAATTTGAGAATTTTTCGAAAATAAAAATTATACTGGGTAGCAAATTTTCATCTGCAAGACACTCAATGACAAATATTTTTAATAGGCTTATGATTAGCAAAAAATTTCAAACTTTTCCTATTCTTACCTACAAATAAATATAGTTAAAAAAATCCAATCAAAACTCTATTTCACCATACCCCAAAAGTTGTCAAATGCCCAAAATTACCCTTAAATCTCCTACCCAATTAATGAAGCACTTTTGTTTCACTTCCAACACTTCCAGAGCACGCACACACCAAGCCATTTCCTCTCTTCTTCATCTTCTTCTCTTTACTTCTCCTTTCTTATGTGGTAGGGCAAGGAAGAAAGTGATGAATCCTCCACTTCTCCCTCATTTTCTTGCTTCCTCCTACCAAGTAAAGATTCCTACAAGCCTCCGCCACCATTGTTGAGCCTCAAGGAGCTTGGGCAATTTCCCCAAACTTCCATTTTCGAATTTCCTTAAGGTAAGCTCCAAAAATCATGCCTCCACCTCTTAAATCATGATTTTCTTGTTGTAATGAGTTGCTAATGAATAGTATATCAACCTAGGACTCTTTTGGAATATAGAAAACACCCCAATAAGGATTTCTTTGGAGGATTTCAACCTAGGGTTAATGTTGGACGAATTTTTGTGAAAATTTTTGGAATTTTTGATTTCTTTGAAATTGTTGATATGTATGAACTCTAAATGATATGTTTATGCATTTTAGATGATTTGGAAGAATGCCCAATGATTGAGATGGTGATTTATGAATTTTGTAGAAATGAGTAAAATTTCTATATATGGCAAAAAATTCTCCATTGATGGAGCTAGATGGTGTGCAAACTTTTGAATATGATTTTTTAAAGTAAAATTCATTTTGAACTAAAACCAACTCGCAAATGATGACCATAGCTTAGGTAGTGGAATTTAGGCATTGACATGTGTAGAAGTGGAAAATTGGTTAATATGGAGTTTATGGAAAATTTACTACACACATGTGTAGATAAGTAGTTTAATTGGCATGGTTCTATTTGTTAGGACTCAAGTACTTCCTTGGAGACAAGAGTGCTCAAGGGTTACTAAGTAAAGCGGCCAAGGTGAGGGACCCTTCCATCCTAGCCCCAAGGGTTGTATGATAACCTTGATTTGTGGGCTTGCTTATACGTGAATGTTTGTAAATATTTAATTTTATGCTTGCTAGTAATACTCTGTCATTATGTTGGCGATTGCTGGAATTTTGTACAATGAATTGTTTGTGATTGTTAAAGTGGAAATATGATGGATCAAGTACATATGGGTGACGATGAAGAATTCCGCACACATATGTGCTTGACCCGAGAATTATGGCAATAACATGTATGGTACCAATTGTAAGGGCTTTTCGTCGGGTTAGGTTCGGAAAGTGCCTTCATGTTGGCATTTCGTCGGGTAAGGTTCGAAATTGCCTTCATGTATATATACACTTGTGGATACTCTGTTGAGCCAATCCGGAGTATGCCACCATTACTAGTTGGTTAATCCGTTGAGTTGGTCCGGATTGAACCAAGCGGGCTTCCCGAGACGATGGTCCGGAAAGTGCCGATGTAGATGGACACCTCGGCGGGTTGGTGCCGGGGTGCGCCACCAAACACAACATTCCGTGGAGACGGTCCCGGAATGGGTCGTGTGCCTATGCGTATCGATGTAAGATACCGAGCGTATAGGTACTCAACATTAGTGTAAACCCTCAATGTCCTTGGTATGCACTATGACTAGATTTCCTTTTCTTCGAACATGCCATGACGATGGCTGGTATCCTCAGGTGACGTCAAGACAAAGTTATTTTCATAAAAAGAAGGTCATGACGCTGATTGTTGTCTTGACGTGGCGTTGAGGAAACCTTATTTTTAAATTACTATATTTCAAATCCAACCGACCATGACGATGGGTTAAGTCTTATAATGCATCGGGATAGATAGGGAGGATCGACACGTCACGGTGACAACAAGGTAACCAAAGGTACGTAAGTTTGGCGGGTGAACCGCACTTGAATGTTAATCTGTGTTCGGTGCTTCTCGATACACGTATGTCAGTATCTATGATTAATGTATGTTGTGGTACGATTAAAGTAGAGTTTGTACATGTTCTATTGCTTGAGAACAATTATATAATTATCAAAGATGAATTGAAGTGTATGCGTATGTGAATGTGGTTTCTCCCCTTCCCGGTCGTAGTGGTACCCGCTACTACGCCTAGGATGGGAGAGTCACTCACTGAGTCGTTGACTCACCCTGTCACGACCCCCTACCGGGCGTCCGTGACCGGCACGGGAGGTAGGATTTCTCCTATCCCGTAAGCCTCTAATCCCTGATTTACATTTTATATATGCATAACTACCCATTTCTAATACAAACAATATATGTTATATATGGCCATCCCTAGCCGGTGACCTAAGTAGCACGCAATCCACGGCTCGCTCAACGCCGCTTCAGTCTATACATATACACATAATCAATCACACGTACATATAGTATACATATTGATCACGCACCTCAAGGCGGGTGATCTATCCTATTCACATGCAGAATCCCTGTATACAGTCAAGCATATATATTCAATCACACACCTGCATATAACTTACATATTGATCACGCGCCTCAATGCGTGTGACCTATCCTATTCACATGCGGAAGCTGTATTTTCATACAATCAAGTATTCAGTCACACATATATATAAATTTACATATTGACCACACGCTCAGTGCGTGTGATCTATCCTATTCACATGCGGAAGTCACATTCATATATATATATATATATACACATGATATTCAGCATATCATAACCTATATTCCCAACCACAAGACCAATCTTTAATCTGTATGAAGCCGACAATTCTAGAGTGTGACATATACATGTATATATATAGCAACTGTACAAAACAATGCTATAGCAAAAGAATCAAATACATATATATATCCTGACAAAATACATATAACAGTACTACCCACGCGAACAATGCGTGCGGTCTCTAAGTCTGTCCGCCTCCCTGAGATGAAGTGGAAGCGCTCCCGATGCCTATACCACCTGTGTCTGTAACATGTAACATTGGGGTGAGTCAAACAGACTCAGTGAGAGGCTTTCCCATCCCTGGTGTAGTAGCGGGTACCACTACAACTGGGGAGAGGAGCCAATCACAACCACATACGCATATAACAGATTCTTTGAATCTCCATATATCAAGTGGTCAGGCAATTAGCATATATCATATTCACAATAAAGAATTTAAAGCATGGTTATACATACGTTTAAATTCATACATACATCATATCACAATTTAACATATAGCTTCATGTGGATATCCGTGTTCAAATAACCGTAATCATAAACTGGCCCGAAGGCATATCTCCGTTAGGAGAGCATCTGGCCCGAAGGCAATATCCCCGTTAGGAGAGCATCTGGCCCGAAGGCAATATCTCACGTGAGCGATATAGGAACCTAGTTGATCATTCTAGGAACCCCTGGCCCCAAGACTTTACTTGGAACAATAATCTGACCCCAAGACTTTACTTGGAGCATAGCCAGCGACCCATCTGACCTCGATTTACCCAAGGCAATAGCCACAATGTGGTGTACTCATATACTTTGTATTTCTGTGAGTTTGACTCAAAACAAGAGACTCAATCTACCCGGACCACCCGTGATAGACTCGGTTCCCGCGTTGTACCATAAATGACCTCTATGGACCACTACTTGTTCATTTTACTTCTTCTTAGGCAAATCTAGATTTCCAAGTGGTTTCTAATTCGGACTCTTGGTTCAGAGCAAAGTCACCTAGGTTTATTCTCTTTAAGGATTTACACACAAAACCACACCTTTCAGATAATAATCAATGAGGTTTGTTTCTAATACCACAAGACCCTCATAGATAAAATTTACTCGATCCTACCCCCGATATCATATAGGTCCTGAAGACCTTCTTTCCATATAAGGCTACTTGAGCCACCATTGCTTTTACAGTTCACATATACACATACAGCACGTTATCACATATATTACAATTTAGGAACAACAATAGCATGTTATCTAACATGTAATTCCTACAAATAGGCAAGAAGGCAAACCATATATCCATATCCGCAGTCAACCCTATAGGGCAAGGATAGGAAAGCCCCTCACCTGGTTGGCCCCTCGTATCGGCCCTCGGTGTGCCCGAAGGTCCGCTCACTGTATGGTGCCCTATACACATATATTTGAGAGATTCAGAAGCTTGAAAATTCAACCACTATCGTGTACATGCAACGCTAGTGCTCATGTTCTCTCTACTTAATTCCATAGACTAGTTGTTGGCTTGGAAATGCCCTCAACTAGTTTTAGGACACCTAGCATGCTTCTATTCGGGTCCAACCCTTTCTTAATCATACTATTCAGAAGCTTTGATTTGGGAATGCAAGGTTACCCAATTCCACCTCTATGTGTCCATATGAAATTCCCATTACCCAAGTCTTGAATTTATGGCTCAAGAGAGTCATAAATTCTACTTGTCCAAAATTTCCATTTACCAAAATGACCTTGAACACTTTACCTACACATGAATACACATATCCGGATACGCGTAAAATTAGAAAATTGTCTCTTTTTCCCCGAACCGGGTTCCGGGTGAGACGGGAATTACTCGGGTTTTAATCCCTCATACATTCTAATAATTTTAACAATTATAGAATAACAATTTCCACCTATTAATGCACCCCCCATCAGTCCACAACACCCTTAAACCTTAACAACTACATTTTCCTACACTTTTTCCAACCCGGATAAATTCCATCAATTTGGTTCCGGTTCCTAAGCTTCCAACTCACTTCCTAACATGCATATACTTCAATTTAGGACCCAGAACACTCAGATTGAATCAATTGGGGTCTTTCCAAAAATCCCTAAAATTGGTAAAATTGGGGTTTGAGAGTTTCGGGACTTCTCACCTCGGTTCAACCGGTTAAAAGGACGATATGGAGTAGAGGAGATTCCCAGCTACCTTCCCCGGTGAAGAGACGGCATTTTCCGGCGAGAAAGCTCTCTCCCTCTTGTTTCTCTCTCTAGCCCGAACTCTCTCTCTCTAGCACAACGAAGGCGACTACGGCTCCGGTGGACGCGGCTCCGGCCACCACCGTGCTCAGCCCGTGGGTTTTCCGTTGACGTTGCTCGCCCAGCTCTCTCTCGTTTCTGTAGCGTTCTCCCGTTCGTTGTCACGCCTCCCTCTCTCTCCCTTCGTGTTTGCTTCCGTCGACCCCCTGCCCCTTTCACTATCTGTTTCCTTTTTCCTTTATTCTCTTTACTTTATTCTTTTCTTTTATTCTTCTTTTCCTTATATTACATATATATATATATATATATATATATATATATATATATATATATATATATATATATATATATATACCTAATTAATTAATATAATATATATACATATCACAAAGAAAGAAAGAGAAACCTGATATGATAAAATAAAATAAAAATTTCCATTCTTAAATGAATTAATTTAATTTAATTAGTGATGCTAGTTAAAATATTCCCGGGTATTACACACCCTCTAGTGGTTTACTTTTTCAGATACAGGTACCGGTCAGGCTTCCACGTCGGCTCAGTGAAGGCGACGTTTTGCTAGCACTCACATTCTGTCTCCGTGGGTGGCTTTGATTTTATTTTGGATATTGTAATGAATTGAATACACTTTTTGGTTATTATACTCTAGACTTGTCAGCTCCACATACTTAAAGACAGGATTATTTTGGGGACTTATTATAATTATGTATACGAATTTGCATGTGAATAGGATATGTCACACACCGGAGTGTGTGGCAACGTATATGACAGATATATATATAATATGTGTGGTTGAGTATACATATAAACTGAAGCAGCACTTGGCTGTGGATTGCAGGTGTAAGATAGGCCACACAGGAGATGTGATCCATATATATTGATAATGTGTATATGCGAATGAGAATGATAATTAAATGAAATAGGTGTTAAGGCTAACAGACTCAGGGTTAGGCCCTCTATCTGTGCCGGTCGCGTGCCTTCGGGTGGGGGTCGTGACAAAGTTGGTACCAGAGCCAGGTTATTTTCTTTAAGTTTGTGGAGCTATGGTATGACCGGGTGTCAGCTTAAACCGTCGTTATGATCCTGGGCATAACGCCGGAGTTAAGCGGGCACTTGTGGGAGTATCCAGGAAATTGTGTCAGTTTTCGTTTCTAAAATTCTTTTCCTAATTATGATATGTGATAGGGGTCTCATGGAATGTTAAATCCTTGTGCAGTACAGGGATGCCGCCAAGAACTAGAGCGACTACACGGGGTGGAAGAAACCCCGATTCTTCTGATGAAGCATCGGCGCAGGTCGAGAGAGGTGCTCCACGGGGCCGACCCCGAGGTCGTGCTCATGGCCGAGGGAGGTCCAATCAGGGAAGAGAGATTAGGCATCAATCGTTGGAGCCCCAACCCGAAACCGGTGCCCCATCTATTGCTGAGATGATAACTGCTAGGTTTCAAGAGCTGAGGGCAGAGATGAGGCAACCGATACAGCAAGAAGTGCAACGGTTAGCTGCTAATGAAGAAGAGATTCTACTAGATCAGGAAATTGAATTGGTGGAAGAACCGAGGAGAGTATGGTTACCAAGAGATGTACCCCGAGGGCAAAGGGGAGCTCGCAGAGAATTACCGGTGGCTAAGTTCCTGAAGCTTAACCCACCAACCTATTGCGGCACTGATGAGAAGGAGGATCCTCAACATTTCCTCCGTGATATGGTCCGTATAGGGCGAGTGCTGAGATGCCCTGGAGAAGAATTAGACGAGCTTGCTTCCTTCCAGCTGAGGGGTGCTGCAAGAATTTGGGTGGAGTCAGTACAGGCCGGCCACGCTACACAAGTAGCCCCGATGCGGTGGGAGGACTTTGAGAGAGCATTCTTAGACCGGTTTTTGCCAGAAGGAACGCGGGATACAAAGAGGCAACAGTTTGAAGATCTATGGATGACTTCGAGTATGACGGTTACAGAGTTCGAGTTGTCGTTTACGGAGCTAGCTCAGTTTGCCCCAGAGTTAGTTCCAGATGAATAGGCTAAGATCAAGAGGTTCATACAGCGACTAGTGGAGCCACTGTTTATAGCTCTACTACCACAGAGGAAGCAATTTGAGACTCTTGCACAGGCGGCTGATTGTGCTAGGGTCATTGAGAATAGGAGGAGATTTGGGATGCCAGCCAATCCCAAGGGAAGAAATCAAGCAGGAAATGAGAATCAAGGTGGGTGGAAGAAGAAGCAGAAGATGACAGGTGGTACCACCACGTCCTAGCTCTCATGGGACCCAGCAGGCCTACCGGTCAGCCTTCAATGACTACCACAGATTCGGGGGCAAGGAGTAACTATCAGGGTGGTCAGAGGGCACATAGCAGTGTGCATACGGGGAGTCAAAGGCCCCAATGCGGTCAATGTGGAAAGAATCATTTCGGTACCTGCCGGATCCTGAAGGGAGCTTGTTTCAACTGTGGCCAAGTGGGACACCTTGCTAGGGATTGCCCTCAGAAGCGGAGTGGAACTAGTGTGAGGAGCAACTAGACACCGGGGTCAATACCAATCCCAGCCCCACCAGTTAGAACAGTACCACCGCCCACCACTGGCGGAGGCAGGGGTCGTGGAGCCGGAGGAAGAGGTCCGAGAACCACAAGAGGAGGACAGGCCAGAGTTTTTGCCTTATCTCAACAGGATGCGCAGGCTTCAAATGCTGTAGTGACAGGTACCCTCACAGTCTATACTCAAAATGCACATGTGCTATTTGATTCCGGTTCAACTCATTCTTACATATCACCTGCATTTGCTATTAAGATCGCTAAGAGCCCAACGAAGATGAAAGAGGCAATGTTGGTCTCTACACCTATGGGTGAATCTGTACGGGTAGAATACATATGTGAGTCTTGTCCAATAGTGGTTGAGGGCCATGAAACGGTGGTGGATTTAAGACTGCTGTACATGGTAGACTTAGATGTAATCTTGGGGATGGATTGGTTAGCCTCGTGTCATGTAGTAGTGGACTGCAGGGCCAAATGTGTGAAATTCAACATGCCTGGTGAGGACCCTTTTGTGGTACATGGTGATGGGGCGAAGTGCCACCCGAGGTTGATATCCGCATTAAGTGCTTTCAAACTTCTTAGTAAAGGATGTACAGGCTACTTAGCGTCAGTCAGGGATGTAGAGAAGGAAGTACTTTCCGTGAACCAAGTGCCCGTCGTTCAGGAATTCCCGGATGTGTTTCCTGAAGAGTTGCCTGGTTTGCCACCTGATAGGGAGATTGAATTCGGGATCGACCTACTGCCGGGTACTCAACCAATATCTATACCACCTTACCGAATGGCTCCGCGGGAGTTGAAGGAATTACAAACTCAGTTGCAGGAATTGCTAGACAAGGGGTTTATACGACCCAGTGTCTCACCATGGGGTGCACCGATTCTATTTGTCAAGAAGAAGGACGGTACCTTGCGGTTGTGTATTGATTATCGGAAGTTAAACAAGGCTACCATCCGCAACCAATATCCTTTAACCAGAATAGATGATCTATTTGATCAACTACAAGGAGCAAAGCGATTCTCAAAGATTGATCTGCGGTCAGGGTATCATCAGTTGAAGATCAGGCAAGAGGATGTACCCAAGACTGCATTTCGTACCAGATACGGACACTACGAATTTTTGGTGATGTCTTTTGGGTTGACAAATGCACCCGCAACATTTATGGATCTGATGAATAGGGTGTTTAGACCTTATTTGGACCAGTTTGTCATAGTGTTTATAGATGACATCCTGGTGTACTCCAAGAACTCCGAGGAGCATGCAGAACACTTGAGAATGACTTTGGAAAGGTTAAGGGAAGAGAAATTATATGCCAAATTCTCGAAGTGCGAATTCTGGTTGGATAGGGTAGCTTTTCTTGGGCACGTGGTATCATCAGAGGGAGTCCACGTAGACCCAAGTAAGGTGGAGGCAGTGAAGAGTTGGTCCCAACCTACCACAGTGCCAGAAATACGGAGTTTCTTGGGCCTAGCCGGGTATTACAAGCGGTTTGTGCAGGATTTCTCAAATATCGCTGCACCTATGACATGGTTGACACAGAAAGGGGTGAAATTTGAGTGGACAGACAAGTGTGAAGAGAGTTTTCAGAAGCTAAAGGATAGCCTGACCACAACTCCAGTGCTAACCCTTCCTGAAGGCACTGGAGGGTACGTGGTATACTGTGACGCTTCGCGAGTTGGGTTAGGATGTGTATTGATGCAGCATGGTAGAGTGATTGCCTATGCATCAAGGCACTATCTCTATGGAGAAACATGTGAAGTGTACACAGACCACAAGAGCCTTAAGTACATCTTTGAGCAGAAGGATCTGAACTTGAGGCAACGTCGCTGGATGGAATTGTTGAAGGACTATGATTGTACGATACTATATCATCCGGGGAAGGCCAATGTGGTGGCCGACGCGTTGAGCCGAAAGTCTATGGGTAGTCTAGCTCACATTGAAGAAGTGAGAAGACCGTTAGTTCGGGAGATATACGGGCTGGAAGAAAGTGGGACTCGATTTGAGATCGGTGGTTCTAATGTGCTTCTAGCTCATATTCAGGCAGAGTCCAACCTGATTGAAGAAGTCAAGGCCAAACTGAGTCGTTGACTCACCCTCTAGTGGTTTACTTTTTCAGATACAGGTACCGGTCAGGCTTCCACGTCGACTCAGTGAAGGCGACGTTTTGCTAGCACTCACATTTTGTCTCCGTTGGTGGCTTTGATTTTATTTTGGATATTGTAATGAATTGAATACACTTTTTGGTTATTATACTCTAGACTTGTCAGCTCCACATACTTAAAGACAGGATTATTTTGGGGACTTATTATAATTATGTATACGAATTTGCATGTGAATAGGATATGTCACACACCGGAGTGTGTGGCAACGTATATGACATATATATATATATATATATATATATATATATATATATATATATTATGTGTGGTTGAGTATACATATAAACTGAAGCAGCACTTGGCTGTGGATTGCAGGTGTAAGATAGGCCACACAGGAGATGTGAGACATATATATTGATAATGTGTGTATGCGAATGGGAATGATAGTTAAATGAAATAGGTGTTAAGGCTAACAGACTCAGGGTTAGGCCCTCTGTCTGTGCCGGTCGCGTGCCTCCGGGTGGGGGTCGTGACAGCTTAGGAATTGACCTTGGATTTGAGTAAATAGGCTTGGATTGGTCCTATTGAAATTATATTGTGGAAATATTAGCTGAACAAGACCCGTGAAGAGCTGACCCGAGATTATTAAGGTTGAACTTGGACGTTAACGTGTCGGGTCCCTGCTCGATTTGCCCAAATACACTTAAGGGTGATGTTAAGGGCTCCAAACCTCTTCTTTTCAATCTTAAACGCCCTAGAATAATTCTAAATATGCCATCAAGCATCAAGAATTATTTTAGGTACCTTCTTGTTTCTCAAGGAGGGAAACTTGCGGAGCAATGAATCCCAAATTCTAAAATGGTAATTTTATTCCTTCATAATTATTAGGAAGCCTTAAGTAGGATGAATTAGAGATGTATTGAGGTTTAGAAACTAGATTTCTAGAACCCAAGTAGGAATACAAGTTGAAACAAAATGTTTAGACCTTCTTAAAAAATTAGGATTCCTTCAAACCAAGCTAGATAAGCTTACTTAGATGCGAATACAAGTTAGATAGAGGTCTAATACTCAAATCCAAGTATGTGAAACACTCAAGTAGAGTGTTATATGCGAGTAAGTCAAGTGTCCGAGGAAGGATACGCATAAGTCGGGATAGAGAAGTCCAATAAGACCAAGAGCTTGACTCTGTGGCAACCAGGGACTACACGTGAGAGTAATGGAGAGATAAATAACAAGTTAAGCTAAGTAATAACCTTAATGAAGTAAATGTTGTTCTTATAGGAACAACGACACACGATTGAGTGCAAGAGGAACTCCGAGGAGATTAAAGTTACAGGAGAGGATTGCATGGAAGGTTGGCCAAGGTGAGGGTTCTTCCATCTCTGCTCTTAGGGTTGTATGCTTATGTGGATTTCATGAGTATGTATATTCTCTGCTTGTCTCGTATGTGTTAGCTAGAGATATAGAATGCTAAAAGAATGAAAGAACTAGAAAATAGGTTGTGGAAAGTAGCTTGGATAGGAAGACATAGGAGTAGAGTATAATTGTGTTGCTATGATTGGTGCATTACAAATCCAACTCATACACTCCGGAGGCATGATGAGTATTTTATTAAATCTTTTCCACGACGGTGGCAAGAGTCCTTGTGCAGAAGGGCTAAACTTTATTTTGAAAACTCGTCACGACGGTGACTTAAATTAAAATCATGCAAAGGGAGTTATTGGTGGGTTTCGGATTTGGTTATGCTAGTTATGTGAGACATCGACTAGAACAACGTCAGATGGCACTTGAGACCTCAGTTTTATAATCACCATGACGATGGCCATTGCCCTATCCTAGCAATAGGGTCAGAAAGAATTTATATTGCTATGACGATAGCTTGAGACTCAGAGAGTGCATCTGGACGGGTATATGAGTTTTATCCTGTTGAGGATACTTGTACATATTAATAAGGAGAAGAATTGTTGATCCTTCGGGAAAGATTCAAAGAATCCTATTAATATGTGAGACTAAGGTAAGGAGACACTGGAGGAACCTATGGGTGAACCGTGAGCCTAACCTAGTAAAAGAGAAATCATCCTACGGAGTTAGTCCAGGGTGTGTCAGTGGCCATGCTTCGAGACGTTGTGCCGTGCTCGCCATGTGGCCTGGTTGGGTAATGGACGAGTGGGCTCAAGCTATTGCCCCGCAGCAAGGGGTCAGGACGTGCCACGTGGTGGCTACGTATCAGTTGTTTGATAGATAGAAGTTGATTGTGTTTGATTAATAGAATTGTCACGAGGTGACTAGTACCCAAGTGAAGGGGTTAAGTATTGTTTGATTAACAGGATTGTCACGAGGTGACCAGTACCCAAGTGAATGAGTTAAGTATGCTTTGCAACGTGGTGGCTACGTATCAGTTGTTTGATAGATAGAAGTTGATTGTGTTTGATTAATAGAATTGTCACGAGGTGACTAGTACCCAAGTGAAGGGGTTAAGTATTGTTTGATTAACAGGATTGTCACGAGGTGACCAGTACCCAAGTGAATGGGTTAAGTATGCTTTGCCACGTGGTGGCCAGTAACCTAAGTGCACGGGTTCGAAGTAGAAAAGCCACGTAATGGCTAGTAAATACCCTAAAGTGGGGGAGATTAAGTAGATGTATGTTATAGTATCTGTGTGTATATACAAATTGTCTGTGTTTGCATATAATTGTTGATTATGCAGCGTAGTGGTGACGTACAGGATTACATCACCACAATGTCTTGTTTGATTCAAACATGCTGAACGTGAGAAGACCGATAAGTAAAAGCCGACACTATATGTTATATGATTACTTAATGATTGATGATGTGGAACAAACTGCTGTATGCTTATATCTGTTAAATGCATGTGAGTGTTTGGGTGAAATTTCTGTCGTTGTGTGATCACCAAGAATGTATGCTAATTAATAGTAACTAGTTGTTTTTGCATGTGGTTGTGTATGACTCCCAAACCCAACACTACGGTACCCACCTTGCGCCGGGGATGGGAGAGTCCTCACTGAGTCGCGTGGTTAAGACTCGCCTCATTTTACTACACAGAGACATGTTAAGTACAAGTGGAAGAAGTCTCGGTGGAGCGAGGAATGAACAAAACTTTCCAAGACCCACAACTTGTTCATGTGGGTGAACAAATTGTAATTTTAATTTAATTTACTTTATTATTGTATCATAAAGTAAAGGGTAGACATACCCAATTAGATTGTACCATTAAATCTAGAACTGTCAGCTTCACACACCTTAAAGATCAGGATTTATTTTACTGCGATACAGGGAAAACTTGTTTTCAAAATATATATATATACATATACCTGTTGCATGTGAATAGGATAGGCAGCATCTTCGGATGTCTAGCCAGTACACAGGTTATATATATTATGTATATTTTCCTATATCTATATCCTGAAGCGGCACTGGCCGTGGATTTGCTTGCCTAGGATAAGCCACCATTTCGGTGTAGCCATGGTATTATAATGCATGTGAATGTATTTTTCAATAATAGCTATTCTGTCAATTAGGTGATAAGGCTTACAGGCATAGGGATATTCCATGTGTTTGTGCCGGTCACGGTCCTATAAACGGGGGTCGTAACATGTACTACTGTACAGGTTATAAGCTTTGCATAGAATCACATACAAATTCTATGCCTAAAGCGATGACTCGAAAGAATTTATGACTCAACATCCTGAGCAACCTCACAAGTGCCCGTCGGATCCACCATTACGTCCGGATTAGTAATGGATAGCCCAACTAACACTCGAGACTACTAGTTGGCTTCACACCCTTAAAGAAAAACCAGGCTCTGATACCAAGTTTGTCACGACCCCCGTTTAGAGGACCGTGACCGGCACAGACACAGGGAATATCCCTATGCCTGTAAGCCTTATCACCTAATTGACAGAATAACTATTATTGAAAAATACATTCACATGCATTATAATACCATGGCTAGACCGAAATGGTGGCCTATCCTAGGCAAGCAAATCCACGGCCAGTGCCGCTTCATGGTATAGATATAGGAAAACACACATAATATATATAACCTGTGTACTGGCGACACATCCGAAGATGCTGCCTATCCTATTCACATGCAACAGATATATGTATATATATATATATTTTGAAAACAAATTTGCCCTGTATCGCAGTATAATTAATCCTGATCTTTAAGGTGTGTGAAGCTGACAGTTCTAGATATAGTGATACAATATAGTTGGGTACGTCTACCCTTTACTTTATGATACAATAATAAAGTAAATTAAATTACAATTACACTTTATTCACCCACATGAACAAGTTGTGGGTCTTGGAAAAGTGTTGCTCAACCCTCGTTCCACCGAGACTTCTTCCACCGGTACTTAACCTGTCTCTGTGTAGTAAAAATGAGGTGTGAGTCTTGACCACCCGACTCAGTGAGGACTCTCCCATCCCCAGCGCAAGGTGGGTACCTTACCGCTGGGACTAGGAGTCATACACAACCACATGCACAAACAACTAGTTACTGTGAGTTAGGATGCATTCTTGGTGATCACACAATAACAGAAATTTTACCCAAACACTCACATGCATTTAACAGATATAAGCATGCAGCAGTTTAATTCACATCATCACTCAACAAGTAAACATATAACATATAATGCCGTCTTTTACTTACCGGTATTCTCACGTTCAACATGTTTGAATCAACCAAGACGTTGTGGTGACGTAATCCTGCACGTCACTACTACGCTGCACAATCAGAAATCATACGCAAACACAGACAATTTGTATATACACACAGATACTATAACATACATCTACTTAATCTCCCCAACTCTGGGATTTCTACTAGCCACTACGTGGCTTTCCCACTTTGAACACGTGCACTCGGGTTGCTGGCCACCGCGTGGCAAATATACTTAACCCATTCACTCGGGTGCTGGAAACCTCGTGACAATTCTATTAATCAAACACAATCAACTTCTATCTATCAAACAACTGATACGTAGCCACCTCGTGGCACGTCCTGACCCCTTGCTGCGGGGCAATAGCTTGAGCCCACTCGTCCATTACCCAACCTGGCCACATGGCGGGCACGGCACGACGTCTCGAAGCATGGCCACTGACACACCCTGGACCAACTCCACAGGATGATTTCTCTTTTACTAGTTTAGGCTCACGGTTCACCCGTAGGTTCCTCCCGTGTCTCCTTACCTTAGTCTCACATATTAATAGGATTCTTTGTATCTTTCCCGAAGGATCAACAATTCTTCTCCTTGTTAATATGGACAAGTATCCTTAATAGGATATAACTCATATACCCGTCCAGATGCACTCTTTGAGCCTCAAGCTATCGTCATAGCAATATAAAACCTTTCTGACCCTATTTCCATGATAGGGCAATGACCATCATCATGGTGATTATAAAATTAAGGTCTCAAGTTCTATCTGACGTTGTTCTAGTCGATATCTCACATCGCTAACATAACCAAATCCGAAACCCACCAATAACTCCCTTTGCATGATTATAATTTAAGTCACCGTCGTGACAAGTTTTCAAAATAAAAGCTTAGTCCTTCTGTACAAGGACTCTTGCCACCGTCGTGGGAAAAGATTTAATAAAATATTTATCATGCCTCCGGAGTGTGTGAGTTGGATTTGTAACACACCAATCAAAGCAAACAATTATACTCTACTCCTATGTCTTCCTATCCAAGCTACTTTCCGCAACCTATTTTCTAGTTCTTTCATTCTTTTAGCGTTCTATATCTCTAGCTAACACATACCAGACAAGCAGAGAATATACATACTCTTGTAATCCAAATAAGCATACAACCCTAGGAGCAGAGATGGAAGAGCCCTCACCTTGCCAACCTTCCATGCAATCCTCTCTTGTAACTTTAGTCTCCTCGGAGTTCCTGTTGCACTCTATCGTGTGCCGTTGTTCCTATGAGAACAACATTTACTTCATTAAGGTCATTACTTAGCTTAACTTGTTATTTATCTCTCCATTACTCTCACGTGTAGTCCATGGTTGCCACAGAGTCAAGCTCTTGGTCTTATTGGACTTCTCTATCCCGACTTATGCGTATCCTTCCTCGGACACTTGACTTACTCGAATATAACACTCTACTTGAGTGTTTCACATACTTGGATCTGAGTATTATACCTCTATCTAACTTGTATTCACATCTAAGGAAGCTTATCTAACTTGATTGGAAGGAATCTTAATTTTAGGAAGATCTAAGCATTTTGTTTCAACTTGTATTTTTAATCGATTTCTAAGAAATCTAGTTTCTAAACCTCAATATACCTCCAATTTATCCTATTAAGGTTTCCTGAATATTTATGAGGGAAGAAGGTTGAAATTTTAGAAATTGGATTTCATTGTTCCGCAAGCTTCCACTCTTGGGAAACAAGAAAGTATCTAAATTAATTCTTGAGGCTTGATAGAATATTTAGAATTATCCTAGGGTGTTTAAGATTGAAAAGATGAAATTTAAAACTCCCAACATCACCCTTAAAGTGTATTTGGGCAACCCGAGTAGGGACCCGGTACGTTAACGTCGAGGTTCAACCTTTTAGTAACCTCGGGCCAGCTCCTCACGGGTCCTGTTCAGCTAATATTTCCACAATATAATTTCAATAGGACCAATCCAAGCCTATTTACTCAAATCCAATGTCAATTCCTAAGCTATAAACAATTTCCCTAATTTGGAAATAATTATAATTTCAACCCCAAATCCTTTCAAATTCGAATATGGCTAAACCCGAGTGTATAGCCTCGATTCTTACCCCAACTAAGTGTTCAAGAACACTTCCTAGGTCTCAATCTACCCTCGAAACAACCCAATCGAAGGTGGATCGAAGAAATCCCTAAAAATGAAGAAATTGGGGTTTTCGAATGAAATTGGGGTTACCAACCTTTGATTCGATTGGTGGAAGGTGTAGGAAACGTCGTACCCGAGCTCTGGTGACTTTTCTGGCGTCGGCTAGCTCTTCTCCGGCCACTTTTCCGACGAAATTCCGGTGAAACCTCCTTCCCCTTCTTCCTCTCGTGCTCCCTCTCTCTCTCTACGTTTTCCCTTTCTTTTTCTTTTCTCTCTCACTCGTGCTCTCTCACTTTCTCTTCTGCTTTCTTTCTTTCTTTTTATTCTTTTTTTTCTATTTCCTCTCTTTTTGTTTCTTTTATGACACCTACGGCTCCCCCTCTTTAAAAATTAATAAAATAATATATATATATATATATATATATATATATATATATATATATAATAATAATAATAATAACAATAAATAAATAATTAAATAATAAGATACTAATAATTAATAATTATAATACTTAGATAGTTAAATAATAAATAAATAAATAAAATTAAAATTAAAATAATTAATAATTTAATAAATAATAACTAATATGTATTTTTAATTTAATCCCTTTCCCTATTTAATTCAGGTTTCCAATTCCTTAGGTCCTGAATTAAATCCTAAAAATTATTTTCTACTTTTTTTCTTTCCCTTTTTTTTATTTTAAACTTCGAAAAATTTTCTCGGGAATTACAATCTTTGAAAAAAAAATTCCTTTCCGGTTTCTTTTAACTTTCATATTCTTTCTATATTCTTTTTAAAGTTTTAATTCCTAGCCCCAAAATAAATCATTCTTTAATCCTCAAAATTTTCCGGGGTATTACATTCTTCCCCCTTTAAGAAATTCGGTCCCCAAATTTCATCTCCTTCGTGGGGTTATTGGCTTGTTGCCATCCATTGGGTCAATTTCATCTATGGTTTCTCTCAACGTGGAAGTTTTGCCGTTTTACCCTATGGTTCATCTTTCTTTTCTAGAGACTCAAGGTCTCTATCTGGTTTCTACATATCCTTTCTGTGACTGTTTGTATTTCCAGTTTCGTAATTAACCACCCCTTCGCGAGGTGTTAACTAATAGACTCCATCTGTCGTCGTATCCTTCCCCGAGGATACCTAACTCCCCTCGTTTTAATTTACTTTGTGCTATCAAATTTTTTTTTCTTTTTGCAATGGAGTGTCTGGCACGTACCACATGCCATGCTCCAATTTAGTTCTCCGAGGAGTTAACTATTGCCTTCTCAAGTGAGGCTTACCTTGACTCGATCTGCTTGTCCGACTAGCTACATTCGTAGCGACTCCTTATATCTGTCTTGGAACACGCCAAGACACTAGCTATTTGCATAGCACACTAGGTTTCATTTCTATAAACTCAACTGACGAAGTACTCCCCTACATCGGAGTCCCCGTACTTAAGTATCCTCTACTACCAAGTAGCTACCCTTCTGCCGGTATTCCCCTGATATATTCTTTGTAAACGACTTCTCTAGAAAAAGTCCGTTTACATCTTACTACACCCTCTACTCTACATCTAGACTTACCACTTACACGGCATACACCCTACGTAGGTGTTTATACTTTATGCCATCAGTGTACCCAACCCTTCCGAGGTTGTTACACTCACTACCGACTCGGTTTACTCTACTCGTGTCCTAACGCAGCTAAATGCCATGACACTAGCACAACTATGTGTTACGCTTACCGTTTCTCCACCAAACGGTAAATGATCTACATTTATGACTCGTGTTTCCCTTTCTTTTTCGGACTTCAACACTTACCCTTATTGGTTTCCATAACCACTTCAGGTTACTCCCTGTCGACATCCTATGTCTGACAGACTTAGACTCTTCTCTGACTACTACTTGTAGGCATTTTTGTTTATAATGGAAACTCACCAGTCTCCTCCTTACCATTATACTCATTACTCTGCCTCAGGCTCAGTTTGGTCTTCACATCCGAAGACCTCGCTTAACACGACTATGACTGTGGACCTATTCCATCCTGAGGTTAGTCCACTTAGAGTTGCACATCCTATGCTAACTCTACTCGTTGGGTTTCCGTTGCCTTTTACCCCAACTTGGCCCACTCAAAATCCTCAACTCACTTAGATCTTGTATTCCTACTTGGAATACTTGATCCGTTCACTCCGACATGAACCTTTCCGGACATGCTCTACTCCCCATGACCAAACGGGATCCGCTCCCACGGTTTGACTCTTTCCTTTCTTATGGTGGGGCCTATGTTCACGACCATATACCACCTCTTGCAAGTGTGTTACCCGTTGGGTTCCAATAGCCCCCAACGGTAGCATACCTGTTTTATCATTTTGGTTCGCATCCCAAGATGTTTACCCGACTCCGTTCCTGTATTCACTTTCTTCTTTTCCATTTCGTACCTACGTGGTACTCTTTCTTCGAGTATTTCTCAATACTCGTTACTCACTAAATTCTCCTTCTCGATTAACCGTCCTTACGATTAATTTTCCCTTTATGGCACCCACATGGCCATTTATACGTTTGGTTTGTCCACTCAGTCTCCACCCATACACGGGCTTCAGACTAACGGATTTATGGTTCACCAACCCGTGGAACTAGCTTACCTAGCTATGTCCACTACAATCTGTGTACTACACATACACTTACGATAGTAGTTGGTTCTCCACCTCCTAATTGACTTTTATCCTATGGGGTCCTCTAGGCTTCCGCTCTTCCCCCCTTATGGGACTACTTATCCTTGTCTACTTTCTCTCCCCTCGGGCCTCCACGAGTCCCTTTGGGGTTTATCTCTTACGTTATCTCGTTCGAGAGCTATCTACCACAATAGCGCTCATTTTCCTATCTCTGGACGGTACCCGAAGGTCTGCGCCCATTTCCACTTCTAGACCTGCTCCGATCTAATACTTTCGGGTCCATAATCACCCTATGGCCCCTTAATTGGTAACCCTTAGGTTTACCTGTATACTCCCTTGGTACTTTAGCACTCTCTAGTGCTTTTCGATGTCTACTTATCTTTAATCACTCCAAGTGAGTGATTTCTCAACTACTTCTAGCATCCTTATATAGCTTACCTATAAAAGGACCATTGTTTGGTAGGGTACTGGTCACATGAGTTAGTTTTCTTAGGCACCCTGCGAGTTTTAAAAAATTAATTCAAGTTTATTTCTTAGAAAATGAAGCCTAAGGTTTTCGTAAATGGTTAGGATTTAACCAATTGGAATGACACAAATTGAGAAAAAATTTTCATAAAAATTTGCCTTCCAATGGTTATCCCTAGTATTTTCAAGAAAAGTTTGAAGGTTTTCAAAATCTCTCATCCGGAAAGACCAAAAAGATTATTATAAAAATTTCTCATGTGATCAATATCCTATTCTTTATGCCCTTCCTTAAGCAACCCAAGAGAGTTTGGTTGGGCCTAATCCCTTCTTTTCCCCCTTGTTTGCTTAAGGAACTAGCAGTTCATGGATCAAGCGCAGGGTTGGACTAGGCTCCTTCCCTGTGCCTTACCATTTACTCTGTTTCTTGCTCGGCATATGGTCACGCTCTACATGTTTACATATGCCTCTACTTCTTAACATCTATCTCTACAGCATATGGTTCGGCCACTTTGCCCTTCCATATACCGTATCCTGATTTTCTAGTCCGTAGACTTCTACTTCTATACTATGGCATACACCACCTCTTTTCTGTTTACTTTCTAGAAAGGACAACTCACTTCCTTCAGCAATAGCATACCGCACAGTCGTGACCCATTAACTTGGTCATCTTCCTGTCGGTCTTATGCCCCCTGGCCCTGTTTATTCTTGTCTATAAACTTTCCATTTTCAATCGCCCCATGGGCTTACTTTCTTTTCTTCACGCCAAGCGTGTCTTTTCTTTCAATTTACAACCCATTCCTAGCCTGAACTACCATTCACTGCATATTTCTATTCTACTTTCATTCCATACGATAATCAAACAACTTGCGCCTATACCATAGCGCACAATGCGCTGCTATCAGAGCAGACGCATCGTCTCATTTAACACCTGCAACAATCACACATTGTAGCGCATTCCTGCCTACAATTCAACCAAACGTGTCTGTGTCTAGGTAGCATCCTCCATTAATGTCTCATTTCCCTATTATGGCGTCCTAAGGTTCCCGGGGTCACTGCCAACCCACCTAACGCCTTAGTGCTCATCGACACTTGTGTACTGTACAGGTTATATGCTTTGCATAGCATTTCACATACAAATTCTATGCTTAAAGCGATGACTCGAAAGGATTTATGACTCTACATCCTGAGCAACCTCACAAGTGCCCGTCGGATCCACCGTTACGTCCGAATTCGTAATGGCTAGCCCAACTAACACCCGAGACTACTAGTTAGCTTCACACCCTTAAAGAATAACCAGGCTCCAATACCAAGTTTGTCACGACTCCCGTTTAGAGGTCCGTGACCGACACAAACACAGGGAATATCCCTATGCCTGTAAGCCTTCACCTAATTGACAGAATAGCTATTATTAAAAAAAAAATACATTCACATGCACTATAATACCATGGCTACACCGAAATGGTGGCCTATCCTAGGCAAGCAAATCCACAACCAGTGCCGCTTCAGGATATAGATATAGGAAACACACATAATATATATAACCTGTGTACTGGCTACACATCCGAAGATGTTGCCTATCCTATTCACACGCAACAGATATATGTATATATATATATATTTTGAAAACAAGTTTTCCCTGTATCGCGGTAAAATAAATCCTGATATTTAGGGTTTGTGAAGCTGACAGTTCTAGATTTAGTAATACAGTCTAATTGGGTACGTTTACCCTTTACTTTATAATACAATGATAAAGTAAATTAAATTACAAATACACTTTATTCACCCACATGAACAAGTTGTGGGTCTTGAAAAATGTTGCTCAACCCTCGTTCCACCGAGACTCCTTTCACCTGTACTTAACCTGTCTCTGTGTAGTAAAAATGAGATGTGAGTCATAACCACGCGATTCAATGAGGACTCTCCCATCCCCAGCGCAAGGCGGGGGTACCTTACCGCTGGGACTGGGAGTCATACACAACCACATGCACAAACATCTAGTTACTGTGAGTTAGCATGTATTCTTGGTTCTATACCCCAGAAAATTTCGAGGATTTAAGAATGATTTATTTAAAAATTTTGAGGATTAAAGAAGGATTTATTCTGAGGCTAGGAATTAAAACTTTAAAAAAAAAGAATATAGAAAATGTATGAAAGTTAAAAGAAACCGGAAAGGAATTTTTTTCGAAGATTGTAATACCCGAGGGGTATATTTGGAATCAAGTCAAATATATAGTAAGACTTAGAATGGTCATCATTTGGACTTGCAATGTAAAATAATAATAATAATAATATATAAACAAGTAAATAAATAGAAATATGTATATATATATATAGATAAATAATCCTAATTAAGAAATGATGGGATAATATGAAATTGATAGAATTTTTATGTTGAGGTTGGAAATTTTGACTAAATAAAATAAAAATAATTTTTTTGGAATGAAATAAGAATTTTGGATTATTACTAAGATTTTAAATGCTTTAGATTTGGGAATTTGTTAAATTAAAATAAATAATAAATTCAAATACAAAAATATAAATTGGGTTAAATATGAATTATATGAATTATTTCGAGCTTATAGTTTAAATTTGAGAATTTTTCAGAAATAAAAATTGTACTGGGTAGAAAATTCTCATCTGCTAGAGACTTAGTGACAGATATTTTTAATAGGCCTATGATTACCCACAATTTTCTAAATTTTCCTATTCTTACCCAAAAATAAATCTAGATGAGAAAATCCAATCAAAACTCTATTTCACCATTTCCCAAAAGTTGTCAAATGTCCAAAAGGCCCTTAAGTCCCAAATCCAATTTAAGAACCCTTGTTTTCTTTCTCTAGCAGCACAGCACGCATACCCCTTCTTTTCCTTCATCTTCTTCTTCCTCTTCATCTCAATTCTCTCTTAGGTTGAAAGAAAAAAAAAGACCTATTACTTTCAATCAATTTCTTTGCTTCCCTCATCAATTCAAGGATCACTCAAGCTTCACCTAGCATCTTGGAGCACCATAGAGCTTGGACAACTCTTCTAAATCCCCAAATTCGGATTTCTCAAGGGTAAGCTCTAAAATCATGCCTCCACTTCTTAAATCATGATTTTCTTGTTGGGAATGAGTTACAAGTTGATATTATATCACCCTAAAACTCTTTTAGGATGTAGAGAACACACAAATCATGAACTATATGGTTGTTTTTGCTCTAGGAACCCTAAGGTGCGATTTTTGCCATTTTGGAAAGATTTGTGGATTTCATTAGAATTGTTGGTATGTATGAACTTTAAATTATATGTTTAGATATTGTAAATGATTTGGAATGATGCCCAATGGTTAGGTTGGTGATATGTGAACCCTTGATGAAAGTTAGGACTTCCCATATTTGGCAAAATTTCCATTAGTGGAGCTTGGAGAGTGAACAAGGTTGTGAGATTAATTAATTATGTATTAAATTGTGTTTAATCTAGAAAGAACACCAAATGATGACCATAGGCCAAGTAAATGAACTTGGGGGTTGGATAAATGTAACAAGTCATAAGAAAAGAAACTAGGAAATTGTGTGAAATTTGATATCGATTGAATCGGTTGTATGTGATAGGGTTCAAGTACTTCCTTGGAGACCAGAGTGCTCAAAGGGAATGCTAAGCAAAGAGGCCAAGGTGAGGGTTCTTTCATCTCTGCTCCTAGGGTTGTATGCTTATGTGGATTACATGAGTATGCATATTCTCTGCTTGTCTGGTATTTGTTAGCTAGAGATATAGAATGCTAAAAGAATGGAAGAACTAGAAAATAGGTTGTGGAAGATAGCTTGGATAGGAAGACATATGAGTAGAGTATAATTGTTTGCTATGATTGGTGTGTTACAAATCCAACTCATACACTCCGGAGGCATGATGAGTATTTTATTAAATCTTTTCCACGACGGTGGCAAGAGTCCTTGTACGGAAGGGCTAAACTTTATTTTGAAAAATCGTCACGACGGTGACTTAAATTAAAATCATGCAAAGGGAGTTATTGGTGGGTTTCGGATTTGGTTATGCTAGCGATGTGAGACATCGACCAGAACAACGTCAGATGGCACTTGAGACCTCAGTTTTTAAAATCACCATGATGATGGTCATTGCCCTATCCTGGCAATAGGGATAGAAAGGTTTTATATTGCTATGACGATAGCTTGAGGCTCAGAGAGTGCATCTGGACGGGTATATGAGTTATATCCTGTTGAAGATACTTGTACATATTAATAAGGAGAAGAATTGTTGATCCTTCGGGAAAGATACAAAGAATCCTATTAATATGTGAAACTAAGGTAAGGAGACATGGGAGGAACCTACGGGTGAACCGTGAGCCTAACCTAGTAAAAGAGAAACCATCCTGTGGAGTTGGTCCAGGGTGTGTCAGTGGCCATGCTTCGAGACGTCGTGCCGTGCCTGCCATGTGGCCTGGTTGGGTAATGGACGAGTGGGCTCAAGCTATTGCCCCACAGTAAGGGGTCAGGACGTGCCACGTGGTGGCTACGTATCATTTGTTTGATAGATAGAAGTTGATTGTGTTTGATTAACAGAATTGTCACGAGATGACTAGTACCCAAGTGAATGGGTTAATTATTGTTTGATTAACAGAATTGTTACGAGGTGACCAGTACCCGAGTGAATGGGTTAAGTATATTTGCCACGTGGTGGCCAGCAACCCGAGTGCACGGGTTCAAAGTGGGAAAGCCACGTAGTGGCTAGTAGAAACCCCATAGTTGGGGAGATTAAGTAGATGTATGTTATAGTATCTGTGTGTATATACAAATTTTCTGTGTTTGCATATGATTTCTGATTTTGCAGCGTAGTAGTGACGTACAGGATTACGTCACCACAACGTCTTGGTTGATTCAAACATGTTGAACGTGAGAAGACTGGTAAGTAAAAGCCGGCATTATATGTTATATGTTTATTTGTTGAGTGATGATGTGAATTAAACTGTTGCATCCTTATATCTGCTAAATGCATGTGAGTGTTTGGGTGAAATTTCTGTTATTGTGTGATCACCAAGAATGCATGCTAACTCACAGTAACTAGTTGTTTGTGCATGTGGCTGTGTATGACTCCCAGTCCCAGTGGTAAGGTACCTGCCTTGCGCCGGGGATGGGAGAGTCCTCACTGAGTCGCGTGGTTAAGACTCACACCTCATTTTTACTACACAGAGACAGGTTAAGTACAGGTGGAAGAAGTCTCGGTCGAACGAGGGTTGAGCAAGACCTTCCAAGACCCACAACTTGCTCATGTGGGTGAATAAAGTGCAATTGTAATTTAATTTACTTTATTATTGTATCATAAAGTAAAGGGTAGACGTACCCAATTAGACTATATTACTAAATCTAGAACTGTCAGCTTCACACACCTTAAAGATCAGGATTAATTATACTGCGATACAGGGCAAATTTGTTTTCAAAAAATATATATATATACATATATCTGTTGCATGTGAATAGGATAGGCAGCATCTTCGGATGTGTAGCCAGTACACAAATTATATATATTATGTGTGTTTTTCCTATATCTATATCATGAAGCGGCACTGGCCGTGGATTTGCTTGCCTAGGATAGGCCACCATTTCGGTGTAGCCATGGTATTATAATGCATGTGAATGTATTTTTCAATAATAGCTATTCTGTCAATTAGGTGATAAGGCTTACAGGCATAGGGATATTCCCTGTGTCTGTGCAAACTTGGTATCAGAGCCTGGTTTTTCTTTAAGGGTGTGAAGCTAACTAGTAGTTCCTCGGGTGTCAGTTGGGCTATCCATTACGAATCCGACGTAAATGGTGGATCCGACGGGAACTTGTGAGGTTTCTCAGGATGTTGAGGTCATAAATCCTTTCGAGTTATGACTTTAGGCATAGAATTTGTATGTTAAAGTCTATGCAAAGCATATAACCTGTACAGTACACAGTGCCGATGATCACTAAGGCTAAGGTTGGGTGGCAGTGACCCCGGGAACCTTAGGACGCCATAATAGGAAAAGGAGGCATCCAGGGAGGATGCTACCTAGACACAGACACATTGGTTGAATTGGTAGGCAGGAATGCGCTACAATGTGTGATTTTTGCAGGTGTCAAAGGAGACGATGTGTCTGCTCTGTTAGCGGCTCGTTGTGTGATATGATATAGGCACAAGTTGTTTGATTATGATATGGGATGCAAAGTAGTATAGAAGTATGCAGTGAATGTAGTTCAGTCTAGCAAAGGTTTGTAAAGTGAAAGAAAAGACACGCTTGGCGTGTGGCAAGAAAGTAAGCCCATGGGGCGATTGAAATGGAAAGTTTACAGACAAGAATAAACAAGACCATGAGGCATGAGACCGACAGGAAGATGACCACGTGAATGGGTCACGACTGTGCGGTATGCTATGGCTGAAGGAAGTGAGTTGTCCTTCCTAGAAAGTAATAGAAAAGAGGTGGTGTATGCCACCGGTATAGAAGTAGAAGTCTACGGACTAGAAAAAATCAGGATACGGTATATGGAAGGGCAAAGTGGCCGAACCATATGCCGTAGAGATAGATGTTAAGGAGTAGAGGCATATGTAACGTGTAGAGCGTGACCATATGCCGAGCAAGAAATAGAGTAAAATGGTAAGGCACAAGGTAGGAGCCTAGTCCAACCCTGCGCTCGATCCATGAACTGCTAGTTCCTTAAGCAAACAAGGGGGGAAGAGAAAGGGATTAAGCCTAACCAAACTCTCTTGGGTTGCTTAAGGAAGAGCATAAAGAATAGGATATATTGATCACATGAGAATTTTTTTTTTTTTGTAAAAATTCTTTTGGTCTTTCCGGATTAGAGATTCTGAAAGACCCTCAAACTTTCTTGAAAATACTAGGGATAACCATTGGAAGGCAAATTTTCATGAAACCTTTTTCGCAATTTGTGTCATTCCAATTGGTTAAACCCTAACCATTTACGAAAACCTTAGGCGTCGTTTTCTATGAAATAAACTTGAATTAATATTTTTTTAACCCCAGGGTGCCTAAGAAAACTAACTCATGTGACCAATACCCTATCAAACAATAATCGTTTTACAGGTAAGCTGTATAAGGATGCTAGAAGTAGTTGAGAAATCACTCGCTTGGAGTGATTAAAGTTATATAGACATCGAAAAGCACTAGAGAGTGCTAAAGTACCAAGGGAGTATACAGGCAAACCTAAGGGTTACCAATTAAGGGGCCATAGGGTGATAATGGACCCGAAAGTATTAGACCGAAGTAGGTCTAGAAGTGGGAGGGGCACAGACCTTCGGGTACCGCCCAGAGATAAGAAATTGGGTACTATTGAGGTAGATAGCTCTCAAACGAGATAAACCCCAAAGGGACTCGTGAAGGCCCGAGGGGAGAGAAAGTAGACAGGGATAAGTAGTCCCATAAGGGGGGAAGAGTGGAAGCCTATGGGACCCCATAGGATAAGAGTCAAGTAGGAGGTGGGGAACCAACTACTACCGTAAGTGTATGTATAGTACAGATATTGTAGTGGACATAGCTAGGTAAGCTAATTCCACAGGTTAGTGAACCATAAATCCGTTAGTCTGAAGCCCGTGTATGGGTGGAGACTGAGTGGACAAACCAAACGTATCCATGACCATGTGGGTGCTAGAAAGGGGAAAAATTAACCGTAAGGACGGTTAATCGAGAAGGAGAATTTAGTGAGTAACGAGTATTGAGAAATACTCGAAGAAAGAGTACCATGCAGGTACGAAATGGAAAAGAAGAAAGCGAATACGGTAACGGAGTTGGGCAAGCATTTGGGGATGCGAGCCAAAATGATATAACAAGTATGCTACCGTTAGGGGCGATTGGAACCCAACGAGTAACACACTTGCAAGAGGCGGTATATGTTCGTGAACATATGCCACACTGTAAGGAAGGAAAGAGTCCAACCGTGGGAGCGAATCCCGTTTGGTCATGGGGAGTAGAGCTTGTCCAGAAAAGTTCATGCTGAAATTAATGGATCAAGTATTCCAAGTAGGAATACAGGATTTAAGTGAGTGAAGAGTCAGAGTGGCCTAAGTTAGGGTAAAAGCCAACGGAAACCCAACGAGTAGAGTTAGCATAGGATGTGCAACTCTAAGTGGACTAACCTGAGGATGGTATAGGTCCACAGTCATAGTCGTGTTAAGCGAGGTCTCCGGATGTGAAGACCGAACTGAGGCTGAGGCAGAGTAACGAGTATGATGGTAAGGAGGAAACTGGTGAGTTTCCATTATAAACAGAAATGACTACAAGTAGTAGTCAGAGAAGAGTCTAAGTCAGTCAGACATAGGATGTCGACAGGGAGTAACCTGAAGTGGTTATGAAAACCACTAATGGTAAGGGTAGAAGTCCGGAAAAGAAAAGGAATACACGAGTCATAAATGTAAGGTCCTTTACCGTTTGGTGGAGAAAACGGTAAGTGTAATACATAGTTGTGCTAGTGCCATGGCATTTAGTTTCGTTAGGACACGAGTAGGGTAAACCGAGTTGGTAGTGAGTGTAACAACCTCGGAAGGGTTGGGTACATTGATGGCACAGAGTATAAACACCTGCGTAGAGTGTATACCGTGTAAGCGGTAAGTCTAGATGTGGGGTAGAGGGAGTAATAAGCTGTAAACGGACTTTTCTGGAGGAGTCGTTTACAAAGAAGATATCGGGGGAATAGCAGCAGAAGGGTAGCTGCTTGGTAGTAGAGGATACTTAAGTACGGGGACTCCAATGTAAGGGAGTAGAGTTTATAGAGTTTATAGAAATAGAACCTAGTGTGCTATGCAAATAACTAGTGTCTTGGTGTGTTCCAAGACGAATATGAGAAGTCACTACGAAGGTAGTTAGTCGGACAAGTAGATTGAGTCAAGGTAAGCCTCACTAGAGGAAGACAATAGTTAACTCCTCGGAGAACTAAAATGGAGCATGACATGTGGTGCGTGCCAGACACTCCATGCAAAATTAGTAGCGCTAAGTGACTTGAAATTAGGAAAGTTAGGTATCCTCAGGGAAGGATGCAACGACAGATGGAGCCTGTCGGTTAACACCTCGCGGAGGGGTGGTTAACTACGAAACTAGGAATACAAACGGTCACAGAAAGAAGATGTAGAGACCAGATAAGACCCTGAGTCCCTAGGAAAGAAAGATAAACCGTAGGGTAAAACTGTAAAACTTCCACGTTGAGAGAAACCATAGATGAAATTGAGCTAAGGGATGGCAACAAGCCAATAACCCCACGAAGGAGATGAAATTCGGGGACCGAATTTCGTAACGGGGGAAGAATGTAATACCTCGGAAAATTTCGAGGATTAAAGAATGATTTATTTAAAAATTTTGAGGATTAAGAAGGATTTATTTTGGGGCTAGGAATTAAAACTTTTTTTTAAAAAAAGAATATAGAAAATGTATGAAAGTTAAAGAAACCGGAAAGGAATTTTTTTCGAAGATTGTAATACCCGAGGGGTATTTTTGGAATCAAGTCAAATATATAGTAAAGACTTAGAATGGTCATCATTTGGAGTTGGAATGTAAAATAATAATAATAATAATAATATATAAACAAGTAAATAAATAGAAATATGTATATATATAGATAAATAATCCTAATCAGAATGATGGGATAATATGAAATTGATAGAATTTTTATGTTGAGGTTGGACATTTTGACTAAATAAATAAAATAATTTTTTGGAATGAAATAAGAATTTTTGGATTATTACTAAGATTTTAATTGCTTTAGATTTGGAAATTTGATAAATTAAAATAAATAAGAAATTAAAATACAAAAATATAAATTGGGTTAAATATGAATCATATGATTATTTCGAGCTTATAGTTTAAATTTGAGAATTTTTCAGAAATAAAAATTGTACTGGGTAGAAAATTCTCATCTGCTAGAGACTCAGTGACAGATATTTTTAATAGGCCTATGATTAACCCAAAATTTTCTAAATTTTCCTGTTCTTACCCAAAAATAAATCTAGATGAGAAAATCCAATCAAAACTCTATTTCACCATTTCCCAAAAGTTGTCAAATGTCCAAAAGGAGTCCCAAATCCAATTTAAGAACCCTTGTTTTCTTTCTCTAGCAGCACAGCACGCATACCCCTTCTTTTCCTCCATCTTCTTCTTCCTCTTCATCTCAATTCTCTCTTAGGTTAAAAGAAAAAAAAGACCTATTACTTTCAATCAATTTCTTTGCTTCCCTCACCAATTCAAGGATCACTCAAGCTTCACCTAGCATCTTGGAGCACCATAGAGCTTGGACAACTCTTCTAAATCCCCAAATTCGGATTTCTCAAGGGTAAGCTCTAAAATCATGTCCTCCACTTCTTAAATCATGATTTTTCTTGTTGGGAATGAGTTACTAGTTGATATTATTATCACCCTAAAACTCTTTTAGGATGTAGAGAACACAAAAATCATGAACTATATGGTTGTTTTTGCTCTAGGAACCCTAAGGTGCGATTTTTGCCATTTTTGAAAAGATTTGTGGATTTCATTAGAATTGTTGGTATGTATGAACTTTAAATTATATTTTAGATATTGTAAATGATTTGGAATGATGCCCAATGGTTAGGTTGGTGATATGGAACCCTTGATGAAAGTTAGGACTTCCCATATTTGGCAAAATTTCCACTAGTGGAGCTTGGAGAGTGAACAAGTTGTGAGATTAATTAATTATGTATTAAATTGTGTTTAATCTAGAAAGAACACCAAATGATGACCATAGGCCAAGTAAATGAACCTTGGGGGTTGGATAAATGTAACAAGTCATAAGAAAAGAAACTAGGAAATTGTGTGAAATTTGATATCGATTGAATCGGTTGTATGTGATAGGGTTCAAGTACTTCCTTGGAGACCAGAGTGCTCAAAGGGAATGCTAAGCGAAGAGGCCAAGGTGAGGGTTCTTTCATCTCTGCTCCTAGGGTTGTATGCTTATGTGGATTACATGAGTATGCATATTCTCTGCTTGTCTGGTATTTGTTAGCTAGAGATATAGAATGCTAAAAGAATCAAGAACTAGAAAATAGGTTGTGAAGATAGCTTGGATAGGATGACATATGAGTAGAGTATAATTGTTTGCTATGATTGGTGTGTACAAATCCAACTCATACACTCCGGAGGCATGATGAGTATTTTATTAAATCTTTTCCACGACGGTGGCAAGAGTCCTTGTACGGAAGGGCTAAACTTTATTTTGAAAAATCATCACGACGGTGACTTAAATTAAAATCATGCAAAGGGAGTTATTGGTGAGTTTCGGATTTGGTTATGCTAGCGATGTGAGACATCGACCAAAACAACGTCAGATGGCACTTGAGACCTCAGTTTTTATAATCACAATGACGATGGTCATTGCCCTATCCTGGCAATAGGGTCAGAAAGGTTTTATATTGCTATGACGATAGCTTGAGGCTCAGAGAGTGCATCTGGACGGGTATATGAGTTATATCCTGTTGAGGATACATGTACATATTAATAAGGAGAAGAATTGTTGATCCTTCGGGAAAGATACAAAGAATCCTATTAATATGTGAAACTAAGGTAAGGAGACACGGGAGGAACCTACGGGAGAACCGTGAGCCTAACCTAGTAAAAGAGAAACCATCCTGTGGAGTTGGTCCAGGGTGTGTCAGTGGCCATGCTTCGAGATGTCGTGCCGTGCCTGCCATGTGGCCTGGTTGGGTAATGGACGAGTGGGCTCAAGCTATTGCCCCGCAGTAAGGGGTCAGGACGTGCCACGTGGTGGCTACGTATCAGTTGTTTGATAGATAGAAGTTGATTGTGTTTGATTAATAGAATTGTCACGAGGGTGACTAGTACCCAAGTGAATGGTTAATTATTGTTTGATTAACAGAATTGTTACGAGGTGACCAATACCCGAGTGAATGGGTTAAGTATATTTCCACGTGGTGGCCAGCAACCCGAGTGCACGGGTTCAAAGTGGGAAAGCCACGTAGTGGCTAGTAGAAACCCCAGAGTTGGGAGATTAGTAGATGTATGTTATAGTATCTGTGTGTATATACAAATTTTCTGTGTTTGCATATGATTTTCTGATTGTGCAGCGTAGTAGTGACGTACAGGATTACGTCACCACAACGTCTTGGTTGATTCAAACATGTTGAACGTGAGAAGTCCGGTAAGTAAAAGCCGGCATTATATGTTATTTGTTTATTTGTTGAGTGATGATGTGAATTAAACTGTTGCATCCTTATATCTGCTAAATGCATGTGAGTGTTTGGGTGAAATTTCTGTTATTGTGTGATCACCAAGAATGCATGCTAACTCACAGTAACTAGTTGTTTGTGCATGTGGCTGTGTATGACTCCCAGTCCCAGCGGTAAGGTACCCGCCTTGCACCGGGGATGGGAGAGTCCTCACTTAGTCGTGTGGTTAAGACTCACACCTCATTTTTACTACACAGAGACAGGTTAAGTACAGGTGGAAGAAGTCTCGGTGGAACGAGGGTTGAGCAAGACCTTCCAAGACCCACAACTTGCTCATGTGGGTGAATAAAGTGCAATTGTAATTTAATTTACTTTATTATTGTATCATAAAGTAAAGGGTAGACGTACCCAATTAGACTGTATTACTAAATCTAGAACTGTCAGCTTCACACACCTTAAAGATCAGGATTAATTATACTGTGATACAAGGTAAATTTGTTTTCAAAATATATATATATACATATATCTGTTGCATGTGAATAGGATAGGCAGCATCTTCGGATGTGTAGCCAGTACACAGGTTATATATATTATGTGTGTTTTCCTATATCTATGTCATGAAGCGGCACTGGCTGTGGATTTGCTTGCCTAGGATAGGCCACCTTTTCGGTGTAGCCATGGTATTATAATGCATGTGAATGTATTTTTCAATAATAGCTATTCTGTCAATTAGGTGATAAGGCTTACAGGCATAGGGATATTCCCTGTGTCTGTGCCGGTCACGGTCCTCTAAACGGGGGTCGTGGCATTAGTGATCACACAATAACAGAAATTTCACCCAAACACTCACATGCATTTAACAGATATAAGCATGCAGCAGTTTATTCCATGTCATCAATCAGCAAGTAACATGTAACACATAGTGCCGGCTTTTACCTACCAGTCCTCTCACGTTCAGCACGTTTGAATCAACAAAACGCGTGGTAACATAGTCCTGTACGTTACCACTACGCTGCACAATCAACAGTTATATGCAACCACAGACAATTTATACATACACACAGATGCTAAACATACATCTACTTAATCTCCCCAACTCTGGGGTATCTACTAGCCACTACGTGACTTTTTCTACTTCAAACCCGTGCCCACTCGGGCTACTGGCCACCACGTGGCAAAAACATGCTTAACTCCAATTCACTTGGGTACTTGTCACCTCAGTGAAAATCTGTAATCAAACAAATCACCTTCTATCTATCAAACAACTGACGCATCGCCACCCACTGGCACGTCCTGGACCCCTTGCTGCGGGCAATAGCTTGAGCCCACTCGTACCTTACCCAACCAGGCCATGGCGGGCCCGGCAGACGTCTCGAAGCATGGCCACTGACCACACCCTAGAACCAACTCCACAGGATGGGTTTCTCTTTTACTAGGCTAGGCTCACGGTTCACCCGTAGGTTCCTCCCGTGTCTCCTTACCTAGTCTCACATATTAATAGGATTCTTTGTATCTTTCTCGAAGGATCAACAATTCTTCTTCCTTATTAATATGCACAAGTATCCTCAACAGGATATAACTCAATATACCCGTCCAGATGCATTCTCTGAGCGTCAAGCTATCGTCATAGCTTATAAAACCTTCTGACCCTATTGCCAGGATAGGGCAATGACCATCGTCATGGTGATTTTAAAACTGAGGTCTCAAGTGCCATCTGACGTTGTTCTAGTCGATGTCTCACATTGCTAGCATAATCAAATCTGAAACCCACCAATAACTCCCTTTGCATGATTATAATTTAAGTCATCGTCGTGACAAATTTTTTTTTTAAAACAAAAGCTTAGTCCTTCCGTACAAGGACTCTTGCCACCGTCATGGAAAAGATTTAATAAAATACTCATCATGCCTCCAGAGTGTATGAGTTGGATTTGTAACACACCAATCATAGCAAACAATTACACACTACTCTTATGTCTTCCTATCCAAGCTACTTTTCACAACCCATTCTCTAGTTCTTTTATTCTTTTAGTATCCTATACCTGTAGCTAACAAATATCAGACAAGCAGAGAATGTACATACTAATGTAATCCACATAAGCATACAACCCTAGGAGCAGAGATGGAAGAACCCTCACCTTGGCCAACCTTCCATGCAATCCTCTCCTGTAATTTTAGTCTCCTCAGAGTTCCTGTTGCACTCAATCGTGTGCCGTTGTTCCTATAAGAACAAATTTACTTCATTAAGGTATTACTTAACTTGACTTGTTATGTATCTCTCCATTACTCTCACGTGTAGTCCATGGTTGCCACAGAGTCAAGCTCTTGGTCTTATTGGACTTCTCTATCCCGACTTATGCGTATCCTTCCTCGGACACTTGACTTACTCGCGTATAACACTCTACTTGAGAGTTTCACATACTTGGATTTGAGTATTAGACCTCTATCTAACTTGTATTCGCATCTAAGAAAGCTTATTTAGCTTGGTTGGATGGAATCTTAATTTTAGGAAGGTCTAAGCATTTTAAATCAACTTGTGTTCCTACTGGGGTTATAAGAAATCTAGTTTCTAAACCTCAATATACCTCCAATTTATCGCAATTAAGGTTGCCTAAAGGTTTTGACAGTTTAAGGTTGAAATTCAGGAAGTTGGACTTAGTTTACTCCGTAAGTTTGTATTCTTGAGGGACAAGAAGACATTTGGAATGATTTTTATCTTTAAAAACATGGTTGGTGGTGTTCTAAGAAGTTTAGGATTGAAAATAGGAGGTTCTGACGCCCCGGATCTGCAAAAAAAAAAAATGAATTTTGGGCATGCTGGGCAGAGGCCTGGCGCTATAGCGCCGAGCTGCTGCCCAGCAGCTCTTGGTACACCAGAGAGCTAGCACTATAGCGCCGGTTCACAGCACAGCAATTCGTTTGCTGTGCTGTGGGCTGGTTTGGGCCCGTTCCGGCCCCCTTCCGCCCCCGGCTTCGACTCCGCACCCCACGGGTTTTGTTCACCTACATATATACTACATTTATGAAGTCCTACAACTCAAATCCAACTCCGATTCATCGCCGAATCGTTGATTGTTCGAGATTCGGAAAAATGGGTTTTATAAACCCGAACTCTTCCAACTTCGAATCCGGCCAATCCAACGATCTAGCCTCGAAATCCTAGCCCCAAGGAGTGTTCAAGAGCACTTTAGAAACAGTATTCTACCCTCGAATCACCCAAACTCCGATTCTCAACTCAATTCCAAAAATGAAGAACAATGAAGAGAAATGGGAACTTGGAGAGAATCGGGCGTTATACCAACCTTAACTCGAGAGATTGAGATGAGGATGATCTTCGGCTCCTCCTCCAACTCCGGCTCGCCGGATTCCGGCGAGATTCCCGACGGATTTGCTCTCTCATCCAAGCCCTAGCTCCCTCTCTCTCTCTCTCTCTTCTCCCTCTCTCTCCTTTCCTTCTCTTTCTTTCTTCTCTACCTCTCTTCTTCCCCCATGACGTCCATCCTCTCTCTTTGTCCCTTTATTTTTTCTCTTTTCTTTATTTAATTAAAATTAACATATAATAATAATAATAATAATAACATCGGAAAATAATAATAAATAACTAAATAACTAACCTACATGTATTTTTAACTTAATCCCGGTCTATTTAATTCAGGTTTCTAATTTCTTAGGTCCCGAATTAAATCCCAAAAATTATTTTCTACTTCTTTTCTTTCCCTTTTTATTTTATTTTAAATCTCTAAAAAAAAATTTCGGACATTACAATCCTCGAAAAAAATTCCTTTCCGGTTTTACTATTCAGGCATTACTAATCGGTGAAAACTGATTAAGAAAAAGAAAAATGAATATCAAATTTTCGAAACACTCATCGATAGAAACTAATTAAATAAAGAAAAATGAATATCAAGTTTTCGAAAACACTCATCGCGAAAACTGATTAAGAAAAGAAAAATGATCTCAAGTTTTCAGAACACTCATCGGCGAAAACTGATTAAAAAGATAAAAATGAATATCAAGTTTTCGAACCCTCATCGGCGAAAACTATTTAAAAGAAAAAAGAAAAAATGAATACTACGTTTTCAGAAACACTCAACGGCGAAAACTGATTAAAAATAAAAAATTACTATCAAGTTTTCGAACACTATCGGCGAAAACTGATTAAAAAAAAAGAAAAATGAATATCAAGTTTTCAGAACACTCATCGGCGAAAACTGATTAAAAAAAGAAAAATGAATATCGAGTTTTCGAAATACTCATCGGCAAAAAATGATTAAAAAAAGAAAAATGAATATCAAGTTTTCGAAACACACTCGATGAAAACTAATTAAATAAGAAAAATGAATATCACGTATTCGAAACACTCATCGGCGAAACGATTAAGAAAAGAAATATGAATATCAAGTTTTGAAACACTCATCAGCGAAAACTGGTTAAAAAAAGAAAAATGAATATCAAGTTTTTTAGAATACTTATCGTCGAAAATGATTAAAAAAAGAAAAATGAATATCAAGTTTTCGAAAACACTCATCGGCTAAAACTGATTAAAAAAGAAAAATGAATATCAATTTTCGAAACACTCATCGGCGAAAACTGATTAAAAAAAATGAAAGTTTCAGAACATTTATCGGCGAAAATTGATTACAAAAAGAAAAATGAATATCAAGTTTTCGAAACAATCATCGGCAAAAACTGATTAAAAAAAGAAAATTAAAATGAATATCAAGTTTTCGAAACACTCATCAGCGAAAACTTACTAAAAAAAGAAAATGGAATATCCAGTTTTCGAAAGACTAATCGACCAAAACTGATTAAAAAAAGAAAAATGAATATCAAATTTTGGAAACACTCATCGGTGAAAACTGATTAAAAGAAGAAAAATGAATATCAAGTTTTGGAAATACTCATCGGCGAAAACTGATTAAAAAAACTGAATATCAAGTTTTCGAAACACTCATCTACGAAAACTGATTAAAGAAAATAAAAATGAATATAAAGTTTTTGAAACACTCATTGGCGAAAACTGATTAAAAAAATAAATAAATATCAAGTTTTTGAAACACTTATCGGCGAAAACTGATTAAAAAAAAATGAATATCAAGTTTTTGAATTACTTATCGGTGAAAACTAATTAAATAAAGAAAAATGAATATCACGTTTTCGAAACACTGATCGGCGAAAACTGATTAGGAAAAAGAAAAATGAATATCAAGTTTTCGAAACACTCATCGGGAAAAACTATTTTAAAAAAAGAAGAAAAATGAATATTACATTTTCGAAACACTCATCTGCGAAAACTGATTTAAAAAAGAAAAATGAATATCAAGATTAGAAAACACCCATCGGCGAAAACTAATTAAAAAAAAGAAAAATGAATATCATGTTTTTAGAACATTTATCGGCAAAAATTGATTAAAAAAAAGAAAAATGAATATCAAGTTTTCGAAACACTCATCGGTAAAAACTGATTAAAAAAAGAAAAATGAATATCAAGTTTTCGAAACACTCATCAGCGAAAACTTACTAAAAAAAGAAAAATGAATATGCAGTTTTTGAAACACTAATCGACCAAAACTGATTAAAAAAAGAAAAATGAATATCAAGTTTTCGAAACACTCATCGGCGAAAACTGATTAAAAAAAGAAAAATGAATATCAAGTTTTGGAAATATTTATCCGCGAAAACTGATTAAAAAAGAAAAATGAATATCAAATTTTCGAAACACTCATCTACGAAAACTGATTAAAGAAAATAAAAATGAATATCAAGTTTTTGAAACACTCATTGGCGAAAACTGATTAAAAAAAGAAAATAAATATCAAGTTTTTGAAACACTCATCGGTGAAAACTGATTAAAAAAATGAATATCAAGTTTTCGAATTACTTATCGGTGAAAACTAGTTAAATAAAGAAAAATGAATATCACGTTTTCGAAACACTCATCGGCGAAAACTGATTAAGAAAAAGAAAAATGAATATCAAGTTTTCGAAACACTCACCGGGAAAAACTATTTAAAAAAAAAAAGAAAAATGAATATTACGTTTTCGAAACACTCATCTGCGAAAACTGATTAAAAAAAGAAAAATGAATATCAAGTTTTCAAAACACCCATCGGCGAAAACTGATTAAAAAAAAGAAAAATGAATATCAAGTTTCCAGAACATTTATCGGCAAAAATTGATTAAAAAAAGGAAAATGAATATCAAGTTTTCGAAACACTCATCGGTAAAAACTGATTAAAAAAAGAAAAATGAATATCAAGTTTTCGAAACACTCATTAGCGAAAACTTACTAAAAAAAGAAAAATGAATATCTAGTTTTCGAAACATTAATCGACCAAAACTGATTAAAAAAAGAAAAATGAATATCAAGTTTTGGAAACACTCATTGGCGAAAACTGATTAAAAAATGAAAAATGAATATCAAGTTTTGGAAATACTCATCGATGAAAACTGATTAAAAAAACAAAAATGAATATCAAGTTTTCGAAACAGTAATCTACGAAAACTGATTAAAGAAAATAAAAAGGAATATCAAGTTTTCGAAACACACATTGGCAAAAACTGATTAAAGAAAGAAAATAAATATCAAGTTTTTGAAACACTCGTCGGCGAAAACTGATTAAAAAAATGAATATCAAGTTTTCGAATTACTTATCGGTGAAAACTAATTAAATATAGAAAAATGAATATCACGTTTTCGAAACACTTATCGGCGAAAACTGATTAAGAAAAAGAAAAATGAATATCAAGTTTTCAAAGCACTCATAAGGAAAAACTATTTTAAAAAAAAGAAGAAAAATGAATATCAAATTTTGGAAACACTCATCGGTGAAAACTGATTAAAAGAAGAAAAATGAATATCAAGTTTTGGAAATACTCATCGGCGAAAACTGATTAAAAAAACTGAATATCAAGTTTTCGAAACACTCATCTACGAAAACTGATTAAAGAAAATAAAAATGAATATAAAGTTTTTGAAACACTCATTGGCGAAAACTGATTAAAAAAATAAATAAATATCAAGTTTTTGAAACACTTATCGGCGAAAACTGATTAAAAAAAATGAATATCAAGTTTTTGAATTACTTATCGGTGAAAACTAATTAAATAAAGAAAAATGAATATCACGTTTTCGAAACACTAATCGGCGAAAACTGATTAAGAAAAAGAAAAATGAATATTAAGTTTTCGAAACACTCATCGGGAAAAACTATTTTAGAAAAAGAAGAAAAATGAATATTACATTTTCGAAACACTCATCTGCGAAAACTGATTTAAAAAAGAAAAATGAATATCAAGATTACAAAACACCCATCGGCGAAAACTAATTAAAAAAAAGAAAAATGAATATCAAGTTTTTAGAACATTTATCGGCGAAAATTGATTAAAAAAAAGAAAAATGAATATCAAGTTTTCGAAACACTCATCGGCAAAAACTGATTAAAAAAAGAAAAATGAATATCAAGCTTTCGAAACACTCATCAGCGAAAACTTACTAAAAAAAGAAAAATGAATATCCAGTTTTCGAAACACTAATCGACCAAAACTGATTAAAAAAGAAAAATGAATATCAAGTTTACGAAACACTCATCGGCGAAAACTGATTAAAAAAAGAAAAATGAATATCAAGTTTTGGAAATACTTATCGGCGAAAACTGATTAAAAAAAGAAAAATGAATATCAAATTTTCGAAACACTCATCTACGAAAACTGATTAAAGAAAATAAAAATGAATATCAAGTTTTTGAAACACTCATTGGCGAAAACTGATTAAAAAACGAAAATAAATATCAAGTTTTTGAAACACTCATCGGCCAAAACTGATTAAAAAAATGAATATCAAGTTTTCGAATTACTTATCGGTGAAAACTAGTTAAATAAAGAAAAATGAATATCACGTTTTCGAAAAACTCATCGGCGAAAACTGATTAAGAAAAAGAAAAATGAATATCAAGTTTTCGAAACACTCATCGGGAAAAACTATTTAAAAAAAAAAGAAAAATCAATATTACGTTTTCGAAACACTCATTTGCGAAAACTGATTAAAAAAAGAAAAATGAATATCAAGTTTCCAAAACGCCCATCGGCGAAAACTGATTAAAAAAAAGAAAAATGAATATCATGTTTTTAGAACATTTATCGGCAAAAATTGATTAAAAAAAGAAAAATGAATATCAAGTTTTCGAAACACTCATCGGTAAAAACTGATTAAAAAAAGAAAAATGAATATCAAGTTTTCGAAACACTCATCAGCGAAAACTTACTAAAAAAAGAAAAATGAATATGCAGTTTTTGAAACACTAATCCACCAAAACTGATTAAAAAAAGAAAAATGAATATCAAGTTTTGGAAACACTCATTGGCGAAAACTGATTAAAAAAAGAAAAATGAATATCAAGTTTTGGAAATACTCATCGATGAAAACTGATTAAAAAAAGAAAAATGAATATCAAGTTTTCGAAACAGTAATCTACGAAAACTGATTAAAGAAAATAAAAATGAATATCAAGTTTTCGAAACACACATTGGCAAAAACTGATTAAAAAAAGGAAATAAATATCAAGTTTTTGAAGCACTCATCGGTGAAAACTGATTAAAAAAATGAATATCAAGTTTTCGAATTACTTATCGGTGAAAACTAATTAAATAAAGAAAAATGAATATCACGTTTTTGAAACACTCATCGGCGAACACTGATTAAGAAAAAGAAAAATGAATATCAAGTTTTCGAAATACTCATCGGGAAAAACTATTTTTTAAAAAAAGAAAAAGAAAAATGAATATTACGTTTTCGAAACACTCATCTGCGAAAACTGATTAAAAAAAGAAAAATGAATATCAAGTTTTCAAAACACCCATCGGCGAAAACTGATTAAAAAAAAGAAAATGAATATCAAGTTTTCAGAACACTCATCGGCGAAAAATGATTAAAAAAATAAAAATGAATATCAATTTTTCGAAACACTCATCGGCGAAAACTATTTAAAAAAAGAAATATGAATCTTACGTTTTCGAAATACTCAACGGCGAAAACTGATTAAAAATGAAAAATTACTATCAAGTGTTCGAAGCACTCATCGGCGAAAATTGATTAAAAAAAAAGAAAAATCAATATCATGTTTTTGAAACACTCATCGTCGAAAACTGATTAAAAAAAAGAAAAATGTATATCAAGTTTTCAAAACACTCATTAGCGAAAACTTACTAAAAAAAGAAAAATAGATATCAAGTTTTCGAAACACGTATCGACGAAAACTGATTAAACAAAGAAAAATGAATATTAAGTTTTGGAAACACTTATCGGCGAAAAATGATTAAAAAAAGAAAAACGAATATCAAGTTTTCGAAAACACTCATCGATGAAAACTAATTAAATAAAGAAAAATGAATTTCACGTTTTTGAAACACTAATCGTGAAAACTGATTAAGAAAAAGAAAAATGAATATCAAGTTTTTGAAACACTTATCGGCAAAAACTGATTAAAAAAAGAAAAATGGATATCAAGGTTTCAGAACACTTATCGGTGAAAATTGATTAAAAAAAGAATAATGAATATCAAGTTTTCGAACACACTCCTCGGCTAAAACTGATATGTAGGGAAAGGCCCGGATCCACATGATCCGACCCGACCCAGGTACCGAAAAGAAAAACCGAAAATAAATCCAGGCATAAATATAAATATTGCGGAAGCTACTAACCTGGACGTCAATGCTAAGACCTTGGATCTTGCTAGTGCCTCTGCTCCACCAGGGCTGACCTCCAATCGATGAGCTCCGAAAAGGGCTGCACCAAACGGAGGACTCTACCTACGAGAGGTAGAGGCACATGTCCACGACTGATGCGCGGAAGAGGACTCAAGAGAAAGAGAAAATTTATACTGAGTGGGGCTTCCCAAACGGGACCCCCCTTTCCAACACATGGAATGAGCAACTAGAAAGGGGTGGAGTCACTCCTATTTATAGGAGGATGAGAGAGCTCCCATCATTGACGCAAGCAATGTGGGACTTGGAATATGAACAAAATATTCACTTCCATCGTGATCACCTAGCCCACTTTGGGCCACGAGTACGGGCTCGTGTGACCTCCGATGAGAGTCATTTTCATTTCGTTCTCTTCGTCTCTCTGCAAGCTTTCCAACGGATCCTCACTCGACCCGATCAGACTCCCACAGGGGGAATATTTAGTCCCGAAGACCCCAATATATCCAACATACTCCCACTCGCACATGGTGGAAGGCCCATGACTATCCTTATCACAAAGGACTTCTCTATTTCTCTTTCTCTCCTTGTCTTCTTTCATACTCCGTGTCAGTCGTGACCGCTTGGCACGATATGTGGGAGCCTTATATTAGAAGCCTGTTAGGGCCCAGCTTTAAGTGATGCTACAACCCAAGTGTCTGATGATGTGACCACATGTCTCACCGAAAAAATAGTCAATGGGTTCCCTTGACGTGTTCATATACATGGCTAGTCCAATCCCTTTAAGTCTACAATAAGACTAGGACTTCAGCCACACTCAGTTGCGATAGGTATCCACATCCATGAGAACCTCAAAGGGATCACATAATGGGTCGACCTCAGGATACTATCACACATGCATATGTCAACACAATCTTCCTTTCGACCTCTTATCAGTTCAATCAAAGATAGCTGCTTTCCTAACAGTCTTCCATCGGGCCGTATTTTTCCATAACCTCTTGGAAGGGTATCAAAGTAGCATGCACTACCTCATCTCTTCATGACAGAGTCAAAGTGCATAAGGGTACCCTTTGAAAGGATTGATGCATCCTTTTAGGGACTCACACAGCATTGAAGCAGGGACTCTTTCACATGCTTCCCTTGCGGTTCTTAAAGCACATGCGGTATGAAACGCACGTAGTGGTGTTCTCGAGCATATGTCGATTTTGATCCTCAATCACTTACACCACACAGACCTTAGTCCAGACTCACTTAGAATCTGACCTGAGTTTGCTACCACACTTCGCTCGCTTCACATAGCGCCAAGTGGAGCACTCACCCCTGGCTACAGGCATTATGAATAGCAGGAATTCATAATTCGATCATAAGACCTCATCATCTTAGCGGATCTCATCCTAGTACTCTTACTAGGGCGACTTATCAATTCTCAGTGGCGTTTTCCTGTCCAACACTCGGCGCTTTTCAACTGCCTCTGGATATTCACACTATATCCCATTTTGGTATTCAAGGAAAAAGCACCCAAGTCTCATCTTGGCCCACACCACTTGCGTGTCCAAGGCGGTTGCTCGTGTGAGAGAGCCAACCTCCCAAGCCTGTACGACATACTTTATATATTGTGTAATAAGTACTTCTATTTCTTGATCCACACAAAATAAAGGTAAGCCTAGGCATCACACTTTACTTATGATCAAGAAATAGAGCTCTCACAAAGTTTGTCCTCATGACATAATTATGTTAAATCACCCTGGTTCTAAGCAATCCAGTGTATCTAAAACACTTGTTTTATGGCTTGTATCTCTATACAGCCCACCCACCAATGCGGGTCCGTGAGGGTATAGAGCTAATGCTCTATCACAGGTCATACTGTGAGGACCCTCTCTCTGGTCACTTGATGCTTAGACTGACACAACAGGGTAGTTAACTACTGTGTAATGATATCTCATACAACGTTGTGTTACGTTCTCTTGTGGTACTTAGGCTTTATTTGGCGTAAACCATAGCTGTTTGACTTGATGAGATCAATGTCACTAGGTCAACAGCTATATCTGTGATCTATAAGTGACTTTAGATCTTCCAATCCAAACTGCCCTGTACTGCTGATAATCATGCAGTGAACTCCATATCCCTAGTGGACAGAGAAATGCATAATCCTTACTTGCCTCTCTGCAAGATGGTTCCAATGCTTAGCAAAGCACAACAAGACGTGGATGTCCTCTCATCCAAGTCTCTTACCCAATCGACATCAATGTGTGGCTCGCCGTTTGCGGGTCACAAATATGATGAAAACAATCGATTGTCAGCAGCGCCCTACAAGTACCTCAGAACACTCTAAACAGTGTGTCTGACCTAGGTTTGAATGATAACGGCTCACAAAGCCGACTACAAAAAAAACACGTTGAGCGAGTACAATCCTAATTGTACTTCAAGCTACCAACCACATGTATCAAAATACTATCCAATGACTCCATCTCTTACTTAGTCTAAAGACGTGTAGCAAGACTCAAACTCTTGCCTCTTGCTACTAGCACATCATTCGGGTTCAGGTTTCCTCAAATAGAATCCACCAAGAATCTCTTCTTATAGGATTCTTGTGACAGAGTGAGTCGATTCTTGGAGCATTCTCCATGAATATTGACTACTACTGCCTAACCCAATTCCTTTATCTTAAAGATGAAAGGATAGCCATCTTTAATTGGCTCAAGCAGCCTCTATGTTATTTCTAGCTAGCCATATGTCTTGTACATATAGCGTGAGGGTAATGAAATACTCCAAGCTTTCTTGAAATGGACTAAGTGGTCAATTACCACGAGTCTAGATGAAGATGTGAGATCTTGACAGATCCTTAGTGTCGGCATACTCTGCGCTCCTGGCCTTTTGCCATGAGACCTATGTGCTTGTGCACGTAGATCCCTTCACCTAGTTTGCCATTCAATAAAGTGGTCTTGACATCCTAATCGATGTACTCCCAGACTTAAACTGGTGATCAAAGCTAGAATCAGACTCTGACCACAGAACAAACGAGAAGGTTTCGTCACAGTCGATACCTTCTTGCTGTGTGCACTTCTTCACTGCTTAATGTGCCTAGTAGTGGTCGATTGACCAATCTGCCTCCCTTAACTTTTGAGAGCACACTTGTTCTCAAAATGCCTTGTGACGCGGGGTAGATTCACCAAGTCTTATACTTGGTATGTCCTTATAGACTTCGTCTTTTCTTCTTCCATCGTTTTAGTCTACCTTTTACTAGTAGGGCCAGAGAGAGCCTTCTAAACTATCTAAGGCTCTACTTGATCCTTTAGTACTTCTATAGTACTCCTGATTGTGCTTCGTGGAAGATATGCTTCTCGTAAGCATTACTCCCACTGGACTCAACAACTGGAGATGCGTCTATACGCTCCTCTCAACGTGTTGTAGGTCCGCCTCCTTTCAATAAAGGTGCACATCCTAAAATCCGTCTCCCTTACTCTAGAAAAGTTAGTCTTGAGGATCATTACATCCTTAGACTCAAATTATGTGACCGGAGTGTCTTCATTCTCGCTAATGAAGACGTATCCTTTTGAGTGATCAAGCTATCTTACCAAGACACGCTACTTGCCTCTAGGGTCAAGCTTCTCATACTCATAGGAAGGATCAAGTATGCCATATACCCTCATGGTCTCAGCATACTCTAATAAGGTCTTTTACCTAACTAGAACTCATCAGGAATCATTCACATAATTTGAAGAGGGCATATGGTTAAGTACGAAAGTGACTGTTGGCAAAGCATCTCCCCAGTGGGAACGTTCACCTGAGTCATTATCAACTTAACCAACTCCAGGAGCAACTCATTTTGCTGTGGAGTTTGTGGAATAGTTAGTTGTCTAAAAATTCCAATTTCATCACGTAACTGTGAGAAAATACTAGGCCACTTGCCTTGCCCCCACGCTTATCGGACCACTGATGTCCGAGTGGACTAATTTGATGAAAGCGGGTTTTCTGATTTCATGACTGAATGGTTCTCAGGTTGCTTTGTCTGTAAGGCAACATTTACAAACTAGCATTGGGAATTTGTCCTCACAAATTCTCCTTTGCTAATACGTAATTGCGTCCCACACACACTTGCCAAATAGGTGTATCAACCACAAAGGAAGACACAACAACAGGTTGCTTTGTTTGTAAGGCAACGTTTACAAACTAGCATTGGGAATTTGTCATCAAAAATTCTCCTTTGCTAATACGTAATTGTGTCCCACACGCACTTGCCAAATAGATGTATCAACCACATAGGAAGACACAGCAAAGCAACTAGTTGAATTACGGGAATGTAATTCAAAGTGTATCACAACATAACCATTGTCATAAAATCAGAACTAACACTACGGAGTCATGATAAACATGTAGATCATATTATATCTTAAGTTCTCTCACGGAAAAAACATCTAATAATGAGTTCCGTTCAGTATCTAGAACACAAAACATTTATAAAGCTAAAGAGTGGCCACCACGCAACTTCGTTTTTGTAGTTGTCCGACCTCTTAACTTTAATAATTCTTTGTTCCCACGATGATACTTCTGCTCCCATTGGGCAGAGGACGGAACTCCATGAACCAATGTTCATGGGTGAGAGGAAAATGATTGCTGCAAACAATTTTTGCGCATAGTGCCTTATGGAATGACACAAGCAACATTTGACCTTAGCCAAAATCTCTTTTCCTCTCTTGCTTTTCCTTTGAACTGAGGCTACTTACCTTACACTTACCCTTTCTCTTCCTAGCACCACATCTCTTGGACCCATTGTCCTTGTTCTTGGAGCCTAGAGCTCTAAGTAACTTTAGCCACTTAGGCTACGTGCTCGATAGATCTTGCAGCCTTATGCCACCAATTTTTTTAGCACTAAGTGGTGTTTAATATCATCAAGAAACTTGATGGTATTAGTGAAGGTTGGAATGACCTATATGCACTCCCAATGGGAGGGAAGAGATCTGGCAACAGTTTGAACTCACAGTTTACCAGTGGGGCGTCTTCAAGCTTTCTCATACTCTCAAATCATGTTTAGTTTTTCCCAAAAATGGGTCATCATGCTCTTGAAAATTGTAATCAACACAAGACGAGTGTAGATATAGTCAGTCTCTGCATTCGAGAAGTAGGGTCAACCACCCTCATCACACAGAGAGCCTATATATGTACACTTTTCTCTGCTTGACTCAACAATTTTCATAGAATAGTCACATACTATTCAAAATCCCTTTTGGATTTCCACTATGTAAGCGATCATGAAGAACATCGAGTCGCCACAGGCACGACCTCGAACTTCCACTTGATTACAACGCTTACGATCATTTAAATAGTAACTTACTATTTAAATTCCCACGTGGATAAGCATTTACATCGAGTTATGGGTTTGCCACATGCTGCCCCTAGCTCCCACTTGAGTAACACTTAAGGTAATTTAAATGATCACAAATCGCTTAAATCTTCTCTCTCGTTGTGTATGTGAATGAGTCAAGAGATGGTCATATCCACTTTTTAGACTCCAATTCACCCTAATTTCTGCCCATATTTGGATTCGTCTCACTAAAACAAGAAAAACGACTCAAAAATCGTCGAAATCAGAGCTAAAATGGAGAAATTATGCGCGATAGAAAATTTCGCGACGCTGGTCAACGGTCAGCGTTGACCAGTCAACTGTCAACCGCTGACCTTTGGTAGTCGCTGGCGGTCAACGGACGGCCGGCACCGGATCACCGTCGGCCGACTACCAGCGCTCGCGGTGGCGGCGCTTGTCGCCGGAGTACCTCCGGCGGCCAGCGGCGGCGCCGGTCGGCGACCCTCGGCGGCCGAGGATGCCGGACCTCCGCCGTCACCGGCGACCCTCGGCGGCGGAGGTCGCCGGACCTCCGCCGTCACCGGCGACCCGCGGGCGGCGGCGATCGCCGCTGAACCACCGTCGGCGGCTGTCGGACCTTCGCTGGTCGGCCACCGTCGACAACCTGCTTTGCCGGTCAACCTCTTCAGTCAACGTTCCCCATCCCCAAAGCAGTAGCATACATTCACAAATATATATTTAATTCGTAGGGTACACATACCTTAAATAATATATATATGCATGTAAATTAGGGTCTTTAATTTTGAAAGGGGAACCTAAACATGTTTCTAGGTTTTAGGGTATGGATTAACAATCAATATTGAATTAATAAATTAACACAAAATTTAAATTCAAAATATCATTGGACCCTACCCTACAATATATGATTTTCACATGTTTTAAATCAAAATTAAAACAGGGAACCTATTCATGTTCCTAAGTTTTAAATTAAAAATCATACAAGACCTAAACATGTTCCTAACCCTTTTCGGTTCATCAATCCCTAGAGAACAAAGCCCTAGCATAACCTGCCTCTGATATCAATGTAGGGAAAGGCCAGGATCCACATGATCCAACCCGACCCAGGGACCGAAAAGAAAAACCAAAAATAAATCCAGGCATAAATATAAATATTGCTGAAGCTACTAACCTGGACGCCAATGCTAAGACCTTGGATCTTGCTAGTGCCTCTGCTCCACCAGGGCTGACCTCCAATCGATGAGCTCTAAAAAGGGCCGCACCAAATGGAGGACTCTACCTACGAGAGGTAGAGCCACATGTCCACGACTGATGCGCGGAAGAGGACTCAAGAGAAAGAAAAAATTTCCCTAACGGGACCCCCTTTCCAACACATGGAATGAGCAACTAGAAAGGGGTGGAGTCACTCCTATTTATAGGAGGATGAGAGAGCTCCCATCATTGACGCAAGCAATGTGGGACTTGGAATATGAACAAAATATTCACTTCCATCATGATCACCTAGCCCACTTTGGGCCACGAGTACGGGCTCGTGTGACCTCCGATGAGAGTCATTTTCGTTTCGTTCTCTTCGTCTCTCTGCAAGCTTTCCAACAGATCCTCACTCAACCCGATCGGACTCCCACATGGGCGGATATTTAGTCCCGAAGACCCCAATATATCCAACAGATTAAAAAAAGAAAAATGAATATCAAGTTTTCGAAACACTCATCGGCAAAAACTGATTAAAAAAAGAAAAATTAATATCAAGTTTTCGAAACACTCATCTGCAAAAACCTATTAAAATAAATAAATATTAAGTTTTCGAAACACTCATCGGCGAAAACTGATTAAAAAAACGAAAAATGAATATCAAGTTTTCAGAACACTCATCGGCGAAAATTGATTTAAAAAAGAAAAATGAATATCAAGTTTTCGAAAACACTCATCGGCTAAAACTGATTAAAAAAAGAAAAATGAATTTCAAGTTTTCGAAACACTAATCGACAAAAACTGATTAAAAAAAGAAAAATTAATATTTAGTTTTCGAAACACTAATCAGCGAAAACTTACTAAAAAAGAAAAATGAATATCATGTTTTCGAAACACTCATCGAGAAAAACTATTTAAAAAAAAAGAAAAATGAATATTACGTTTTCGAAATGCTAATCGATGAAAACTAATTAAATAAAGAAAAATGAATATCACGTTTTCGAAACACTCATCGGCGAAAACTAATTAAGAAAAAGAAAAATGAATATCAAGTTTTTGAAACACTCATCGGCTAAAACTGATTAAAAAAAGAAAAATGAATATCAAATTTTCAGAACACTCATCGGCGAAAATTGATTAAAAAAAGAAAAATAAATATCAAGTTTTCGAAAACACTCATCGGCTAAAACTGATTAAAAAAAAGAAAAATGAATATCAAGTTTTCGAAACACTCATCGGCAAAAACCGATTAAAAAAAGAAAAATAAATATTAAGTTTTCGAAACACTAATCAGCGAAAACTTACTAAAAAAAGAAAAATGAATATCGGCACTTGAGGCCTCAGTTTTATAATCACCATGACGATGGTCATTGCCCTATCCTGGCAATAGGGTCAGAAAAGTTTTATATTGCTATTACGATAGCTTGAGGCTCAGAGAGTGCATCTGGACGGGTATATGAGTTATATCCTGTTAAGGATACTCGTCCATATTAACAAGGAGAAGAACTGTTGATCATTCGGGAAAGATACGCAGAATCCTAGTAATATGTGAGACTAAGGTAGGTAGACAAGGGAGGAACCTACGGGTGAACCGTGAGCCTAACCTAGTAAAAGAAAAATCATCATGTGGAGTTGGTCCAGGGTGTGTCAGTGGCCATGCTTCGAGACGTCGTGCAGTGCCCGTCATGTGGCCTGGTTGGATAATGGACGAGTGGACTCAAGCTATTGCCCCACAGTAAGGGGTTAGGACGTGCCACGTGGTGGCTACGTATCAGTTGTTTGATAGATAGAAGTTGATTGTGTTTGATTAATAGAATTGTCACGAGGTGACTAGTACCCAAGTGAATGGGTTAAGTATTGTTTGATTAACAGAATTGTCACGAGGTGACCAGTACCCGAGTGAATGGGTTAAGTATATTTTCCACGTGGTGGCCAGCAACCCAAGTGCGTGGGTTCAAAATGGGAAAGCCACGTAGTGGCTAGTAGAAACCCCAGAGTTGGGGAGATTAAGTAGATGTATGTTATAGTATCTGTGTGTATATACAAATTGTCTCTATTTGCGTATGATTTTTGATTGTGCAGTGAGTAGTGACGTACAGGATTACGTCACCACAACGTCTTGGTTGATTCAAACATGTTGAACGTGAGAAGACCGGTAAGTAAAAGCCGGCATTATATGTTATATGTTTACTTGTTGAGTGATGATGTGAATTAAACTGCTGCATGCTTATATCTGCTAAATGCATGTGAGTGTTTGGGTGAAATTTCTGTTATTGTGTGATCACCAAGAATGCATGCTAACTCACAGTAACTAGTTGTTTGTGCAAGTGGTTGTGTATGACTCCCAGTCTCAGCGGTAAGGTACCCGCCTTGTGTCGGGGATGGGAGAGTCCTCACTGAGTCGCGTGGTTAAGACTCACACCTCATTTTTACTACACAGAGACAGGTTAAGTACAGGTGGAAGAAGTCTCGGTGGAACGAGGGTTGAGCAACACTTTCGAAGACCCACAACTTGTTCATGTGGGTGAATGAAGTGTAATTGTAATTTAATTTACTTTATTATTGTATCATAAAGTAAAGGGTAGACGTACCCAATTAGATTGTATTACTAAATCTAGAACTGTCAGCTTCACACATCTTAAAGATCAGGATTTATTTTACTGCGATACAAGGAAAATTTGTTTTCGAAATGTATATATATACATATATCTGTTGCATGTGAATAGGATAGGAAGCATCTTCGGATGTGTAGCCAGTACACAGGTTATACATATTATGTGTGTTTTCCTATATCTATATCCTGAAGCGGCACTGGCCGTGGATTTGCTTGACTATGATAGGCCACCATTTCGGTGTAGCCATGATATTGTAATGCATGTGAATGTATTTTCAATAATAGATATTCTGTCAATTAGGTGATAAGGCTTACAGGCATAAGGGTATTCCTTGTGTCTGTGCTGGTCACGGTCCGCTAAACGGGGGTCGTGACAAACTTGGTATCAGAGTATGGTTGTTCTTTAAGGGTGTGAAGCTAACTAGTAGTCTCGGGTGTCAGTTGGGCACTTGTGAGGTTCCTCAGGATGTTGAGTCTTAAATTCTTTCGAGTCATCGCTTTAGGCATAGAATTTGTATTTGAAATTCTATGCAAAGCATATAACCTGTACAGTACACAAGTGCCGATGAGCACTAAGGCGTAAGGTGGGGTGGCAGTGACCCCGGGAACCTTAGGACGCCATAATAGGGAAAGGAGACATCCATGGAGGATGCTACCTAGACACAGACACATTTGGTTGAATTGTAGGCGAGAATGCGCTACAATGTGTGATTGTTGCAGGTGTCAAATGAGACGATGCGGCTGCTCTGTTAGCAGCGCGTTGTGTCCTATGGTATAGGCACAAGTTGTTTGATTATAGTATGGAATGCAAGTAGAATAGAAATAAGCAGTGAATGGTAGTTCGGGCTTGGAATGGTTTGTAAAGTGAAAGAAAAGACACGCTTGGCGTGTAGGAAAGAAAGTAAGCCCATCGGGCGATTGAAATGGAAAGTTTACAGACAAGAAATAGGGCCATGAGGTATGAGACCGACAGGGAGATGACCACGTGAATGGGTCACGACTGTGGGGTATGCTATGGCTGAAGGAAGTGAGTTGTTCTTCCTAGAAAGTAAACAGAAATGAAGTGGTGTATGCCACAGTATAGAAGTAGAAGTCTACGAACTAGAAAAAAAATCAGGATACGGTATATGGAATGGCAAAGTGGCCGAACCATATGCCGTAGAGATGGATGTTAAGAAGTAGAGGCATATGTAAACATGTAGAGCGTGACCATATGCCGAGTAGGAAACAGAGTAAATGGTAAGGCACAGGGAAGGAGCCTAGTCCAACCCTGCGCTCGGTCCATGAACTGCTAGTTCCTTAAGCATACAAGGGGAAAGAGAAAGGGATTAAGCCCAACCAAACTCTCTTGGGTTGCTTAAGGAAGAGCATAAAGAATAGGATATTGATCACATGAGAAATTTTTATAAAAATATTTTTGGTCTTTCCGAATGAGTGATTCTGAAAGACCCTCAAACTTTTCTTGAAAATACTAAGGAACCATTGGAAGACAAATTTTCATGAAAACTTTTTCGCAATTTGTGTCATTCCAATTGGTTAAACCCTAACCATTTACGAAAACCTTAGGCGTCATTTTCTAAGAAATAAACTTCAATTAATTTTTTAAAACCTGCGGGGTGCCTAAGAAAACTAACTCATGTGACCAATACCCTACCAAACAATAGCCCTTTTACATGTAAGCTGTATAAGGATGGTAGATGTAGTTGAGAAATCACTCGCTTGGAGTGATTAAAGTTAAGTAGACATCAAAAAGCACTAGAGAATGCTAAAGTGCCAAGGGAGTATACAGGTAAACCTAAGGGTTACCAATTAAGGTGCCATAGGGTGATTATGGACCCGAAAGCATTAGACTGGAGCAGGTCTAGAAGTGGAAATGAGTGTGATAAGAAAATGAGTGCTATTGCGGTAGATAGCTCTCAAACGAGATAACATGAGAGATTAACCCCTAAGGGACTCGTGGAGGCCCGAGGGGAGAGAAAGTAGACTGGGATAAGTAGTGCCATAAGGGGTGAAGAGCAGAAGCCTATAGGACCCCATAGGATAAGAGTCAAGTAGGAGGTGGAGCACCAACTACTACTGTAAGTGCATGAATAGTATACAGATTGTAGTGGACATAGCTAGGTAAGCTAGTTCCACAGGTTGGTGAACCGTAAATCCGTTAGTCTGAAGCCCGTGTATGGATGGAGACTGAGTGGATAAACCAAACGTATAAATGGCCATGTGGGTGCCATAAATGGAAAATTAACCGTAAGGACGATTAATCGAGAAGGAGAATTTAGTGAGTAACGAGTATTGAGAAATACTCAAAGAAAGAGTACCACGTAGGTATGAAATGGAAAAGAAGAGAGTGAATACGGGAACGGAGTCGGGTAAGCATCTGAGGATGAGAGCCAAAATGATAAAACAGGTATACTACCGTTGGGGGCGATTGGAACCCAACGGGTAACACACTTGCAAGAGGCGGTATATGTTCATGAACATATGCCACACCGTAAGAAAGAAAAAAGTCAAACCGTGAGAGCGGATCCCGTTTGGTCAAGGGGAGTGGAGCATGTCCGAAAAGGTTCATGCTGTAGTTAACGGATCAAGTGTTTCCAGTAGGAATACATGATCTAAGTGAGTTGAGGAGTCCGAGTGGGCCAAGTTGGGGTAAAAGCCAACGGAAATCCAATGAGTAGAGTTAGTATAGGATGTGCAACTCTAAGTGGACTAACCTGAGGATGGTATAGATCCACGGTCATAGTCGTGTCAAGCGAGATCTTCAGATGAGAAGACCGAACTAAGCCAGAGGCAGATGATGAATATGATGGTAAGGAGGAGACTGATGAGTTTCCATTATAAACATAAATGACTACAAGTAGTAGTCAGAAAAGAGTCTAAGTCAGTCAAACATAGGATGCCGACAGGGAGTAACCTGAGGTGGTTATGGAAACATCTAAGGGTAAGGGTAGAAGTCCGGAAAAGAAAGGGAAACACGAGTCATAAAGGAAAGATCCTTTACCGTTTGGTGGAGAAACGGTAAGTGTAATACATAGTTGTGCTGGTGTCATGGCATTTAGCTTCGATAGGCCTCGAGTAGGGTAAATCGAGTCTATAGTAAGTGTAACAACCTCGGAAGGGTTGGGTACACTGATGGCACAAAATATGAACACCTACGTAGGGTGAAAGCCGTGTAAGCGGTAAGTCTAGAGGTATAGTAGAGGGTGTAGTAAGAAGTAAACAGACTTTTCTACAGAAGTCGTTTACAAGGAATATATCGGGGGAAATACCGGCAGAAGGGTAGCTGCTTGGTAGTAGAGGATACTTAAGTACGGGGACTCTGATGTCAGTTATAGTTCATAGAAATAGGACTTAGTGTGCTATGCAAATAGCTAGTGTCTTGGTGTGTTCCAAGACGGATATATGAAGTCCCTACGAAGGTAGCTAGTCGGACAAGCAGATTGAGTCAAGGTAAGACTCACTAGAGAAGGCAATAGTTAACTCCTCGGAGAACTAAAATGGAGCATGGCATGTGGTGCGTGCCAAACACTCCATTGCAAAATTAGTAGCGCAAAGTGAATTGAAATTAGGAAAGTTAGGTATCCTCGGGGAAGGATGCGACGACAGATGGAGCCTATCGGTTAACACCTCGCGGAGGGGTGGTTAACTACGAAACTAGGAATACAAACGATCACAGAAAGAAGATGTAGAGACCAGATAAAGACCCTGAGTCCCTAGGAAAGAAAGATAAACTGTAGGGTAAAACGGTAAAACTTCCACGTTGAGAGGAACCATAGGTGAAATTGAGCCAAGGGATGACAACAAGCCAACAACCCCATGAAGGAGCTGAAATTCGGGGACCGAATTTCTTAAGGGGTGAAGAATGTAATACCTCGAAAAATTTCGAGGATTAAAGAATGATTTATTTCGGGGCTAGGAATTAAAACTTAAAAAAAAAAGAATATAGAAAAAGTATGAAAGTTAAAAGAAACCGGAAAGAAATTTTTTTTTCCGAAGATTGTAATACTCGAGGGGTATTTTTGGAATCAAGTCTAATATATAGTAAGACTTAGAATGATCATCATTTGGAGTTGGAATTTAAAAATAAATAAATAAATAAATAATATATCAGCAAGTAAATAAATAAAAACATGTATATATATATATATAGATAAATAATCTTAATTAAGAAATGATGGGATAATATGAAATTGATAGAATTTTGATGTTGAGGTTGAACATTTTGACTAAATAAAATAAAAATAATTTCTTGGAATGAAATAAGATTTTTTGGGTTATTATTAAGATTTTAATTGCTTTAGATTTGAGAATTTAAGAAATTAAAATAAATAAGAAATTCAAATAGAAAAATATGAATTGGGTTAAATATGAATCATATGAATTATTTCAAGCTTATAGTTTAAATTTTAGGATTTTTCGAAAAAAAAAATTATACTGGGTAAGAAATTTTCATCTGCAAGACACTCAATAACAGATATTTTTAATAGGCTTATGATTAGCCAAAAATTACAAATTTTTCCTATTCTTACCTACAAATAAATATAGTTAAGAAAATCCAATCAAAACTCTATTTCACCATATTTCAAAAGTTGTCAATTGCTCAAACTACCCTTAAATGCTCAAACCCAATTAATAAGCACCAGACATCACGCACACCCCTCTTCCTCATTTTGTTCATCTTCTTCTTGTCTTCTCTTCCTCTAAAGCTCTCTTAGGGCAAGCAACAAGTGAAGAAATCCTTCACTTTCCACCATGTTTCTTGCTTCCTCCCACCAATTCCATGCCTCATCAAGCTCTCTCCACCATTGTTAAGCATTAACAAGTTTGGGCAACCTCCATAGATTTCCAAATTCGGACTTCCCCAAAGGTAAGCATCAAAATCTTGTTTTCACCTCTTAAATCATAGGTTTCTTGATGGGAATGAGTTACCTATCAATAATATATCACCTTAGGATCATTTTTTAACATAGAGATCACCCAAATATTGAGTTCTATGGAGATTTCTACCCTAGGGTTTCTAACCTACGAATTTTGACAAAATTTATGGAATTTATAAATTTTCTTAAACTTGATGGCATGTATGGACTTCAAATGAATTATTTAGGTATTCTAAATATGAGGGAAAAACACAGAGCGGGGTATTTTATTACCTTTATAAATGATTATTCACGATAAGGTCATGTCTATTTGAATTCGTATATGTTTGAAGTTTTTTTTGGGGCTTCAAATGATACCTAAAAGAGGTACAAAATCAAATAGACAATAAGATTGAAATATTATGCGTTGATCGAGCTCGTGCATATTTGTCTAAGCGATTTAGGCTGCTCTACGAAGAAAAGGGATATTTAGGCAACTAACAATCCCTGGCACTCCACAATTAATAGAGTTGCCGAAAGAAGAAATAGAACTCTTCTAGACATGGTTAAGTCTATGATAACTCAAGCAAACCTGCCAATTTTCTATTGAGGTGATGCTTTATTGACAGAAACCTTCATACTTAACCATGTACCCTCAAAATCAGTCACTTTCGCACCCTCTTAAGTTATGGAAGAAACACAAACCAGATCTAAGTATTTTAAGACCTGGGGATCGGCTGCATATATCCATGACAATTCTCATAAGTAAGAGAAACTGGGTCCTAGAAGAAAGAAATGTATCTTTCTAAGGTACTCAGATCAACAAAGGGACATGTTTGCATAGGTGAAAACAAAGATAGAATGGTGACTGAGATAGAAAAGATGCAACGTCTTTGAGACTGAATTTCTTAGTAGAGGAAATGTTGACCGCACTATTTCATTTTATGAGACAGAAGAATAAGACAGTGCAGAACAAATTGACATACTAGAAGCGTCTAGGTGTGTCAATCTGAGTGGGAGCGAAGAAAGGTCAACATTGAGACCTTGAACAAAGAAAGAAAGATAAGCAAATTACTCCAGTCAGAAGGAGTGATAAGGAAAGTGTTCCTAGAAAACGCTTTCAAATAGAAAGCAAATCTTTCTTAGTTGTTCCAGATGAGAATATGAGCACAGTTCTGTACGAAAATCCTTGTTAAGTCCTGCCAAGGAAGAATGGAAGAAAGCAATGGAAGAAGAAATGGACTCACTGGAAAAAGAACAAAGTTTGGGTGTTAGTTGATCTACCAAAAGGGCGTAAAGCCATTGGGAACAAATGGGTTCTCAAAATTAAAAGAAAAGTTGATGGATCAATTGACAAATATAAGGCTAGGTTAGTAGCAAAAGGTTACACACAACAGGAAGGCATAGATTACGATGACACGTTCTCGCCTGTTGTGCGTTTTAACTCCATTAGACTTATTATGGCAATAGTAAATAGTTTAGACCTAGAATTACATCAGATGGATGTAAAAACCGCATTTTTGAATGGTAATCTGGATGAAAAAAAATCTATATGGAACAACCATTAGGTTTCATTGAAAAAGGAAACGAGTCAAAAGCTTGTAAACTTAAAAGATCCATTTATGGATTAAAACAATCATCCAGACAGTGGTATTTGAGGTTTCACAAAGCAGTAACCTCATGACTTCCAAATGATAGAGGAAGACCACTGCGTCTACATCAAGCGGTTTGAGGGTAATTTTGTTATTTTATCCTTATATGTAGACGATATACTATTGGCCGGTAATAGTCTAGGTTCTGTAACAACCATAAAAGAATGGCTTTCAACAAACTTTGAGATGAAACACATGGGTGAAGCAGAGTACATACTTGGAGTTAAAATCCAAAGAAATCGTTCGAAAAGAATCTTGTCACTTTCACAAGAGAATTACATCAACAAGATTCTTGAGCGATTTAACATGAAGGATTGAAAACCTATGAGCACTCCTGTAGCTACTGGATTAGCCTTGAGTCTTGACATGTGTCCCAAAACCGAATCAGATAAGAAGAAAATGGAAAGAGTTTTATATGCCAGTGCAGTTGGCAGTCTGATGTACACAATGATGTGTAGAAGACCAGATATTTGTCATATAATGAGACTGGTAGGTATATTCCAGTCTAACCCTAGAGAAAACATTAGAAAGTTGTGAAGAGGATCTTGAGATACTTAAAAGGCACTTCCAATTATGCACTGTGCTACGGAGGAAGTGACTCATGCCTTGTTGAGTACTCCGATACTGGCGTAGCGGAGATGAAGAAGAAAGAAGGTCATACCTTCTTACTCAACAATAGTATCATATGCTGGAGCAGCATGAAGAAAATGTGCATTGCCTTACATGCAATATAATTGAGTTTGTGCATGCACTGAAGAGGTACAAGAGGCTTTATGGCTAGAGAGACTTATAGAACATCATGAAATTGGAAATGAAAGTAACAATATGGTGTTTTTATCCTATGACAATATTGTAGCCATAGCCCATACCAAAGATCCTAAGTATCACAACAAGACCAAGCATGTTGGCATCAAATATAATTTTGTTAAGAGATTATATAACAAAAAAAAGGTTGTTGTTGTACAATACACTTCAACAAATGTATGATAACAGACCCCCTGATAAAACCAATAGGCTAAAAGTTCTTTGAAGAACATATGCAAGCCATTGGCATGCATAAAGTGTAATATACAGACATTATAAAATGTGTTTTATAATTATCTGTCATCACTTTTATGTGTTTGTTTAGTAGTATACAATGTCTAGTATGTCGTACAGGTTGAAAGGTTGGCTCTCTCACACGGGCAACTGCCTTTGACACTCAAGTGGAGTGTGCAAAGATGAGACATTTGTGTTCACCAGTTTAGCAGCCAAGAGTGCTGATATGGTAGAGAAGAATCACAAACTATATGTCGCCTTGACTAACGTGTAGCAAGTCAAGATGAGATCCACATAAAATAAAGCTGGATCGAAGCTTGGAATCCCACTTCCAAAATACCTGTAGTCAGATAACAAACTCTTCAACGTCGACGTCGTAAATGAAAGTAGAGTTGAAGAATTTGGGCCTAGATACTGGGTGTATCTAGACTTAAGTCTGTACGGTGTTAAGATAAGAATAAAACGACATATGCTCTTATAATAAAAGAGTAACACCGTAGCATGTGTTTCATACCACATGTACTGAGAGAACCGCAAGAGGGAAGCAAGTGAAAGATCCCTGCTTCATTGCTGTGTGAGTCCCAAGGAAGAACAATCTTTCTAGTGATGCCCTTTGAGCTTTGACAGTATCACGGAGATATGCTTCAGTGACTGCTACTTTAGCATTTTTTCTATGATCATGATTGATGCGATCTAAAGTATTATGCTAGGAAAGCGACTGATTCATATTAATGTGTTATATGGGCGAAAGGAAGATTAACTGAAATATACACATCTATGCTAGCATCTGTGACATGTCCCTTATGACATCTTGTTGTCATAAGTGTGGATACTAGACATATGTGAGGAAGGCAATCTAAATCAAACATTGATTCGAGAGGGATTAGTTTTGCCATGTGAAAGTGTATATAGTTAAATCTAGGACATCTGAGGCATAATTTGATGTTTTAGCTACACGAAGGAGATGGTTACTTGTACTGGTCCTATAAAAAGGATTGCTAGCACAAGTACCTAAGTGAAGACGTCATGCCCACGCGGTCACGGCAAAGCACTAAGTATGAAATTGAAAGGAGGCTGAGAGATTTAACCCACGGCGTCTAATCCACCAAGTGTGAGTGGGAGATGTAAGAATATGGGCCAGTCCACCCTTGGTGGATCAGACCCAAGCCCAATTGATGTTGGAGCAAATATGTAAGTAAGATATAAATGTGGGTTATGGAGTATAATTTACTCCTTAAGTTTATTTAATTTAAAACTGAGCCAGTTACGTTAAATGGAAACGTGATAGAGAGAAGTGGAACAATTCATTTTCACACATAAGTCTGACAAGTGAAAACCAACTCTCTCTTCTACTCTCAACTCTCTACCATTCTCACTTTCGGTGCATTTGCTGTGTATCTTACTCGGAGTCCCAACTCGGTGACCGGAGTGCACGTGGGTACCTGACATCGGAGTCGGAGTCGGAGTCGGATTCTTCACAGGTACGCCCGAAATTCTTACAGAAGGGGAAAAAAAAGACAAAGCCTAACAAATATTTAAGCATTAATACAAATATTATTTCAAACAATGATTATATTTATCTCAAAATTTAATAGAGCCCGCAAAACACAAGTATATATTGAAATATTTAAAATCTAGAGTTTATGTATAGTATAGAAATATCTATTTCCAAATAGTACTATTGATGACTTTTGTAATTATAAAACATTGTCTCAATTCTACAATTATTTTCAATCCTATTGAATCAACAATTTCAGAGTTTTTCTTGCAAATATATCACTTTTTGATCCTTGAGCCTCTTCAAAATTTCTACTCTGCATATATTAAGAAAGTCAACAAATAAGAGTACTTACAATAAAATAATATATGTCATAAGAAGAGTACTTACAATCCCTGTGCCTCTTTAACAAAGTGAAAATATAACTCTATAGGCTGGCTCACTTTCCTTCTCTTCCATACCTGCATAATATACATAATCCCACAAAATTCATTTCTATTTTTGCAGGCAGTAACAATAACACCACATTCATAAGTAAATACATTTTTTTACAGAATTTTCTCACCAATATGAGACATTGCATAATAAAATGAAAGAAAAAAAACAGAATAGGAAATGACCATCATTTGAGTGGAAGCGTCCCACCAATGATCTCAAAAAATTAGAGACTGAAGAAATTACTCAAAAAGACTAATCTTGATTCCGAACACAAGGAAGAATTTGCTCAAAACTATAGAGACCAATGTGTTGCTTAAAATTTTACAAATGGAAATAAAGAGAGAGAAGAGTGTATGATATTATATCTATAATGCCCAAATTTGAGTTAAGTGACAGCGAGGTGAGCCACATAAATAAATAAATATAGTAATTATTAAAAAAAAGAGTTTGATACCAAACCATTTACAGAGGAAAAAGGAAAGGAAAGGAAAAGGCCATACATAGTGGAGTGAGTAGATCTTGGAGAAGCAAACTGAAGGAACACCAAACAGACGGCATCAAAAAGCAAAAAGCTATAAAAAAGAAGTTTAGTTTAAATTTATGAATCTAAACTAAACTAACCCATTCAATCCTGGACCATGTGGAACTCAGAACTGCTTCCTAATTGTCCACCAAAAAGCAAAGCTATAAAAAATAACTTTAGTTGAACCACCACCATAAACATGGATGGTCTTGGAAACAGAAAGGGGAGCTACACTAGAGACAGCGAGAAGCTAAAATCTTGTACTAGTCTACTAAAAAAAGGCCATGTCCTTCAAGCTATCATATGCTATGGGTTTCTTATTATTATTATTATTATTATTATTATTATGATTTATAATTAATTAATTATAATATTCAGCTTTAATTTTGATTATCCTTGAAAACAAATAAAATTAATATATATATATATATATATATATACACACACACAGACACACAAGTGAAACTAGTATAAATGAATATATCTGACCTTACAAATTGACATGAAGTCGTTTGTCTTGTTGTCCCCAAATCACTAGAAACATAGTTGAGTATTACAAGTTACACATTTGGTTTTTCCCAATTGCAGCAGTGAAAAGACACTTTTATAATATTCAAAAGCAAATATTCGATAATCAAGATTGGATTTATTCTACACACCTAACTAATCATAGTAAATAGTTGAATATTAAGATTTAGTATTGAAGTTACTTACGGGAACAACTGTATTTTGATTGAAATTAGTCATCAATGTTGCCACTTGAGCTTCAAGCATCTGAATTTTCTCGCTCATTTGTCGCATAGCTTCTTGGGTTTGCAATCTTTCTTCTTGTATATTTATTCTTGTGCCGTGACAAGCACAAGAACTTACACTATCCTTCATTGAAGGAGTTGGTCCAAAGCCTAAGCCACGAACATATCTATATCCATCTTTACCTATCACTTGTGAATATATGTCATTCTTGTCCCAAAGAATACCCCCTCCACTGCCTCCATGTGAATTATCAGGACACTGACTCATAAGTTCTTCCAATCTTGCCTGCAAGAATATTAAAAATATCTTTATAAAGGAAAGGAACAAACTAATAATATTAAGAATAAATGATGTTGATTTTGATACAATGTTTCTAGCTGATTCCTCGTTAACTGGCCTTCCATCCTTTCTCTTATGAATTTTCACATATAATTTCGCTCTACTTGGTGGGGCTCCATCATTCAATTGCTATATTATTACAAAAATCATATAAGAAGGTCATTCCCAATCAAAACTATGCTAATTAGTGAAATCTAGATACCTTATTTCAATATAGAAAGAAGAAACACCATGACAAGATGAATTTAATTAATACATTATAACTAAAGACTTAGGCTTACCATTTCATAAGCATGTTGTGCATATGTTTTTGTTCCAGCAGTGTGAGTTGAAGTTTGTTTAGAGCGATTTTCTTTTCCAATCGCACTACGCTTCTACAAAACAATTTATTTATTATTTAGTATATGTCATGATTAATACTTTATAGATGAAGAATTAAATAAATTATTTTAAACCTGTCCATCCTATGAATACCAAAAAAATACAAGTTGCGCCCATTGCTGAATTTCAACTCTTTGAGGAGGCTTTGCAATGACTTGCACTATTGATTTTGTTTCATCATAGTGCTTCTCTTTTTATGAACATTTCCAATTTCTCCACTTTTCTCCCATGGACCTAGTGAGCTTGTCCATCAAAATTTCTCTTCGTTCACATGGGATTTCAAACTTTGACTACAAAAAAGCAAAGTAATTCAAACAATTACTAAATATATAAATAAAAATGTTGAAGTATATATATATATTAACAAATTTATATTACCTCAATAATTTCCCACATTTTAGTCTTATATTCATTTGGCATTTGGTGCCAATCAGTATAATTGATTGGAGCTAAATTTGGCTTCCTCACCATAGAACCAATGAATCTTTTTAAGACAGTTCCTTCAACGCCCACAGGCTGGTGAACCTCATTGAATGTAACCAGAATTTGACTACCGGATGGCAAGTTCCAAACATCAGCCATGCGAGTGAAACCTCGTTTCTTACGTGCACTTGGAAGAATGTGAGCTTGCTTAAATTGTGAGATATGCTTTTTAATATCACAAATGCTAATAGTAAATAAAATATATAACAATTAACAAATAAATAAGATGTGAACATACCTGACATTTGAGAAATAACCGATTCGTGAACCTCTTCCTCTACATCACACTCAGATCTATTGTTGCGGATGCAAATTCGTTTCCTTGCCATAATGTATGCCTCTTGCAAGTATGAAGCTCTAAAGATCACTTAAAATATAATCAATGTAAATTACATGATAATAATAATGAAAAACATATAATCATGCTAGAATAATATAATTGAAAAAGAGATTTCATTTTGAACAAAGTCTAAGAACATTCTTACAATTGAAAAAGAAAGAAAAGTATAAAAAATTAGCACTCATTTTAATATATTTTGACCAAGGATAATGTCTTGAGCTTGACACAACGTAACAAACATCAAGTATTATGAAAGTAGGCTGAATCTGAAGTCGGAGGGCTCAGAGGAAGAGAAAGGAAAGACATGGCAAGAATTGGAAAGGGAAGCTAGCAAGCAATGCAGATTGCAGAGGAGCAGGAAGGAAGAGGAAAAAAAGCATGGCAGAGGAGGAACACACTACTCCAACTTAAACCCAGAGGGATTATATTGATTTGAGCTCTTCTCAATCATCCACGGGTATATATGTTATATTATTCATTCTTGTATCAACTAATTAATTTGTTGGTTGGATATAGGAAATGAAATTCAAAACTGTCATATACTATACAGGGAAGAAAGTAATTGGAGATGAGAAGGATCCGTTGGAAGAGATGAATTCAATGGACGATGACTTGTTCAGCCTGCTTAACAATTTTCCCCCACAAATGCCAATGCCAGAGTGGTACAGGAAAGGACAAAATCAATCGCAAAATCAACAAGAAGATGCTTCAGGGGCCCACACTACTACAGATCAGGAGCTTGCTTGGACCCTCGGAACCTGCTGGAACAACATGCCTAGCATATGCTAAATACATATATAGGAACATACATACATACATACATATATAGCATTCCCCCAAAAATCACAAATTAAATCACAGTACAAAGACCTCAGTCAGTACTAGCTAGATATATAGTACAGATCAGTAAATTAAACTTCATATAACTAATTAGTGGCAAAAACAAAAACAAAAAAGAACAAAAAATACCATATACATATATATGTTCTATGTTTATTAGAATGTAGAAGGGTTGAGACTTGAGAGTAGTGTTTAATTATATATATATATATATATATATATGGTAGTGTTAATTAGGTGGGTTATATATGTTGTGTCACCAGTTAAATTTGATACAAAAAGAAAACTTGTAACTCTCTTCATGCCTGGTTTTGACAAATCAGAGATCAAACTATACCAAGTATGTGAAATCCTTCTGCTCATAAAATTGTTTTAAATCCTTTACATTTTATAGCAGTCCTTCTTTCGACAAAAATTTATGAGAAATGAGGGGAAAGTTTTACTCATGGGCATGATAATTAAATCAAGTATAATAAGGCCTCAAGTCACCACCATCTTTGGAAAAAATATCTTAAAGATGAGGATGTAGAACATATATATTTTGCTGTAGGTCAAATACTCACATTGGTTTTACTCACATCGATGCTAGTAGCTAGGGGTAGAAGGATGACAAATAGATTGAGTATTTTACTCACATAGGTATAGATGGGTCATTACCAGATTTCCTTAATTATGATGGAGTACAGATTCTCAAACTGTCTTACACCAATGAGGGAAATGCCAATTTCCTTTTTAAGCAAAAGCAGATTGTGAGAGGTATTTGAAAGTCTAGCTTAATTTAAGAGTTGTTCACTAACAAACAAAGAGACAAAACAACATAAAAGAGGCAGAGGCAGAGGCAAAAGCAGCAAGCAACATACTTGTTATTTATTCCTAGAAGTCAGATTTTATTTACATTACAGACAATTGAATTAGATGTTTAAAGTGATCAAACCAAAATATGCACATAATTTAATCCATATTTAGATTTTAAGTGAAAAGAAATTTCAACTTTAGCATTACAGTAAAATCCTAATGTGTTTGCATCTCCTTGGTTGTGGATAGAGACATAGCAAGTAATTTCCTAATGTTTAATTATATTCTCTCACATATATATTGACTTTGAAATCAATTTAGAAATAAACTAGGTAAGCACATCAAGCGTCAGGCAGTCAATTTGTGAGTGAGATCTTTTGTAGTGATATTATTTACTATTTATTTATCATATTTGCTACTCACCATAACAATTTGTCTCCAGAAACAGAGACCTGAATTTTTACAATTTTCTGTCCGAGGAAACAACAAGTAAACAAGCCAAAAGCAAATCATACAAGTCTTAAACAGCCAAATCGATATTCTATAGAGCTTAAAACACATTCATATCACAGGTGACGGTGCCGATTTCTCTCATTTTTCTCATCAGCAAAAGAGAAGCATCCAAGTGATAGAAGAAAGAGTTAGAACTTAGAATAAGAATACCTTGGAAAATCGGAGCGGAATCGAGAAAGCTCGAAGTGAGAGAGAGAAAGCTCGACGGTTTGTGGCGATGGAAGACGGCGAAGTGCGGCGGTCACGCAACGCAACAACGGCAACGGATTCGTCCTCGTTTTTCGTTCTCGTCTCCGGCACGGTGCATTATGGTGGACAACGGCGACTCTTCTCTTCCCCTCGTGATGGAAGCTAGTGTATGCTAGGTTTAGAGATAAGAAGATGTGTGCCTAATTTTTCTATTTCAGTTGATATTTTGATTTTTTTTTAAAAGTAAGAATAAAAATTAATAAATCAATAAATTTATCTTTAGTAGCATCTAAAAGTGTCAGAATAGAAAATACATTTACTGGCCCTTCCAAACAAACTGTTACTAAAAGTGATGTGTATAGTAACTATTTTAAAAAAAAAGTTAGAATAGTATGTTTTAACTAGCTATTGTTAAAAGGGCTACTAAAAAACAGCCACTAAAATTGATTTTTGTAGTAGTGCTTTAATCATTTTTCGTCAATGAGTGTTTCGAAAACTTGATTTTTTTTCTTTTTTTAATCATTTTTCGCCGATGAGTGTTTCGAAAACTTGATATTCATTTTTCCTTTTTTAATCAGTTTTCGCCGATGAGTGTTTCGAAAACTTGATATTCATTTTCTTTTTTAATCAGTTTTCCCCGATGAGTGTTTCGAAAACTTGATATTCATTTTTATTTTTTTAATCAGTTTTCATCGATGAGTAAAACTTGATATTCATTTTTCTTTTTTTAATCAGTTTTCGCCGATGAGTGTTTCGAAAACTTGATATTCATTTTACTTTTTTTAAACAGTTTTCGCCGATGAGTGTTTCGAAAACTTCTTTTTTTTTCTTTTTTGAATCATTTTTCGCCGATGAGTGTTTCGAAAAGTTGATATTCATTTTTCTTTTTTAATCAGTTTTCGCCGATGAGTGTTTCGAAAACTTGATATTCATTTTTCTTTTTTTAAATAGCTTTTGCCGATGAGTGTTTCGAAAACTTGATATTCATTTTCCTTTTTTAATCATTTTTCGCCGATGAGTGTTTCGAAAATTTGATATTCATTTTTATTTTTTTAATCAGTTTTCGTCGATAAGTGTTTCGAAAACTTGATATTTATTTTTCTTTTCTTAATCAGTGTTCGCTGATGAGTGTGTCGAAAACTTGATATTCATTTTACTCTTTTTTAATCAATTTTCACCGATGACTATTTCGAAAACTTGATAATCTTTTTCTATTTTTTATCAGTTTTCGCCGATGAGTGTTTCGAAAACTTTATATTCATTTTTATTTTTTTTAATCAGTTTTCGCCGATGAGTGTTTTCGAAAACTTGATATTCATTTTTGCTTTTTTAATCAGTTTTCGCCTATGAGTGTTCTGAAAACTTGATATTCATTTTTATTTTTTTTAATCAGTTTACGTCGATGAGTGTTTCGAAAACTTGATATTCATTTTTCTTTTTTTTTAATCAGTTTTCGCCGATGAGTGTTTCGAAAACTTGATAGTCATTTTTCATTTTTTAATCAGTTTTCGCCGATAAGTGTTTCGAAAACGTAATTGTCGCGACCCCAATTCGGGAGTACGTGACCGGCACGGGAGTAGATTTTTACCTCTAAACCCGTAAGCCTTATCCTGTAAACATGTTTATAACTACCCTTCTATACAATCAATATATATAAATATATATATATATATCATACTAGTGGCCACACCTCACTGGTGGCCTAATTAACATGCAATCCGCGGTTCGCTCAATACTGCTTCTGCTCAATCCAGTGTATAGATATATTTATCAACACTCATAATGTATATATTAATATCATATTGACCATACGTCTCAATACGTACGATCTATCATATTCACATGCAGCAAGCACACATAATATATATCCATATCGTATTGACCGTACGCCTCAATGCGTACGATCTATCCTATTCACATGCAGAAGTTTATATACTCAAACACATATCCTAGTTTATCCCCAACTGGACCCTGTCTTTAAGTACATGTGAAGCCGACAATTCTAGAGTAGGTACATATCAAAAGCTGTATATATATATATATATATATATATATATATATATATATATACAACTCTAACAACTTTAAAATATTTACAACAAGAGAAATCAAAATAACCAAAGGAGTCCACCCACGCGAACAAGAGCATAAGGATGGTCTGATGTCCGTATCACTGTCCGGACGTCGATGCCTGCCCGATCCCTGTATCTGAAAAATTGAAGCAGAAGGAGTGAGTCAAACAAACTCAGGGAGGAGCTTCCCATCCTCGGCATAGCGACGGGTACCACTACAGCCGGGGAAAGGGAAACACCCACAATCACATGCGCATGAAAGTCCAATTTATCAAATGTTATATTACGATCAGACAATATTAATATAACACTAAAATCACAGATAAACCTACGGATCATGCTTTTCTATCATGCTTCTCGTAAACAAGCAATCACATTTTTAACATATAATAAGAAAACTGTAAATCACTTAACTGACCCTAGTACCAGGCTAGGGCAATGGCCTCAACGGGAAAATTCTTTTAATGTCTAACTGACCCTAGTGCCAGGCTAGGGCAATGGCCTCAACGGGCAAATCTTTTACTGACCCTAGTGCTAGGCTAGGGCAATGGCCTCAACGGGAAAATCTTTTAGTCTTTTACTGACCCTAGTGCCAGGCTAGGGCAATGACCTCAACGGGCAAATGTTGTACTCTTTAACTGACCCTAGTACCAGACTAGGGCAATGGCTTCAACGGGCAATTGTTTTAATTTGTTTCTCTTTCCAAGCTTTCAGCTGGGATCCTGACTCTATCTACCCATTACTATCCTAAACTGACTTTACCTAGGTAGTGTGAACATCCCTACGGCTCACTAATCAATTAAGAGATCGTATTAATCCTCATATTGTTCCCAAAACCTTGGTTTAGATCATAACCTAGCTCTAAGGACTTCCCTAAGTTCAATTACCGTGAAATGTCGACGTTTACTAACAACTTCTATACGATTTCTTTAATGAGTTTCTAATTAAATAGGGTAAAACAAACCTTGGACTCAATCAACAACTTACCCCCTTGCTTGTACTGTTCGGCGTATCTCATGTCATCACATGGATACCCTCCAGTACCTCTTTACCTGTAGTCAAACATACATATACAAATACTTCCATAGATAACAGTTTAGGAACAACAATAGCATATTAACTACTAAATAATTCTTACAAATAGGCAAGTAGGCAAACCACATATCCACATCCTCAATCAACCCTATAGGGAAAGGATGGGAAACCCCTCACCTGGACGGCTCCCTTGTGCTTGTCCTGGAGTAACTCCCGCTCTGGACGAGTCGTGGTTTCCTAACAAACGAATTTACGTGGTTAACAATCTTAACTATATGCAACTCATATGCGTATGGTATGCTCGCGCCTAAAAATGCACCTAGACGTTGCCAAGAACCGAGTTCTTGGTCTTATCCGTCTTCCCTCTCTTTCATGAGAGTCTCAAGTGCTACACACTTGGTTTCGTATAATTATCGCTCACCTTGAATTGATTTTGGAGCCTTGGATTTGAGTTACTAAACCTCGATATGCTTCTAAATTATCCTACTTAGGGTTTCCTAATAATTACGAAGGAATTAAATTGCCATTTTAAATTTTGGACTGTATTGTTCCGCAAGTTTCCATCCTTGTGAAACAAGAAAGTACCTAAAATAATTCTTGATGCTTGGTAGCATATTTAGAATTATTCTAGGGTATTTAAGATTGAAAAGAAGAGGTTTGAAGCCCTCAACGTCACCCTTAAAGTGTATTTGGGCAATCTGAGCAGGGACCCAGCACGTTAACGTCAAGGTTCTACATTAGTAACCTCGGGCCAGCTCTTCACGGGTCTTGTTCAGCTAATATTTCAACATAATTTCAATAATTCCAATGCAAGCTTATTTACTCAAATCCAAGCTCAATCCTAATTATCACAATTTTTCCAATTTATGAATAATTAGAATTTCAACCCCAAATCCTTCAAAATTCGAATTCGGCCAAACCCGAGGGTATAGCCTCGATTCTTACCCCAACTAAGTGTTCAAGAACACCTCCTAGGTCTCAATCTACCCTCGAAACAACCCAATCGAAGGTGGATCGAAGAAATCCCTAAAAATGAAAAAATTGGGGGTTTCGAATGAAATTGGGGTTACCAACCTTTGATTCGATTGGTAGAAGGTGCAGGAGACGTCGTACCCGAGCTCCGGTGACTTTTTCGGCGTCGGCTAGCTCTCCCCGGTCACCTTTCCGGCGCACCCACCTCTTCTTCTTCTTCTTATTCTCCACGCTCCACTCTCTCTCACTTCTTTCTCTCTCTTTCTTTCTTCTTCTTTCTTTCTCTTGCTTGTGTGGCCTCTCTCCCTCTCTATTATCCTTTTCCTTTTTTATTTCTCCTACTTCCTTTCCTATTAACAACATCAAGGCACCCCCCCCCCCCAAAAATTATAATAAAATAAATTAATAGTTAAACAATCAAATAAATAACTAAATAATTATAATAATAATTCTAATAAAGAAGAGGTGGAAAATATCCCCAAGTAAATCCTCCACTTTCCAATTAAAATTTTTATTTTCTCTTATATCCCAAATTAAATACCCAAAAATATTCCCTACTCTCTTTTCCCATTTAATTCAGGTTTCCAATTCCTTAGGTCCTGAATTAAGTTCAAAAAATTAATTTCTACTTCATTTCTTTCCCTTTCATTTCATTTTAAACTTCGAAAAAATTTCCCAGGTATTACAATCTTCCCCCCTTAAGAAATTCGGTCCCCGAATTTCAATTAACATACTAACCTTAGTCTTGAAATAGGTGAGGATTTGTCCTGCGCATCTCAGCCTCAACTTCCCACGTTGCTTCTTCAACCGAATGGTTTCGCCACAGGACTTTCACCAAGCGTATCTCCTTTGACCTCAGCTTCTTCAGCTGGCGATCTAGGATTTCCACCGGCATCTCCTCATAAGTTAGACCCTCGGCCAGTTGTACTTCTTAGGGTTGGATTACATGAGAGGGATCTGGTAGGTACTTTCGGAGCATGGACAGATGAAACACCAGATGAACTCCTTCCAACTCCGCTGGCAATTCTAGACGGTAGGTAACATTTCCCACGCGTTCTAGAATCTCAAACGGTCAAATGTATCTTGGACTTAGCTTGCCTTTCTTGCCAAATCTCATCACGCCCCTCATCGGTGAAGTCTTTAAAAAAACCTGCTCACCCACAGCAAACTCTAATTCTCTTCTCCGGTTGTCAGCGTACGACTTCTGCCTACTCTGAGCCATGGCAAGCCTTTCTCTAATGGACTTTATCTTGTCCAGAGCATCCTAAACAAGTTCTGGACCAACTAACTTGCCTCCCCGACCTCGAACCACCCAATCGGGGACCTACACTTCCGACCGTACAAGGCCTCGAAGGGTGCCATCTGAATACTGGATTGGTAACTGTTATTATAGGCAAACTCCGCTAATGGCAAGTATTTCTCCCACCCTCCACCGAAGTCCATAACACATGCCCTAAGCATGTCCTCTAAAATCTGAATGGTCCTCTCAGATTGCCCGTCAGTCTGGGGATGGTACGCTGTACTTAGATCAACTCTCGTCCCCAATGCCTCCTGTAATGCTCTCCAGAATCGAGAGGTAAACTGTGGCCCCCTGTCAGAGATAATCGACACCGGTACTCCGTGCAACCTCACTATCTCTGATAGATACAACTGAGCATACTGACCCACTCCATAAGTGGTCTTAACTGGCAGGAAATGGGCGGACTTGGTCATCCGATCAACGATTACCCAAACTGAATCGAATCCCCTCTGTGACCGCAGCAATCCTGTCACAAAATCCATAGTAATTCTCTCCCACTTCCATTCAGGAATTTCTATCTGTTGAAGTGTTCCGGCGGGCTTTTGGTGTTCAGCCTTAACCTGCTGACACACTAGACATCTAGACACGTAGTCTGCCACGTCCTTCTTCATACCATTCCACCAGTATAATTCTTTCATATCCGAATACATCTTATTACTACCCGGATGGATTGTGTACGCTGTCTTATGTGCCTCATCAAGAATTCTTTCTTTCAAACCATCCACCATAGGTACACACAATTGTCCTTCCAACCGGAGTATGCCACTGTCATCTATGGAGAATCGGACGTCGTCCTTCTCCCCCTTAACCACTGTATCTTTGATCTGTTTGAGGTCAGCGTCTTGATCTTGTTTGGATTTAACTTCTTCGATTAGAGCTGACTTAGCTTGAATGTGGGCTAGAAACAGGTTGGGATCTCCAATTTCAAACTAAGTTCCAGACTGTTCCAGCTCATGTATTTCCCGGATTAACGGCCTTCGTGCTTCACTGATATGGGCTAAGCTACCCATTGACTTTTGGCTCAGAGCGTCTGCCACCATATTCGCCTTACCGGGATGGTACAAGATTGTGCAGTCATAGTCTTTCAACAACTCCATCCACCTGCGTTGTCTCAGATTTAGATCTTTCTGCTTGAAAATGTACTTGAGGCTCTTGTGGTCTGTATATACCTCACATGTTTCGCCATAAAGGTAATGCCTCCAAATCTTCAAGGGAAATACCACCGCTGCCTTTCAAGATCGTGAGTTGGGTAGTTCTTTTCGTGCTTCCGGAGTTGCCTAGACGTATAAGCAATCAATCACCTTGTCATGCTGCATAAGAACACACCCTAACCCAACTCGTGAAGCATCACAGTACACCACATACCCTCCGGTGCCCTCAGGAAGAGCCAACACCGATGCTGTGGTGAGACTTTCCTTCAGTTTTTGAAAACTCTCTTCACACTTGTTATCCCACACAAACTTTACCCCTTTCTGAGTTAGCTTTGTAAGAGGTGCAGCAACCTTCGAAAATTCCTGCACAAACCTTCTACAGTATCCAGCCAAACCTAGAAAGCTACGAATCTCCGTGACTGAGGTAGGCTGGGACCAATTCTTCACTGCTTCTACTTTACTCGGGTCAACATGGATTCCCTATGAAGATACGACGTGACCGAGAAATGCAACTTTATCAAGCCAAAACTCACATTTTGAAAACTTAGCATACAATTTCTCTTCTCTCAGCTTCTGTAATGCCAGTCTCAAATGCTCCGCGTGCTCCTCAGCATTCTTGGAATAAACTAGAATGTCATCTATGAATACAATGACAAACCGGTCTAGAAATGGCTTGAAAACCCGATTCATCATATCCATAAAAGCTGCTGGTGCATTAGTTAGCCCGAACGACATGACTAGAAACTCATAATGACCGTATCGGGTTCGAAAAGCAGTCTTGGGCACATCTACTTTTCTAATCTTCAGCTGATGATACCCTGATCGTAGATCGATCTTTGAAAACCTCTTAGCACCTTGCAACTGGTCGAACAAATCATCGATTCTTGGAAGTGGATATTGATTGCGGACCGTTACCTTATTCAACTTTTAGTAATCGATACACAATCTTAAAGTTCCATCCTTCTTCTTCACGATAAGAACCGGTGCACCCCAAGGTGAAAAACTGGATCTGATGAAACCCTTATCAAGTAATTCCTGTAACTGCGTGTGTAGCTCCTTCAACTCCTTCAGAGCCATTCTATAGGGTGGTGTGGAAATCGGCTGAGTACCTGGTTAAAGCTCGATCCCAAATTCAATCTCTCGATCAGGCGGCAAACCAGGTAAGTCGTCAGGAAATACATCAAGAAACTCCCGAACCACCGATACCTGATTCGCAGGAAGTACTTCTTTCATAGTATCCCTCACAAAAGCTAGATATCATTTACACCCTTTCTCGAGTAGCTTGGAAGCTTTCATTGCTGAGATTAGACTCGGATATGGTGCAGCATCATGACCCCGCACCATGAATGGCTCTTCATTTGGCATATTGAATTTCAAACACTTTGCCCTGCAGTCAACTACCGCATGACATGATGCCAACCAATCCATACCTAGAATGACATCCAAGTCAACCATATAGAGTAGTCGTAGGTCCACAACTGTTTCATGACACTCGACCACAACCATACACGATTCATAGACATACTTGACTTGTATTGATTCACCCATCGGAGTAGAGACCATTTCTGTCTCCTTCAACCTAGTCGGGCTTTTCTCAACTTTCCGTGCAAATGCATGTGAGATGTAGGAATGTGTTGAACCATAATCAAATAAGACAAGAGCCTAGAGAGAGCATACTGAAAGTGTACCTGTCACTACTACATTTGAGGAATGTGCATCCTGTCAGGACAAAGCAAACACCCGTGCATGTCCTCCCCCTGGTGCACCTGGTCCTCTACCTCCTGCTCCTCTACCTCTGCCCGCTCCTGAAGTGTTGACTTGGGGTGGTACAATTCTAACTGGTGGGGCTGCAATTGGAGTACTACCCGGAGTAGGATTGCTCTTGACACTCGTATTACTCTTCCTCTGCGGACATTCCTTAGCCATATGCCCGAACTGACCACAGTTGTAACAACCTGCCTTTGTGACTCTACACTCTCCAAAATGGAAACTCCCACATGTTCCACACTGCGGTTTCTGGTTACCGCCCTGACTACTACCTTGGAACCTCTGCCCACCTTGTGTGTTACTCCTCCTAGAACTTGTGGTGGTAATGGCAGACTGCACACCAACTTGCCCTGCATAATTTGGAATTGCACTATAACCACATGTTGTCCTTTGCTTCTTCTTCTACCCCTGTCCATCACTGCCTGTCAGTAACTTATTCTTGGGATTTGCCGACGTCCCAAATTTCTTTCTATTTTCAATTACCCGAGCACAATCAGCAGCCTGTGCAAGAGTTTCAAACTGACCACATTGCGGTAGTAAAACTACGAACAATGGCTCTACCAACCTGTGGATAAACCTCTTGATCAACTCCCTCTCATCGGGAACCAATTCAGGAGTATACTGAGCTAGCTCCGTGAACTGCAGCTCAAACTCAGTCACTGACATATTCGGCGTCATCCACAAGTCCTCAAATTGTTGACGCTTGGCATACCTCGTTCCTTTAGATAGTAACCGACCCAGGAATTCCCTCTAAAAATCTTCCCAGGTCATAGGAGCAACTCTCCTTCCATATCTCTTCTGCACTGATTCAAACCAAAGCCATGCAGCGCCTCTTAACTAAAATGAGGCAAGTTCCACCATCTCTCCTCCTAGACACCTCAGTAATTGTCCAATTCTGACTATATCACGGAGGAAATGTTGAGGGTCCTCCTTGGTTTTAGTTCCGCAAAAGGTAGGCGGATTCAGCTTCAGGAATTTAGTAATCGGTAATTCCCTCAGAACTCCCCTCGGTCCCCGGGGCACGTCCCTTTGTTGCCATTCCCTTCTTGGTTCTTCCTCTCTTTCCTCAACCATTTCAGTTTCTTGTTCAGCCGATATCACTTGCTCCTCTTCCTCGCCGACAACTAAACGGCAGACTTCTTATTGAATTTGGCGGGTCATTTTAGCTCTCAACTCCTGAAATCCCGCAGTCAGCATCTCAGCCACTGACGGAGCACCCGTCTCAACCTGTGGCTCTGGGGTTTTTTGCCTATGCACTCCTCTTTCTTGTGTCCTACCACGATCGCGAGCATGACCTCTAGCTCGACCCCTGGGAGGCATTCTCTCCTCCTGAACGGATTCCTCATCAGTACGTGCAGGGACTCTACCGCCCCTCCTAGCCTGCCTAGTAGTCGGCGACATCCTTGTACTGCACAAAAACGTCACCTGATAAGCAATTGCATAATCTATCATAAATTAAGAAGGAATGAAAGAAAGACTGGCTCAAATTATCCTGGGTACTCCCACAAGTGCCTGTTTAATGCAACGTTGTGTTCGGGTTTCACAATGAAGCTTAAACCGACACCCGGTTATACCAATGGCTTCACATGACTTAAAGAATAACCAGGCTCTGATACCAAGTTTGTCACGACCCCAATTCGGAGTACGTGACCGGCACGGGAATAGATTTTTACCTCTAAACCCGTAAGCCTTATCCTGTAAACATGTTTATAACTACCCTGCTATACAATCAATATATATATATATATATATATATATATCATACTAGTGGTCACACCTCACTGGTGGCATAGTTAACCTGCAATCTGTGCGCTACAAAAAAAATTGTCTTTAGCGACGGTCAAATATTGCCTCTAGCGACGGTTCTGACCGTCGCTACAGGTCTTCGCGACGGTTGCCATGACCGTCGCGAAGTGTAGCGTCACGCCGATTCTAGTGACGGTCACTGCAACCGCGGGAATAACCGTCGTTAACCATTGAAAAGTTCTTGCAACGGTTAAGAAACGTTGCTAAAAGTTTTTGCTTGATTTACGGATTTTTGCCTTATCGACGGTTACAACCGTTGCTAAAGCACATACTTTAACGACGGTTGTGACCGTCCCTAAATCTTGCATCTAACGACGGTTTTGACCGTCCCTAACTCTTCCTTGTACGTAGCGACGGTTCTGGCCGTCGCTAAACCTTGACTCTTCTTTGTACGTAGCTAAACCTTGACTCTTCTTTGTACTTAGCGACGGTTCTGACCGTCGCTAAGTGTACAGATATTAAATTTCCCCTTATTTTTTTGACCCTTTTTTTTTGTTTTACATACACCTAATAAGCATATATATGCATATAAACCTTGATCTAAAAGTTTTTTTTTGTGTGTGAAGATAGGAGATATATTGAAACTAATTAAGAGTGCAATACAAAGTCTTGAACATACATAAAAAATAATACAGGCCAAATGCACATAAAGTGTCCAGAAAGCCTTTAACACAAAGTGAGTCAAACAATTAATAACAACATACTACATAGCAATATTTAAAATAAAGTTTCACCACCAAAATATTGAAATTAAAAGAACTCCATGCAGACACCAAGATAGCATTGGTCCTATGAGAATTGACTATACCAACAACATAAGCTAGAAATGCTGCAACAACAAAAGTTAGAAGTTTCCAAAAAGAGTGAAGCCAAAATTCTTCTCAATTTCGTGCTTGGCAAGACAGTCGGCATAATTAGGGGGCATGGCTTGCTTCAGATGATTGTCTACGTAATGGTGATGCCTCTGCACTACCCAGATCAAGTGGCTGAAAAAACAAGCATTGATGATGAGATTCAACATTAAAATTCTAAAGTAAATATATTACTTTGTAAATTAATCAATATATTACCTGTGAAGGAGATTGTGGTATTTCACGTGTAATATCTTCAGGCATTTGAATGCCCATGCGGTCAAATAAAATCTTCATTAATTTATCTGATCGAGCTCATTCAGCTTGCTCTTGTTCCCGCTCTTTTTGCATAATTTCTAGTTTCTCCTGCATGAAGCTCAACTGTGATTGCAAAGAAATAAAGAAAATCAACTACAAATGACCATGCTTGTACATGCGCATTTTATAATCAACTTACCTAATAATTTATGATGGGGGTGGTAGGCCTTATATAATATATATGAACCCAAGAAAGATGGTATAGAAGCAATAAATCACCAATTAATATGCATCCAAATAATAGAATTAGCAGTGGTGAATATTAAAGTAGCAAATTGTTCGATAGACATATACATAAATAAATAATGGAATACAGGCGATTCATATACATGTTTGCCCCTTCGTACTTGAGAACCACAAACTAGCTTGGCTTCTCATAATATATGATTTGTAAGAACACAAACACAAACACTAAAAAGATTCCAAAGAGTGTATGTTTATCATTTGCACAAGTCAATGATAAATCTGGGCACACTCTTAATATGTCATGGTAAGTATGAAATTGTCTTCCAGGTAAGGTGAGAAATCCAGAATCACTTCTCCCTTCCAAACCCAAGGCTAGAGTTCCCAAAAATCAGAAAAAGATATTGTTAATCATGCATGCTTTTTTTTACCATTTTTTTTTCACCCGAGACCCAAAACTTAATATTCTTCCTTAATTCATCAATTCACAAAATGGAAACATTCACAATGATATGCTGATGCTATTACACAATATATTATGATCATTTCCAAGGAACCACCTACACTCACCAAGGAATTGATGTATAACTAAACACTATATCATGTCGAACTTCCTGTGTACTATATCAAGTATAAAGTTATTAAGAGACGCTTATACTTAGTGATTTTCAACCTACAACCTCTGAGATTCATAATCAAGTACTAACAAGTTATAGTTGCCTAATAGTTTCATTCTGAAATAAAGCTACCAAGGGATAATGGATTTTCAGCTAATATTATATTCCCATTATTTTACTTTTCAAAGGCCATACTTTTTATTACCAATGGCAATCCATTCTTAAAGCCAGCACCTGTAATTAACCAATTACTAACAAGGCAGATTAGAATCAGCAAGTAAATGTACAAAATATGTCACTTTATTTTAGAAGCCAAAAATGAAGATTAGCAAATTGCCCTTTTCGTTTAGTATTTGTATTATTAGTCTCTTTCTTTGGTCCTTTCCAGTTTTCATTTTGGGAAATTAATGAAGAATGATTTAATCCAAATGAACATCTTCCAAGTACATCATGTTGTAAATAATATTTTGCATATATGCACTTTGTGTATGTCAAACAAAGTCCCACATTAGATAGAATAATGGAGACCTCAGTTTATATATAATAAGATAAGATGTGATTAAACCCACAATTAAAAGTAGGTCTTTGAAAAAGCAAAGGCAAAATTTGACAAAGAATCTTCCCTCTAAAGAAAATCAATATCCAGTTAAAAATAAACTATTATCCTAACAAGTAAAGCAAAACAGAGCAGCAAAAAAGCTACAAAGTTCTAAAGGTGCTTACAGACCACGTTAATTAGTACCCTTTTCATATATAATTTCTAAGTCCCTATCCCTCTAGCAGTAGCTTCCCATCTTTTTCTCACTACACAACTCACAATTCCACTACCTATACATCTAATTTTTCAAACAACTACTAAAAACATATAAAACAGAACAAATTATTAATATATAACTGACCTCTCTGTTCGTCTTTTTCTCAAAATTAAATATATATATATATATATATATATATATATATATATATATATAAAGAGAAAGGGTCATTTTACCTTCACCCTCTGATCCGATCCCTTCAATTATACGCAGGTCTAGCAAGGTGTGGAAAGAGCTGCAGACTAAGGTGGCTAAATTACCTGAGGCCCAACATCAAAAGAGGGAACTATACTCCAGAAGAAGAGCAAACGATTATCAAGCTGCATCACAAGTTGGGCAAAATGGACAACAAGAAAACCTAAGAATTCAGAAGAAGAGCAAACGATGCAAACCTAAGAGACTATGGAAGACCAATCGGTTTGGGAAAGAATTCCGTAGCGCACGTCGTCTTCACCGCTAACAGTCGTCGCACGTCGTCTTCACCGCTAGCAGTCGCCGTTCTCCGCTAGCAGTGGGTTTGGAAAAGCAAGGGTTTTCGATCGTGAAGGAAAGGAAGCGTACGTGTGGTGGGTTTGGGGAAAATAAAGAGCGCCTAAATGAAAAAAAAAGAGCGCCTAATGTGTAAGCAGAAACAAAGCGCCAAAAAAGAATTTTATTTTATTTTTTAAAATATTTTACTTTTAACCACGGTTGTGACCGTGTGTAAACAACCGTGGTTAAATGAAACGCAATATTGCGTTTAACAACGGTTGTCATCAACCGTCGTAAACTGACCAACGTTAAAAGCTATATTTTTTGTAGTGGCGGTTCGCTCAATACCGCTTCAGCTCAATCCAGTGTATAGATATATTTATCAGCACTCATAATGTAAATATTAATATTATATTGACCGTACGTCTCAATACGTACGATCTATCCTATTCACATGCAGCAAGCACACATAATATATATCCATATCATATTGATCGTACGCCTCAATGCGTACGATCTATCCTATTCACATGCTGAAGTTTATATACTCAAACATATATCCTAGTTTAACCCCAACTGGACCCTGTCTTTAAGTACATGTGAAGCCGACAATTCTAGAGTAGGTACATATCAAAAGCTGTAAATATATATATATACAACTCTTACAACTTTAAAATATGTATAACAAGAGAAATCAAAATAACCAAAGGAGTCCACCCACGCGAACAAGAGCGTAAGGATGGTCTGATGTCCGTATCACTGTCCGGACGTCGACGCCTGCCCGATCCCTGTATCTGAAAAATTGAAGCAGAAGGAGTGAGTCAAACAAACTCAGTGAGGAGCTTCCCATCCTCGGCGTAGCGGCGGGTACCACTATAGCTGGGGAAAGGGAAACACCCACAATCACAAGCGCATGAAAGTCCAATTTATCAAATGTTATATTACGATCAGGCAATATTAATATAACACTAAAATCACAGATAAACCTACGGATCATGCTTTTCTATCATGCTTCTCGTAAACAAGCAATCACATTTTTATCATATAATAAGAAAACTGTAAATCACTTAATTGACCCTAGTACCAGGCTAGGGCAATGGCCTCAACAGGCAAATTCTTTTAATGTCTAACTGACCCTAGTTCCAGGCTAGGGCAATGGCCTCAACGGACAAATCTTTTAATCTTTTACTGACCCTGGTGCTAGGCTAGGGCAATGGCCTCAACGGGCAAATCTTTTAGTCTTTTACTAACCCTAGTGTCAGGCTAGGGCAATGGCCTCAACGGGCAAATGTTGTACTCTTTAACTAACCCTAGTACCAGGCTAGGGCAATGGCCTTAACGGGCAATTGTTTTAATTTGTTTCTCTTTCTAAGCTTTCAGCTGGGATCATGACTCTATCTACCCATTACTATCCTAAACTGACTTTACCTAGGTACTGTGAACATCCCTACGACTCACTAATCAATTAAGAGATCGTATTAATGCTCATATTGTTCCCAAACCCTTGGGTTAGATCATAACCTAGCTATAAGGACTTCCCTAAGTTCAATTACCGTGAAACGTCGACGTTTACTAACAACTTCTATACGATTTCTTTAATGAATTTCTAATTTAATAGGGTAAAACAAACCTTGGACTCAGTCAAAAACTTACCCCCTTGCTTGTACTGTTCGGCGTATCTCATGTCATCACATGGATACCCTCCAGTACCTCTTTACCTGTAGTCAAACACACATATACAAATACTTCCATAGAGAACAGTTTAGGAACAAAAATAGCATGTTAACTACTAAATAAATCTTACAAATAGGCAAGTAGGCAAACCACACATCCACATCCTCAATCAACCCTGTAGGGCAAGGATGGGAAACCCCTCACCTGGACGGCTTCCTTGTGCTTGTCCTGGAGTAACTCCCGCTCCGGACGAGTCGTGGTTTCCTAACAAACGCATTTACGTGGTTAACAATCTTAACTATATGCAACTCATATGCATATGGTATGCTCGCGCCTAAAAATGCACCTAGACGTTGCCAAGAACCGAGTTCTTGGTCTTATCCGTCTTCCCTCTCTTCCATGAGAGTCTCAAGTGCTACACACTTGGTTTCGTATAATTATCGCTCACCTTGAAATGATTTTGGAGCCTTGGATTTGAGTTACTTAACCTCGATATGCTTCTAAATTATCCTACTTAGGATTTCCTAATAATTACGAAGGAATTAAATTGTCATTTTAAATTTTGGACTTTATTGTTCTGCAAGTTTCCATCCTTGAGAAACAAGAAAGTACCTAAAATAATTCTTGATGCTTGGTAGCATATTTAGAATTATTCTAGGGTGTTTAAGATTGAAAAGAAGAGGTTTGAAGCCCTCAACGTCACCCTTAAAGTGTATTTGGGCAATCTGAGCAGGGACCCGGCACGTTAACATCAAGGTTCCACATTAGTAACCTCGGGCCAGCTCTTCACGGGTCTTGTTCAGATAATATTTCAACATAATTTCAATAATTCCAATCCAAGCCTATTTACTCAAATCCAAGCTCAATCCTAATTATAACAATTTTTCCAATTTATGAATAATTAGAATTTCAACCCCAAATCCTTCAAAATTCGAATTCGGCTAAACCCGAGGGAATAGCCTCGATTCTTACCCCAACTAAGTGTTCAAGAACACCTCCTAGGTCTCAATCTACCCTCGAAACAACCCAATCGAAGGTGGATCAAATTGGTGGAAGGTGTAGGAGATGTCGTAGCCGAGCTCCGGTGACTTTTCCGGCGTCGGCTAGCTCTCCCCGTTAACCTTTCCGGCGCACCCACCTCTTCTCCTTCTTCTTCTTCTTCTTCTTCTTCTTCTTCTTCTCCACGCTCCACTCTCTCTCTCTCTTCTTTCTCTCTCTTTCTTTCTTCTTGTTTCTTTCTCTTGCTCGGGTGCCCTCTCTCCCTCTTTATTATCATTTTCCTTTTTATTCCTCCTACTTCCTTTCCTATTAACAACATCACGGCACCCCCCCAAATTATAATAAAATAAATTAATAATTAAAACAATTAAATAAATAACTAAATGATGATAATAATAATTCTAATAAAGAAGAGGTGCAAAATATCCCCAATTAAATTCTCCACTTTCCAATTAAAATTTTTATTTTCTCTTATATTCCAAATTAAATACCCAAAAATATTCCCTACTCTCTTTTCCCCATTTAATTCAGGTTTCCAATTCCTTAGGTCCTGAATTAAGTTCAAAAAATTATTTTCTACTTCATTTCTTTCCCTTTCATTTCCTTTTAAACTTCGAAAAAATTTCCCAGGTATTACAGTAATATTCATTTTTCTTTCTTTTAAATAGTTTTCGCCGATAAGTGTTTCGAAAACTTGATATTCATTTTTCTTTTTCTTAATCAGTTTTCACCGATGATTGTTTTGAAAACGTGATATTCATTTTTCTTTATCTAATTAGTTTTCACCGATGAGTGTTTCGAAAACTTGATATTCATTTTTCTTTTTTTATCAGCTTTCGTCGATGAGTGTTCTGAAAACTTGATATTCATTTTTCTTTTTTAAATCAGTTTTCGCCGATGAGTGTTCTGAAAATTTGATATTCATTTTTCTTTTTTTTAATCCGTTTTCGCCAATGTGTGTTTCCAAAACTTGATATTAATTTTTCTTTTTTTAATCAGTTTTCGCCGATGAGTGTTTCGAAAACTTGATAGTCGTTTTTCGTCTTTAATCAGTTTTCGCCAATGAGTATTTCGAAAACGTAATATTCATTTTTCTCTCTTTTAAATAGTTTTCGCCGATGAGTGTTTCGAAAAATTGATATTCATTTTTCTTTTTCTTAATCAGTTTTCGCCGATGAGTGTTTCGAAAACGTGATATTCATTTTTCTTTATTTAATTAGTTTTCATCGATGAGTGTTTTGAAAACTTGATATTCATTTTTCTATTTTTAATCAGTTTAGGCCGATGAGTGTTCTGAAAACTTGATATTCATTTTTCTTTTTTAAATCAGTTTTCGCCGATGAGTGTTCTGAAAACTTGATATTCATTTTTCTTTTTTTAATCAGTTTTCGCCGATGTGTGTTTCCAAAACTTGATATTAATTTTTCTTTTTGTTAATCAGTTTTCGACGATGAGTGTTTCGAAAACTTGATAGTCATTTTTGTTTTTTAATCAGTTTTCGCCAATGAGTATTTCGAAAACGTAACATTCATTTTTCTCTCTTTTAAATAGTTTTTGCCGATGAGTGTTTCGTAAACTTGATATTCATTTTTCTTTTTCTTAATCAGTTTTCGCCGACTAGTGTTTCGAAAACGTGATTTTCATTTTTCTTTATTTAATTAGTTTTCAACGATGAGTGTTTCGAAAACTTGATATTCATTTTTCTTTATTTAATCAATTTTCACCGATAAGTGTTTCGAATACTTGACATTCATTTTCCTTTTTTAATCAGTTTTCGCCGATGAGTGTTTCGAAAACGTGATATTCATTTTTCTTTATTTAATTAGTTTTCACCGATAAGTGTTTCGAAAACTTGATATTCATTTTCCTTGTAATACCCGAGAGATTTTCGAAGTTAAAAAAGAAAAGGAAAGAAAAGGGGTAGAAATTTTTCAATATTTAAATTGGGACCTAGGGGAGTAGAAACTTAAATTTGGTAGGAGGAGGGATTAAATTGGAAATATTTTTCAGCCTTACTTATTTAATATTATTATTATTATATATTAGAAAATAAAAGAAAATAAAAAGAGGAAGAAAAGAAGTAGGAAATATTTTTTGGGTTTAATTCAGGACCTAAGAAATTGGAAACCTGAATTAAATAGGGAAAGGGGTTAAATAAAATACATATTAGTTATTATTTATTTAATTATTTAATTATTAGTTATGTTATTTAATTATAATTATTTTATTTTATTTTTAATTATTTATTTATTATTTAAATTGCGGTGGTTGTAGTGGGTTTTGTTTTAAATAGAAAGAAGATTAAGAGAAAAGAAAGAGGAAGGCCACGTGAGGAAGGCTAGAAGGAGTAGAATGAAATTAAAAGAAATGAATAAAAGAAAGAGGAAGGAGACCCATGGATTAAAAGAAAGAAAGAAAATAAACAAGAGAGAGAGGGGGTGAGGCGTGAAGGAGAAGAAGAAGAAGAGTTGGGGTTCGTCGGAAAAGTGACCGGGGAGAGCTAGCCGACGTCGGAAAAGTCACCGGAGCTCGGGTACGAGGTCTCCTACACCTTCCACCAATCGAATGAAAGGTTGGTAACCCCAATTTCATTTGAAACCCTCAATTTCTTCATTTTTAGGGATTTCTTCGATCCACCTTCGATTGGGTTGTTTCGAGGGTAGATTGAGACCTAGGAAGTGTTCTTGAACACTTAGTTGTGGTAAGGATCGAGGCTATACCCTCGGGTTTAGCCGAATTCGAATTTGGAAGGATTTGGGGTCAAAATTTTAATTATTCATAAATTGAGGAAATTATTGGTAATTAGGAATTGAGTTTGGATTTGAGTAAATAGGCTTGGATTGAAATTATATTGTTAAGATATTAGCTTAACAAGACCCGTGAAGAGTTGGCCCGAGGTTACTAAGGTGGAACCTTGACGTTAACGTGTCGGGTCCCTGCTCGGATTGCCCAAATGCACTTTAAGGGTGATGTTGAGAGCTCCAAACCTCTTTTTTTCAATCTTAAACACCCTAGAATAATTCTAAATATGCTATCAAGCATCAAGAATTATTTTAGATACTTTCTTGTTTCTCAAGGATGGAAACTTGCGGAACAATAAAGTCCAAATTTTAAAATGGCATTTTAATTCCTTCGTAATTATTAGGAAACCTTAAGTAGGATGATTTAGAAGCATATCGAGGTTTAGTAACTCAAATCCAAGGCTCCAAAATCAATTCAAGGCGAGCGATAATTATACGAAACCAAGTGTGTAGCACTTGAGACTCTCATGGAAGAGAGGGAAGACGGATAAGACCAAGAACTCGGTTCTTGGCGACGTCTAGGTGCATTTTTAGGCACGAGCATACCATATGCATATGAGTTGCATATAGTTAAGATTGTTAACCACATAAATGCACTTGTTAGGAAACCACGATTCGTCCGGAGCGGGAGTTACTCCAGGACAAACACAAGGATGCCGTCCAGGTGAGGGGTTTCCCATCCTTGCCCTACAGGGTTGATTGAGGATGCGGATATGTGGTTTGCCTACTTGCCTATTTGTAAGAATTATTTAGTGGTTAAAATGCTATTATTGTTCCTAAACTGTTATATATGAAAGTATCTGTATATGTGTGTTTGATGACTACAGGTAAAGAGGTACTGGAGGGTATCCATGTGTTAACATGAGATACGCCGAATAGTACAAACAAGGGGGTAAGTTGTTGATTGAGTCTAAGGTTTGCTTTACCCTATTAAATAGAAACTCATTTAAGAAATCATAAAGAAAGTGTTGCTAACGTCGACGTTTTATGGTAATTGAACTTAGGAAAGACCTTAGAGCTAGGTTACGATCTAATCAAGGGTTTGGGTATTACATAAGGATTAAAACGATCTCATAAATTGATTAGTGAGTTATAGGGAGGTTCACACTACCTAGGTAGAGTCAGTCAAGGATAGTAATGGGTAGATAGAGTCAGAATCCCAGCTGAAGGCTCGGGAAGAGAAACAAGTCAAAAAGATTGCCCGTTGAGGCCATTGCCCTAGCTTGCCACTAGGGTCAGTTAAAGAGTAAAGTATTTGCCCGTTGAGGCCATTGCCCTAGCCTGGGACTAGGGTTAGTAAAATACTAAACGATTTGCCCGTTGAGGCCATTGCCCTAGCCTGGCACTAGGGTCAGTAAAAGACTAAAAGATTTTCCCGTTGAGGCCATTGCCCTAGCCTGGTACTAGGGTCAGTTAAAGATTAAAAGAATTTGCCCGTTGAGGCCATTGCCCTAGCCTGGCACTAGGATCAGTTGAGTGATTTACAATTTTCATGATTATATGTTAAAATGAGATTGCTTGTTTACGAGAAGCATGATAGAAAAGCATGATCCGTAGGTTTATCTGTGATTTTAATGTTATATTAATATTGCCTGATCGTAATATAACATTTGATAAACTGGATTTCCATGCGCATGTAATTGTGGATGTTTCCCTTTCCCCAGCTGTAGTGGTACCCGTCGCTACGCCGAGGATGGGAAGCTTCTCACTGAGTCTGTTTGACTCACTCCCTCTGCTTCAATGTTTCAGATACCGATGAGTGTTTCCAAAACTTTATATTCATTTTTCTTTTTTTCATCAGTTTTCAGCTATGAGTGTTTCGAAAACTTGATATTCATTTTTCTTTTTTTAATCCGTTTTCGCCAATGAGTGTTTCAAAAATGTAATATTCATTTTTCTTTCTTTTAAATAGTTTTCGCCGATGAGTGTTTCGAAATCTTGATATTGATTTTTCTTTTTCTTAATCAACTTTCGCCGATGAGTGTTTCGAAAACGTGATATTCATTTTTGTTTATTTAATTAGTTTTCACCGATGAGTGTTTCGACAACTTGATATTCATTTTTCTTTTTCTTAATCAGTTTTCGCGGATGAATATTTCGAAAACTTGTTATTCAGTTTTCTTTTTTTAATCAGTTTTCGCCGATGAGTGTTTCGAAAACTTGATATTCATTTTACTTTTTTTCATCAATTTTTGCCGATGAGTGTTTCGAAAACTTGATATTCTTCTTCTATTTTTAATCAGTTTTCGCCGATGAGTGTTCTGAAAACTTGATATTCATTTTTCTTTTTTTAATCAGTTTTCGCCGATGTTTGTTTCCAAAACTTGATATTAATTTTTCATTTTTTAAAACAGTTTTCGTCGATGAGTGTTTCGAAAACTTGACAGTCATTTTTCGTTTTTTAATCAGCTTTCGCCAATGAGTGTTTCAAAAACGTAATATTCATTTTTCTTTCTTTTCAATAGTTTTCGCCGATGAGTGTTTCGAAAACTTGATATTCATTTTTCTTTTTCTTAATCAGCTTTCGCCGATGAGTGTTTCGAAAACGTGATATTCATTTTTCTTTATTTAATTACTTTTCTCTGATGAGTGTTTTGAAAACTTGATATTCATTTTTCTATTTTTAATCAGTTTTTGCCGATGAGTGTTCTGGAAACTTGATATTCATTTTTCTTTTTTAAAACAGTTTTCGCCGATGAGTGTTCTGAAAACTTGATATTCACTTTTCTTTTTTTTAATCAGTTTTCGCCAATGTGTGTTTCCAAAACTTGATATTAATTATTCTTTTTGTTTATCAGTTTTCGCAGATGAGTGTTTCGAAAACTTAATAGTCATTTTTGTTTTTTAATCAGTTTTCGCCAATGAGTATTTCGAAAACGTAATATTCATTTTTCTCTCTTTTAAATAGTTTTCGCCGATGAGTGTTTCGAAAACTTGATATTCATTTTTCTTTTTCTTAATCAGTTTTCGCCGATGAGTGTTTCGAAAACGTGATATTCATTTTTCTTTATTTAATTAGTTTTCACTGATGAGTGTTTTGAAAACTTGATATTTATTTTTCTATTTTTAATCAGTTTTCGCCGATGAGTGTTCTGAAAACTTGGTATTCATTTTTCTTTTTTAAATTAGTTTTCGCCGATGAGTGTTCTGAAAACTTGATATTCATTTTTCTTTTTTTTAATCAATTTTCGCCGATGTGTGTTTCCAAAACTTGATATTAATTTTTCTTTTTGTTTATCAGTTTTCGCCGATGAGTGTTTCGAAAACTTGATAGTCATTTTTGTATTTTAATCAGTTTTCGCCAATGAGTATTTCGAAAACGTAATATTCATTTTTCTCTCTGTTAAATAGTTTTCGCCGATGAGTTTTTCGAAAACTTGATATTCATTTTTCTTTTTCTTAATCAGTTTTCGCCGATTAGTGTTTCGAAAACGTGATTTTCATTTTTCTTTATTTAATTAGTTTTCACCGATGAGTGCTTCGAAAACTTGATATTCATTTTTCTTTTTTTAATCAATTGTCACCAATGAGTGTTTCGAAAACTTTTTATTCATTTTTCTTTTTTATCAGTTTTCAGCGATGAGTGTTTCGAAAACTTGACAGTCATTTTTCTTTTTTTAATCCGTTTTCGCCAATGAGTGTTTCGAAAACGTAATATTCATTTTTCTTTCTTTTAAATAGTTTTCGCCGATGAGTGTTTCGAAAACTTGATTTTCATTTTTCTTTTTCATAATCAGTTTTCGCTGATGAGTGTTTCGAAAACATGATATTCATTTTTCTTTATTTAATTAGTTTTCACCCATGAGTGTTTTGACAACTTGATATTCATTTTTCAATTTTTAATCAGTTTTCGCCGATGAGTGTTCTGAAAACATGGTATTCATTTTTCTTTTTTAAATCAATTTTCGCGGATGAGTGTTCTGAAAACTTGATATTCGTTTTTGTCTTTTTTAATCAGTTTTCGCCGATGTGGGTTTCCAAGACTTGATATTAATTTTTCTTTTTGTTTATCAATTTTCGCCGATGAATGTTTCGAAAACTTGATAGTCATTTTTGCTTTTTAATCAGTTTTCGCCAATGAGTATTTCGAAAACGTAATATTCATTTTTCTCTTTTTTAAATAGTTTTCGACGATGAGTGTTTCGAAAACTTGATATTCATTTTTCTTTTTCTTATTCAGTTTTCGCCGATTAGTGTTTCGAAAACGTGATTTTCATTTTTCTTTATATAATTAGTTTTCACCGATGAGTGCTTCGAAAACTTCATATTCATTTTTCTTTTTTTAATCAATTGTCACCGATGAGTGTTTCGAAAACTTTATATTCATTTTTCTTTTTTTCATCAGTTTTCAGCGATGAGTGTTTCGAAAACTTGATATTCATTTTTCTTTTTTTAATCCGTTTTCGCCAATGAGTGTTTCGAAAACGTAATATTCATTTTTCTTTCTTTTAAATAGTTTTTGCCGATGAGTGTTTCGAAAACTTGATATTCATTTTTCTTTTTCTTAATCAGTTTTCGCCGATGAGTGTTTCGAAAACGTGATATTCATTTTTCTTTATTTAATTAGTTTTCACCGATGAGTGTTTCGAAAACTTGATATTCATTTTTCTTTTTCTTAATCAGTTTTCGCGGATGAATATTTCGAAAACTTGATATTCATTTTTCTTTTTTTAATCAGTTTTCGCCAATGAGTGTTTCGAAAACTTGATATTCATTTTCTATTTTTAATCAGTTTTCGCCGATGAGTGTTATGAAAACTTGATATTCATTTTTCTTTTTTTTAATCAGTTTTCGCCAATGTGTGTTTCCAGAACTTGTTATTAATTTTTGTTTTTTTTAATCAGTTTTCGCCGATGTGTGTTTCGAAAACTTGATAGTCATTTTTCGTTTTTTAATCAGTTTTCGCCAATGAGTGTTTCAAAAACGTAATATTCATTTTTCTTTCTTTTAAATAGTTTTCGTCGATGAATGTTTCGAAAACTTGATATTCATTTTTCTTTATTTAATTAGTTTTCACCGATGAGTGTTTCGATAACATGATATTAATTTTTCTTTTTCGTAATCAGTTTTCGCGGATGAATATTTCAAAAACTTGATGTTCATTTTTCTTTTTTTAATTAGTTTTCGCCGATGAGTCTTTCAAAAACTTGATTTTTATTTTACTTTTTTTAATCAATTTTTGCCGATGAGTGTTTCGAAAACTTGATATTCTTTTTCTATTTTTAATCAGTTTTCGCCGACGAGTGTTCTGAAAACTTGATATTCATTTTTCTTTTTTTTTAATCAGTTTTCGCGGATGTGTGTTTCCAAAACTTGATATTAAATTTTTTTAATCAGTATTCGCCGATGAGTGTTTCGAAAAGTTGATAGTCATTTTTCGTTTTTTAATCAGTTTTCGCCGACGAGTGTTTCGAAAATATGATATTCATTTTTCTTTATTTAATTAGTTTTCACCAATGAGTGTTTCGAAAACTTGATATTCATTTTTCTTTTTTTAATCAGTTTTCGCCAATGAGTGTTCTGAAAACTTGATATTCATTTTTCTTTTATTTAATCAGTTTTCGCCGATGAGTGTTTTGAAAACTTGATATTCATTTTTCTTTTTTTTTAATTAGTTTTCACCGATGAGTGTTTCGAAAACTTGATATTCATGTTTCTTTTTTTAATCAATTTTCACGGATGAGTGTTTCGAATACTTGACATTCATTTTCCTTTTTTAATCAGTTTTTGCCGATGAGTGTTTCGAAAACGTGATATTCATTTTTCTTTATTTAATTAGTTTTCACCGATGAGTGTTTCGAAAATTTGATATTCATTTTCCTTTTTTAATCAGTTTTCACTGATGATTGTTCTGAAAACTTGATATTCATTTTTATTTTTTTTAATCAGTTTTCGTCGATAAGTGTTTTGAAAACTCGATATTCATTTTTCTTTTTTTTAATCAGTTTTCGCCGATGAGTGTTTCAAAAACTTGATAGTCATTTTTCTTTTTTAATCAGTTTTAACTGATATGTGTTTCGAGAACTTGATATTCATTTTTCTTCTTTTAATCAGTTTTCGCCGATGAGTGTTTCGAAAACTTGATTTTTTTTCTTTTTTTAATCATTTTTCGCCGATGAGTGCTTCGAAAACTTGATATTCATTTTTCTTTTTTTAATCAATTTTCACCAATGAGTATTTCGAAAACTTCCTATTCATTTTTCTTTTTATAATCAGTTTTCGCCGATTAGTGTTTCGAAAACTTGATTTTCATTTTCCTTTTTAATCAGTTTTCGCCGATGAGTGTTTCGAAAACTTGATATTCATTTTTATTTTTTTTAATCAGTTTTCGCCGATGAGTATTTCGAAAACTTGATATTCTTTTTCTATTTTTAATCAGTTTTCGCCGATGAGTGTTTCGAAAACTATATATTCGTTTTTATTTTTTTTAATCAGTTTTCACGGATGAGTGTTTCCAAAAACATGATATTCATTTTTCTTTTTTTAATCTGTTTTCGCCGATGAGTGTTCTGAAAACTTGATATTCGTTTTTATTTTTTTTAATCAGTTTTCGTCGATGAATGTTTCGAAAACTTGATATTCATTTTCCTTTTTTTAATCAGTTTTCGCCGATGAGTGTTCTGATAACTTGATATTCATTTTTCTTTTTTTAATCAGTTTTCGTCGATAAGTGTTTCGAAAACGTAATATTCATTTTTCTTTATTTTAAATTGTTTTTGCCGATAAGTGTTTCGAAAACTTGATATTCATTTTTCTTTTTCTTAATCAGTTTTCGCCGTTGAGTGTTTCGAAAACGTGATATTCATTTTTCTTTATTTAATTAGTTTTCACCGATTAGTGTTTCGAAAACTTGATATTCATTTTCCTTTTTTTAATCAGTTTTCGCCGATGAGTGTTCTGATAACTTGATATTCATTTTTCTTTTTTTAATCAGTTTCCGCCGATGAGTGTTTCGAAAACTTGATATTCATTTTTCTATTTTTTAATCAGTTTTCGCCGATGAGTGTCTCGAAAACTTGATATTCATTTTTCTGTTTTTTAATCAGTTTTCGCCGATGAGTGTTTCAAAAACTTGATGTTTATTTTTCTTTTTTTTAATCAGTTTTCGCCAAAAAGTGTTTCGAAAACTTGATATTCATTCTTCTTTTTTTCATCAGTTTTCGCCGATGAGTGTTTCGAAAACTTGATATTCATTCTTCTTTTTTTAATCAGTTTTCGCCGATGAGTGTTTCAAAAACTTGATATTCATTTTACTTTTTTTAATGAATTTTTTCCGATGAGTGTTTCGAAAACTTTATATTCATTTTCTATTTTTAATCAGTTTTTGCCGATGAGTGTTCTGAAAACTTGATATTCATTTTTCTTTTTTTAATCAGTTTTCGCCGATGTGTGTTTCCAAAACTTGTTATTAATTTTTGTTTTTTTTAATTAGTTTTCGCCGATGAGTGTTTCGAAAACTTGATATTCATTTTCTATTTTTAATCAGTTTTCGCCGATGAGTGTTCTGATAACTTGATATTCATTTTTCTTTTTTTAATCAGTTTTCGCCAATGAGGGTTCTGAAAACTTGATATTTCTTTTTCTTTTTTTGAATCAGTTTTCGCCGATGTGTGTCTCCAAAACTTGATATTAATTTTTCTTTTTTTTAATCAGTTTTCGCCGATGAGTGTTTCGAAAACTTGATAGTCATTTTTCGTTTTTTAATCAGTTTTCGCCGATGAGTGTTTCGAAAACGCAATATTCATTTTTCTTTCTTTTAAACAGTTTTCACCGATGAGTGTTTCGAAAACGTAATATTCATTTTTCTTTTTCTTAATCAGTTTTCTCCGATGAGTGTTTCGAAAACGTGATATTCATTTTTCTTTATTTAATTAGTTTTCACTGATTAGTGTTTCGAAAACTTGATATTCATTTTTCTTTTTTTAATCAGTTTTTGCCGATGAGTGTTCTGAAAACTTGATATTCATTTTTCTTTTCTTTAATTAGTTTTCTCCGATGAGTGTTTTGAAAACTTAATATTCTTTTTTCTTTTTTTAATCATTTTTCACCGATGAGTTTTTCGAAAACTTGATATTCATTTTTCTTTTTTTAATCAGTTTTCACTGATCAGTGTTTCGAATACTTGATATTCATTTTCCTTTTTTATTCAGTTTTCGCCGATGAGTGTTTCGAAAACGTGATATTCATTTTTCTTTATTTAAATAGTTTTTACCGATGAGTGTTTCAAAAACACTATATTTGTCATGACCCCCGTTTAAAGGATCGTGACCGGCACAGACACAGGGAAAACCCCTATGCCTGTAAGCCTTATCACCTAATTGACAGAATATCTATTACTGAAAATACATTCACATGCATTATAATACCATGGCTACACCGAAGTGGTGGCCTATCCTAGGCAAGCAAATCCACGGCCAGTGCCGCTTCGGGATATAGATATAAGAAAACACAAATAATATATAACATGTGTACTGGCTACACATCCGAAGATGCTGCCTATCCTATTCACATGCAACAAATATATGTATATATATATAGATATATTTTAAAACGAGTTTTCCCTGAATCGCAGTAAAATAAATCCTGACCATTATGGTGTGTGAAGCTGACAGTTCTAGATTTAGTAATACAATCTAATTAGTAAAATAAATCCTGATCTTTATGGTGCGTCTACCCTTTACTTTATAATACAATGATAAAGTGAATTAAATTACAATTTATTCACCCACATGAACAAGTTGTGGGTCTTGAAAAGTGTTGCTCAACCCTCGTTCCACCGAGACTTCTTCCACCTGTACTTAACATGTCTCTGTGTAGTAAAAATGAGGTGTGAGTTTTAACCATGCGACTCAATGAGAACTCTCACATCCCCGACGCAAGGCGGGTACCATGGCGCTGGGATTGGGAGTCATAGACAACCACATGCAAAAACAACTGATTACTGTTAATTAACATACATTCTTGGCGACCACACAACAACAGATATTTCACCCAACCAATGACATGCATTTAACAGATACAAGCATGCAGCAGTTTAATTCTCATCATCACTCAACAAGTAAACATATAACATATATTGCCGGCTTTTACTTACCGGTCTTCTCACGTTCAACATGTTTGAACCAAACAAGACGTTGTGGTGATGTAATCCTGTACGTCACGACTACGCTACACAATTAGCAATTATATGCAAACACAGACAATTCTTTAAGTACACGCAGATACTATAACATACATCTACTTAACTCCCCCCACTCTGGGGTATTTACTAGCCACTACATGGCTTTTCTACCCCGAACCCGTGCACTCAGGTTGCTGGCCACCACGTGGCAAAGCATACTTAACCCATTCACTTGGGTACTAGTCACCTTGTGACAATTCTATTAATCAAACAATACTTAACCCATTCACTTGGGTACTAGTCACCTCGTGACAATTCTGTTAATCAATCACAATCAACTTCTATCTATCAAACAACAGATACGTAACCACCACGTTGCACGTCCTGACCCCTTGCTGCGGGGCAATAGCTTGAGTCCACTCGTCCATTACCCAACCAGGCCACATGGCGGGCACGGCACGACGTCTCGAAGCATGGCCATTGACACACCCTGGACCAACTCCATAGGATGATTTCTCTTTTACTAGGTTAGGCTCACGGTTCACCCGTAGGTTCCTCCCGTGTCTCCTTACCATAGTCTCACATGTTAGTAGGATTCTTTGTATCTTTCCCGAAGGATCAACAATTTTTCTCCTTATTAATATGTACAAGTATCCTCAACAGGATATAACTCATATACCCGTCATAGCAATATAAATCCTTTCTGACCCTATTACCAGGATAGGGCAACGACCATCGTCATGGTGATTATAAAACTGAGGTCTCAAGTGCCATCTGACGTTGTTCTAGTCGATGTCTCACATCGCTAGCATAATCAAATCCGAAACTCACCAATAACTCCTTTGCATGATTATAATCTAAGTCACCGTCGTGACGAGTTTTCAAAATTAAAGATTAGTCCTTCCGTACAAGGACTCTTGCCACCGTCGTGGAAAAGATTTAATAAAATGCTCATCATGCCTCCAGAGTGTATGAGTTGGATTTGTAACACACCAATCATAGCAAACATCTATACTCTACTCCTATATTTTCCTATCCAAGCTGCTTTCCACAACCTATTTCTAGTTCTTTCATTCTTTTAGCATTCTATACCTCTAGCTAACACAAACCAGACAAGCAGAGAATATACATACTCATGTAATCCACATAAGCATACAACCCTAGGAGCAGAGATGGAAGAACCCTCACCTTGGACAACCTTCCATCCAATCCTCTCCTGTAACTTAAGTCTTCTCGGAGTTCCTGTTGCACTCCATTGCGTGCCGTTGTTCCTATAAGAACAACATTTACTTCATTAATGTTATTACTTAAGTTAACTCGTTATTTATCTCTCCATTACTCTCACATGTAGTCCATGGTTGCCAAAGAATCAAGCTCTTGGTCTTATCGGACTTCTCTATCCCGACTTATGCGTATCCTTCCTCGGACACTTGACTTACTCGCACATAACACTCTACTTGAGTGTTTAACATACTTGGATTTGAGTATTGGACCTCTATCTAACTTGTATTCGCATCTAAGGAAGCTTATCTAGCTTGGTTGGAAGGAATCCTAATTTTAGGAAGGTCTAAGCATTTTAATTCAACTTGTGTTCCTACTCGAGTTCTAAGAAATCTAGTTTCTAAACCTCAATACACCTCTAATTCACCCTACTTAAGAGTTCCTAATAATTATGAAGGAATGAAATTACCATTTTAGAATTTGGACTTCATTGTTCCACAAGTTTCCATCCTTGAGAAACAAGAAGGTACCTAAAATAATTCTTAATAAATATTCATAATTACCCTCGAGTGTTTAAGATCGAAGAGAGGAGGTTTAAAACTCTCAACGTCACCTTAAAGTGTATTTGGGCAACCCGAGCAGGGACCCGATATGTTAACGTTAAGGTTCAACCTTAGTAACCTCGGACCAGCTCTTCACGGGTCTTGTTCAGCTAATATTCCAACCATATAATTTTAATAATACCAATACAAGCCTATTTACTCAAATCCAAGCTCAATCCTAATTATAAACAATTTTCCCCAATTTGGAAATAATTATAATTTCAACCCCAAATCCTTCCAAATTCGAATTTGGCCAAACCCGAAGATATAATCTCGATTCCTACCCCAACTAAGTGTTCAAGAACACTTTCTAGGTCTCATGAACCCTCGAAACAACTCAATCGAAGGTGAATCGAAGAAATCCCTAAAAATGGAGAAATTGAGGGTACCAACCTTGATTCGATTGGTGGGAGGTGTGGAAGATGTTGGAGTCAAGCTCCGGCGGTCGTGGCCGGCGTCGGACCGCTCTCCTCGGGCCGGTTTCCGGCGAACCTCCTCTCTCTCTCTCTCTCTCTCTCTCTCTCTCTCTACCTCTCGGTTCTTTCTCTCTCTTCCTTCTTCTTCTCACGGCACTCACGGCCAGTTTCCGGCGTTGCTCCGTCCGGCCATTGTCCCTACAAGCTCCTTCGTTCGTCCCCTTCTTCTTACCCGTTCGGTCCGGTCCCTCTCTTCTCTGTTTTCCTTCGGTTCTACCCCATCCCGTGCTCTCTCTCTCATATCTCCCTTTCTCTTTTTTTTCTTCCTTTTAATCTCATGCCACTCTCACGGTTCCCCTCTTAACTAATTAAAAATAATATATATATATATATATATAATAAAATACTTAAATAATTAAAATCATTAAATAATTAATTAATAAATAAATATAATTAAAAATAAATTAATTAATAATTAAATAAATAATAACTAATATATATTTTTAATTTAATCCCTCCTCCCTATTTAATTCAAGTTTTAAATTTCTTAGGTCCTAAATTAAATCCAAAAAAATTATTTTTTACTTCTATATTCTCTTTTTTAAGGTTTTAATTCCTAGCCCCGAAATAAATTATTCTTAAATCCTTGAAATTTTAAATAAATCATTCTTTAATCCTCGAAATTTTCCGGGATATTACAATATTCATTTTCCTTTTTTAATCAATTTTCGCCGATGAATGTTCTGAAAACTTGATATTCGGTTTTATTTTTTTTAATCATTTTTCGTTGATAAGTGTTTCGAAAATTTGATATTTATTTTTTTTTAATCAGTTTTCGCCGATGAGTGTTTCCAAAACCTGATAGTCATATTTCGTTTTTTAATTAGTTTTCGCCGATGAGTGTTTCGAAAACGTAATATTCTTTTTTCTTTTTTTTTAAGGACTAAACTGAGGTAAAGTTACTTAGGTGCTTGATATAAAGTTCACCAATATAATAAAAACACGTGGCAAAAATTTTTTGTATAACCAATCATGGTAGAGAGAGAAAATGAAAAGCAATAAATTACATAACCAATCAAATTGGAGAGAGAATATAAATAAGGTTTATGATTGGTGAACTTTATAGGAAGCACCTAAGCAACTTTACCTTAATTTTTTCCTTTTTTTTAAATAGTTTTCGCCGATGATTGTTTCGAAAACATGATATTCATTTTTCTTTTTTTAATCATATTTCGCCGATTAGTGTTTCGAAAACTTGATATTCATTTTTCTGTTTTTTAATTAGTTTTCGCCGATGATTGTTTCAAAAACTTGATAGTCATTTTTTGTTTTTTAATCAGTTTTAACTGATCTGTGTTCTAGGAACTTGATATTCATTTTTCTCCTTTTAATCATTTTTCGCCGATGAGTGTTTCGAAAACTTGATATTCATTTTTCTTTTATTAATCAGTTTTCGCCGATGATTATTTCGAAAACTTGATATTCATTTTTCTTTTCCTTAATAAGTTTTCGCCGATAAGTGTTTCGAAAACGTAATATTCATTTTTCTTCTTTAATCAGTTTTCGCCGATGAGTGTTTCGAAAACTTGATATTCATTTTTATTTTTTTTAATCAGTTTTCTTCGATGAGTGTTTCGAAAACTTGATATTCATTTTTCTTTTTTTAATATGTTTTCGCCGATGAGTGTTTCAAAAACTTGATATTCTTTTTCTATTTTTAATCATTTTTCGCCGATGAGTGTTTCGAAAACTTTATATTCATTTTTATTATTTTAATCAGTTTTCGCCGATGAGTGTTTCGAAAACTTGATATTTATTTATTTATTTTTAATTAATTTTCGCCACTTAGTGTTTCGAAAACTTCATAGTCATTTTTCAATTTTTAATCATTTTTCGACGATGAGTGTTTCGAAAACGTAATATTCATTTTTCTTTTTTTTTTTAAATAATTTTCGCCGATTATTGTTTCGAAAACGTGATATTCATTTTTCTTTTTTTAATCATATTTCACCAATGAGTGTTTTGAAAACTTGATATTCATTTTTCTGTTTTTTAATCAGTTTTCCCCGATGAGTGTTTCAAAAACTTGATATTTATTTTTCTTTTTTTAATCAGTTTTCGCCGATAAGTGTTTCGAAAACTTGATATTCATTTTTCTTTTTTTTAATCAGTTTTCGCGGATGAGTGTTTCGAAAACTTGATATTTATTTTTCTTTTTTTAATCTGTTTTCACCGATTAGTCTTTCGAAAACTTGATATTCATTTTCCTTTTTTAATCAGTTTTTGCTTATTAGTGTTTCGAAAACTTAATATTCATTTTTATTTTTTTTAATCAGTTTTCGTCGTTGCGTGTTTCGAAAACTGGATATTATTTTTCAATTTTTAATCATTTTTCGCCGATTAGTGTTTCAAAAACTTTATATTCATTTTTATTTTTTTTAATCAGTTTTCGCCGATGAGTGTTTTGAAAACTTGATATTTATTTTTCTTTTTTTTAATCAGTGTTCGCCGATAAGTGTTTCGAAAACTTGATAATCTTTTTTCAATGTTTAATCATTTTTCGCCGATAAGTGTTTCGAAAACGTAATATTCATTTTTCTTTTTCTTTTTTAAAATAGTTTTCGCTGATGATTCTTTCGAAAACGTGATATTCATTTTTCTTTTCTTAATCATATTTCGCCGATGAGTGTTTTGAAAATTTGATTTTCATTTTTCTGTTTTTTAATCAATTTTCGTCGATGAGTGTTTCAAAAACTTGATATTCATTTTCCATTTTTAATCAGTTTTCGCCGATGAGTATTTCGAAACCATGATATTCAATTTTATTTTTTTAATCAGTTTTCGTCGATGAGTGTTTCGAAAACTTGATATTCATTTTTCTTTTTTTAATCAGTTTTCGCCGATGAGTGTTTCCAAAACATAATATTCAGGTTTCTTTTTTTTAAATAGTTTTCGCCGACGAGTGTTTCGAAAACTTGGTATTCGTTTTTCTTTTTCTTAATCAGTTTTCGCCGATAAGTGTTTCGAAAACGTGATATTCATTTTTCTTTATTTAATTAGTTTTCACCGATAAGTGTTTTGAAAACTTGATATTCATTTTTGTTTTTTTTAATAAGTTTTCGCCGATGAGTGTTTTGAAAACTTAATATTCATTTTTCTTTTTTTAAGTAGTTTTCGCCGATGAGTGTTCTGAAAACTTGATATTCATTTTTCTTTTTTTTAATCAGTCTTGGCCGATGAATGTTTCGAAAACGTGATATTCATTTTGCTTTTTTTAATCTTTTTTCGCCGATGAGTGTTTCAAAAACTTGAATATTATTTTTCTTTTTTTAATCAGTTTTCGACGATGAGTGTTTCGAAAACTTGATATTCATTTTTATTTTTTTAATTAGTTTTTGCCGATGAGCGTTTCGAAAACTTGATATTCTTTTTTCTTTTTTTAATCAGTTTTCGTCGATTAGTGTTTCGAAATCTTGGTATTCATTTTTCTTGTTTTTATCAGTTTTCGCCGATGAGTATTTCGAAAACTTGATATTCATTTTTCTTTTTTAATAATTTTCACCGATTAGTGTTTCGAAAACTTTATATTCATTTTAATTATTTTTAATCAGTTTTCGCCTATGAGTGTTTCGAAAGCTGGATATTCTTTTTTAAGTAAGTTTTCGCCAATGAGTCTTTTGAAAACTTGATATTCATTTTTCTTTTTTTTTAATCCGTTTTCGTCGATGAGTGTTTCGAAAACTTAATAGTCATTTTTCGTTTTTTTAATCAGTTTTAACTGATTCGTGTATCGAGAACTTGATATTCATTTTTCTTCTTTTAATCAATTTTTCGCCGATGAGTGTTTCGAAAACTTGATCTTCATTTTCTTTTTTTATTCAATTTTCGCCGATGAGTATTTCGAAAACATGATATTCATTTTTCTTTTTTTAATCAGTTTTCGCCGATGAGTGTTTCGAAAACTTGATTCTTATTTTTCTTTTTGTTATCAATTTTCGACGATGAGTGTTTCAAAAACTTGATTTTTATTTTTCTTTTGTTTTAATCAGTTTTCGACGATAAGTGTTTCGAACATGATTGTCATTTTTTGTTTTTTAATCAGTTTTTGCCGATGACCGTTTCGGAAACGTAATATTCATTTTTCTTTCTTTTAAATAGTTTTCGCCGATGAGTATGTCGAAAACTTGATATTCATTTTTTTTCTTAATCAATTTTCGCCGATGATTGTTTCGAAAACGAGATATTCATTTTTCTTTATTTAATTAGTTTTCGTCGATGAGTGTTTCAAAAAACTTGATATTCATTTTTCTTTTTTAATCAGTTTTCGCCGATGAATGTTTCGAAAACTTGATATTCTTTTTCTATTTTTAATCAGTTTTCGGCTATTAGTGTTTTGAAAACTTTATATTCATTTTTATTATTTTTAATTAGTTTTCGCCGATGAGTGTTTCGAAAACTGAATATTCTTTTTTTAGTAAGTTTTCGCCGATGAGTCTTTTGAAAACTTTATATTCATTTTTCTTTTTTTTAATCCGTTTTCGTCGATTAGTGTTTCGAAAACTTAATAGTCATTTTTTTGTTTTTTAATCAGTTTTCGCCGATGAGTGTTTCGAAAACATAAAATTGATATTTCTTTTTTGTAAATAGTTTTCGCCGATGAGTGTTTCGAATACTTGATATTCATTTTTCTTTTTCTTTATCAGTTTTCGCCGTTGAGTGTTCTGAAAACTTGATACTCATTTTTATTTTTTTAATCAGTTTTCGTCGATGAGTATTTCTAGAACTTGATATTTATTTTTCTTTTTTTTAATCAGTTTTCGCCGATGAGTGTTTCGAAAACTTGATAGTCATTTTTCGTTTTTTAATCAGTTTTAACTGATTCGTGTATCGAGAACTTGATATTCATTTTGCTTCTTTTAATCAATTTTTCGTCGATGAGTGTTTTGAAAACTTGATCTTCATTTTTTTTAATCAATTTTTGCCGATGAGTATTTCGAAAACATGATATTCATTTTTCTTTTTTTAATCAGTTTTCGACGATAAGTGTTTCGAAAATTTGATTGTCATTTTTTGTTTTTTAATCAGTTTTCGCCGATGACCGTTTCGAAAACATAATATTCATTTTTCTTTCTTTTAAAGGGTAAAGTACCCTTGCTACCCCCAAACTTTACTGCAATGTTCATTCCTGCCCCTAAACTTTTTTTTGGTTCATGCCTACCCCCAAATTTCAATTTTGTTCATGCCTGCCCTTTTTACTAACACCGTTAACTTGCTTGGCAGAATTTACTGACGTGTATGATGAATGTGTATTTTTTTTTGCCACGTCATTGTCCACCTCACCTTTAACTTTTTACTTTTATTAAAAAAATTAACCTAATCTAAATAAAAAAATATTTTAGGATAAAAGTTTGATTTTTTTTTTTAAAATTTGGATTAGGTTAACTTTTTTTAATAAAAGTAAAAAGTTAAATATGAGATGTAAAATGAGGTGGACAATGAGGTGGCAAAAGGGATACACATTTTTCGTCCACGTCAGCAAATTCCGTCAAGCAAGTTAACGGTGTTAGCAAAAAGGGCAGGCATGAACAAAACTGAAAGTTTGGGGGTAGGCATGAACCAAAAAAAAGTTTGGGGGCAGGAATGAACATTACAGCAAAATTTGAGGGCAGCAAGGATACTTTACCCTTCTTTTAAATAGTTTTCGTCGATGAGTACGGCGAAAACTTGATATTCATTTTTTTTTCTTAATCAATTTTCGCCGATGATTGTTTCGAAAACAAGATATTCATTTTTCTTTATTTAATTAGTTTTCTCGATGAGTGTTTCAAAAAACTTGATATTCATTTTTCTTTTTTTAATTACTTTTCGCAGATGAATGTTTCGAAAACTTGATATTCATTTTTCTTTTTTTAATCAGTTTTCGCCGATCAATGTTTCGAAAACTTGATATTCTTTTTCTATTTTTAATCAGTTTTCGGCGATGAGTGTTTTGAAACTTTATATTCATTTTTATTATTTTTAATCAGTTTTCGCCGATTAGTGTTTCGAAAACTGAATATTCTTTTTTTAGTAAGTTTTTGCCGATGAGCCTTTTGAAAACTTGATATTCATTTTTCTTTTTTTTAATCAGTTTTCGTCGATGAGTGTTTCGAAAACTTAATAGTCATTTTTCGTTTTTTAATCAGTTTTCGCCGATGAGTGTTTCGAAAACTTGATATTTATTTTTCTTTTTGTTTATCAGTTTTCGCCGTTGAGTGTTCTGAAAACTTGATATTCATTTTTATTATTTTTAATCAGTTTTCGTCAATGAGTGTTTCGAAAACTTGATATTCATTTTTGTTTTTTTTAATCAGTTTTCGCCGATGAGTGTTTCGAAAACTTGATAGTCATTTTTCATTTTTAATCAGTTTTAACTGATTCGTGTATCGAGAACTTGATATTCATTTTTCTTCTTTTAATCAATTTTTCGCCAATGAGTGTTTTGAAAACTTGATCTTCATTTTTTTTAATCAATTTTCGCCGATGAGTATTTTGAAAACATGATATTCATTTTTCTTTTTTTAATCAGTTTCCGCTGATGAGTCTTTCGAAAACTTGATTTTTATTTTTCTTTTTTTATCAATTTTCGACGATGAGTGTTTCAAAAACTTGATTTTTATTTTTCTTTTTTTTAATCAGTTTTCGACGATAAATGTTTCGAAAATTTGATTGTTATTTTTTGTTTTTTAATCAGTTTTCGCCGATGACCGTTTCGAAAACATAATATTCATTTTTCTTTCTTTTAAATAGTTTTCGTCGATGAGTATGTCGAAAATTTGATATTCATTTTTTTTCTTAATCAATTTTCGCCGATGATTGTTTCGAAAACGAAATATTCATTTTTCTTTATTTAATTAGTTTTCGTCGATGAATGTTTCGAAAAACTTGATATTCATTTTTCTTTTTTTAATCAGTTTTTGCAGATGAGTGTTTCGAAAACTTGATATTCATTTTTCTTTTTTTAATCAGTTTTCGCCGATGAATGTTTCGAAAACTTTATATTCATTGTTTTAATCAATTTTCGCCGATGAGTGTTTCGAAAACTTGATATTCTTTTTCTGTTTTTAATCAGTTCTCGGCGATGAGTGTTTCGAAAACTTTATATTCATTTTTATTTTTTTTAATCAGTTTTCGCTGATGAGTGTTTCGAAAACTTGATATTCATATTTCTATTTTTTAATCAGTTTTCGCCGATAAGTGTTTCGAAAACTTGATGTTTATTTAATTTTTTTAATCAGTTTTCGACGATAAGTGTTTCGAAAACTTGATATTCATTTTTCTGTTTTTAGTAAGTTTTCGCTGATGAGTGTTTCGAAAACTAGATATTCATTTTTCTTTTTTTTAATCAGTTTTCGCCGATGAGTGTTTCGAAAACTGGATATTCAATTTTCTTTTTATAGTAAGCTTTCGCTGATAAGTGCTTCGAAGACTGGATATTCATTTTCCTTTGTTTTTAATCAGTTTTCGCCGTTGAGTGTTTTGAAAACTTGATATTCATTTTTATTTTTTTAATCATTTTTCACCGAAGAGTGTTTCGAAAACTTGATATTCATTTTTCTTTTTTTATCAGTTTTCATCGATGAGTGTTTCGAAAACTTGATATTCATTTTCCTTTTTAACCAGTTTTCGCTGATTAGTGTTTTGAAAACTTGATATTCATTTTTATTTTTTTTAATCAGTTTTCGTCGATGAGTGTTTCGAAAACTTGATATTCATTTTTCTTTTTTTAATCAGTTTTCACCGATGAGTGTTTCGAAAACTTGATATTCATTTTCCTTTTTTAATCAGTTTTCACCGATTAGAGTTTTGAAAACTTGATATTCATTTTTATTTTTTTTTAATCAGTTTTCGTCGATGAGTGTTTCGAAAACTTGATATTCTTTTTCTTTTTTTAATCAACTTTCACCGATGAGTGTTTCGAATACTTGATATTCATTTTCCTTTTTTAATCAGTTTTCACCGATAATTGTTTCGAAAACGTGATATTAATTTTTCTTTATTTATTTAGTTTTCACCGATGAGTGTTTCGAAAACTTGATATTGATTTTCCTTTTTTAATCAGTTTTCGTCGTTGAGTGTTCTGAAAACTTGATATTCATTTTTATTTTTTTTAATCAGTTTTCGTCGATGAGTGTTTCGAAAACTTGATATTCTTTTTCAATTTTTAATCAATTTTCGCCGATGAGTGTTTCGAAAACTTTATATTTATTTTTATTTTTTAAAAATCAGTTTTCGTCGATGAGTGTTTTCGAAAACTTGATATTCTTTTTTCTTTTTTTAATCAGTTTACGCCGATGAGTGTTCTGAAAACTTGATATTCTTTTTATATTTTTAATCAATTTTCGCCGATGAGTGTTTCGAAAACTTGATATTCTTTTTCTATTTTTAATCAGTTTTCGCCGATGAATGTTTCGATAACTTTATATTTATTTATTTTTTTAAATCAGTTTTCGTCGATGAGTGTTTTCGAAAACTTGATATTCTTTTTTCTTTTTTTAATCAGTTTACGCCGATGAGTGTTCTGAAAACTTGATATTCTATTTATATTTTTAATCAATTATGGTCGATGAGTGTTTCAAAAACTTGATATTCTTTTTCTATTTTTAATCAGTTTTCGCCGATGAGTGTTTCGAAAACTTTATATACATTTTTATTTTTTTTTAATAAGTTTTCGTCGACGAGTGTTTTTGAAAACTTGATATTCTTTTTTTTTTTTAAATCAGTTTACGCCGATGAGTGTTTTCGAAAACTTGATATTCTTTTCTCTTTTTTTAATCAGTTTACGCCGATGAGTGTTCTGAAAACTTGATATTCTATTTATATTTTTAATCAATTATGGCCGATGAGTGTTTCAAAAACTTGATATTCTTTTTCTATTTTTAATCAGTTTTCGCCGATGAGTGTTTCGAAAACTTTATATACATTTTTATTTTTTTTAATAAGTTTCCGTCGATGAGTGTTTTTGAAAACTTGATATTCTTTTTTCTTTTTTAATCAGTTTACGCCGATGAGTGTTCTGAAAACTTTATATTCATTTTTCTTTTTCTAATCAGTTTTCGCCGATGAGTGTTCTGAAAACTTGATATTTATTTTTCTTTTATTAATCAGTTTTCGCCGATGTGTGTTTCAAAAACTTGATATTTGTTTTTCTTTTTTTAATCAGTTTTCGCCGATAAGTGTTTCGAAAATTTGATAGTCATTTTTCGTTTTTTAATCAGTTTTCCCCGATTAGTCTTTTGAAAACGTAATATTCATTTTTCTTTCTTTTAAATAGTTTTCGCCGATGAGTGTTTCGAAAACTTGATATTTATTTTTCTTTTTCTTAATCAGTTTTCGCCGATGAGTGTTCCGAAAATGTGATATTCATTTTTCTTTATTTAATTAGTTTTCACCGATTAGTGTTTCGAAAACTTGATATTCATTTTTCTTTTTTTAATCAGTTTTCGCCGATAAGTGTCTTGAAAACTTGATATTCATTTTTCTTTTTTTTAATCAGTTTTCACCGATAATGTTTTGAAAACTTGATATTCATTTTTCTTTTTTTAATCATTTTTCACCGATGAGTGTTTCGAAAACTTGATATTCATTTTTCTTTTTTTAATCAATTTTCACCGATGAGTGTTTCGAATACTTGATATTCATTTTCCTTTTTTAATCAGTTTTCGGCGATGAATGTTTTGAAAACGTGATATTCATTTTTCTTTATTTAATTAGTTTTCACCGATGTATATTGATTTTCCTCTTTTAATCAGTTTTCGCCGTTGAGTGTTCTGAAAACTTGATATTCATTTTTATTTTTTTAATCAGTTTTCGTCGTTGATTGTTTCGAAAACTTGATATTCATTTTTCTTTTTTTTAATTAGTTTTCGCCGATGAGTGTTTCGAAAATTTGATAGTTATTTTTTGTTTTTTAATCAGTTTTAACTGATTTGTGTTTCGAGAACTTGATATTCATTTTTCTTCTTTCAATCATTTTCCGCCAATGAGTGTTTCGAAAACTTGATTTTTTTTTCTATTTTTAATCATTTTTCGCCGATGAGTGTTTCAAAAACTTGATATTCATTTTTCTTTTTTTAATCAGTTTTTGCCGATGAGTGTTTCGAAAACTTGATTGTCACGACCCCAAATCGGGAGTACGTGACCGGCACAGGAATAGATTTTTACCTCTAAACCCGTAAGCCTTATCCTGTAAACATGACTATAACTACCCTGCTATACAAACAATATACATATATCATACTAGTGGCCACACCTCACTGGTGGCCTAATCAACCTGCAATCCACGGTTCGCTCAATACCGCTTCAGCTCAATCTAGTGTATAGATATATTTTTCAGCACTCATAATGTAAATATTAATATCATATTGACCGTACGTCTCAATGCGTACGATCTATCCTATTCACATGCAGCAAGCTCACATAATATATATCCATATCATATTGACCGTACGCCTCAATGCGTACGATCTATCCTATTCACATGCAAAAGTTTATATACTCAAACATATATCCTAGTCTTCCCCAAATTGGACCCTATCTTTAAGTACATGTGAAGCCGAAAAGTCTAGAGTGAATGTACGTCAAAAGCTGTAAATATTTACAACATTTACAACTTTAAAATATGTACAACAAAAGAAAGCAAAATAACCAAAAGGTGTCCACCCACGCAAACAAGTGCGTAAGGATGGTCTGATGTCCGTATCACTGCCCGGACGTCGATGCCTGCCCGATCCCTGTATCTGAAACATTGAAGCAGAGGGAGTGAGTCAAACTGACTCAGTGAGAAGCTTCCCGTCCTCGGCGTAGCGGCGGGTACCACTACATCTGGGGAAGGGGAAACACCCACAATCACATGCGCATGAAAGTCCAGTTTATCAAATGTTATATTACGATCAGACAATATTAATATAACATTAAAATCAAAGATAAACCTACGGATCATGCTTTTCTATCATGCTTCTCAAAATCAAACAATCATAATTAACATATCATATGAAAACTGTATATCAATCAACTGACCCTAGTGCCAGGCTAGGGCAATGGCCTCAACGGGCAATTTCTCTTAATCTTTAACTGACCCTAGTGCCAGGCTAGGGCAATAGCCTCAACGGGCAAATCTTTTAGTCTTTTACTGACCCTAGTACCAGGCTAGGGCAATGGCTTCAACGGGCAAATACTTTACTCTTTAACTGACCCTAGTACCAGGCTAGGGCAATGGCCTCAATGGGCCAGTCTATTACTCTTTAACTGACCCTAGTGCCAGGCTAGGGCAAGGCCTCAACGGGAAATTGTTTTAACTTGTTTCTCTTCCCAAGCTTTCAGTTGGGATCCTGACTCTATCTACCCATTACTATCCTAAACTGACTTTACCTAGCTAGTGTGAGACATCCCTACGACTCACTAATCAATTAAGAGATCGTATTAATCCTCATATTGTTCCCAAACCCTTGGTTTAGATCATAACCTAGCTCTAAGGTCTTTCTTAAGTTCAATTACCATAAAACGTCGACGTTAGCAACACTTTCTTTATGATTTCTTAGGCGAGTTTCTAATTAATATGGTAAACCAAACATTGGACTCAATCAACAACTTACTCCCTTGCTTGTACTGTTCGGCGTATCTCATGTCACCACATGGATAGCCTCCAGTGCCTCTTTACCTGTAGTCAAACACACATATACAGATACTTTCACATATAATAGTTTAGGAACAACAATAGCATGTTAACCACTAAATAATTCTTACAAATAGGCAAGTAGGCAAACCACATATCCACATCCTCAATCAACCCTGTAGGGCAAGGATGGGAAACCCCTCACCTGGACGGCTTCCTTGCGCTTGTCCTGGAGTAACTCCCGCTTTGGACGAGTTGTGGTTTCCTAACGAATGCATTCAAGTGGTTAACATCTCATCTATACGCAATTCATATGCATACTACATGCTCATGCCTAAAATGCATCTAGACGTTGCCAAGAACCGAGTCCTTGGTCTTATCCGTCTTCCCTCTCTTTTATGAGAGTCTCAAGTGCCTCGCACTTGGTTTCGTACCGCTATCGCTCTCCTTGAGTTACTTTTGGGGCCTTGGATTTGAGTTACTAAACCTCAACGTGTGTCTAACCTATCCTACTTAAGGTTTCCTAAGGTTTGTGTAGAAGAAATTTAGAAATTCAAGAAGTTGGGCTTAGCTTGTTCCGTAAGTTGCTATTCTTGAGGGATAAGAAGGCATTTGAAATGATTTTGATCCTTAAAAACATGGTTGGGGGTGTCCTAAGATGTTTCGGATTGAAAATAGGAGGTTCGGACGTCCCGGATTGGCTTAAAAATGACTTTTGAGCATGCTGGACAGAGGCCCGGCGCTATAGCGCCAAGCTGCTGCCCAGCAACTTTTGGTGAACCAGAGAAATGGCGCTATAGCGCCGGTTTGCAACACAGCAATCAGTTTGTTGTGCTGTGGGCCGGTTTTAGCCCGTTCCGGCCCCCTTTCGACCCTGGCTTCGACTCCGCACCTCACGGGTTTTGTTCCCCTACAATCCAATGACATAAATCCAATCCTAACTACTCAAATCCAAGCCCGATTCCAAATTTATCAACGAATCCCCAAATTGGGAATATTTAGAATTTCAAACCCCAAACCCTTTCAGATTCGAATTCGGCTAAACCCGAGGGTATGGCCTCGACTATTACCCCAACTAAGTGTTCAAGAACACTTCCAAGGTCTCAATCTACCCTCGAAACAACCCAATCGAAGGTGGATTGAAGAAATCCCTAAAATGAAGAAATTTGGGGTTTTCGAATGAAATTGGGGTTACCAACCTTTGATCCGATTGGTGGAAGGTGTAGGAGACGTCGTACCCGAGCCCCAGTGACTTCTCCGGCGTCGGCTAACTCTCTCCTGCGAGTTTCTGGCGAGATTCTCCCTCTTCACCTTCTTCCTCCTTCACACCTCCTCTCCCTCTTCTCTCTTTTCTTTCTCTCTCTCTTTCTTTCTTTCTATTCTTTCTTTCTCTCTTTTTCTTTCTCACGTATGCCTTCCTCCTCCTTTTCTCTTTTCTCTTTTTTTTTTCTTTCTTACCTCCTTAAGTCACGCCCCCACCCCAAAATAAATAAATAAATTTATATATATATATATATATATATATAATAATAATAATAATAATAATAATAATAATAATAATAATAATAATAATAATAAAGATTAGGTAGTAAATATCCCCAATTAAATTTTTTTTTTCATTTCCTCTTATATCCCAAATTACATACCCAAAAATATTCCCTACTCTCTTTTCCCCATTTAATTCAGGTTTCCCATTCCTTAGGTCCTGAATAAATTCCAAAAATTAAATTTCTATTTCTTTTCTTTCCCTTTCATTTCAATTTAAACTTCGAAAAAAACTTCTCGGGTATTAAATTGATAGTCATTTTTCGTTTTTTAATCAGTTTTAACTGATTTGTGTATCGAGAACTTAATATTCATTTTTCTTCTTTTAATCAATTTTTCGCCGATGAGTGTTTTGAAAACTTGATCTTCATTTTTTAATCAATTTTCGCCGATGAGAATTTCGAAAACATGATATTCATTTTTCTTTTTTTAATCAGTTTCCGCCGATGAGTGTTTCGAAAACTTGATTTTTCTTTTTCTTTTTTTTATCAATTTTCGACGATGAGTGTTTCAAAAACTTGATTTTTATTTTTCTTTTTTTTAATCAGTTTTCGACGATAAGTGTTTCGAAAACTTGATTGTCATTTTTTGTTTTTTAATCAGTTTTCGCCGATGACCGTTTCGAAAACGTAATATTCATTTTTATTTCTTTTAAATAGTTTTCATCGATGAGTATGTCGAAAACTTGATATTCATTTTTTTTCTTAATCAATTTTAGCCGATGATTGTTTCGAAAACGAGATATTCATTTTTCTTTATTTAATAAGTTTTCGTCGATGAGTGTTTCGAAAAACTTGATATTCATTTTTCTTTTTTTAATCAGTTTTCGCCGATGAATGTTTTGAAAACTTTATATTCAATTTTTTTAATCAATTTTCGCCGATGAGTGTTTCGAAAACTTGATATTCTTTTTCTATTTTTAATCAGTTTTCGGCGATGAGTGTTTCGAAAACTTTAAATTCATTTTTATTTTTTTTAATCAATTTTCGCCGATGAGTGTTTCGAAAACTTGATATTCCTTTCTATTTTTTAATCAGTTTTCGCCGATAAGTGTTTCAAAAACTTCATATTTATTTAATTTTTTTAATCAGTTTTCGCCGATAAGTGTTTCGAAAACTAGATATTCATTTTTCTTTTTTTAGTAAGTTTTCGCTGATTAGTGTTTCGAAAACTGGATATTCATTTTTCTTTTTTTTTAATCACTTTTCGCCAATGTGTTTCGAAAACTGGATATTCAATTTTCTTTTTATAGCAAGTTTTTGCTGATAAGTGTATCGAAAACTGGATATTCATTTTCCTTTTTTTTAATCAGTTTTCGCCGTTGAGTGTTTTGAAAACTTGATATTCATTTTTATTTTTGTAATCATTTTTCACCGAAGAGTGTTTCAAAAACTTGATATTCATTTTTCTTTTTTTAATCAGTTTTCACCGATGAGTGTTTCGAAAACTTGATATTCATTTTCTTTTTTAACCAGTTTTCGCCGATTAGTGTTTTGAAAACTTGATATTCATTTTTTTTAATCAGCTTTCGTCGATGAGTGTTTCGGAAACTTGATATTCATTTTTCTTTTTTTAATCAGTTTTCACCGATGAGTGTTTCGAAAACTTGATATTCATTTTCCTTTTTTAATCAGTTTTCGCCAATTAGTGTTTTGAAAACTTGATATTCATTTTTATTTTTTTTAATCAGTTTTCGTCGATAAGTGTTTCGAAAACTTGATATTCTTTTTCTTTTTTTGATCAACTTTCACCGATGAGTGTTTCGAATACTTGATATTCATTTTCCTTTTTTAATCAGTTTTCGCCGATGAGTGTTTCGAAAACGTGATATTCATTTTCTTCTTTATTTAATTAGTTTTCAACCGATGAGTGTTTCGAAAACTTGATATTGATTTCCCTTTTTTAATCAGTTTTCGCCGTTGAGTGTTCTGAAAACTTGATATTCATTTTTATTTTTTTAATTAGTTTTCGTCGATGAGTGTTTCGAAAACTTGATATTCTTTTTCTATTTTTAATCAGTTTTTGCCGATGAGTGTTTCGAAATCTTTATATTTATTTGTAATATCTGAGATATTTAGATTTAATTATTTTCATTTTTATTAAATTTATTTTTCTTTTAGAAAGAAAAATAAATTAAATTAAAGATAAAAATAATATTAAAGGGAGAAAAATAGGAAATCTAAGTATTCTTTTTGGGACCTAAAAGAAGAAGGGATTAAAAATATTGGAAAGGAGTAGGATATAACAAGTAAATAAGTTTTTTTTTCAAAAAAAAAATATATATATATAATATCAAAAAAAATATATATATAATATTAAAATATGTGGGGGGGGGGGGCAACCGTGACCCCCTCCCCTTTTAATTAAAAGATACATAAAAAAATAAATAAATGATAATATGCATTAAAATAATGGGGGGGGGCAAATCGTGACCACCACCCAATTCTCACACACACACACATTAATAAAAGAAAAAAAAACAAAGCAAATAGAAACACACAGAAGCAAAAAACGCAGAACACCCAAAACGCACCAAACCGAGAAAGAAGAGGAGGAAGGGGAAACGGAGGAACCGGTCGGAAAAGCGCCGGTGAAGCCACGCCGGTGACGGAAATGGTGACCGGAGGTCATCCTCAACACCCACCAACCTTCTATCCGATTGAAATCAAGTAAGAAAGCCCCAAATCTCTCAAACCCCAATTTTATCAATTTTAGGGATTTTTGGAAGGACCCCAATTGATTCAATCTGAGTGTTCTAGGTCCTAAATTGAAGTATATGCATGTTAGGGAGTGAGTTGGAAGCTTAGGAACCGGAACCAAATTGATGGAATTTATCCGGGTTCGAAAAAGTGTAGGAAAATGTGGTTGTCAAGGTTTAAGGGTGTTGTGGAATGACTTGGGGTGCATTGAAAGGTTGAATAATAATTATAAAAATTGTTAAAAATTATTGGAATGTACGAGGGATGAAAACCCGAGTAATTCCCATCTCACCCGGAACCCCGTTCGGGGAAAAAGAGACAAATTTCTACTTTTACGCGTATTCGGGTATGTGTATTCATGTGTAGGTGAAGTGTTCAAGGTTATTTTGATAAATGGAAATTTTGGACAAGTAGAATTTATGACTCTTGGGCCATAAATTCAAGACTTGGGTAATGAGAACTTCACATGGACACATAGAGGTGAAATTGGGTAACCTTGCATTCCCAAATTCAACGTTTCCGAATAGCGTGATTAAGAGAGGGTTGGACACGAATTAGAAGCATGCTAGGTGTTCCGAAAACTAGTTGGGGGCATTCCAAGCCAACAACTAGTCTATGGAATTAATTAGAAAGAACATGAGCATTAGCGTTACATGTACACGATAGTGGTTGAATTTTCAAGTCTCTGAATCTCTCAAGTACATGTGTATAGGGCACCATACTGTGAGTGGACTTTCGGGCGCACCGAGAGCCGATCAGAGGGGCCAACCAGGTGAGGGGCATTCCTATCCTTGTCCTATAGGGTTGACTGCGGATATGGATATATGGTTTGCCTTCTTGCCTATTTGTAGGAATTATATGTTAGATAACATGCTATTGTTGTTCCTAAATTATAGTATATGTGAAAACGTGCTATATGTGTGTTTGTGAATTGTAAAAATCAATTGTGGCTCAAGGAGCCTTATATGAAAAGAAGGTCCACGGGACCTATACGATATCGGGGGTAGGATCGAGTAAATACTATCCGAAGGGTGTGGTTTTGTATGTAAGTCCTTAAAGAGAATAAACCTAGGTGACTTTGTTCTGAACCAAGAGTCCGAATTAGAAACCACTTGGAAATCTAGATTTGCCTAAGAAGAAGTAAAATGAACAAGTAGTGGTCCATAGGGGTCATTTATGGCACAACGCGGGAACCGAGTCTATCACGGGTGGTCCGGGTAGATTGAGTCTCTTGTCTTGAGTCAACCCACAGAAATACTGAGTATATGAGTTCACCACATGGTGGTTATTGCCTTGGGTAAACCGAGGTCAGATGAGTCATCGGCTATTGCTCCAAGTGAATTCTTGGGGTCAGACTATTGTTCCAAGTAAAGTCTTGGGACCATGGGTTCCTAGAATGATCAACTAGGTTCCCACATTGCTCACGTGAGATATTGCCTTCGGGCCAGATTCCCTCCTAACGGAGATATTGCCTTCGGCTCAGTTTATGAATACGGTTAATTGAATACGGGTGACCACATGGAATTATATGTTAAATCATGATATGATGTATGTGTGAATTTAAATGTATGTAAATCCATGCTTTAAATTCTTTATTGTGAATATGATATATATTAATTGCCTGACCACCTAATATATGAAAATTTAAACCCGTTATATGCGTATGTGTTTGTGATTGGCTCCTCTTCCCCAGCTGTAGTGGTACCCGCTACTACACCAGGGATGGGAAAGCCTCTCACTGAGTCCGTTTGACTCACCCCAATATTAAATGTTACAGACACAGGTGGTGTAGGCACCGGGAGCGCTTCCACTTCATCTCAGGGAGGCGGACAGACTTAGAGACCGCACGCATTGTTCGCGTGGGTAGTACTGTTATATGTATTTTGTCAGGATATATATGTATATGATTCATTTTGGTATAGCATTGTTTTGTACAGTTGCTATATGCATATATGTATATGTCACACTCTAGAACTGTCGGCTTCATACAGATTAAAGATTGGTCTGGTTGTTGGGATTATAGGTTATGATGATGAATATCATGTGTATATATATATATATGGATGTGATTTCCGCATGTGAATAGGATAGACCCCTCGCACTGAGCGTGTGGTCAATATGTAAACTTATATATATGTGTGACTGAATACTTGATTGTGTGAAAATACGGCTTCCGCATGTCAATATGTAAACTTATATATATGTGTGACTGAATACTTGACTGTACATAGGGATTCTGCATGTGAATAGGATAGATCACCCGCCTTTAAGCGCGTGATCAATATGTATATTATACGTACGTGTGATTGATTATGTGTATATGTATAGACTGAAGCGGCGTTGAGCGAGCCGTGGATTGTGTGCTACTTAGGTCATCGGATAGGGATGGCCATATAAATACTATATTGTTTGTATTATAAATGGGTAGTTACGCATATATAAGAATGTCAATCAGGAATTAGAGGCTTACGGGATAGGAGAAATCCTACCTCCCGTGCCGGTCACGGGCGCCCGATAGGGGGTCGTGACATTATTTTTATTTTTTTTAAATCAGTTTTCGTCGATGAGTGTTTTCGAAAACTTGATATTCTTTTTTCTTTTTTTAATCAGTTTACGCTGATGAGTGTTCTGAAAACTTGATATTCTTTTTTCTTTTTTTAATCAGTTTACGCTGATGAGTGTTCTGAAAACTTGATATTCTTTTTATATTTTTAATCAATTTTCGTCAATGAGTGTTTCGAAAACTTGATATTCTTTTTCTATTTTTAATCAGTTTTCGCCGATGAGTGTTTCGAAAACTTTATGTTTATTTTTATTTTTTTTTAAATCAGTTTTCGTCGATGAGTGTTTTCGAAAACTTGATATTCTTTTTTCTTTGGGTAAACTACAGTTTGCCCCCCTGTGGTTTGGCCTAAATTCAGTTTGTCCCCCTGTGGTTTAAACTGTGACACTTAACTACCCTGTGGTTTGGCTTAAAATTAATGTGCCCCCCTGTGGTTTAGAGTGTGACACTTGACCCTCCTGTGGTTTATTATGTTATCACTTAACTACCTTCTATCCAAATTTTAGTCAAATTAATCTTCATTTTTATACTTTTAATGTTTAAAATTTGTTATTCAACACTCTAGAATTATAAAATAATTCAAAAAAATTACAATTAATATAAAAATCAAATTTTAATTTTAAAAATCAATAAAATAATTTAATATTTATTGTTTACTCCATTGATTATTTATATTTAGTTATTTATTCATTTTATTGTTATTTTTTGTCTTCAATGTTTTAGAATTATTAAATCAATCAAAATAAAATTGTAAAAGAATAATATAATACAAATATATAACAAATTTAAGTTTTTTTATTGTTCAAGTTCAGAACATACATACCTGAATTGAATGTTAACATTATTGAGCTTAGAAACTCTAACATTAAACAATAATTTTCTTAAAAAAAGTATCCAATTTAGCGTACCAAAATAAAGTGACAATCCAACTTCATATTATTTTAGAGATAATATAATATAATAAATAATTAATTAATAACTAAATATAAATAAATAGGGTTTGAAAGTAGAAGATTATGGTTTATTGTTTAGAGGAAAGAAAAGAGTTTGAAGGAAACACTAAAAAGAGTTGAAAGTAGAATATTAGGATTTATTGTTATTATTTTAGAGATAAAATAATTAATCAATTCAATTACTTTTAGGTAATTTCTTTTATAAGTTATATTAAATATTAAATTTTGAGAAAAAAATAATATAGGGTAGTTAAGTGATAACATAACAAACCACAAGGGGGTCAAGTGTCGCACTCTAAACCACAGGGGGCCACATTAATTTTAAGCCAAACCACAAGGTAGTTAAGTGTCACAGTTTAAACCACAGGGGGGCAAACTGAATTTAGGCCAAACCACAGGGGGGCAAACTGTAGTTTACCCTTTTTCTTTTTTTAATCAGTTTACGCCGATGAGTGTTCTGAAAACTTGATATTATATTTATATTTTTAATCAATTTTTGCCGATGAGTGTCTCGAAAACTTGATATTCTTTTTCTATTTTTAATCACTTTTTGCCGATGAGTGTTGTGAAAACTTTATATACATTTTTATTTTTTTTAATCAGTTTTCGTCGATGAGTGTTTTCGAAAACTTGATATTTTTTTTTTAATCAGTTTACGCCGATCAGTGTTCTAAAAACTTGAAGTTCATTTTTCTTTTTCTAATCAGTTTTCGCCGATGAGTGTTCTGAAAACATGATATTCATGTTTCTTTTATTAATCAGTTTTCGCCGATGTGTGTTTCCAAAACTTGATATTTATTTTTCTAATCAGTTTTCGCCGATGAGTGTTTCGAAAATTTGATAGTCATTTTTCGTTTTTTAATCAGTTTTTGCCGATTAGTGTTTTGAAAACGTAATATTCATTTTTGTTTCTTTTAAATAGTTTTCGCCGATGAGTGTTTCGAAAACTTGATATTCATTTTTCTTTTTCTAAATCAGTTTTCACCGATGAGTGTTTCGAAAATGTGATATTCATTTTTCTTTATTTAATTAGTTTTCACCGATTAGTGTTTCGAAAACTTGATATTCATTTTTCTTTATTTAATCAGTTTTCGACGATGAGTGTCCTGAAAACTTGATATTCATTTTTCTTTTTTTTAATCAGTTTTCCCCGATAATGTTTTGAAAACTTGATATTCATTTTTCTTTTTTTAATCATTTTTCACCGATGAGTGTTTTGAAAACTTGATATTCATTTTTCTTTTTTTAATCAATTTTCACCGATGAGTGTTTCGAATACTTGATATTCATTTTCCTTTTTTAATCAGTTTTCGTCTATGAATGTTTCGAAAACGTGATATTCATTTTTCTTTATTTAATTAGTTTTCACCGATGTGTGTTTCAAAAATTTGATATTGATTTTACTTTTTAATCAGTTTTCGCCGTTGAGTGTTCTGAAAACTTAATATTCATTTTTATTTTTTTTAATCAGTTTTCGTCGATGAGTGTTTCGAAAATTTGATATTCATTTTTCTTTTTTTTAATCAGTTTTCGCCGATGAGTGTTTCGAAAACTTGATAGTTATTTTTCGTTTTTTAATCAGTTTTAACTGATTTGTGTTTCGAGAACTTGATATTCATTTTTCTTCTTTTAATCATTTTTCGCCGATAAGTGTTTCGAAAACTTGATTTTTTTTCTTTTTTTAATCATTTTTCGTCGATGAGTGTTTCGAAAACTTGATATTCATTTTTCTTTTTTTAATCAGTTTTCGCCGATTAGTATTTCGAAAACTTGATAATCATTTTTCTTTTTTTTATTTTTTTTCGCTGATGAGTGTTTCGAAAACTTGATATTCATTTTCCTTTTTTAATCAGTTTTCGCCAATGAGTGTTTCTAAAACATGATATTCATTTTTATTTTTTTTAATCAGTTTTCGTCGATGAGTGTTTCGAAAACTTGATATTCATATTTCTTTTTTTAATCAGTCTTCGCCAATGAGTGTTTCGAAAACTTGATATTCTTTTTCTATTTTTAATCAGTTTTCGCTTATGACTGTTTCGAAAACTTTATATTCATTTTTATTTTTTTTAATCAGTTTTCGCCGATAAGTGTTACGAAAACTTGATAATTATTTTTTTTAATCAGTTTTCGTCGAAGGGTGTTTCGAAAACTTGATAGTCATTTTTCAATTTTTAATCATTTTTCGCCGATGAGTGTTTCGAAAAGGTAATATTCATTTTTCTTTTTTTTAAATAGTTTTCGCTGATGATTGTTTGGAAAACGTCATATTCATTTTTCTTTTTCCAATCATATTTCGCCGATGAGTGTTTCGAAAACTTGATATTCATTTTTCTATTTTTTAATTAGTTTTCGCTGATGAGTGTTTCAAAAACTTGATATTTATTTTTCTTTTTTTAATCAGTTTTCATCGATAAGTGTTTTGAAAACTTGATATTCATTTCTCTTTTTTTAATCAGTTTTCGCCGATGAGTGTTTCGAAAACTGGATATTCTTTTTTCTTTTTTTTAGTAAGTTTTCGCTGATTAGTGTTTTGAAAACTTGATTTTCATTTTTCTTTTTTTAATCAGCTTTCGCCGATGAGTGTTTTCGAAAACTTAATATTCATTTTTTTTTTAATCAGGTTTCGCCGATGAGTGTTCTGAAAACTTAATATTCATTTTTCTTTTTTTTAATCAGTTTTCGCCGATGAGTCTTTTGAAAACTTGATATTCATTTTTCTTTTTTTAAATCATTTTTTGCCGATGAGTGTTTCGAAAACACAATATTCATTTTTCTTTTTTTAAAAAATAGTTTTCCCTTATGAGTATTTCGAAAACTTGATATTCATTTTTCTTTTTCTTAATTAGTTTTCGCCGATGAGTGTTTCGAAAACGTGATATTCATTTTTCTTTATTTAATTAGTTTTCACCGATAAGTGTTTCGAAAACTTGATATTCATTTTTCTTTTTTTATTCAGTTTTCGCCGATGGGTGTTCTGAAAACTTGATATTCATTTTTCTATTTTTAATCAGTTTTCGCCGATGAGTGTTTGGAAAACATGATATTCATTTTTCTTTTTTTAATCATTTTTCACTGATGAGTGTTTCGAAAACTTGATATTCATTTTTCTTTTTTTAATCAGTTTTCACCGATGAGTGTTTCGAATACTTGATATTCATTTTCCTTGTTTAATCAGTTTTCGCGGATGAGTGTTTCGAAAACTATATATGCATTTTTTATTTTTAATCAGTTTTCGTCGATGAGTGTTTCGAAAACTTGATATTTATTTTTCTTTTTTTTAATCAGTTTTCACCGATGAGTGTTTCGAAAACTTGATAGTCATTTTTCGTTTTTTAATCAGTTTTCGCCGATGAGTATTTGAAAAACATAATATTCATTTTTCTTTTTTAGTAAGTTTTCGCTCATGAGTGTTTCGAAAATGGATATTCATTTTTCTTTTTTTTTAATCAGTTTTGGCAGATTAGTGTTTTGAAAACTTGCTATTCATTTTTTTAATCATTTTTCGCCAATGAGTGTTTCGAAAACTTCATATTCATTTTTATTTTTTTAATCAGTTTTCATCAATGAGTGTTTCGAAAACTTGATATTCAGTTTTCTTTTTTTAATAAGTTTTCGCCGAAGAGTGTTTCAAAAACTTGATATTCATTTTTCTTTTTTTAATCAATTTTCGCCGATAAATTGTAATACCCCGGAAAAATTTCGAGGATTAAAGAATGATTTATTTAAAATTTCGAGGATTTAAGAATGATTTATTCCAGGGCTAGGAATTAAAACCTTAAAAAGAATATAGGAAAAGTATGAAAGTTAAGGGAAACCGGGGAGGAACCGAGAAATTCCTCGAAGTTGAAAAAAATAAAATAAAGGGTGAAAGAAAGAGGTAAATTATTATTTTTTAAATTAATTAAGGACCTAAGAAATTAGAAACCTAAAATAAATAGGAGTTGGAACTAAATTAAAATATTATTAGTTATTATTTATGTAATCATTAATTTATTTATTTTTTTAATTAATATTACATTCAGATTTTTTTATTATGTTAATTAAGTAAAGAAAAGAAAGGTAAAGAGAATAAAAGAGAAAAAGAGAGAGGGAGGGGGCTACGGGCAGAAGAAGGAGAAGCAAGGAAGAAAAAGAGAAGGAAAGGAGAGAGAGGGAGAAGAGAGAGATGGAGAGCTAGGGCTTGGAGGTGGGAGGAGATCCGGCGAGCCGGAGTTGGAGGAGGAGCCGGAGATCATCCTCGTCATCTTCCTCGTCTCAATCTCTCGAGTTAAGGTTGGTATAACGCCCAATTCTCTCCAAGTTCTCATTTCCTTCATTTTTCTTCATTTTTTGGAATTGAGTTGAGAATCCGAGTTTGGGTGGATTAGAGGGTAGAATAATGTTTCTAAAGTGTTCTTGAACACTCATCGGGATTAGGATTCGAGGCTAGATCGTTGGATTTGGCCGAATTCGAATTTGGAAGAGTTTGGGGTTTATAAAACCCTTTTTTCCCAATCTCGAACGATCAACAATTCGGCGACGAATCGGAGTTGGATTTGAGTTGTAGAACTTCCTAAATGTAGTATATATGTAGGTGAACAAAACTCGTGGGGTGCGGAGTCGAAGCCGAGGGCGGAAGGGGGCCGGAACGGGCCCAAACCAGCCCACAGCACAGCAAACAAATTGCTGTGCTGCGAACCGGCGCTATAGCGCTAGCTCTCTGGTGTACCAAGAGCTGCTGGGCACTAGCTCGGCGCTATAGTTCCAGAATCGACACTATAGCGCCCGACCTCTGCCCAGCATGCCCAAAATTCATTTTTTTGCAAATCCGGGGCGTCCGAACCTTCTATTTTCAATCCTAAACTTCTTAGAACACCCCCAACCATGTTTTTAAAAATCAAAATCATTTCAAATGTCTTCTTATCCCTCAAGAATAGAAACGTACGGATGAAACTAATTCCAACTTCTTGAACTTCAACCTTAAACTATCACAACCTTTAGGCAACCTTAAGTGGGATAAATTGGAGGTATATTGAGGTTTAGAAACTAGATTTCTTAGAACCCCAATAGGAACACAAGTTGATTTAAAATGCTTAGACCTTCCTTAAATTAGGATTTCATGCAACCAAGCTAGATAAGCTTTCTTAGATGCGAATATAAGGTGGATAGAGGTCTAGTACTCAAATCCAAGTATGTGAAACACTCAAGTAGAGTGTTATACGCGAGTAAGTCAAGTGTCCAAGGAAGGATACGCATAAGTCGGGATAGAGAAGTCCGATAAGACCAAGAGCTTGACTCTGTGGCAACCAGGGACTACACGTGAGAGTAATGGAGATATAAATAACAAGTTAAGCTAAGTAATAATCTTAATGAAGTAAATGTTGTCCTTATAGGAACAACGGCACGCAAAGGAGTGCAACAGGAACTCCGAGGAGATTAAAGTCACAGGAGAGTATTGCATGGAAGGTTGGTCAAGGTGAGGGTTCTTCCATCTCTGCTCCTAGGTTTGTATGCTTATGTGGATTACATAAGTATGTACATTCTCTGCTTGTCTGATATGTGTTAGCTAGAGGTATATAATGTTAACAGAATAAAGGAACTAGAAAATAGGTTGTGGAAAGTAGCTTAGATAGGAAGACATAAGAGTAGAGAGTAATTGTTTGCTATGATTGGTGTGTTACAAATCCAACTCATACACTCTGGAGGCATGATGAGTGTTTTATTAAATCTTTTCCCACGACGGTGGCAAGAGTCCTTGTACGGAAGGACTAAGCTTTTATTTTGAAAACTTGTCACGACGGTGACTTAAATTATAATCATGCAAAGGGAGTTATTGGTGGCTTTCGGATTTGGTTATGCTAGCAATGTGAGACATCGACTAGAACAACGTCAGATGGCACTTGAGACCTCAGTTTTATAATCACCATGACGATGGTCATTGCCCTATCCTGGTAATAGGGTCAGAAAGGATTTATATTGCTATGACGATAGCTTGAGGCTCAGAGAGTGCATCTGGACGGGTTATATCATGTTGAGGATACTTGTCCGTATTAACAAGGAGAAGAATTGTTGATCCTTTGGGAAAGATACAAAGAATCCTATTAATATGTGAGACTAAGGTAAGGAGACGTGAGAGGAACCTACGGGTGAACCGTGAGCCTAACCTAGTAAAAGAGAAACCATCCTGTGGAGTTGGTCCAGGGTGTGGCAGTGGCCATGCTTGGAGACGTCGTGCCGTGCCTGCCATGTGGCCTGGTTGGGTAATGGACGAGTGGGCTCAAGCTATTGCCTCGCAGCAAGGGGTCAGGACGTGCCATGTGGTGGCCACGTATCAGTTGTTTGATAGATAGAAGTTGATTGTGTTTGATTAATAGAATTGTCACGAGGTGACTAGTACCCAAGTAAATGGGTTAAGTATTGTTTGATTAGCAGAATTGTCACGAGGTGACTAGTACCCGAGTGAATGGGTTAAGCATATTTGCCACGTGGTTGCCAATAGCCCGAGTGCACGGGTTCGAAGTAGAAAAGCCACATAGTAGCTAGTAGATACCCCAGAGTTGGGGAGATTAAGTAGATGTATGTTTAGCATCTGTGTATATGTACAAATTGCCTGTGTTTGCATAAAATTGCTGATTGTGCAGTGTAGTGGTAACGTACAGGATTACGTCACTACACGTCTTGTTTGATTCAGACATGCTGAAACGTGAGAAGACCGGTAAGTAAAAGCCGGCACTATATGTTACATGTTTACTTGCTGATTGATGACGTGGAATAAATGCTGCATGTTTACAGTTATTAAATGCATGTGAGTGTTTGGGTGAAATTTCTGTTGTTGTGTGATCACCAAGAATGGATGCTAACAACAGTAACTAGTTGTTTTTCATGTGGTTGTGTATAACTCCCAAACCCAGCGCTATGGTACCCACCTTGCGTCGGGGATGGGAGAGTCCTCACTGAGTCGCGTGGTTAAGACTCACACCTCATTTTTACTACACAGAGACAGGTTAAGTACAGGTGGAAGAAGTCTCAGTGGAACGACGGACAAGCAAAACTTTCCAAGACCCACAAATTGTTCATATGGGTGAATAAATTGTAACTGTAATTTAATTTACTTTATCATTGTATCATAAAGTAAATGGTAGACAAGCCCAATTAGATTGTATTACTAAATCTAGAACTGTCAGCTTCACACACCTTAAAGATCAGGATTTATTTTACTGCGATACAGGGAAATTTGTTTTCAAAATGTATATATATACATATATCTGTTGCATGTGAATAGGATAGGCAGCATCTTCGGATGTGTAGCCAGTACACAGGTTATATATATTATGTGTGTTTTCCTATATCTATATCCTGAAGCGGCACTGGTCGTGGATTTGCTTGCCTAGGATAGGCCCACCATTTCGGTGTAGCCATGGTATTATACTGCATGTGGATGTATTTTCAATAATAGATATTCTGTCAATTAGGTGATAAGGCTAACAGGTACAGGGATATTCCCTGTGTCTGTGCCGGTCACGGTTCTCTAAACGGGGATCGTGACATAAGTGTTTCGAAAACTTGATATTCTTTTTCTATTTTTAATCAGTTTTCGCCGATGAGTGTTTCAAAAAATTGATATTTAATTTTCCTTTTTTAATCAGTTTTCGCCGATGAGTGTTTCGAAAACATGACAGTCATTTTTCATTTTTTAATCATTTTTCGCCGATGAGTGTTTCGAAAACATAATATTCTTTTTTCTATTTACTATTAAATAGTTTTCGCCGATGAGTGTTTCGAAACTTGATAATCATTTTTCTTTTTTTAGTAAGTTTTCGCTGATAAGTGTTTCGAAAATTGGATATTCATTTTTCATTTTTTTTAATCAGTTTTCGCCGATAAGTGTTTTGAATCCTTGATATTCATTTTTTTTAATCATTTTTCACCGATGAGTGTTTGGAAAACTTGATATTTATTTTTCTTTTTTTAATCAGTTTTCGTCGATGAGTGTTTCGAAAACTGGATATTCAATTTTCTTTTTTAGTAAGTTTTCTCTGATGAGTGTTTCAAACACTGGATATTCATATTTCTTTTTCTTTTTAATCAGTTTTCGCCGATGAGTGTTTTGAAAACATGATATTCATTTTTGTTTTTTTAATCATTTTTCACCAAAGAGTGTTTCGAAAACTTGATATTCATTTTTCTTTTTTTAATCCGTTTTCGCCGATGAGTGTTCTGAAAACATAATATTCATTTTTATTTTTTAATCAGTTTTCGCCGATGAGTGTTTCGAGAACTTGATATTTATTTTTCTTTTTTTAATCAGTTTTCACCGATGAGTGTTTCGAAAACTTGATAGTCATTTTTCGTTTTTTAATCAGTTTTCGCCGATGAGTATTTCGAGAACATAATATTACTTTTTCTTTTTTTTTGGATAGTTTTCGCCGATAAGTGTTTCGAAAACTGGATATTCATTTTTCTGTTTTCAGTAAGTTTTCGCTGATGAGTATTTCGAAAACTTGATATTCATTTTTCTTTTTTTAATCAATTTTCGCCGATGAGTGTTCTGAAAACTTGATATTCATTTTTCTTTTTTTTTAATCAGTTTTCGCCGATGAGTGTTCTGAAAACTTGATATTCATTTTTCTATTTTTAATCAGTTTTTGCCGATGAGTGTTTCCAAAACTTGATAGTCATTTTTCATTTTTTAATCTATCTTCGCTGATGAATGTTTCGAAAACGTAATATTTATTTTTATTTTTTTAAAACAGTTTTCGTCGATGAGTGTTTCGATAACTTGATAATCATTTTTCTTTTTCTTAATCAGTTTTCGCTCATAAGTGTTTCGAAAACATGATATTCATTTTTCTTTATTTAATTAGTTTTCACCGATGAGTGTTTCGAAAACTTGATATTCATCTTCATTTTTTAATCAGCTTTCGTGGATGAGTGTTTCGAAAACTTGATATTTATTTTTATTTTTTTAATCAGTTTTCGCCGATGAGTGTTTCCAAAACTTGAAATTCATTTTTCTTTTTTTAATCAATTTTCGCCGATGATTGTTTCGGAAACTTGATATTCTTTTTCTATTTTTAATCAATTTTCGCCGATGAGTGTTTCGAAAACTTTATATTTATTTCTATTTTTTTTTATCAGTTTTCGCCGATGAGTGTTTCGAAAACTTGATATTTATTTTTCCATTTTTTAATCAGTTTTCGCCGATAAGTGTTTCGAAAACTTAAGAGTCATTTTTATTTTTTTAATTAGTTTTCGCCGATGGGCGTTTTGAAAACTTGATATTCATTTTTCATTTTTTACTCAATTTTCGCCGATGAGTGTTTCGAAAACGTGATATTCATTTTTCTTTATTTAATTAGTTTTCACCGATGAGTGTTTCGAAAACTTGATATTCACTTTTCTTTTTTTAATCAGTTTTCGCCGATGAGTGTTATGAAAACTTGATATTCATTTTTCTTTTTTTTAATTAGTTTTCGCCGATGAGTGTTTTAAAAACACACTATTCATTTTTATTTTTTTTAATCAGTTTTCGCCGATGAGTGTTTGGAAAACTTGATATTCTTTTTTCTTTTTTTAATCAGTTTACACCGATGAGTGTTCTGAAAACTTGATATTCTTTTTCTATTTTTAATCAGTTTTCGCCGAGAAGTGTTTCGAAAACTTTATATTCATTTTTATTTTTTTTAATCAGTTTTCGCCGATGAGTATTTCGAAAACTTGATAGTCATTTTTAAATTTTTAATCATTTTTCGCAGATGAGTGTTTCGAAAAGGTAATATTCATTTTTCTTTTTTCTTTTTTTAAATAGTTTTCGCCGATGAGTGTTTCGAAAACGTGATATTCATTTTTCTTTTTTTAATCAAATTTCGCCGATAAGTGACTTGAAAACTTGATATTCATTTTTCTGTTTTTTAATCAGTTTTCGCCGATGAGTGTTTCAAAAACTTGATATTCTTTTTTCTTTTTTTAATCAGTTTTCGCCGATAAGTGTTTCGGAAACTGGATATTCTTTTTTTCTTTTTTTCGTAAGTTTTCACTGATGAGTGTTTCGAAAACTTGATATTCATTTTTCTTTTTTTAATCAATTTTCGCCGATGAGTACTTTCGAAAACTTGATATGCATTTTACTGTTTTTAATCAGTTTTCGCCGATGAGTGTTTTGAAAACTTAATATTTATTTTTCTTTTTTTTAATCAGTTTTCGCCGATGAGACTTTTGAAAACTTGATATTCATTTTTCTTTTTTTTAATCAGTATTTGCCGATGAGTGTTTCGAAAACTTGATAGTTATTTTTCATTTTTTTTAATCAGTTTTCGCCGATTCGTGTTTCGAAAACGTGATATTCATTTTTCTTTATTTAATTAGTTTTCACCAATAAGTGTTTCGAAAACTTGATATTCATTTTCGTTTTTTTATTCAGTTTTCGCCGATGGGTGTTCTGAAAACTTGATATTCATTTTTCTTTTTTTAATCATTTTTCACTGATGAGTGTTTCGAAAACATGATATTCATTTTTCTTTTTTTAATCAGTTTTCACCTATGAGTGTTTCGAATACTTGATATTCATTTTCCTTGTTTAATCAGTTTTCGGCGATGAGTGTTTCGAAAACTTTATATTCATTTTTGTTTTTTTAATCAGTTTTCGTCGATGATTGTTCTGAAAACTTGATATTCATTTTTCTTTTTTAATCAATTTTCACCGATTAGTGTTTCGAAAACTTGATATTCTTTTTATATTTTTAATCAGTTTTCACCGATGAGTGTTTCGAAAACTTGATAGTCATTTTTCTTTTTTAATCAGTTTTCGCCAATTAGTGTTTTCGAAAAATTGATATTAATTTTCCTTTTTTAATTAGTTTTCGCCAATTAGTGTTTCGAAAACTTGATATTCATTTTTATTTTTTTTAATCAATTTTCGTCGATAAGTGTTTCGAAAACTTGATATTCATTTTTCTTTTTTTTAAAAGTTTTCGCCGATGAGTGTTTGGAAAACTTGATATTCATTTATCTTTTTTTATTCAATTTTCGCCGATAAGTGTTTCGAAAACTTGATATTCTTTTTCAATGTTTAATCAGTTTTCGCCGATGAGTGTTTCGAAAACTTGATATTTATTTTTTCTCTTTTAATCAATTTTCGCCGATGAGTGTTTCGAAAACTTGACAGTCATTTTTCATTTTTTAATCATTTTTCGCCGATGAGTGTTTCGAAAACATAATATTCTTTTTTCTATTTTTTTAAATAGTTTTCGCCAATGAGTGTTTCAAAACTTGATATTCATTTTTCTTTATTTTGTAAGTTTTCGCTGATGAGTGTTTCGAAAACTGGATATTTATTTTTTATTTTTTTAATCAGTTTTCGCTGATAAGTGTTTTGAAAACTTGATATACATTTTTCCTTTTTTAATCATTTTTCACCGATGAGTGTTGGGAAAACTAGATATTCATTTTTCTTTTTTTTTAATCAGTTTTCGTCGATTACTGTTTCGAAAACTGGATATTCAATTTTCTTTTTTTTGTAAGTTTTCTCTGATAAGTGTTTCGAAAACTCGATATTCATTTTTCTTTTTTTTTGTTCAGTTTTCGCGGATGAGTGTTTTGAAAACTTGATATTTATTTTTCTTTTTTTAATCATTTTTCACCAAAGAGTGTTTCGAAAACTTTATATTCATTTTTCTTTTTTAATCAGTTTTCAGCGATGAGTGTTTCAAAAACTTGATATTCATTTTTCTTTTTTTAATCCGTTTTCGCCGATGAGTGTTCTAAGAACATAATATTCATTTTTATTTTTTTAATCAGTTTTCGCCGATGAGTGTTTCGAAAACTTGATATTCATTTTTCTTTTTTTAATCAATTTTTGCCGATTAGTGTTTCGAAAACTTGATATTCTTTTCCTATTTTTAATCAGTTTTCATCGATGAATGTTTCGAAAACTTTATATTCATTTTTATTTTTTTTAATCAGTTTTCGCCGTTGAGTGTTTCGAAAACTGGATATTTATTTTTCTTTTTTGAGTAAGTTTTCGCCGATGAGTGTTTCGAAAACGTAATATTCATTTTTCTTTTTTTAATAAGTCTTCGCTCATGAGTGCTTCGAAAACATGATATTCATTTATCTTTTTTTAATCAGTTTTCACCTATGAGTGTTTCGAAAACTTGATATTCTTTTTCTATTTTTAATCAGTTTCCGCCGATGAGTGTTTCGAAAACTTGATATTCAATTTTATTTTTTTTAATCACTGTTCGACGATGAGTGTTTCGAAAACGGGATATTCATTTTTCTTTTTTTAGTAAGTTTTCGCTGATGAGTGTTTCGAAAACTTGATATTCATTTTTCTTTTTTTAATCAGTTTTCGCCGATGAATGTTTCGAAAACGTAATATTCATTTTTCTTTTTTTAATCAGTTTTCCCCGATGTGTGTTTCGAAAACGTAATATTTATTTTTCTTTTTTTAATCAGTTTTCCCCGATGTGTGTTTCGAAAACTTGATATTCTTTTTCTATTTTTAACCAGTTTCTGCCGATGAGTGTTTCGAAAACTTTATATTCAATTTTATTTTTTTTAATCACTTTTCGCCGATGAGTGTTTCGAAAACTGGATATTCATTTTTCTTTTTTTAATAAGTTTTCGCTTATGAGTGTTTCTAAAACTTGATATTCATTTTTTCTTTTTTTAATCAATTTTTGCCGATGAGTGTTTCAAAAACTTGATATTCATTTTTCTTTTATTAATCGGTTTTCGCCGATGAGTGTTTCAAAAACTTGATATTCATTTTTTCTTTTTTTTAATCATTTTCCGTCGATGAGTGTTTCGAAAACTTGATATTTATTTTTCTTTTTTTTAATTTGTTTTCGCCGATAAGTGTTTCGAAATCTTGATAGTCATTTTTCGTTTGTTTAATCAATTTTTGCGATGAGTGTTTCGAAAACGTAATATTGATTTTTCTTTTTTAAAATAGTTTTGGCCGATGAGTGTTTTGAAAACTTGATATTTATTTTTCTTTTTAATCAGTTTTCACCGATGATTGTTTCGAAAACTTGATATTCATTTTTCTTTTTTAATCAGTTTTCGCCGATGAGTATTTTGAAAACATAATTTTCATTTTTCTTTTTTTTAAATAGTTTTCGCCGATGAGTGTTTCAAAAACTTGATATTCATTTTTCTTTTTCTTAATCAGTTTTCGCCGATGAGTGTTTCGAAAACGTGATATTCATTTTTTTTATTTAATTAGTTTTTACCGATAAGTGTTTCGAAAACTTGATATTCATTTTTCTTCTTTTATTCAGTTTTCGCCGATGGGTGTTCTGAAAACTTGATATTCATTTTTTTAATCATTTTTCAACGATAAGTGTGTCGAAAACTTGATATTCATTTTTCTTTTTTTAATCAGTTTTCACCGATGAGTGTTTCGAAAACTTGATATTAATTTTCCTTTAATTTTTTTAATCAGTTTTCGCCGACTAGTATTTCGAAATCATGATATTCATTTTTATTTTTTTTAATCAGTTTTCGTCGATGAGTGTTTCGAAAACTTGATATTCATTTTTCTTTTTTTAATTAGTTTTCACCGATGAGTGTTTCGAAAACTTGATATTAATTTTCCTTTAATTTTTTAATCAGTTTTCGCCGATTAGTATTTCGAAATCATGATATTCATTTTTATTTTTTTTAATCAGTTTTCGTCGATGAGTGTTTCGAAAACTTCATATCCATTTTTCTTTTTTTAATCAGTTTTCGCCAATGAGTGTTTCGAAATCTTTATATTCATTTTTATTTTTTTAATTAGTTTTCGTCGATGAGTGTTTTCGAATACTTGATATTCTTTTTTGTTTTTTTAATCAGTTTTTGTCGATGAGTGTTCTGAAAACATAATATTCCTTTTTATTTTTTTTAATCAGTTTTTGCCGATTAGTGTTTCGAAAACTTGATATTTATTTTTCTTTTTTTTAATCAGTTTTCGCCGATGATTGTTCTGAAAACTTGATATTCATTTTTCTCTTTTTTTATTCAATTTTCACCGATTAGTGTTTCGAAAACTTGATATTCTTTTCCTATTTTTAATCAGTTTTCGCCGATGAGTGTTTCGAAAATTTGATAGTCATTCTTCGTTTTTTAATCAGTTTTCGCCGATGAGTGTTTCGAAAACTTGATAGTCATTTTTTGTTTTTTAATCAGTTTTCGCCGATGAGTGTTTCGAAAACTTGATATTCTTTTTTCTTTTTTTAATCAGTGTTCGTCGATGAATGTTCTGAAAACATAATATTCATTTTTATTTTTTTTAATTAGTTTTCGCCGATGGGTGTTTCGAAAACTTGATATTTATTTTTCTTTTTATTAATTAGTTTTCGCCGATGATTGTTCTGAAAACTTGATATTCATTTTTCTCTTTGTTAATCAATTTTCACCGATGAGTGTTTCGAAAACTTGATATTCTTTTCCTATTTTTAATCAGTTTTCGCCGATGAATGTTTCGAAAACTTGATAGTCATTTTTCGTTTTTTAATCAGTTTTCGCCGATGAGTGCTTCGAAAACTTGATATTCATTTTTCTTTTTTAAATCAATTTTCGCCGATTAGTGTTTCGAAAACTAGATTTTCTTTTTCTATTTTTAATCAGTTTTCGCCGATGGGTGTTTCGAAAACTTTTTTTTCATTTCTATTTTTTTTAATCAGTTTTCGTCGATGAGTGTTTTCGAAAACTTGATATTTATTTTTCTTTTTTTTAATCCGTTTTCGCTGATGAGTGTTCTTAAAACATAATATTCATCTTTATTTTTTTAATCAGTTTTCACCGATGAGTGTTTCGAAAACTTGATATTTATTTTTCTTTTTTTTAATCAGTTTTCACCGATGAGTGTTTCGAAAACTAGATTGTCATTTTTCGTTTTTTAATTAGTTTTCGCCGATGAGTATTTAGAAAACATAATATTCATTTTTCTTTTTTTAAATAGTTTTCGCCGATGAGTGTTTCAAAAACTGGATATTCATTTTTTTTTCAGTAAGTTTTCGCTGATAAGTATTTCGAAAACTTGATATTCATTTTTCTTTTTTTAATCAGTTTTCGCCGATTAGTGTTTTCGATAACTTGATATTCATTTTTCTTTTTTTAATCAGTTTTCACCGATGAGTGTTTCGAAAACTTGATATTTATTTTTCTTTTTTAATCAATTTTCGCCGATTAGTGTTTCGAAAACTTGATATTCTTTTTCTATTTTTAATCAGTTTTCGCCGATGAGTGTTTCGAAAACTTTATATTCATTTTAATTTTTTTTACTCTGTTTTCGCCGATGAGTGTTTTTGAAAACTTGATATTCATTTTGCTTTTTTTTAATCCGTTTTCGCCGATGAGTATTTCGAAAACTTGATATTTATTTTACTTTTTTTTAATCATTTTTCACCGATGAGTATTTCGAAAACTTGATAGTCATTTTTTGTTTTTTAATCAGTTTTCGTCGATGAGTATTTCGAAAACATAATATTCATTTTTCTTTTTTTTTAGATAGTTTTTGCCGATGATTGTTTCGAAAACTTGATATTCATTTTTTTTTCTTAATCAGTTTTCGTCGATGAGTGTTTCGAAAACGTGATATTCATTTTTCTTTATTTAATTAGTTTTCACCGATAAGTGTTTCGAAAACTTGATATTCTTTTTTACTTTTTTTATTCAGTTTTCGCCGATGTTGTTAAAAACTTAGCACAAACCGACAACACAGAAAGCACGTGACAGCCGCTTCAACGTTCTCTGATTTCTTTGACTCTTTCTAATTTCATTTCTTTTTAGTCAATAAATCTGTTCCTTTTATTTCGCTATTTCAGATTTGGTTGTTTTTTTATTCTGAATTATAGGATTGCTAGCGAGATGCTTGGAGAAATTCTAGGAATTAGTTTAGAGCCTTGAATTATAAAAGGCAGCTGCTGTACCCATTTTATATCAGTGAAGAATAAATCGCAGTATTCCTATTGAAAGCTCTCATTGTCCTTATTCTCTATTTCTTCACTCTGTTTTGTTTTAGATGGATGTTCTGAAAACTTGATATTCATTTTTTTTAATCAGTTTTCGTCGATGAGTGTTTGGAAAACTTAATATTCATTTTTCTTTTTTTAATCATTTTTCACTGATGAGTGTTTCGAAAATTTGATATTCATTATTCTTTTTTTAATCAGTTTTCTCCGATGAGTGTTTCAAAAACTTGATATTCATTTTTCTTTTTTTATTCAGTTTTCACCGATGAGTGTTCCGAATACTTGCTATTCATTTTCCTTGTTTAATCAATTTTCGCCGATGAGTGTTTCGAAAACTTTATATTCATTTTTGTTTTTTTAATCAGTTTTCGTCGATGAGTGTTTCGAAAACTGGATATTCATTTTTCTTTTTTTAGTAAGTTTTCGCTCATGAGTGTTTCGAAAATGGATATTTATTTTTCTTTTTTTTAATCATTTTTCGCAGATTAGTGTTTTGAAAACTTAATATTCATTTTTTTTAATCATTTTTCACCGATGAGTGTTTCGAAAACTTGATATTCATTTTTCTTTTTTTAATCAGTTTTCACCGATAAGTGTTTCAAAAACTTGATATTCATTTTCCCTTTTTAATCAGTTTTCGCCGGTTAGAGTTTCGAAAACTTGATATTCATTTTTATTTTTTTAATCAGTTTTCGTCGATGAGTGTTTCGAAAACTTGATATTCATTTTTCTTTTTTTAATAAGTTTTCGCCAATGAGTGTTTCGAAAACTTGATATTCATTTTTCTTTTTTTAATCAATTTTCACTGATAACTGTTTCGAAAACTTGATATTATTTTTCTATTTTTAATCAGTTTTCGCCAATTAGTGTTTCGAAAACTTGATATTTATTTTTTCTTTTTTAATCAGTTTTTGCCGATGAGTGTTTCGAAAACTTGACAGTCATTTTTCATTTTTTAATCATTTTTCGCCGATGAGTGTTTCGAAAACGTAATATTCTTTTTTCTATTTTTTTTAAATAGTTTTCGCCGATTAGTGTTTCGAAACTAGATATTCATTTTTTTTAGTAAGTTTTCACTGATGAGTGTTTTGAAAACTGGATATTCATTTTTCATTTTTTTAATTAGTTTTTGCCGATGAGTGTTTTGAAAACTTGACATTCATTTTTCTTTTTTTAATCATTTTTCACCGATGAGTGTTTGGAAAACTTGATATTCGTTTTTTCTTTTTTTAATCAGTTTTCGTCGATGAATGTTTCAAAGACTGGATATTCAATTTTCTTTTTTAGTAAATTTTCGCTGATAAGTGTTTCGAAAGTTGGATATTCATTATTCTTTTTTTTAATCAGTTTTCGCCGATGAGTGTTTTGAAAACTTGATATTCATTTTTCTTTTTTTAATCATTTTTCCCCGAAGAGTGTTTCGAAAACTTTATATTTATTTTTTTTAATCAGTTTACAGCGATGAGTGTTTCGAAAACTTGATATTCATTTTTCTTTTTTTAATTCGTTTTCGCCGATGAGTGTTCTGAAAACATAATATTCATTTTTACTTTTTTAATCAGTTTTCGCCGATGAGTGTTTCGAAAACTTGATATTTATTTTTCTTTATTTTAATCAATTTTCACCGTTGAGTGTTTCGAAAACATAATATTCATTTTTCTTTTTTCTAAATAGGTTTCGCCGATGAGTGTTTCGAAAACTGGATACTCATTTTTCTTTTTCCAGTAAGTTTTCGCTGATGAGCATTTCGAAAACTTGATTTTCATTTTTCTTTTTTTGTTCAGTTTTCGCCGATTAGTGTTTTCGAAAACTTGATATTCATTTTTCTTTTTTTAATCAGTTTTCGCCGATGATTGTTCTGAAAACTTGATATTCATTTTTCTCTTTTTTTAATCAATTTTCACCGATGAGTGTTTCGAAAACTTGATATTCATTTTTCTTTTTTAATCAGTTATCGCCGATGAGTGTTTCAAAAACTTGATATTCATTTTTATTTTTTTAATCAGTTTTCGTCGATGAGTGTTTCGAAAACTTGATATTCATTTTCTTTTTTTTAATCAGTTTCCGCCGATGAGTGTTTCGAAAACTTTATATTCATTTTTATTTTTTAATCAGTTTTCGTCGATGAGTGTTTTCGAAAACTTGATATTCTTTTTTCTTTTTTTAATCCGTTTTCGCCGATGAGTGTTCTGAAAACATAATATTCATTTTTATTTTTTTTAATCAGTTTTCGCCGATGAGTGTTTCGAAAACTTGATATTTATGTTTCTTTTTTTAATCAGTTTTCACAGATGAGTGTTTTGAAAACTTGATGGTCATTTTTCGTTTTTTAATCATTTTTCGCCAATCAGTGTTTCGAAAACTTGATATTCTTTTTTCTTTTTTTAATCAATTTTCGCCGATTAGTGTTTGGAAAACTTGATATTCTTTTTTTATTTTTAATCAGTTTTCGCCGATGAGTGTTTCAAAAACTTTATATTCTTTTTTATTTTTTTTAATCAGTTTTCGTCGAAGAGTGTTTTCGAAAACTTGATATTCATTTTTCTTTTTTAATCCGTTTTCTCCGATGAGTGTTCTGAAAACATAATATTCATTTTTATTTTTTTTAATCAGTTTTTGCCGATGAGTGTTTCGAAAAGTTGATATTTATTTTTCTTTTTTTTAATCAGTTTTCCCCGATGAGTGTTTCGAAAAGTTGATAGTCATTTTTTGTTTTTTAATCCGTTTTCGCCGATGAGTGTTCTGAAAACATAATATTCATTTTTATTTTTTTTAATCAGTTTTCGCCGATGAGTGTTTTCGAAAACTTGATATTCATTTTTCTTTTTTTAATCAGTTTTCGCCGATGAGTTCTCTGAAAACTTGATATTCATTTTTCTCTTTTTTTAATCACTTTTCGCCGATGAGTGTTCTGAAAACTTGATATTCTTTTTTCTTTTTTTAATCAGTTTTCGTCGATGAGTGCTACGAAAAATTAATATTTTTTTTCTTTTTTTTAATCAGTTTTCGCCGATGAGTGTTTCCAAAACTTTATAGTCATTTTTCATCTTTTACTCTGTTTTATCTGATAAGTGTTTCGAAAACGTATATTCATTTTTATTTTTTTTAAAGAGTTTTGGCCGATGAGTGTTTCGATAACTTGATATTCATTTTTATTTTTCTTAATCAGTTTTCGCCGATAAGTGTTTCGAAAACATGATATTCATTTTTCCATATTTAATTAGTTTTCACCGATGAGTGTTTCGAAAACTTGATATTCATTTTTCTTTTTTAATCAGTTTTCGCCGATGAGTGTTTGAAAAACTTGATATTCATTTTTATTTTTTTTAAATCAGTTTTCGTCGATGAGTGTTTCGAAAACTTGATATTCATTTTTCTTTTTTTTATCAATTTTCGCCGATGAATGTTTCGAAAACTTGATATTCTTTTTCTTTTTTTAATCAATTTTCGCCGATGAGTGTTTCGAAAACTTTATAATTATTTTTAATTTTTTTTAATCAGTTTTTGCCGATGAGTGTTTCGAAAACTTGATATTTATTTTTCCTTTTTTTAATCAGTTTTCGCCGATGAGTGTTTCGAAAACTTCATAGTCATTTTTATTTTTTTAATTAGTTTTCGCCGATTAGTTTTCGCCGATGGGCGTTTTGAAAACTTGATATTCATTTTTCTTTTTTTACTCAGTTTTCGCCGATGAGTGTTTCGAAAACGTGATATTCATTTTCTTTATCTAATTATTTTTCACTGATGAGTGTTTCGAAACCTTGATATTCATTTTTCTTTTTTTTTAATCAGTTTTCGCCGATGAGTGTTTCGAAAACTTGATTTTTTTTTTTTTTTTTTTAATCCGTTTTCGCCGATGAGTGTTTCGAAAACTTGATAGTCATTTTTCGTTTTTAATCAGTTTTCGCCGATGAGTGTTTCGAAAACGTAATATTCATTTTTCTTTTCTTGAAATAGTTTTCGTAGATAAGTGTTTCGAAAACTTGATATTCATTTTTCTTTTTCTTAATCAGTTTTCGCCGATGAGTGTTTCAAGAACTTGATATTTATTTTTCTTTTTTTTAATCAGTTTTCGCCGATAGGTGTTTCGAAAACTTAATATTCATTTTTCTTTTTTTAATAAGTTTTCGCCGATTAGTGTTTCGAAAACTTAATATTCATTTTTCTTTTTTTAATAAGTTTTCGCCGATTAGTGTTTCGAAAACTTAATATTCATTTTTGTTTTTTTAATTAGTTTTCGCCGATGAGCGTTTCGAAAACTTGACATTCATTTTTATTTTTTTAATCAGTTTTCCTCGATGAGTGTTTCGAAAACATGATATTCATTTTTCTTTTTTAATCAATTTTCGCCGATGAGTGTATCGAAAACTTGATATTCATTTTCCTTTTTTAATCAGTTTTCGCCGATGAGTGTTTCGAAAACTTGATATTCATTTTTATTTTTTTTAATCAGTTTTCACCGATAAGTGTTTCGAAAACTTGATATTAATTTTTCTTTTTTTATTGAATTTTCACCGATGAATGTTTCGAAAACTTGATATTCATTTTCCTTTTTTAATCAGTTTTCGCCGATGAGTGTTTCGAAAACTTGATATTCATTTTTATTTTTTTTAATCAGTTTTGGTTGATGAGTGTTTCGAAACCTGGTATTCTTTTTTTCTTTTTTTAATCAGTTTACGCCGATGAGTGTTCTGAAAACCTGATATTCTTTTTCCTTTCTTAATCAATTTTCGCCGATGAGTGTTTGGAAAACTTTATATTCTTTTTTATTTTTTTTAATCAGTTTTCGTCGATTAGTGTTTTCCAAAACTTGATATTCTTTTTTCTTTTTTTAATCAGTTTACGCCGATGAGTGTTCTGAAAACTTGATATTCTTTTTCTATTTTTAATAAGTTTTCGCCGATGAGTATTTCGAAAACTTGATAGTCATTTTTTGTTTTTTAATCAGTTTTCGCCAATTAGTGTTTTAAAAACTTGATATTCATTTTTCTTTTTTAATCATTTTTCATCGATGAGTGTTTCGAAAACTTGATATTCTTTTTTATTTTTTTTAATTAGTTTTCGCCGATGAGTGTTTCGAAAACTTGATATTCATTTTTCTTTTTTTAATCAGTTTTCACTGATGAGTGTTCTGAAAACTTGATATTCATTTTTCTTTTTATTAATCAGTTTTCTCCGATGAGTGTGTTGAAAACATGATATTCATTTTTCTTTTTTTAATCAGTTTTCGTCGATGAGTGTTTCGAAAACTTGATAGTCATTTTTCTTTTTTTAATCACTTTTCACCCATGAGTGTTCTGAAAACTTGATATTTATTTTTCTTTTTTTAATCAATTTTCACCGATGAGTGTTTCGAAAATTTGATATTCATTTTCCTTTTTTAATCAATTTTCGCCGATGAGTGTTTCGAAAACTGGATATTCATTTTTATTTTTTTAATCAGTTTTCGCCGATGAGTGTTTCGAAAACTTGATATATTTTTTTCTTTTTTTAATCAGTTTTCGCCGATTAGTGTTTCGAAAACTTTATATTTCTTTTTATTTTTTTAATCAGTTTTCGTCGATGAGTGTTTTCGAAAACCTTATATTCTTTTTTCTTTTTTTAATCAGTTTACGCCGATGAGTGTTCTAAAAACTTAATATTCTTTTTCTATTTTTAATCAGTTTTCGCCGATGAGTATTTCGAAAACTTGATAGTCATTTTTCGTTATTTAATCAGTTTTCGCCGATGATTATTTCGAAAACTTGATATTCATTTTTCTTTTTTTAATCAATTTTCGTCGATGAGTGTTTTCGAAAACTTGATATTCTTTTTTATTTTTGGTCAAAGGTTCATTTTGGTCCTCTATGTTTCACTCAGGTTTTAAATTAGTCCTTTATGTTTCAGAAGTTTTAAATTAGTCCTTTATGTTTCTCAGAAGTTCTAAATTGGTCCTTCCGTCCAAATCTATCAATTTCTTAAGTTAACTGCTGACGTGACGTGCCGAGGTGGACACATAATCTCTCTTACGTGTATCAGATAGCTGACTTGGCCTTAGACACACCAAAAACACCTAAATGGCGTCGTTTAAGCCAAAAATAAAATCATGCTGAGAGGACCAATATGAAACTTTAATGAAACATAAAGGACTAATATAAAACTTCAGTGAAACATAAAGGACCAATACAAAACTTCAATGAAACATAAAGGACCAATATAGAACTTGACTGAAACATAAAGGACCAATATAGAACTTTCATGAAACCTGAAGGACAAATATAAAACTTTTAAAAAACATAAAGGACCAATATAAAACTTTTGAAAGATAAAGGACCAATTTAAAACTTGGGTGAAACATAGAGGACCAAAATGGGTATTTGACCTTTATTTTTTTAATCAGCTTACGCCGATGAGTGTTCTGAAAACTTGACATTCATTTTTCTTTTTTTAATCAGTTTTCGCTGATAACTGTTCTGGAAACTTGATATTCATTTCTCTTTTTTATAATCAGTTTTCGCCAATGTGTGTTTCCAAAACTTGATATTTATTTTCCTTTTTTTAATCAGTTTTCGCCGATGAGTGTTTCGAAAACTTGATAGTCATTTTTCTTTTTTTAATCAGTTTTTTCCGATTAGTGTTTCGAAAACGTAATATTCATTTTTCTTTCTTTTAAATAGTTTTCGCCGATTAGTGTTTCGAAAACTTGATATTCATATTTTTTTAATCAGATTTCGTCGATGAGTGTTTTGAAAACTTGATATTCATTTTTCTTTTTTTTAAACAGTTTTCGCCGATGATTGTTTGGAAAACTTGATATTCATTTTTCTTTTTTTAATCATTTTTCACCGATGAGTGTTTCGAAAACTTGATATTCATTTTTCTTTAGTCAATTTTCACCGATGAGTGTTCTGAAAACTTGATATTCATTTTTCTTTTTTTAATCAGTTTTCGTCGATGACTACTTCAAAAACTTAATATTTATTTTTCTTTTTTTAATTAGTTTTCGCCGATGAGTGTTTCCAAAACTTGATAGTCATTTTTTGTAATACCCGGAAATTTTCCAATTAACGTTAAGGTCCTAATTTAATTTTTATTTTAAATTTGGAAGGAAAAAGAGAAAATTTTAAACAAATGAAATTTTATTTGGACAAAATGGGACCTAACGGGAAATATTGGGTGTAAGTCTATTAACCCCAAAGTTAATTTTAACAATAAGTAATAATATATTAAATATATATGTATAAAAATATATGCAACTTATTTTTTTTAAAAAATAAAATAAAATAAATATATATGTATATGGCGGAAGGGGGGGTCACGTGTGTTAAATTGGTCCCAAATTTCTTTGCCCAGAGAGAGAAGCCCGAGACTTTTGAAGCAGATTGAGGACCAGCTCACGACGCCGAGAGCTCTCCAGCGGGAAGGGAAGCAAGCGTGAGCGCAGGGAGGCAGCCGGGAAGTGCGACGCCGCCGTTCGTCGTTCAGAGGCCGTCGACGGCGACGCTGGACGCCGGAGGAAGTGGGTCCGGCGTGGGTTTCACGGGGAGAAGAGAGAAGAGACGGGAATAGTGTTTTTCGCCGGAATTTTCGCCGGAATCCGCCGTTTCGAAGTCGGGGAAGGTGACCGGGAGTTCTTTCTACCCCATTCCATCATCCTATCCGATTGAATCGAGGTAAAAAGTCCCGAATCCCTCAAACCCCAAATTTATCTATTTTAGGGATTTTTTTGGAAAATTCCTAATTAGTATGAATTGATTATTTGGGTCCTAATTTGAAGCTATTGGGTTGTTTAGAGGTATTTGGAAGTGTATGTGTTGGAAAATTGATGATGGAAGTTACCCACTTTGAAAACCATAGGATAATGGAATTTAAAGAGGATTAAAGTGTAGTATAAATTGAATTGGGATTGATTGGTGTGTTGAATTGGTGTTATAGAATGGTAGGGATTGTTGGAATATGTGAGGGATTAACGCCCGAGTAATTCCGTCTCAACCGGAAACCAATTTAGTATGAAAAGAGGCACTTTTCAATCCAATTTAGAACGTGGAGCTAAGTGGTGGGTAAGAAGTTTCGGTTAGACCGTAATGGACGCCGGAATCAATTTAAATAGTAAAATGCTCTTATTGGGTAGAATCCCAAATTTTAAGTATATTAGGCCACATGTATTCGTATGTGAATATAAGTTGAAAGAGTGGTTGGGTAATTGGCAACCATAGAGAATTTGAGACTATGACTATCATAGGCCACCAATTGGGTATGGAAATTATGAAAAGTCACATACGGACACTTGTAGGTGAAAACGGGTAAATTGGAGATTTTTTAAGTCGATGGGGTTATAAAGGAAATAACACGAATTTAGACCTAAATAAAAGTATGTTGAATGTCCTGAACACTAGTTAATGGAACTCTAAGTTAATTAACTAACCTAAGGGACTAACTAGAGGAAGTGGACATAAATTTGACATGTACAAAGTAATGACTAATCTCAAATGTCTTGAGGTTTTGTGACTCAAGTAAGTATTCAAAGAAAGGGATAAAGAGATGAGAAATAAGTGTGAGACACTTGGAAATAGTATTAAAGAGAGGAAGAGGGTTAAGACCAAGGACTTGGTTCTTGGCAAAAGTTTAATGTATTTAAAGACATGAGCATGGCATATGCATACAATTTGCATATAATAAAGATGATAATGACGTAAATATGTTTGTTAGGTAACCACGAATCGTCTGGAGCGGGAGTGACTCCAGGACCAGAAGCAGGAAGCCGTCCAGGTGAGGGGTTTCCCATCCTTGCCCTACAGGGTTGAATGAGGATGTGAATACGTGGCTTGCTTACTTGCTTATTTGTAAGAATTATTAGGAAATTTCATGCTATTGTTGTTCATAAACTAATTTATGTGAATATACCTGTGAATATGTGATTGATTGACATTGAGGTGGTACTGGAGGGTGCCCATGTGATGACATGGGATACGCCGAACAGTACAAGTGATGGGGTAGGATGTTGATTTAGTTCAAGTTTCGGTTGTCCTAATAATTAGAAACCCACTAAGGAAATGAAATTGACTTATTTATACACGTCGACGTGATTTGTGGTAAATGAACTTAGGAAATACCTTAGAGCTAGGTTATCATCTAATCAAGGGTTGAGTACTAAGTAAAGAGTAGTAAATCTCATAAATTGATTAGAAATTCTTAGGGATGTTTGCATTGCTGAGGTAAAGATACCTTAGAATAGAAATGGGTAGATAGGGTCACAAATTCCACTGAAAGTAAGAGAAGTGAAATATGACGTCAGATGATTGCCCGTTGTGGCTATTGCCCTAGCCTGGCACTAGGGTGGTGCATTTTATTCTCATGATTGCCCGTTGTGGCTATTGCCCTAGCCTGGCACTAGGGTGGTGCATAGCATTTGAAAGACTTGCCCGTTGTGGCTATTGCCCTAGCCTGGCACTAGGGTGGTGCATAGCATTTGAAAGACTTGCCCGTTGAGGCTATTGCCCTAGCGTGGCACTAGGGTCGATTGTATGATTTAAGGCTTTTAATATAAAATGTTACATGATATTGATTGCTTATGAGTAGCATGATAGAGGAGCATGATTCCTAAGTTTATCTGTGATGTGATGTTATATTAATGTTTCCTGATCATTATATAACATATGACAAACTGGAATTTCGTGCGCATGTGGTTGTGAGTGGTTCCCTTTCCCAGCTGTAGTGGTACCCCGCCACTACGCCGAGGATGGGAAGCTTCTCACTGAGTCTGTTGGACTCACACCCTCTGTTTTAAATGTTACAGATACAGGAATCGGGCAGGCTTCGACGTCCGGACAGTGATACGGACATCTATCCACTTGCACCGCATTTGTTCGCGTGGGTGGACATCTTTTGATTATTTAGTTTCAGTATTTTGAGTTGTATATATTCTAAAGTTGTAAATGCGATGTAAATATTTACAGCTTTTGAATTATGCTATATTTAGACATGTCGGCTTCACATGTGCTTACTGATAGGATTCTGGGTGTTGGGAAAGTTTTGTTATAATATATATATATCTGTGTATGTGAATAGGATAGGTCACACATGATGGTGTGTGATCAATATGTATATGCTTTATATATATAGGTGTGATTTGGTACATGATGGATGTAAGATATAAATCCCTGCATGTGAATAGGATAGATTACATGTATTGAGGCGTGTAATCACTATGTATACTTAACTGTGAGTGTGGGTGTACATGTGTGGTTATGACAGGTTATATGTATATTGTGTGTGAATAGGATAGATCATTCCCTTGGGGTTTGATCACTATGTATATATAATTATGTGTGAATGTCCTGAGTGTATGGATGTATATATACATGAAATGGGCTGAAGCGGCATTGAGCGCCGTGGATTGCAGGTTATCTAGGCCACCAATGATGGTGTGACCACTATATACACTATGTGAATATTGAATGATGAATGTATATAAGGGTAGATAATTTATGATTACAGGTAAGGCTTACGGGTTTAGAGGCTAAATTCTATTCCCGTGCCGGTCACGGATTCCCGGAATCGGGGTCGTGACAAAGTTGGTATCAGAGGCAGGTTTTTCTTTAAGTCATGTGAAGCCAATGGTATAACCGGGTGTCGGTTTACCCTTCTTTGTGTACCCGGGCACAAAGTGGGAGTAAAAAGTCACTTGTGGGAATACCCAGGACAGTTTGAGTCAGCTTTTTATTCATTCCTCCATAAATTGTCATAGATAAGTAACTAACGATCAGATGACGTTCTTGTGCAGTATAGGGATACCGCCAACTACTAGACGAGGTAGGAGGGGTGGTAGGGTCCCTGCAAGAGCGGATGAAGAATCGGTTAGGGAGGAGAGAATACCTCCCAGAGGCCGAGCTAGAAGTCGTGCTCGCGGTCGTGGAAGAGCACCAGGAAGAGAGACACATAGAGAACAACCTTCAGAGCCACAGGTTGAGACGGGTGCTCCGTCGGTGGCTGAGATGTTGACTGCGGGATTCCAGGAGTTGAGAGCTGAAATCACCCGCCAAATTCAACAAGAAGTTCGTCGGTTGGTGGTCGGCGAAGAGGAGGAACAAATGATACCTGAGGGACAAGGAGTAGAAGAGATAGAGGAAAGAAGTGAAGAAACCTAGAAGGGATTGGCAACTAAGGGACGTGCCTAGGAGACCGAGGGGAGCCCCGAGGGAATTGCCAATTACAAAATTCTTGAAGTTGAATCCGCCTACATTTTGCGGAACCGAAACCAAGGAGGACCCTCAACATTTCCTCCGTGATATAATCAGAATTGGGCAGTTACTAAGGTGTCCAGGAGGAGAGATGGTGGAACTTGCCTCGTTTCAGTTAAGAGGCGCTGCACGGGTTTGGTTTGAATCAGTACAGAAGAGATATGCAAGGAGAGTTGCTCCTATGACCTGGGAAGATTTTCAGAGGGAATTCCTGGGTCGGTTTCTATCTGAAGGAATGAAGTATGCCAAGCGTCAACAGTTCGAAGACTTGTGGATGACGCGAATATGTCTGTGACCGAGTTTGAACTGCAGTACACAGAGCTAGCCCAATATGCTTCTGAATTAGTTCCTGATGAGAGGGAATTGATCAAGAGATTCATTCACAGACTGGTAGAGCCGTTGTTCGTAGTGCTACTACCCCAGTGTAATCAATTTGAAACTCTAGCACAGGCTGCAGATTGTGCAAGAGTGATCGAAAATAGAAAGAAGTTTGGAACGTCGGCGAATCCCAAGAATAAATTATTAATGAGCAGTGAAGGCCAAGGATCGAAGAAGAAGCAGAAAGTGACAGGAGGTTCAGGTTTAGCCCTGAATTCTGTGGGACAAGCTGATGGACGGACTACTACTACCGCCACCGGTACTTGGAGGACTAATAGGCAAGATGGGCAGAGATCTCATGGTAGTGGTCAGAGCAGTAGCCAGAGACCGCAGTGTGCTACATGTGGAAGATTTCATTTTGGAGAATGCAAAGCCAAGAGAGGAAGTTGTTACAATTGTGGGCAATTTGGACATATGGCTAGGGAATGTCCACAGAAGAGGAGCAACACAAGTGTCAGAAGTAACCCTACTCCAGGTAGTACTCCGATTGCAGCCCCACCAGTTAGAAACTGTACCACCCCAGGTTAACACTTCAGGTGCGGGCAGAGGTAGAGGAGCAGGAGCAGGTGGTAGAGGTCCAGGTGCGCCGGGAGGAGGACAGGCACGAGTATTTGCTTTGTCTCGGCAGGATGCACATGCCTCAAACACAGTTGTGACAGGCACACTTACAGTATGCGCTCTCAAGGCTCTTGTATTATTTGATTCCGGTTCAACTCATTCCTACATCTCTCATGCATTTGCACGGAAGGTCGAGAAACGCCCGACCAGGTTGAAGGAGACAGAAAAGGTCTCTACTCCGATGGGTGATTCGATTCAAGTTAAGTATGTCTATGAGTCATGTGTTGTTATAGTCGAGGGTCATGAGACGGTTTGTAGACCTACGACTACTATACATGGTAGACCTAGACGTCATCTTGGGAATGGATTGGTTGCATCTTGTCATGCGGTGGTTGACTGCAGGGCAAAGTGTTTAAAGTTCAATATGCCTGATGAGGAACCATTTGTAGTATGGGGTGATGGTGGTGCCTCACATCCAAGCCTAATTTCGGCAATGGAAGCTTCCAAACTACTGAGAAAGGGTTGTAAGGGATATTTGGCAGTTGTGAGGGATAAGACGAAAGATGTAATTCCAGCAGATCAGGTGCCGGTGGTTCGGGAGTTCCTTGATGTGTTTCCTGATGAACTGCCAGGATTGCCGCCTGATCGAGAAATTGAGTTCGAGATTGAACTGTTACCAGGAACACAGCCGATGTCCACACCGCCCTATAGAATGGCTCCGAAAGAGTTGACGGAGCTACACACTCAATTACAGGAGCTACTTGATAAGGGTTTTATCAGACCCAGTTTTTCACCATGGGGTGCTCCGGTGTTGTTCGTGAAGAAGAAGGATGGAACTTTAAGATTGTGTATCGATTACTGAAAGTTGAATAAGGTGACGGTCCGTAATCAGTATCCACTTCCAAGGATCGATGACCTGTTTGATCAACTGCAGGGCGCTAAGAGGTTTTCAAAAATCGATTTGCGATTAGGGTATCATCAGTTGAAGATTAGAAATGAAGATGTACCCAAGACTGCTTTTCGAACCCGATACGGCCATTATGAATTTCTAGTTATGTCATTCGGTCTAACAAATGCCACCAGCAGCTTTTATGGATTTGATGAACCGAGTTTTCAAGCCATTTCTAGACCGGTTTGTCATTGTATTTATAGATGACATTCTAATCTATTCCAAAAATGTGGAGGAGCACGCAACCCACTGAGACTGGCATTACAAAAGCTAAGAGAAGAAAAGTTGTATGCTAAGTTTTCAAAGTGTGAATTTTGGCTTGATAGAGTGGCATTCCTTGGTCACGTGGTGTCTTCAGAGGGAATCCATGTTGACCCGAGCAAAGTAGAAGCAGTGAAGAATTGGTCCCAACCAACCTCAGTCACAGAGATTCGTAGTTTCTTAGGTTTGGCTGGGTATTACAGGAGGGTTGTGCAGGACTTTTCGAAAATGGCTGCACCTCTTACAAAGTTGACTCAAAAAGGGGTAAAGTTTGAGTGGAGTAACAAGTGTGAAGAAAGTTTCCAGAAACTGAAGGAAAGTCTCACTACAGCACCAGTGTTGGCACTTCCTGAAGGCACCGGAGGATATGTGGTCTACTGTGATGCTTCGCGAATTGGGTTAGGGTGCATTCTTATGCAATATGGGAAAGTAATTGCTTATGCATCTAGGCAACTCCGGAAGCATGAGAAGAATTACCCGACTCACGATCTTGAAATGGCAGCGGTGGTGTTTGCCTTGAAGATTTGGAGACACTACCTTATGGTGAATCGTGTGAGATATACACAGACCACAAAAGCCTCAAGTACATTTTTGAACAGAAAGACTTGAATCTGAGACAACGCAGGTGGATGGAGTTGATAAAAGATTATGACTGTACGATTCTTTACCATCCTGGTAAGGCGAATGTGGTGGCAGATGCTTTGAGCCGAAAATCAATGGGTAGCTTAGTCCATATCAGTGAAGTACGAAGGCCGTTAATTCGAGAAATACATGAGCTGGAACAGTCTGGAACTCAGTTTGAAATTGGAAATTCCAACTTGTTTCTAGCCCATGTCCAAGCCAAGTCAGCTCTAGTCGAAGAAGTTAAGTCCAAGCAAGACCAAGACGCCGACCTCAAACAGATCAGAGATACAGTGGTTAAGGGGGAGAAGGACGACGTCCGATTCTCCATAGATGACAGTGGCATACTCCGGTTGGAAGGACGACTGTGTGTACCTATGGTGGATGGTTTGAAAGAAAGAATTCTTGATGAGGCACACAAGACAGCGTACACAATCCATCCGGGTAGTAATAAAATGTATCAAGATCTGAGAGAATTGTACTGGTGGAATGGTATGAAGAAAGACGTGGCCGACTACGTATCTAGATGTCTAGTGTGTCAGCAAGTTAAGGCTGAACACCAAAAACCTGCCGGAACACTTCAACAGATAGAAATTCCTGAATGGAAGTGGGAAAGGATTACTATGGATTTTGTGTCAGGATTGCCACGATCACAGAGGGGTTTCGACTCAGTTTGGGTAATAGTTGATCAGATGACCAAGTCCGCTCATTTCCTGCCAGTTAAGACCACTTACGGAGTGGGTCAGTATGCCCAGTTATACCTATCAGAGATAGTGAGGTTACATGGAGTGCCGGTGTCGATTATCTCTGACAGGGGGCCACAGTTTACCTCTCGATTCTGGAGGGCATTGCAGGAGGCATTGGGGACGAGGGTTGATCTGAGTACAGCATTTCATCCCCAGACTGATGGGCAATCTGAGAGGACTATTCAGATTTTAGAGGACATGCTAAGGGCATGTGTTATGGATTTCGGCGGGAGTTGGGAAAAGTATCTACCATTAGCAGAGTGTGCCTACAATAACAGTTACCAGTCCAGTATGCAGATGGCACCTTTTGAGGCTTTATATGGTCGGAGGTGTAAATCCCCGATTGGGTGGTTCGAGGTCAGAGAGGCCAAGTTAGTTGGTCCAGAACTTATTCAAGAAGCGTTGGACAAGGTAAAGGTAATTAGAGAAAAGCTTGTGACGGCTCAGAGTAGGCAGAAGTCATATGCCGACAATCGGAGAAGAGAGTTAGAATTCGCTGTGGGTGAGCAAGTCTTTTTGAAAGTTTCACCAATGAGAGGCGTGATGAGGTTTGGCAAGAAAGGCAAGCTAAGTCCAAGATATATCGGACCATTTGAGATACTTGAGCGTGTGGGAAATGTTGCCTACCGTCTTCAGTTGCCGGCGGAACTAGAAGGAGTTCATCCGGTGTTTCATGTGTCAATGCTTCGCAAGTACTTGCCAGATCCTTCTCATGTAATCCAACCCCAGGAGATACAACTAACCGAAGATTTGACGTATGAGGAGATACCAGTGGAAATCTTGGATCGTCAATTGAAGAAGTTGAGATCGAAAGAAATACCATTGGTGAAAGTTCTGTGGAGAAATCACTCGACCGAGGAAGCTACGTGGGAAGTCGAGGGAGAAATGCGCAGGACGTATCCTCACCTATTTGGAAACTAAGGTTAGTATGTGGTTGAAATTCGGGGACCGAATTTCTTAAGGGGGGAAGATTGTAATACCCGGAAATTTTCCAATTAACGTTAAGGTCCTAATTTAATTTTTATTTTAAATTTGGAAGGAAAAAGAGAAAATTTTAAACAAATGAAATTTTATTTGGACAAAATGGGACCTAACGGGAAATATTGGGTGTAAGTCTATTAACCCCAAAGTTAATTTTAACAATAAGTAATAATATATTAAATATATATGTATAAAAATATATGCAACTTATTTTTTTTAAAAAAATAAAATAAAATAAATATATATGTATATGGCGGAAGGGGGGGGGGGGTCACACACGTGACCCCTTTAATGTTAAATTGGTCCCAAATTTCCTTGCCCAAAGAGAGAAGCTCGAGACTTTTGAAGCAGATTGAGGACCAGCTCACGACGCCGAGAGCTCTCCAGCGGGAAGGGAAGCGAGCGTGAGCGCAGGGAGGCAGCCGGGAAGTGAGACGCCGCCGTTCGTCGTTCAGAGGCCGTCGACGGCGACGCTGGACGCCGGAGGAAGTGGGTCCGGCGTGGGTTTCACGGGGAGAAGAGAGAAGAGACGGGAATAGTGTTTTTCGCCGGAATTTTCGCCGGAATCCCCGTTTCGAAGTCGGGGAAGGTGACCGGGAGTTCTTTCTACCCCATTCCATCATCCTATCCGATTGAATCGAGGTAAAAAGTCCCGAATCCCTCAAACCCCAAATTTATCTATTTTAGGGATTTTTTGGAAAATTCCTAATTAGTATGAATTGATTATTTGGGTCCTAATTTGAAGCTATTGGGTTGTTTAGAGGTATTTGGAAGTGTATGTGTTGGAAAATTGATGATGGAAGTTACCCACTTTGAAAACCATAGGATAATGGAATTTAAAGAGGATTAAAGTGTAGTATAAATTGAATTGGGATTGATTGGTGTGTTGAATTGGTGTTATAGAATGGTAGGGATTGTTGGAATATGTGAGGGATTAACGCCCGAGTAATTCCGTCTCAACCGGAAACCAATTTAGTATGAAAAGAGACACTTTTCAATCTAATTTAGAACGTGGAGCTAAGTGGTGGGTAAGAAGTTTCGGTTAGACCGTAATGGACGCCGGAATCAATTTAAATAGTAAAATGCTCTTATTGGGTAGAATCCCAATTTTTAAGTATATTAGGCCACATGTATTCATATGTGAATATAAGTTGAAAGAGTGGTTGGGTAATTGGCAACCATAGAGAATTTGAGACTATGACTATCATAGGCCATCAATTGGGTATGGAAATTATGAAAAGTCACATACGGACACTTGTAGGTGAAAACGGGTAAATTGGAGATTTTTTAAGTCGATGGGGTTATAAAGGAAATAACACGAATTTAAACCCAAATAAAAGTATGTTGAATGTCCTGAACACTAGTTAATGGAACTCTAAGTTAATTAACTAACCTAAGGGACTAACTAGAGGAAGTGGACATAAATTTGACATGTACAAAGTAATGGCTAATCTCAAATGTCTTGAGGTTTTGTGACTCAAGTAAGTATTCAAAGAAAGGGATAAAGAGATGAGAATAAGTGTGAGACACTTGGAAATAGTATTAAAGAGAGGAAGAGGGTTAAGACCAAGGACTTGGTTCTTGGCAAAAGTTTAATGTATTTAAAGACATGAGCATGGCATATGCATACAATTTGCATATAATAAAGATGATAATGACGTAAATATGTTTGTTAGGTAACCACGAATCGTCTGGAGCGGGAGTGACTCCAGGACCAGAAGCAGGAAGCCGTCCAGGTGAGGGGTTTCCCATCCTTGCCCTACAGGGTTGAATGAGGATGTGAATACGTGGCTTGCTTACTTGCTTATTTGTAAGAATTATTAGGAAATTTCATGCTATTGTTGTTCATAAACTAATTTATGTGAATATACCTGTGAATATGTGATTGATTGACATTGAGGTGGTACTGGAGGGTGCCCATGTGATGACATGGGATACGCCGAACAGTACAAGTGATGGGGTAGGATGTTGATTTAGTTCAAGTTTCGGTTGTCCTAATAATTAGAAACCCACTAAGGAAATGAAATCGACTTATTTATACACGTCGACGTGATTTGTGGTAAATGAACTTAGGAAATACCTTAGAGCTAGGTTATCATCTAATCAAGGGTTGAGTACTAAGTAAAGAGTAGTAAATCTCATAAATTGATTAGAAATTCTTAGGGATGTTTGCATTGCTGAGGTAAAGATACCTTAGAATAGAAATGGGTAGATAGAGTCACAAATTCCACTGAAAGTAAGAGAAGTGAAATATGACGTCAGATGATTGCCCGTTGTGGCTATTGCCCTAGCCTGGCACTAGGGTGGTGCATTTTATTCTCATGATTGCCCGTTGTGGCTATTGCCCTAGCCTGGCACTAGGGTGGTGCATAGCATTGAAAGACTTGCCCGTTGTGGCTATTGCCCTAGCCTGGCACTAGGGTGGTGCATAGCATTTGAAAGACTTGCCCGTTGAGGCTATTGCCCTAGCGTGGCACTAGGGTCGATTGTATGATTTAAGGCTTTTAATATAAAATGTTACATGATATTGATTGCTTATGAGTAGCATGATAGAGGAGCATGATTCCTAAGTTTATCTGTGATGTGATGTTATATTAATGTTGCCTGATCATTATATAACATATGACAAACTGGAATTTCGTGCGCATGTGGTTGTGAGTGGTTCCCTTTCCCCAGCTGTAGTGGTACCCGCCGCTACGCCGAGGATGGGAAGCTTCTCACTGAGTCTGTTGGACTCACACCCTCTGTTTAAATGTTACAGATACAGGAATCGGGCAGGCTTCGACGTCCGGACAGTGATACGGACATCTATCCACTTGCACCGCATTTGTTCGCGTGGGTGGACATCTTTTGATTATTTAGTTTTCAGTATTTTGAGTTGTATATATTCTAAAGTTGTAAATGCGATGTAAATATTTACAGCTTTTGAATTATGCTATATTTAGACATGTCGGCTTCACATGTGCTTACTGATAGGATTCTGGGTGTTGGGAAAGTTTTGTTATAATTATATATATATCTGTGTATGTGAATAGGATAGGTCACACATGATGGTGTGTGATCAATATGTATATGCTTTATATATATATAGGTGTGATTTGGTACATGATGGATGTAAGATATAAATCCCTGCATGTGAATAGGATAGATTACATGTATTGAGGCGTGTAATCACTATGTATACTTAACTGTGAGTGTGGGTGTACATGTGTGGTTATGACAGGTTATATGTATATTGTGTGTGAATAGGATAGATCATTCCCTTGGGGTTTGATCACTATGTATATATAATTATGTGTGAATGTCCTGAGTGTATGGATGTATATATACATGAAATGGGCTGAAGCGGCATTGAGCGCCGTGGATTGCAGGTTATCTAGGCCACCAATGATGGTGTGGCCACTATATACACTATGTGAATATTGAATGATGAATGTATATAAGGGTAGATAATTTATGATTACAGGTAAGGCTTACGGGTTTAGAGGCTAAATTCTATTCCCGTGCCGGTCACGGATTCCCGGAATCGGGGTCGTGACATTTTTTATTTTTTAATCTGTTTTCACGCATAAGTGTTTCGAAAACGTAATATTCATTTTTATTTTTTTTTAAAGAGTTTTGGCCGATGAGTGTTTCGATAACTTGATATTCATTTTTATTTTTCTTAATCAGTTTTCGCCGATAAGTGTTTCGAAAACATGATATTCATTTTTCCATATTTAATTAGTTTTCACCGATGAGTGTTTTTGTAATACCCGGGAATATTTTAACTAGCATCGGAAATTAAATTAAATTAATTAATTTTGGAAAGTGAAAAATGAGATAAAAATACACATCATTCTAATACATATTTTTTTAAAATACAAAATTAGAGTGAATCCTAATTTTGTTATATATTTCTTTTCCTATTTGTTTTTATATATCAGAATTTTTTTTATTTTATTAAGTGATAAGTATATATATTTATTTATTATATATAAATATATATTATATAAGGAGGAAAAGAAACCAGATTGTCTTTTTAAGTGATATATATATATATGTATATATATTAATTTAATATATATACATATATGTAATAAGAAAGATATAAGGAAAAGAAAGGAGAAGGATGGCGTGAGGAGACGCACGCAGGAGAGAACACGGAGAGGAGGGCTGAGACGCGCACGGACGGGGAAGGAGCAACGTCAACGAAAAACGCGGTGGTGGCCGGACGTACGCGAGACGGTGGTGGCCGGAGTCGTGTCCACCGGAGCCGTAGTCGCCTCCGTTGTGCTAGAGAGTGAGAGAGTGCGGGCTAGAGAGAGAAACAAGAGGGAGAAAGCTTTCTCGCCGGAAAACGCCGTCTCTTCACCGGGGAAGGTAGCTGGGAGTCTCCTCTACTCCATATCGTCCTTCTAACCGGCTGAATCGAGGTGAGAAGTCCCGAAACTCTCAAACCCCAATTTTATCAATTTTAGGGATTTTTGGAAAGACCCCAATTGATTCAATCTGAGTGTTCTGGGTCCTAAATTGAAGTATATGCATGTTAGGAAGTGAGTTGGAAGCTTAGGAACTGGAACCAAAGTGATGGAATTCATCCGGGTTGGAAAAAGTGTAGGAAAATGTGGTTGTTAAGGTTTAAGGGTGTTGTGGAATGATTTGGGGTGCATTGAAAGGTTGAATGATAATTATATAATTATTAAAAATTATTGGAATGTACGAGGGATTAAAACCCAAGTAATTCCCGTCTCACCCGAAACCTGGTTCGGGGAAAAAGAGACACTTTTCTAATTTTACGCGTATTCGGGTATGTGTATTCATGTGTAGGTGAAGTGTTCAAGGTTAATTTGATAAATGCAAAGCTTGGACAAGTAGGATTTATGATTCTCTTGAGCCGTAAATTCAAGACTTGGGCAATGGAAGTTCATACGGACACATAGAGGTGGAATTGGGTAACCTTGCATTCCCAAGTCAAAGCTTTCGAATAGTGTGATTAAGAAAGGGCTGAACACGAATAGAAGCATGCTAGGTGTTCCGAAAACTAGTTGAGGGCATTCGAAGCCAACAACTAGTCTATGGAATTAATTATAAAGAACATGAGCATTAGCGTTACATGTACACGATAGTGGTTGAAATTGCAAGTTTCTGAATCTCTCAAGTATATGTGTATAGGGCACCATACTGTGAGTGGACTTTCGGGCGCACCGAGAGCCGATCAGAGGGGCCAACCAGGTGAGGGGCTTTCCTATCCTTGCACTATAGGGTTAACTGCGGATATGGATATATGGTTTGCCTCCTTGCCTATTTGTAGGAATGACATGTTAGATAACATGCTATTGTTGTTCCTAAATTATAATATATGTGATAACGTGCTGTATGTGTATATGTGAACTGTAAAAGCAATGGTGGCTAAAGGAGCCTTATATGGAAAGAAGGTCCTCGGGACCTATACGATATCGAGGGTAGGATCGAGTCTATTTTATTTGTGAGGGTCTTGTGGTACTAGAGACAAACCTCATTGATTATTATCTGAAAGGTGTGGTTTTGTATGTAAGTCCTTAAAGAGAATAAACCTAGGTGGCTTTGTTCTGAATCAAGAGTTCGAATTAGAAACCACTTGGAAATCTAGATTTGCCTAAGAAGAAGTAAAATGAACAAGTAGTGGTCCATAGAGGTCATTTATGGTACAAGGTGGGAACCGAGTCTATCACGGGTGGTCCGGGTAGATTGAGTCTCTTGTCTTGAGTCAAACTCATAGAGATACAAGTATTTGAGTACACCACATTGTGACTATTGCCTTGGGTAAACCGAGGTCAGATGAGTCGCCGGTTATGCTCCAAGTGAAGTCTTGGAGTCAGATTATTGTTCCAAGTATAGTCTTGGGACCAGGGGTTCCTAGAATGATCAACTAGGTTCCCATATTGCTCACGTGAGATATTGCCTTCGGGCCAGATTCTCTCCTAACGGAGATATTGCCTTCGGGCTAGTTTATGATTACGGTTGATTGAATACGGGTGACCACTTGGAATTATATGTTAAACTATGATATGATGTATGTGTGAATTTAAATGTATGTAAATCCATGCTTTAAATTCTTTATTGTGAATATGACATCAGCTAATTGCCTGACCACTTAATATATGAAAATTTAAACCGTTATATGCGTATGTGTTTGTGATTGGCTCCTCTTCCCCAGTTGTAGTGGTGCCCGCTACTACACCAGGGATGGGAAAGCCTCTCAGTGAGTCTAGTTGACTCACCCCAATTTTAAATGTTACAGACACAGGTGGTATAGGCATCGGGAGCGCTTCCACTTCATCTCAGGGAGGCGGACATACTTAGACATCGCACACATTGTTCGCGTGGGTAGTACTATTATATGTATTTTGACAGGATATATATGTATATGATTCATTTTGGTATAGCATTGTTTTGTACAGTTGCTATATGCATATATGTATATGTCACGCTCTAGAATTGTCGGCTTCATACAGGTTAAAGATTGGTCTTGTGGTTGGGATTATAGGTTGTGATATGATGAATATCATGTGTGTATATATATATGAATGTGACTTCTGCATGCGAATAGGATAGATCACACGCACTGAGCGTGTGGTCAATAGGTAAATTTATATATATGTGTGACTGAACACTTGATTGCGTGAAAATACGGCTTCCGCATGTGAATAGGATAGGTCACACGCATTGAGGCGTGTGATCAATATGTATATTTTATGCAGGTGTGTGATTGAATATATATGCTTGACTGTACACAGGGATTCTGCATGTGAATAGGATAGATCACCCGCCCATAAGCACGTGATCAATATGTATATTATATGTACGTGTGATTGATTATGTGTATATGTATAAACTGAAGCGGCGTTGAGCGAGCCGTGGATTGCGTGCTATTTAGGTCACCGGATAGGGATGACCATATATGCTATATATTGTTTGTAATAGAGATGGGTAGTTATGCATATATAAGAATGTCAATAAGGAATTAGAGGCTTACGAGATACGAGAAATCCTACCTCCGGTGCCGGTCACGGACGTCCGATAGGGGGTCGTGACAGTTTCGAAAACTTTATATTCATTTTTTTTAATCAGTTTTCGCCGATGAGTGTTTCGAAAACTTGATATTCATTTTTATTTTTTTAATCAATTTTCGTCGATGAGTGTTTCGAAAACTTGATATTCATTTTTCTTTTCTTTTTTTATCAATTTTCGCCGATGAATGTTTCGAAAACTTGATATTCTTTTTCTATTTTTAATAAGTTTTCGCCGATGAGTGTTTCGAAAATTTTATATTCATTTTTATTTTTTTTAATCAATTTTCGCAGATAAGTGTTTCGAAAACTTGATATTTATTTTTCCTTTTTTTAATCAGTTTTCGCCGATGAGTGTTTTGAAAACTTCATAGTCATTTTAATTTTTTTAATTAGTTTTCGCCGATGAGCGTTTTGAAAACTTGATATTCATTTTTCTTTTTTTAATCAATTTTCGCCGATACGTGTTTCGAAAACGTGATATTCATTTTTCTTTATTTAATTAGTTTTCACCGATGAGTGTTTCGAAAACTTGATATTCACATTTCTTTTTTTAATCAATTTTCGCCGATGAGTGTTATGAAAACTTGATATTCATTTTTGTTTTCTTAATCGGTTTACGCCGATGAATGTTTTCGAAAACTTGATATTCATTTTTCTTTTTTTAATCAGTTTTCGCCGATAAATGTTTTGAAAACTTGATATTCATTTTTCTTTTTTTTAATCAGTTTTCGCCGATGAGTGTTTCGAAAACTTGATATTTATTTTTCTTTTTTTTAATCAGTTTTCGCCGATGAGTGTTTCGAAAACTTGATAATCATTTTTCATTTTTTAATCAGTTTTCGCCGATGAGAGTTTCGAAAACGTAATATTCATTTTTCTTTCTTTTAAATATTTTTCGCTGATGAGTGTTTCGAAAACTTGATATTCATTTTTCTTTTTCTTAATCAGTTTTCGCCGATGATTGTTTCAAAAACGTGATATTCATTTTTCTTTATTTAATTAGTTTTCACCGATGAGTGTTTCGAAAACTTGATATTCATTTTTCTTTTTTTAATCAGTTTTCGTCGATGAGTGTTCTTAAAACTTGATATTCATTTTCTTTTTTTTAATCATTTTTCGCCGATGAGTGTTTCGAAAATGTGATATTCATTTTTATTTTTTTTTAATCTTTTTTCGCCGAAGAGTGTTTCGAAAACTTCATATTCATTTTTCTATTTTTTTATCAGTTTTCGCCGATGAGTGTTTCAAAAACTTGATATTTATTTTTCTTTTTTTAATCAGTTTTCGCCGATAAGTATTTCGAAAACGTGATATTCATTTTTCTTTATTTAATTAGTTTTCACCGATGAGTGTTTCGAAAATTTGATATACATTTTTCTTTTTTAATCAGTTTTCGCCAATGAGTGTTTCGAAAACTTGATATTCTTTTTCTATTTTTAATCAGTTTTCGCCGATGAGTGTTTCGAAAACTTTATATTAATTTTTATTTTTTTAATCAGTTTTCGCCGATGAGTGTTTCGAAAACTTCATATTCATTTTTATTTTTTTAATTAGTTTTCGCCGATGGGCATTTTGAAAACTTGATATTCATTTTTCTTTTTTTAATCAGTTTTCGCCGATGAGTGTTTCGAAAACGTGATATTCTTTTTTCTTTATTTAATTAGTTTTCACCGGTGAGTGTTTCGAAAACATGATATTCACTTTTCTTTTTTAAATCAGTTTTCGCCGATGAGTGTTCTGAAAACTTGATATTTATTTTTCTTTTTTTTAATCAGTTTTCGCCGATGAGTGTTTCGAAAACGTGATATTCATTTTTCTTTTTTTAATCTTTTTTCGCCGATGAGTGTTTCAAAAACTTGATATTCATTTTTATGTTTTTTTATCAGTTTTCGCCGATAAGTGTTTCAGAAACTTAATATTTATTTTTCTTTATTTTAATTAGTTTACCCCGATGAGTGTTTTGAAACCTTGATATTCATTTTTCTTTTTTTTAATCAGTTCTCGTCGATGAGTGCTTCGAAAACATAATATTTATTTTTCTTTTTTTTAATCAGTTTTCGCCGATGAGTGTTTCCAAATCTTGATAGTTATTTTTCATTTTTTAATCTGTTTTCGCTGATGAGTGTTTCAAAAACGTAGTATTCATTTTTATTTTTTTTAAACAGTTTTCGACGATGAGTGATTCGATAACTTGATATTCATTTTTGTTTTTCTTAATCAGTTTTCGCCGATAAGTGTTTTCGGAAACGTGATATTGATTTGTCTTTATTTATTTAGTTTTCACCGATGAGTATTTCGAAAACTTGATATTCATTTTTCTTTTTTAATCAGTTTTCGCCGATGAGTGTTTCGAAAACTTGATATTCATTTTTTTTAATCAGTTTTCGTCGATGAGTGTTTCGAAAACTTGATATTCATTTTTTTCTTTTTTTTTTATCAATTTTCGCCTATGAATGTTTCGAAATCTTGATATTCTTTTTCTATTTTTAATTAGTTTTCGCCGATGAGTGTTTCGAAAATTTATATTCATTTTTATTTTTTTTAATCAATTTTCGCCGATGAGTGTTTCGAAAAATTGATATTTATTTTTCCTTTTTTTAATAAGTTTTCATCGATGAGTGTTCCGTAAACTTCATAGTCATTTTTATTTTTTTAATTTGTTTTCGCCGATGGGCATTATGAAAACTTGATATTCATTTTTCTTTTTTTAATCAGTTTTCGCCGATGAGTGTTTCGAAAACGTGATATTCATTTTTCTTTATTTAATTAGTTTTCACCGATGAGTGTTTTGAAAACTTGATATTCAGTTTTCTTTTTTTAATCAGTTTTCGCCGATGAGTGTTCTGAAAACTTGAGATTCATTTTTCTTTTTTTAATCAGTTTTCGCCGATAAGTGTTTTCGAAAACTTGATATTCATTTTTCTTTTTTTAATCAGTTTTTGCCGATGAGTGTTCTGAAAACTTAATATTCATTTTTCTTTTTTTAATCAGTTTTCGCCGATGAGTGTTTCGAAAAATTGATATTTATTTTCCTTTTTTTTAATCAGTTTTCGCCGATGAGTGTTTCGAAAACTTGATAGTCATTTTTCGTTTTTTATTCAGTTTTCGCCGATGAGTGTTTCAAAAACATAATATTCATTTTTCTTTTCTTCAAATAGTTTTCGCAGATGAGTGTTTCGAAAACTTGATATTCATTTTTCTTTTTCTTAATCAGTTTTGGGCGATGAGTGTTTCAAGAACTTGATATTTATTTTTCTCTTTTTTAATCAGTTTTCGCCGATGAGTGTTTCGGAAACTTGATATTCATTTTTCTTTCTTTAATCAGTTTTCGCCGATGAGTGTTTCGAAAACTTGATATTCATTTTTATTTTTTTAATTAGTTTTCGCCGATTAACGTTTCAAAAACTTGATATTCATTTATCTTTATTTAATTAGTTTTCACCGAAGAGTGTTTCGAAAACTTGATATTCATTTTTCTTTTTTTTAATCAGTTTTCTCCGATGAGTATGTTGAAATCTTGATATTCATTTTTCCTTTTTTAATCATTTTTCCCCGATGACTGTTTCAAAAACTTGATATTCATTTCTATTATTTTTTAATCAGTTTTCGTCGATGAGTGTTTCGAAAACTTGATATTCATTTTTCTTTTTTTAATCAGTTTTCGCCGATGAGTGTTTCGAAAACTTGATATTCATTTTTTTTATTAAATTTTCGTCGACGAGTGTTTCGAAAACTTAATATTATTTTTCTATTTTTAATCAGTTTTCGCCGATGAGTGTTTCGAAAATTTTATATTCATTTTTTAATCAGTTTTCGCCGATAAGTGTTTCTAAAACTTGATATTTATTTTTCTTTTTTTAATAAATTTTCGCCGATTAGTGTTTCGAAACCTGATAGTCATTTTTCATTTTTTAATCATTTTTTGCCGATGAATGTTTCGAAAACGTAATATTCATTTTTCTTTTCTTTTTTTTAAATAGTTTTTGTCGATGAGTGTTTCGAAAACGTGATATTCATTTTTCTTTTTGTAATACCCCAGATAAATTTTCGAGGATTAAAGAATGATTTATTTAAAAATTTTGGGGAAAGTTATGAAAGTTAAAAGAAACCGGAAAGGGAATTTTTAATAAAGATTATAATACCGAGAAGATTTTTTGAGGGTTAATATATATTAGTTATTAAATAAAATAAAGGAAAGAAAATAAAAAGGGAAAAAGAGAGAGGGGTAGTGTTACGGGGAAAGAAGCAGGGAAGGAAGAAAAAGAGAAGGAAAGGAGAGAGAGGGAGAGCTAGGGCTTGGAGGTGGGAGGAGATCCGGCGGGAATCTCGCCGGAGTTGGAGGAGGAGCCGGAGATCATCCTTGTCATCTTCCTTGTCTCAATCTCTCGAGTTAAGGTTGGTACAACGCGCGATTCTCTCCAAGTTCTCATTTTCTTCATTTTTCTTCACTCTTTTGGAATTGAGTTGAAAATCCGAGTTTGGCCGGATTTGAGGGTAGAATAATGTTTCTAAAGTGTTCTTGAACAGTCATCGGGGTTAGGATTTGAGGCTAGATCATTGAATTTGGCCGGTTTCGAAGTTGGAAGAGTTTGGGGTTTATAAAACCCATTTTTCTCAATTTCGAACAATCAACGATTCGGCGACGAATCGGAGTTGGATTTGAGTTGTAGGACTTCCTAAATATAGTATATATGTAGGAGAACAAGACCAGTGAAAAGTGGAATCGAAGCCGGATCGGAAGATGGCCGAAAAGGCGGCCGAAACCAACCACAGCACAGCAAAAACGCTGTTGTGCTGCAAACCGGCCCTACAGCGCCCAAACCGGCGCAGCTGTGATGGTTGGCTAAGGGCCACCAAGGCAGCACCTTGGCACCGCAGCGCCCGGTCCCTGCCTGGCTTGCCCCAACCCCATTTTTAGGGCGAATTAAGACCTCCAAACCCCCTCTCTTCAATCCTAAACACCCTAGAACACTCCTAAACATGTTTTTGAGAATTAATTCACTTTTTGAGGATTAAATCATTCTAAGTACCTTCTTGTTTCTCAAGGATGGAAACTTGCGGAACAAATTAGGTCTAACTTTGTGAATTGCAACCTTATCCCTTCACAACCTTCAGGAAACCTTTAGAAACAAGATTTCTTAGAACCCAAGTAGAAACACAAGTTGATTTAAAATGCTTAGACCTTCCTAAAATTAGGATCCCATCCAACCAAGCTAGATAAGCTTTCTTAGATGCGAATACAAGGTAGATAGAGGTCTAGTACTCAAATCCATGTATGCGAGTAAGTCAAGTGTCCGAGGAAGGATACACATAAGTCGGGATAAAGAAGTCCAATAAGACCAAGAGCTTGACTCTGTGGCAACCATGGACTACACGTGAGAGTAATGGAGAGATAATTAACAAGTTAAGCTAAGTAATAACCTTAATGAAGTAAATGTTGTTCTTATAGAAACAACGGCACACGATTGAGTGCAAGAAAAACTCCGAGGAGACTTAATTTATAGGAGAGGATTGCATGGAATGTTGGCGAAGGTGAGGGTTCTTCCATCTCTGCTCCTAGAGTTGTATGCTTATGTGGATTACATGAGTGTGTATATTCTCGGCTTGTCTGGTATGTGTTAGCTAGAGGTATAGAATGTTAAAAGAATAAAGGAACTAGAAAATAGGTTGTGGAAAGTAGCTTAGATAGGAAGACATAGGAGTAGAGAGTAACCGTTTGCTATGATTGGTGTGTTACAAATCCAACTCATACACTTCGGAGGCGTGATGAGTATTTTATTAAATCTTTTCCACGACGGTGGCAAGAGTCCTTGTACAGAAGGGCTAAACTTTTTTTTGAAAACTCGTCACGACGGTGACTTAAATTATAATCATGCAAAGGGAGTTATTGGTGGGTTTCAGATTTGGTTATGCTAGCAATGTGAGACATTGACTAGAACAACGTCAGATGGCACTTGAGACCGCAGTTTTTATAATAACCATAATGATGGTCATTGCCCTATCCTGGCAATAGGGTCAGAAAGGTTTTATATTGCTATGACGATAGCTTGAGGCTCAGAGAGTGCATCTGGACGGGTATATGAGTTATCTCCTGTTGAGGAAACTTGTACATATTAATAAGGAGAGGAATTGTTGATCCTTCGGGAAAGATACAAAGAATCCTATTAATATGTGAGAATAAGGTAAGGAGACACGGGAGGAACCTACGGATGAACCGTGAGCCTAACCAAGTAAAAGAGAAATCATTCTGTGGAGTTGGTCCAGTGTGTGTCACTGGCCATGCTTCGAGACGTCGTGTCGTGCCCGCCATGTGACCTGGTTGGGTAATGGACGAGTGCGCTCAAGCTATTGCCCCGTAGTTAGGGGTCAGGACATGCCACTTGGTGGCTATGCGTTAGTTGTTTGATAGATAGAAATTGATTGTGTTTGTTTAATAGAATTGTCACGAGGTGACCAATACCCAAGTGAATGGGTTAAGTATTGTTTGAGAAACAGAATTGTCACGAGGTGACCAGTACCCAAGTGAATGGGTTAAGTAGATGTATGTTTAGCATCTGTGTGTATGTACAAATTATTTGTGTTTGCATATAATTGTTGATTGTGCAGTGTAGTGGTAACGTACAGGATTACGTCACCACACGTCTTGTTTGAATCAGACATGCTGAAACGTGAGAAGACCGGTAGGTAAAAGCCGGCACTATATGTTATATGTTTACTTGCTGATTGATGACGTGGAATAAACTGCTGCATGTTTACAGTTATTAAATGCATGTCAGTGTTTGGGTGAAATTTCTGTTGTTGTGTGATCACCAAGAATGTATGCTAACAACAGTAACTAGTTGTTTTTGCATGTGGTTGTGTATGACTCCCAAACCCAGTGCTATGGTACCCACCTTGCGCCGGGGATGGGAGAGTCCTCACTGAGTCGCATGGTTAAGACTCACAGCTCATTTTTACTACACAGAGACAGATTAAGTACAGGTGGAAGAAGTCTCGGTGGAACGAGGGACAAGCAAAACTTTCCAAGACCCACAACCTGTTCATGTGGGTGAATAAATTGTAACTGTAATTTAATTTACTTTATTATTGTATCATAAAGTAAAGGGTAGACGTACCCAATTAGATTGTATTACTAAATCTAGAACTGTCAGCTTCACACACCTTAAAGATCAAGATTAATTATACTGCGATACAGGGCAAATTTGTTTTCAAAAAATATATATATACATATATCTGTTGCATGTGAATAGGATAGGCAGCATCTTCGGATGTGTAGCCAGTATACAAGTTATATATATATTATGTGTGTTTTCCTATATCTATATCCTGAAGCGGCACTGGACGTGGATTTGCTTGTCTAGAATAGGCCACCATTTCGGTGTAGCCATGGTATTATACTGCATGTGGATGTATTTTCAATAATAGATATTCTGTCAATCAGGTGATAAGGCTTACAGGCATAGGGATATTCCCTCTGTCTGTGCCGGTCACGATCCTCTAAACGGTGGTCGTGACAAACTTGGTATCAGAGCCTGGTTGTTCTTTAAGGGTTTGATAACTAGTAGTCTCGGGTGTCAGTCGGGCTATCCATTATGAATCTGGACGTAACGGTGATTCCGACGGGCACTTGTGAGGTTGTTCAAGATGTTGAGTCATAAATTCTTTCGAGTCATCGCTTGAGGCATAGAATTTGTATGTGAAATTCTATGCAAAACATATAACCTGTACAGTACACAAGTGCCGATGAGCACTAAGTCGTAAGGTGGGGTGACAGTGACCTCGGGAACCTTAGGACGCCATAATAGGGAAAGGAGACATCCATGGAGGATGCTACCTAGACACAGACACATTTGGTTGAATTGTAGGCAGGAATGCGCTACAATGTGTGATTGTTTTGCAGGTGTTAAATGAGACGATGCGTCTGCTCTGTTAGCGGCGCATTGTGTGTTATGGTATAGGCACAAGTTGTTTGATTATAGCATGAAATGCAAGTAGAATAGAAATATGCAGTGAATGGTAGTTTATACTAGGAATGGTTTGTAGAGTGAAAGAAAAGACACGCTTGGCGTGTAGAAAAGAAAGTAAGCCCATGGGGCGATTGAAATGGAATGTTTATAGACAAGAATAAACAGGGCTAGGGGGCATGAGACCGACAGGATGATGGCCACGTGAATGGGTCACGACCGTGCGATATGCTATGGCTGAAGGAAGTGAGTTGTCCTTCCTAGAAAGTAAACAGAAAAGAGGTGGTGTATGCTACAATATAGAAGTAGAAGTCTACGGACTAGAAAAATCAGGATACGGTATATGGAAGGGAAAAGTGGCCGAACCATATGCCGTAGAGATAGATGTTAAGAAGTATAGGCGTATGTAAACGCGTAGAACGTGACCATATGCTGAGCAGGAAACAGAGTAAATGGTAAGGCACAGGGAAGGAGTCTAGTCCAACCCTGCGCCCGATCCATGAATTGCTAGTTCCTTAAGCAAACAAGGGGGAAAAAAAGGGATTAAGCCCAACCAAACTCTCTTGGATTGCTCAAGGAAGAGCATAAAGAATAGGATATTGATCACTTGAGAAATTTTTGTAAAAATCTTTTTGGTCTTTCCGGATGAGAGATTCTGAAAGACCCTTAAACTTTTCTTGAAAATACTAGGGATAACCATTGGAAGGAAAATTTTTCATGAAAACTCTTTCTCAATTTGTGTCATTCCAATTGGTTAAACCCTAACCATTTACGAAAACCTTAGGTGTCATTTTCTAAGAAATAAACTTGAATTAATTTTTAAAATCCCCAGGGTGCCTAAGAAAACTAACTCATGTGACCAATACCCTACTAAACAATAGTCCTTTTACAGGTAAGCTGTATAAGGATGGTAGATGTAATTGCGAAATCACTCGCTTGGAGTGATTAAAGTTAAGTAGACATCGAAGAGCACTAGAGAGTGCTAAAGTTCCAAGGGAGTATACAGGTAAACCTAATGGTTACCAATTAAGGAGCCATAGGGTGATAATGGACCCAAAAGGATTAGATCGGAGCATGTCTAGAAGTGGAAATGGGCATAGACCTTCGAGTACCGTCTGGGGATAAGAAAATGAGTGCTATTGCGGTAAATAGCTCTCGAACGAGATAACGTGAGAGATAAACCCCAAAGGGACTCGTGGAGGCCCAAGGGGAGAGAAAGTAGACAGGGATAAGTAGTTCCATAAGGGAGGAAGAGCGGAAGCCTAGAGGACCCCATAGGATAAGAGTCAAGTAGGAGGTGGAGAACCAACTACTACCGTAAGTGTATGTGTAGTACACAGACTGTAGTGGACATAGCTAGGTAAGCTAGTTCCACGGGTTGGTGAACTGTAAATCCGTTAGTCTGAAGCCGTGTATGGGTGGAGACTGAGTGGACAAACCAAACGTATAAATGGCCATGTGGGTGCCATAAAAGGAAAATTAATCGTAAGGACGGTTAATCGAGAAGGAGAATTTAGTGAGTAACGAGTATTGAGAAATACTCGAAGAAAGAGTTACACGTAGGTACGAAATGGAAAAGAAGAAAGTGAATACAGGAATGGAGTTGGGTAAGCATCTTGGGATGCGAACAAAAAATGATAAAACAGGTATGCTACCGTTGGGGGCTACTGGAACCCAACGGGTAATACACTTGCAAGAGGTGGTATATGTTCGTGAACATATGCCCCACCGTAAGAAAGGAAAGAGTCAAACCGTGGTAGCGGATCCCGTTTGGTCATGGGGAGTAGAGCATGTCCGGAAAGGTTCATGCCGGAGTTAACAGATCAAGTATTCCAAGTAGGAATACAGAATCTAAGTGAGTTGAGGAGTCTGAGTGGGCCAAGTTGGGGTAAAAGCCAACGGAAACCCAACGAGTAGAGTTAGCATAGGATGTGCAAGTCTAGGTGGACTAACCTAAGAATGGTATAGATCCACAGTCATAGTCGTGTTAATCGAGGTCTTTGGATGTGAAGGCCGAACTGAGCCTGAGGCAGAGTAATGAATATGTTGGTAAGGAGGAGATTGGTGAGTTTCCATTATAAACAGAAATGACTACAAGTAGTAGTCAGAAAAGACTTTAAGTCAGTCAGACATGGGATATCGAAAGGGAGTAACCTGAAGTGATATTCATTTTTCTTTTTTTAATTAGTTTTCACCGATAAGTGTTTCGAACACATGATATTCACTTTTCTTTTTTTAACCAGTTTTCGCCGATGAGTGTTCTGAAAACTTGATATTCATTTTTCTTTTTTTTAATCAGTTTTCGCCGATGAGTGTTTCGAAAACATGATATTCATTTTTCTTTTTTAACCAGTTTTCGCCGATGAGTGTTTCGAAAACTTGATAGTCATTTTTCGTTTTTTAATCAGTTTTCGCCGAAAAGTGTTTCGAAAACTTGATTGTCATTTTTCGTTTTTTAATTAGTTTTCGCCGATGAGAGTGTCGAAAACGTAATATTCATTTTTCTTTATTTTAAATAGTTTTCGCCGATGAGTGTTTCGAAAACTTGATATTCATTTTTCTTTTTCTTAATCAATTTTCGCCGATGATTCTTTCGAAAACGTGATATTCATTTTTCTTTATTTAATCAGTTTTCACCGATAAATGTTTCGAAAACTTGATATTCATTTTTCTTTTTTTAATCAGTTTTCGCCGATGAGTGTTTTCGAAAACTTGATATTCATTTTACTTTTTTTTAATCAGTTTTCGCCGATGAGTGTTATGAAAACTTAATATTCATTTCTCTTTTTTTTTAATCAGTTTTCGCCGATGAGTCTTTTGAAAACTTAATATTCATTTTTCTTTTTTTTAATCACTTTTCGTGGATGAATGTTTCGAAAACTTAATACTCATTTTTCGTTTTTTAATCAGTTTTCGCCGATGAGTGTTTCGAAAACACAAAATTCTTTTTTCTTTTTTTTTTTAAAAATAGTTTTCGCCGATGAGTGTTTCGAAAACCTGATATTCATTTTTATTTTTCTTAATCAGTTTTTGCCGATGAGTGTTTCGAAAACGTGATATCATTTTTCTTTATTTAATTAGTTTTCACCGATAAATGTTTCGAAAACTTGATATTCATTTTCTTTTTTTATCAGTTTTCGCCGATGAGTGTTCTGAAAACTTGATATTCATTTTTCTTTTTTTAATCAGTTTTCGCCGATGAGTGTTTTGAAAACTTGATATTCATTTTTCTTTTCTTAATCATTTTTCACCGATGAATGTTTCGAAAACTTGATATTCATTTTCCTTTTTTTAATCAGTTTTCACGGATCAGTGTTTCGCATACTTGATATTCATTTTCCTTTTTTAATCAGTTTTCGCCAATGAGTGTTTCGAAAACTTTATATTCATTTTTATTTTTTTAATTAGTTTTCGTCGATAAGTGTTTCGAAAACTAGATATTCATTTTTCTTTTTTTAGTAAGTTTTCGCTCATGAGTGTTTCGAAAATGAATATTCATTTTTCTTTTTTTTTAATCAGTCTTGGCCGATGAGTGTTTTGAAAACTTGATATTCATTTTTCTTTTTTAATCATTTCACCGAAGAGTGTTTCGAAAACTTGATAGTCATTTTTCATTTTTTAATCAATTTTCGCCGATGAGTCTTTCGAAAACATAATATTCATTTTTCTTTTTTTTTAAAAGTTTTCGGCAATGAGTGTTTCGAAAACTGGATATTCATTTTTCTTTTTTCAGTAAGTTTTCGCTGATGAGTATTTCGAAAACTTGATATTCATTTTTCTTTCTTTAATCAGTTTTCGCCGATTAGTGTTTTCAAAAACTTGACATTGATTTTTCTTTTTTTAATCAGTTTTCGCCGATGATTGTTCTGAAAACATGATATTCATTTTTATCTTTTTTTAATCAATTTTCATCGATGAGTGTTTCGAAAACTTGATATTCATTTTCCTTTTTTAATCAGTTTTCACTGATGAGTGTTTCAAAAACTTGATATTCATTTTTATTTTTTTTAATCAGTTTTCATCGATGAGTGTTTCGAAAACTTGATATTCATTTTTCTTTTTTTAATCAGCTTTCGCCGATGAAAGTTTCGAAAACTTTTTATTCATTTTTATTTTTTTAATCAGTTTTCGTCGATGAGTATTTTCGAAAACTTGATATTCTTTTTTCTTTTTTTAATCAATTTTCGTCGATGAGTGTTCTGAAAACATAATATTCGTTTTTATTTTTTTTAATCAGTTTTCGCCGATGAGTGTTTCGAAAACTTGATATTTATTTTTCTTTTTTAATCAGTTTTCGCCGATGATTGTTCTGAAAACATGATATTCATTTTTCTCTTTTTTTAATCAATTTTCACCGATGAGTGTTTCGAAAACTTGATATTCTTTTTCTATTTTTAATCAGTTTTCGTCGATGAGTGTTTCGAAAACTTGATATTCATTTTTTAATCAATTTTCGCCGATTAGTATTTCGAAAACTTGATATTCTTTTTCTATTTTTAATCAGTTTTCGCCGATGAGTGTTTTGAAAACTTTATATTCATTTTTATTTTTTTAATCAGTTTTCGTCGATGAGTGTTTTCGAAAACTTGATATTCATTTTTCTTTTTTTAATCCGTTTTCGCCGATTAGTGTTCTGAAAACTTGATATTCATTTTTCTCTTTTTTTAATCAATTTTCACCGATGGGTGTTTTGAAAACTTGATATTCTTTTTCTATTTTTAATCTGTTTTCGCCGATGAGTGTTTCGAAAACTTGATAGCCATTTTTCGTTTTTTAATCAGTTTTCGCCGATGAGTATTTGGAAAACATAATATTCATTTTTATTTTTTTTAAATAGTTTTCGCCGATGATTGTTTCGAAAACTGGATATTCGTTTTTCTTTTTTTAATCTGTTTTCGCCGATTAGTGTTTTCGAAAACTTGATATTCATTTTTCTTTTTTTAATCAGTTTTCGCCGATGAGTGTTCTGAAAACTTGATATTCATTTTTCTCTTTTTTTTATTCAGTTTTCGCCGATGAGTGTTTTGAAAACTTGATATTCATTTTTCTTTTTTTAATCAGTTTTTGTCGATGAGTGCTTCGAAAAATTAATATTTATTTTTCTTTTTTTAATCAATTTTCGCCGATGTGTGTTTTCAAAACTTGATAGTCATTTTTCATTTTTTGATCTGTTTTCGCTGATGAGTGTTTCAAAAACGTAATATTCATTTTTATTTTTTTTAAACAGTTTTCGCCGATGAGTGTTTCAATAACTTGATATTCATTTTTCTTTTTTTTTAATCAGTTTTCTCCGATGAGTGTTTCGAAAACTTGATTGTCATTTTTGGTTTTTTAATCAGTTTTCGCCGAATATTATTTCGAGAACATAATATTCATTTTTCTTTTTTTTTTTAAATAGTTTTCGCCGATGAGTGTTTCGAAAACTGGATATTCATTTTTCTTTTTTCAATAAGTTTTTGCTGATGTGTATTTCGAAAACTTGATATTCATTTTTCTTTTTTTAATCAGTTTTCGTCGATTAGTGTTTTCGAAAACTTGATATTCATTTTTTTTAATCAGTTTTCGCCGATGAGTGTTCTGAAAACTTGATATTCAGTTTTCTCTTTTTTAATTACAATTACACTTTATTCACCCACATGAACAAGTTATGGGTCTTGGGAAATGTTGCTCAACCCTCGTTCCACCGAGACTTCTTCCACCTGTACTTAACATGTCCCTTTGTTGTAAAAATGAGGTGTGAGTCTTAACCACGCGACTCAGTGAGAACTCTCCCATCCCTGGCGCAAGGCAGGTACCATGGCACTGGGATTGGGAGTCATACACAACCACATGGAAAAACAACTGGTTACTATTAATAAACATACATTCTTGGCGACCACACAACAACAGATATCTCATCCAACCACTCACATGCATTTAACAGATACAAGCATGCAGTAGTTTATTCCAAGTCATCAATCAGCAATTAAACACGTAACATATAGTGCCGACTTTTACTTACCGGTCTTCTCATGTTTCAGCATGTCTGAATCAAACAAGACGTGTGGTGACGTAATCCTATACGTTACCACTACGCTGCACAATTAGCAATTATATGCAAACACGGACAATTTGTACATACACACAGATGCTAAACATACATCTACTTAATCTCCCCAACTCTGGGGTATCTACTAGCCACTACGTGGCTTTCCCACTTCGAACCCTTGCGCTCGGGTTACTGGCCACCAAGTGGCAAAACATACTTAACACATTCACTTGGGTACTGGTCACCTTGTGACAATTCTGTTAATCAAACACAATCAACTTCTATCTATCAAACAACTAACGCATAGCCACCACGTGGCACGTCCTGACCCCTTGCTGCGGGGCAATAGCTTGAGTCCACTCGTCCATTACCCAACCAGGCCACATGGCGGGCACGGCACGACGTCTCGAAGCATGGCCACTGACACACCCTGGACCAACTCCACAGGGTGATTTCTCTTCTGCAAAATGAGGCTCATGGTTCACCCGTAGGTTCCTCCCGTGTCTCCTTATCTTGGTCTCACATATTAATAGGATTCTTTGTATCTTTCCCGAAGGATCAATAATTCCTCTCCTTATTAATATGTACAAGTATCCTCAACAGGATATAACTCATATACCCGTCCAGATGCACTCTCTGAGCCTCAAGCTATCGTCATAGCAATATAAAACCTTTCTGACCCTATTGCCAGGATAGGGCAATGACCATCGTCATGGTGATTATAAAATTGAGGTCTCAAGTGTCATCTGACGTTGTTCTAGTCGATGTCTCACATCGCTAGCATAACCAAATCTGAAACCCACCAATAACTCCCTTTGCATGATTATAATTTGAGTCACCGTCGTGACGAGTTTTCAAAATAAAAGTTTAGTCCTTCCGTACAAGGACTCTTGCCACCGTCGTGGAAAAGATTTAATAAAATACTCATCATGCCTCCGGAGTGTATGAGTCGGATTTGTAACACACCAATCATAGCAAACAATTACTCTCTACTCCAATGTCTTCATATCTAAGCTACTTTCCACAACCTATTTTCTTGTTCCTTTATTATTTTAACATTCTATACCTCTAGCTAACACATACCAGACAAGCAGAGAATGTACGTACTCATGTAATCCACATAAGCATACAACCCTAGGAGCAGAGATGGAAGAACCCTCACCTTGGCCAACCTTCCATGCAATCCCCTCCTGTAACTTTAGTCTCCTTGGAGTTCCTGTTGCACTCAATCGTGTGCCTTTGTTCCTATAAGAACAACATTTATTTCATTAAGGTTATTACTTAGCTTAACTTATTATTTATCTCTCCATTACTCTCACGTGTAGTCCATGGTTGCCACAGAGTCAAGCTCTTGGTCTTATTGGACTTCTCTATCCCGATTTATGTGTATCCTTCCTCGAACACTTGACTTACTCGCTTATAACACTCTACTTGAGTGTTTCACATACTTGGATTTGAGTATTAGATTGTATTCACATCTAAAGAAGCTTATCTAGCTTGGTTGGAAGGAATCCTAATTTTATGAAGGTCTAAGCATTTTGATCCAACTTGTGTTCCTACTTGGGTTCTAAGAAATTTAGTTTCTAAACCCCAATATACCTTTGATTTATCCTACTTAAGGTTTACTAAATATTTATGAGGGAAAAATTTGAAATTTTAGAAATTGGATTTCATTGTTCCGCAAGCTTCCACTCTTGAGAAACAAGAAAGTACCTAAATTAATTCTCGATGCTTGATAGCATATTTAGAATTATTCTAGGGTGTTTAAGATTGAAAAGAAGAGGTTTGGAGCCCTCAACATCACCCTTAAAGTGTATTTGGGCAAATCGAGCAGGGACCCGACACGTTAACGTCAAGGTTCAACCTTAGTAACCTTGGGCCAGCTTTTCACGGGTCTTGTTCAGCTAATATTTCAACTATATAATTTTCAATAGGACCAATCGAAGCCTATTTACTCAAATCCAAGTCAATTCCTAAGCTATCAACAATTTCCCCAATTTGGAAATAATTATTATTTCAATAATATTAATCCAAAAGCCTATTTACTCAAATCCAAGCTCAATCCTATTTATCAACAATTTTCCACAATTTGGAAATAATTATAATTTCAACCCCAAATCCTTCCAAAATCGAATTTGGGCAAATCTGAGAATATAATCTTGATTCCTACTCCAACTAAGTGTTCAAGAACACTTTCTAGGTCTCAATCTACCCTCGAAATAACTCAATCGAAGGTCAATCGAAGAAATCCCTAAAAATGGAAAAATTGAGGGTTTAGAATAAAATTGGGGTTACCAACCTTTGATTCGATTGGTGGGAGGTGTGGAAGTTGTTGTAGTCAAACTCCGGTGGTCATTTCCGGCATCGGACCGCCCTTCTCCGGCGACCCGTGGTCCTTCCCCCTTCTCTCTCTACCTCTAGGCTCTTTCTCTCTCTTCCTTCTTCTCTCTCACGCGTCTTCCTTCTCTACCTCTTTTCTCTTTCTTTTCTTTTTGTTTCTACGGCACCTCCTCTTATATAATTAAAATAACTATAATAATTATAATAATTAAGTAAGTTAATAATAAATAAATAAATATAATTAAATATAAAATAATTAATAATAAATAAATAAATATTATAAAAAATAAATTAATTTAAATTAAATAAATAATAACAAATTTGTATTTTTAATTTAATCTCTTTCCCTATTTAATTCAGGTTTTCAATTTCTTAGGTCCCGAATTAAATCCAAAAATTATTTTCTACTTCTTTTCTTTCCCTTTTATTTTATTTTAAACTTCGAAAAATTTTCTTGGGTATTACAATCTTGAAAAAAAATTCCTTTCTAATTTCTTTTAACTTTCATTTTTTTTATAATCTTTTTAAGGTTTTAATTCCTAGCCCCGGAATAAATCATTCTTAAATCCTCGAAATTTTAAATAATTCATTCTTTAATCCAAAATTTTTTTCTGAGGTATTACATTATTCCCCCCTTAAGAAATTCGGTCCCCGAATTTCATCTCCTTCGTGGGTTTGTTGGCTTGTTGCCATCCCTTGGCTCAATTTCATTTTTGGTTTCTCTCAATGTGGAAGTTTTACCGTTTTACCCTACGGTTCATCTTTCACTCCTAGAGGCTCAAGGTCTCTATCTGGTTTCTACATATTCTTTATGTGATCGTTGGTATTTCTAATTTCGTAATTAACCGCCCCTCCGCGACGTGTTAACCGATAGACTCCATCCGTCGTCGTATCCTTCCCCGAGGATACCTAACTTTCCTTGTTTCAATTTATTTTGTGCTGCTAATTTTGCAATGGAGTGTCTGGCACGTACCACATGCCATGTTCCAATTTAGTTCTCCGAGGAGTTAGATATTGCCTTCTCTAGTGAGGCTTAGCTTGACTCAATCTGTTTGTCCGACTAAGTACTTTCGTATTGACTTCTTATATCCGTCTTGGAACACGCCAAGACACTAGCTATTTGCATAGCACACTAGGTTCTATTTCTATAGACTCTAACTGACATCAGAGTCCTCTACTACAAAACAGCTACCCTTCTGCTGGTATTCCTCCGATATATTCTTTGTAATCAGTTTTCGCCGATGTGTGTTTCGAAACAGCTACCCTAAAACTTGATATTCTTTTTTCTTTTTTTAATCAGTTTTAGTCGATGTGTGTTTCGAAAACTTGATATTCATTTTTATTTTTTAATTAGTTTTCGTCGATAAGCGTTTCGAAAACTTGATATTCATTTTTCTTAATTTAATTAGTTTTCACCGATGAGTGTTTCGAAAACTTGAAATTCATTTTCCTTTTTTAATCAGTTTTCGCCGATGAGTGTTTCGAAAACTTGATATTCATTTTTATTTTTTAATCAGTTTTCGTCGATCAGTGTTTCGAAAACTTGATATTCATTTTTCTTTTTTTAATCAGTTTTCGCCGATGAGTGTTTCGAAAACTTGACATTCATTTTTCTTTTTTTAATCAATTTTCGCCGATGAGTGTTTCGAAAACTTGATATTCTTTATATATTTTTAATCTGTTTCCAGCCATGAGTGTTTTGAAAACTTGATATTCAATTTTCTTTTTTTAATTAGTTTTCGCCGATGAGTGTTTCGAAAACTCGATATTCATTTTTCTTTTTTTATTCAATTTTCTTCGATGAGTGTTTCGAAAACTTGATATTCTTTTTCTATTTTTAATCAATTTTCGCCGATGAGTGTTTCGAAAACTTTATATTCATTTTTATTTTTTTAATTAGTTTTCGCCAATGAGTGTTTCGAAAACTTGATATTCATTTTTCTTTATTTAATTAGTTTTCATCGATGAGTGTTTCGAAGACTTGATATTCATTTTTCTTTTTTTTTAATCAGTTTTCGCCGATGAATGTTTCGAAAACTTGATATTCATTTTTCTTTATTTAATTAGCTTTCACCGATGAGTGTTTCGAAAACTTTATATTCTTTTTTCCTTTTTTAATCAATTTTCACCGATGAGTGTTTCGAAAACTTGATATTCATTTTCCTTTTTAATCAGTGTTTGCCGAAGAGTGTTTCGAAAATTTGATATTCATTTTTATTTTTTTAATCAGTTTTCGTCGATGAGTGTTTCGAAAACTTGATATTCATTTTTCTTTTTTTAATCAATTTTCGCCGATGAGTGCTTCAAAAATTTGATATTTATTTTTCTTTTTTTAAATCAGTTTTCGCCAATAAGTGTTTCGAAATCATGATATTCGTTTTTCTTTTTTTAATCAGTTTTTGCCGATGAGTGTTTCGAAAACTTGATATTCATTTTTCTTTTTTTTTATCAGTTTTCGCCGATGATGTTTTCGAAAACTTGATATTCATTTTTCTTTTTTTAATCAGTTTTTGCCGATTAGTGTTCTGAAAACTTGATATTCATTTTTCTTTTTTTTTTAATCAGTTTTCGATGATTAGTGTTGTGAAAACTTGATATTCATTTTTCTTTTTTTATTGAGTTTTCTCCAATTAGTGTTTCGAAAACGTGATATTCCTTTTTCTTTAGTTAATTAGCTTTCACCGATCAGTGTTTCGAAAACTTTATATTTATTTCTCTTTTTTTTAATTAGTTTTCGCCGATTTGTGTTTTGAAAACTTTACATTCATTTTAATTTTTTTAATTAGTTTTCGCAGATGGGCGTTTTGAAAACTTGATATTCATTTTTCTTTTTTTAATCTGTTTTCGCCGATAAGTGTTTCGAAAACGTGATATTCATTTTTCTTTATTTAATTAGTTTTCACCGATGAGTGTTTCGAAAACTTGATATTCACTTTTCTTTTTTTAACCAGTTTTCGCCGATGAGTGTTCTAAAAACTTGATATTCATTTTTCTTTTTTAATCAGTTTTCGCCGACATGTGTTTTCGAAAACTTTATATTCATTTTTATTTTTTTAATCAATTTTCGCCGATGAGTGTTTCGAAAACTTTATATTCATTTTCATTTTTTTAATCAGTTTTCGTCGATGAGTGTTTCGAAAACTTGATATTTATTTTTCCTTTTTTTAATCAGTTTTCGCCAATGAGTGTTTCGAAAACTTCATAGTCATATTTATTTTTTTAATTAGTTTTCGTCGATGGGCATTTTGAAACCTTGATATTCATTTTTCTTTTTTTAATCAGTTTTCGCCGATGAGTGTTTCGAAAACGTGATACTCATTTTTCTTTTTCTAATTAGTTTTCACCGATGAGTGTTTCGAAAACTTCATAGTCATTTTTATTTTTTTAATTATTTTCGCCGACAAGTGTTTTCGAAAACTTGATATTCATTTTTCTTTTTTTAATCAATTTTCGCCGATGAGTATTCTGAAAACTTAATATTCATTTTTCTTTTTTGTAATCAGTTTTCGCCGATGAGTGTTTTGAAAACTTGATATTCGTTTTTCTTTTTTTTCATCAGTTTTCGCTGATGAGTGTTTCGAAAACTTAATATTTATTTTTCCTTTTTTAATCAGTTTTCGCCAATGAGTGTTTCGAAAACTTCATAGTCATTTTTATTTTTTTAATAAGTTTTCGCCGATGGGCATTGTGAACACTTGATATTTATTTTTCTTTATTTAATAAGTTTTCGCCGATGAGTGTTCCGAAAACGTGATATTCATTTTTCTTTATTTAATTAGTTTTCACCGATGAGTGTTTCGAAAACTTGATATTCACTTTTCTTTTCTTTAATCAGTTTTTGTCGATGAGTGTTCTGAAAACTTGATATTCATTTTTCTTTTTTTTAATCAGCTTTCGCCGATGAGTGTTTTCGAAAACTTGATATTCATTTTTCTTTTTTTAATTAGTTTTGGCCGATGAGTGTTCTGAAAACTTAATATTCATTTTTCTTTTTCTTAATCAGTTTTCGCCGATGAGTGTTTTGAAAACTTGATATTCATTTTTCTTTTTTTTTTAATCCGTTTTCGCCAATGAGTGTGTTGAAAACTTGATATTTATTTTTCTTTTTTTTTAATCAGTTTTCGCCGATGAGTGTTTCGAAAACTTGATAGTCATTTTTCGTTTTTTAATCGGTTTTCGCCGATTAGTGTTTCGAAAACATTATATTCATTTTTCTTTTCTTTAAATAGTTTTCACAGATAAGTGTTTCAAAAACTTGATATTCATTTTTCTTTTTTTTAATTCAGTTTTCGTCGATATGTGTTTCAAAAACTTGATATTCATTTTTATTTTTTTAATTAGTTTTCGCCGATGAGCGTTTAGAAAATTTGATATTCATTTTTATTTATTTAATTAGTTTTCACCGATGAGTGTTTCAAAAACTTGATATTCATTTTTCTATTTTTTTAATCCGTTTTCGCCGATAAGTGTGTTGAAAACTTCATATTCATTTTTCTTTGTTTAATTATTTTTCACCGTTGAGTGTTTCGAAAATTTGATATTCATTTTTCTATTTTTAATAAGTTTTCAGCGATGAGTCTTCTGAAAACTTGATATTCATTTTTCTTTTTTTAATCAATTTTCGCCGATCAGTGTTTCGAAAATTTGATATTCATTTTTCTTTTTTTAATCAATTTTCGCCGATGAGATTTTCGAAAACTTGATATTCTTTTTCTATTTTTAATCAGTTTTCGGCGATGAGCCTTTTGAAAACTTGATATTCATTTTTCTTTTTTTAATCAGTTTTCGCCGATGAGTGTTTCGAAAACTTCATATTAATTTTTATTTTTTTATTCAATTTTCGTCGATGAGTGTGTCGAAAACTTGATATTCTATTTCTATTTTTAATCAGTTTTCGCCGATGAGTGTTTCGAAAACTTTATATTCATTTTTTATTTTTTTAATCAGTTTTAACCGATAAGTGTAACGAAAACTTGATATTTATTGTTCTTTTTTAAATAAGTTTTCATCGATGAGTGTTTCGAAAACTTTAAAGTCATTTTTCATTTTTTAATAATTTTTCGCCGATAAGTGTTTCGAAAACGTTATTTTCATTTTTCTTTTTTCTTTTTTAAATAGTTTTTGCCGATGAGTATTTCGAAAAAGTGATATTCATTTTTCTTTTTTTAATCTTTTTTCGCCGATGAGTGTTTCGAAAACTTGATATTCATTTTTCTGTTTTTTAATTAGTTTTCGCCGATGAGTGTCTCGAAAACTTGATATTCATTTGTCTGTTTTTTAATCAGTTTTCGCCGATTAGTGTTCCAAAAACTTGATATTTATTTTTCTTTTTTTTAATCAGTTTTCACCAAAAAGTATTTCGAAAGTTTGATATTCATATTTCTTTTTTTAATCAGTTTTCGCCGATGAGTGTTTTCGAAAACTTGATATTCATATTTCTTTTTTTAATCAGTTTTCGCTAATGAGTGTTTTCGAAAACTTGATATTCATTTTTCTTTTTTTAATCACTTTTTGCCGATGAGTGTTCTGAAAATTTGATATTCATTTTTCTTTTTTTTAATCAGTTTTTGCCGATTAGTATTTTGAAAACTTGATATTCATTTTTCTTTTTTTAATGAGTTTTCTTCGATTAGTGTTTCGAAAACGTGATATTCCTTATTCTTTATTTAATTAGATTTCACCGATTAGTGTTTCGAAAACTTTATATTCATTTTTATTTTTTTAATCAGTTTTCGCCGATTAGTGTTTCAAAAACTTGATATTCACTTTTCTTTTTTTAACCAGTTTTCGTGGATGAGTGTTTCGAAAACTTGATATTCATTTTTATTTTTTTAATCAGTTTTCGCCGACAAGTGTTTTCGAAAACTTGATATTCATTTTTCTTTTTTTAATTAGTTTTCGCCGTTAAGAGTTCTGAAAACTTCATATTCATTTTTCTTTTTTGTAATCAGTTTTCACCGATGAGTGTTTCGAAAACTTAATATTTATTTTTCCTTTTTTTAATCAGTTTTCACCGATAAGTGTTTCGAAAACTTGATATTTATTTTTCTTTTTTAAATAAGTTTTCCCCGATTAGTGTTTCGAAAACTTTATAGTCATTTTTCATTTTTTAATCATTTTTCGCCGATAAGTGTTTCGAAAACGTTATATTCATTTTTCTTTTTTTCTTTTTTAAATAGTTTTCGCTGATGAGTGTTTCGAAAACGTTATTCATTTTTCTTTTTTTAATTTTTTTTTGCCGATGAGTGTTTCGAAAACTTGATATTCATTTTTCTGTTTTTTAATCAGTTTTCGCCGATGCGTGTCTCGAAAACTTAATATTCATTTTTCTGTTTTTTAATCAGTTTTCGCCGATGAGTGTTTCAAAAACTTGATATATATTTTTCTTTTTTTAATCAGTTTTCGCCAAAAAGTGTTTCGAAAACTTGATATTCATTTTTCTTTTTTTAATCAGTTTTCGCCAATGAGTGTTTTTGAAAACTTGATATTCATTTTTTTAATCAGTTTTCGCCGATGAGTGTTTTCGAAAACTTGATATTGATTTTTCTTTTTTTAATCAGTTTTCGCCGATGACTGTTTTCGAAAACTTGATATTCATTTTTCTTTTTTTAATAAGTTTTCGCCGATTAGTGTTCTGAAAATTTGATATTTATTTTTCTTTTTTTTAATCAGTTTTCGCCGATCATTGTTTTGAAAAGTTGATATTTATTTTTCTTTTTTTAATGAGTTTTCTTCGATTAGTGTTTTGAAAACGTGATATTCCTTTTTCTTTATTTAAATAGATTTCACCGATCAGTGTTTCGAAAACTTTATATTCATTTTTCTTTTTTTAATCAGTTTTCGCCGATTAGTGTTTCAAAAACTTGATATTCACTTTTCTTTTTTTAATCAGTTTTCGCCGATTAGTGTTCTGAAAACTTAATATTCAATTTTATTTTTTTAATCAGTTTTCGCCGACAAGTGTTTTCGAAAACTTGATATTCATTTTTCTTTTTTTAATCAGTTTTCGCCGATGAGTGTTCTGAAAACTTAATATTCATTTTTCTTTTTTGTAATCAGTTTTCGCCGAAGAGTGTTTCGAAAACTTGATATTCATTTTTCTTTTTTTTTTAATCAGTTTTCGCCGATGAGTGTTTCGAAAACTTGATATTTATTTTTCTTTTTTTTTTAATCAGTTTTCGCCGATAAGTGTTTCGAAAATTTCATATTCATTTTTATTTTTTAATTAGTTTTCGCCGATGAGCGTTTCGAAAACTTGATATTCATTTTTCTTTATTTAATTAGTTTTCCCCGATTAGTGTTTCGAAAATTTGATATTCATTTTTCTTTTTTTTAATCAGTTTTCGCTGATAAGTGTGTTGAAAACTTGATATTCAATTTTCTTTTTTTAATCATTTTTCACCGATGAGTGTTTCGAAAACTTGATATTCATTTACCTTTTTTAATCACCTTTCGCCGATGAGTGTTTCGAAAACTTGATATTCATTTTTTTAATCAGTTTTCGTCGATGAGTGTTTCGAAAACTTAATTTTCATTTTTCTTTTTTTAATCAGTTTTCGCCAATAAGTGTTTCGAAAACTTGATATTCATTTTTCTTTTTTTAATCAATTTTCGCCGATGAGTGTTTCGAAAACTTGATATTCTTTTTCTATTTTTAATCAGTTTTCGGCGATGAGTGTTCAGAAAACTTGATATTCATTTCTCCTTTGTTAATCAGTTTTCGCCGATGAGTGTTTCGAAAACTTGATATTCATTTTTCTTTTTTTATTCAATTTTCGTCGATGAGTGTTTCGAAAACTTGATATTCTATTTCTATTTTTAATCAGTTTTCGCCGATGAGTGTTTCGAAAACTTTATATTCATTTTTTATTTTTTAATGAGTTTTCGCCAATAAGTGTTTCTAAAACTTGATATTTATTTTTCTTTTTTTTAATCAGTTTTCGCCGATGAGTGTTTCGAAAACTTGATATTCATTTTTCTTTTTTTAATCAGTTTTCGCCGATGAGTGTTTTCGAAAACTTGATTGTAATACCCGAGGATATTTAATTAGCATCATTGGTCTAATTTAATTAATTTATTTAAAGTTGAAAATGGACAGAAGCACACACTATGCTACTGCTTATTTTTTTAATACAAATTAGTGTAAATCCTAGTTTTATATATATATATATATATATATATATATATATATATATATATTTCTTTTTCTTATTTATTTTTTTATATACCAGATTTGTTTTTTTTAGTGATGTGTTGTGGGCTGATTTGGGATGCATTAAGAGGTTGAATAGCAATTATATAATTGTTAAAATTATTAGAATGTACGAGGGATTAAAACCCAAGTAATCACCGTTTCACCCGGAACTCGGTTCGGGGAAAAAGAGACAATTTTCTAATTTTACGCGTATCCGAATATGTGTATTCATGTGTGGGTAAAGTTTTGAAGGCTATTTTGGTAAATGGAAATCTTGGACAAGTAGGATTTATGACTCTCTTGAGCCATAAATTCAAGACTTGGGTAATGGGAATTTCATATGGACACATAGAGGTGAAATTGGGTAACCTTGCATTCCCAAATCAAGGCTTCCGAATAGTGTGATTAAGCAAGGGTTGGACACGAATAGAAGCATGCTAGGTGTTCCGAAAATTAGTTGAGGGCATTCCAAGCCAACAACTAGTCTATGGAATTAATTAGAGAGAACATGAGCATTAGCGTTACATGTACACGATAGTGGCTGAATTTCGAGTTTCTAAATCTCTCAAGTATATGTGTATAGGGCACCATACGGTGAGTGGACCTTCGGGCACACTGAGAGCCGATCAGAGGGGCCAAACAGGTGAGGGGCTTTCCTATCCTTGTCCTATAGGGTTGACTGCGGATATGGATATATGGTTTGCCTTCTTGCCTACTTGTAGGAACCGTAAATTAGATAACATGCTATTGTTGTTCCTAAATTGTAATATATGTGATAACATGTTTTATGTGTATATGTGAACTGTAAAAGCGATGGTGGCTCAAGGAGCCTTATATGGAAAGAAGGTCCTCGCGACCTATATGATATCGGGGGTAGGATCGAGTCAACTTTATTTGTGAGGGTCTTGTGGTACTAGAAACAAACCTCATTGATTATTATCTGAAAAGTGTGGTTATGTATGTAAATCCTTAAAGAAAATAAACATAGGTGACTTTGTTTTGAACCAAGAGTCCGAATTAGAAACCACTTGGAAATCTAGATTTGCCTAAGATGAAGTAAAATGAACAAGTAGTGGTCCATAGGGGTCATTTATGGTACAACGCGGGAACCGAGTCTGTCATGGATGGTCCGGGTAAATTGAGTCTCTTGTCTTGAGTTAAACTCACAGAAATACAAAGTATATGAGTACACCACATTGTGGCTATTGCCTTGGGTAAACCGAGGTCAGATGAGTCGCCGGCTATGCTCCAAGTGATGTCTTGGGGTCAGATTAATGTTCCAAGTAAAGTCTTGGGGCCAGGGGTTCCTAGAATGATCAACTAGGTTCCTATACCGCTCACGTGAGATATTGCCTTCGGGCCAGATTCTCTACTAACGGAGATACGCCTTTGGGCCAGTTTATGATTACGGTTATTTGAACATGGACATCCACATGAAGTTATATGTTAAACTGTAATATGATGAATGTATGAATTTAAGCGTATGTAAAACCATGCTTTAAATTCTTTATTGTGAATATGAGATATGCTAATTGCCTAACCACTTAATATATGGAAATTCAAAATCTGTTACATGCGTATGTGATTGTGATTGACTCCCTTCCCCCAGTTGTAGTGGTACCCGCTACTACACCAAGGATGGGAAAGCCTCTCACTGAGTCCGTTTGACTCACCCCAATGTTAAATGTTACAGATACAAGTGGTATAGGCATCGGGAGCGCTTCCACTTCATCTCAGGGAGGCGGACAGACTTAGAGACCACACGCATTGTTCGCGTGGGTAGTATTGATATATGTATTTTGTCAGGATGTATATGTATATGATTCTTTTGGTATAGCATTGTTTGTACAGTTGCTATATACATATATGTATATGTCACACTCTAGAATTGTCGGCTTCATACAGATTAAAGATTGGTCTTGTTGTTGGGGATATAGGTTATGATATGATGAATATCAGGTGTATATATATATGAATGTGACTTCCGCATGTGAATAGGATAGATCACACGCATTGAGCGTGTGGTCAATATGTAAATTTATATATATGTGTGACTGAATACTTGGTTGTGTGAAAATACGGCTTTCACATGCGAATAGGATAGATCACATGCATTGAGACGTGTGATCAATATGTAAATTATATGCAGGTGTGTGATTGAATATATATACTTGACTGTACACAGGAAATTTTGCATGTGAATAGGATAGATCACCCGCCCTGAAGCGCGTGATCAATATGTATATTATATGTACGTGTGATTGATTATGTGTATATGTATAGACTGAAGCGGCGTTGAGCGAGCCGTGGATTGCGTGCTACTTAGGTCACCGGATAGGGATGACCATATATACTATATATTGTTTGTAATAGAAATAGGTAGCTATGCATATATAAGAATGTCAATCAGGGATTAGAGGCTTACGGGATAGGAGAAATCCTACCTCCCATGTCGGTCACGGACGTCCGATAGGGGGTCGTGACATTGATATTCATTTTTCTTTTTTTAATCAGTTTTCGCCGAAGAGTGTTCTAAAAACTTGATAGTCATTTTTCTTTTTTTTTAATCAGTTTTCGCCGATGAGTGTTTCAAAAACTTGATATTTATTTTTCTTTTTTTAAATCAGTTTTCGCCGATGAGTGTTTTCGAAAACTTGATATTCATTTTTCTTTTTTTAATGAGTTTTCTCCGATTAGTGTTTCGAAAATGTGATATTCCTTTTTCTTTATTTAATTAGCTTTCACCGATCAGTGTTTCGAAAACTTTATATTTATTTTTCTTTTTTATTCAGTTTTCGCCGATGAGTGTTTCAAAAACTTGATATTCATTTTTCTTTTTTTAATCAATTTTCGCCGATGAGTGTTTCGAAAACATGATATTCATTTTTCATTTTTTAATCAGTTTTCGTCGATAAGTGTTTCGAAAACTTGATAATCATTTTTATTTTTTTAATTAGTTTTCGTCGATGAGCGTTTCGAAAACTTGATATTCATTTTTCTTTATTTAATTAGTTTTCAACGATGAGTGTTTCAGAAACTTGATATTCATTTTTCTTTATTTAATTAGTTTTCACCGATGAGTGTTTCGGAAACTTGATATTCATTTTTCTTTTTTTAATCAGTTTTCGCCGATGACTGTGTTGAAAACATGATATTTATTTTTTATTTTTTAATCATTTTTCACCAATGAGTGTTTCGAAAACTTGATATTCATTTTCCTTTTTTAATCAGTTTTCGCCGATGAGTGTTTCAAAAACTTGATATTCATTTTAATTTTTTTTAATCTGTTTTAACCGATGAGTGTTTCGAAAACTTGATATTCATTTTTCTTTTTTTAATCAGTTTTCGCCAATGAGTGTTTCAAAAATTTGATATTCATTTTTCTTTTTCTTAATCAGTTTTCGCCGATGAGTGTTTCGGAAACTTGATATTCATTTTTCTTTTTTTTTTTTTAATCAGTTTTCGCCGATGAGTGTGTTGAAAACTTGATATTCATTTTTATTTTATTAATTATTTTTCAAGGATGAGTGTTTCGAAAACTTAATATTCATTTTCCTTTTTTAATCAGTTTTCGCCGATGAGTGTTTCGAAAACGTGATATTCATTTTTATTTTTTTTAATGTTTTCGTCGATGAGTGTTTCGGAAACTTGATATTCATTTTTCTTTTTTTAATCAGTTTTCGCCGATGAGTGTTTCGAAAACTTTATATTCATGTTTATTTTTTTTTCTCAGTTTTCGCCGATGAGTGTTTCGAAAACATGATATTTATTTTTCTTTTTTTAATAAGTTTTCGCCGATGAGTGTTTCAAATACTTGATAGTCATTTTTCATTTCTTAATCATTTTTCGCCGATGAGTGTTTCGAAAACATAATATTCATTTCTCTTTTCTTTTTTTAAATAGTTTTCGCCGATGAGTGTTTCGAAAACGTGATATTTCTTTTCTAATCTTTTTTCGCTGATGAGTGTTTCGAAAACTTGATATTCATTTTTCTTTTTTTAATTACTTTTCGTCGATAAGTGTTTCGAAAATTTGATAATCATTTATATTTTTTTAATTAGTTTTCGTCGATGAGCGTTTCGAAAATTTGATATTCATTTTTCTTTATTTAATTAGTTTTCACCGATGAGTGTTTCGGAAACTTGATATTCATTTTTCTTTTTTTAATCAGTTTTCGCCGATGAATGTGTTGAAAACATGATATTCATTTTTGTTTTTTTAATCATTTTTCACCGATGAATGTTTCGAAAACTTGATATTCATTTTCCTTTTTAATCAGTTTTTGCCGATGAGTGTTTCGAAAACTTGATATTCATTTTAATTTTTGTTAATTAGTTTTCGTCGATGAGTGTTTCGAAAACTTGATATTCATTTTTCTTTTTTTAATCAGTTTTCGTCGATGAGTGTTTCGAAAACTTGATATTCATTTTTCTTCTTTTAATCAATTTTCGCTGATGAGTGTTTCGAAAATTTGATATTTATTTTTCTTTTTTTAATCAATTTTCGCCGTTGAGCGTTTCGAAAACTTGATATTCATTTTTCTTTATTTAATTAGTTTTCATCGATGGGTGTTGAAAACTTGATATTCATTTTCTTTTTTTTAATCAGTTTTCGCCGATGAGTGTGTTGAAAACTTGATATTCATTTTTCTTTTATTAATCATTTTTCAAGGATAAGTGTTTCGAAAACTTAATATTCATTTTCCTTTTTTTATCAGTTTTCGCCGATGAATGTTTCGAAAACATGATATTCATTTTTATTTTTTTTAATCAGTTTTCGTCGATGAGTGTTTCGAAAACTTGATATTCATTTTTCTTTTTTTAATCATTTTTTGCCGATGAGTGTTTCGAAAACTTTATACTCATTTTTATTTTTTTATCAGTTTTCGCCGATGAGTGTTTCGAAAATTAGATATTTATTTTTCTTTTTTTAATAAGTGTTCGCCGATGAGTGTTTCGAAAACTTGATAGTCATTTTTCATTTTTAATCATTTTTTCGCCGAATGAGTGTTTCGAAAACGTAATATTAATTTTTCTTTTCTTTTTTTTAAATAGTTTTCGCCGATGAGTGTTTCGAAAACGTGATATTCATTTTCTTTTTTTAATCTTTTTCGCTGATGATTGTTTCGAAAACTTGATATTCATTTTCTGTTTTCTAATCAGTTTTCGCCGATGAGTGTTCTGAAAACTTTATATTCATTTTTCTTTTTTTAATCAGTTTTCCGCCGATGAGTGTTTTCGAAAACTTGATATTCATTTTTCTTTTTTTAATCAGTTTTCGCCGATGAGTGTTCTGAAAACTTAATATTCATTTTTCTTTTTTTTAATCAGTTTTCGCCGATGAGTGTTTGGAAAACTTCATATTCATTTTTCTTTTTTTTTTAATCAGTTTTCTCCAATTAGTGTTTCGAAAACTTTATATTTATTTTTCTTTTTTTTAATCAGTTTTCACCGATGAGTGTTTCGAAAACTTGATATTCATTTTTCTTTATTTAATTAGTTTTCACCGAGGAGGTCGTCAGAGGGGGCCGCTGGTGGAGGAAGTCGCCGGCGGCGGTCGTCGAAGGGGCTGCCGGATGCTGGTGGAGGAGGTCACCGACAACGGTAATCGAAGGGGCTGCCGATGGAGGAAGTCATCGGCGGCGGTCGTCGAAGGGGCTGCCGGATGCCGGTAAAGGAGGTCTCCAGCGGCCGTCGTCGGAGGGGGCGAGTTAGCTAGGGAATAGCTACGGCTTAGACACGAATTTTTCCGTAGGTAATCCTATTTTTTCTTATAGTGTTTTTGTGATGGATGCTGGCCGTCGCTAAAGATGCTCGCACATGAATGTGACAGAATTCATAGACCGTCACAACTTTGTGACAGCCAATTGTCACAAATTGGTGATGCAGGATAAACGATCATAGAAGTCTGTCACCAATGTGTGACAGACACACCGTCACAAACTTGTGATGAAAAAATTTCATCACAATCCCGCCATAAGTTTGTGACGATTTTTTGCACAAATTTTTGATGCTTGCAAGCGTCACAAACGTCTGACACAATGTGTGACAGACATGCCGTCACAAACTTGTGACAAAATAAACTCATCACAAATTCGTCCTAGTTTGGTGACAGTAATACACTGTCACAAAATTTGTGACAGAGTTTCACAGTCACAAATCCGACGTTGATATGTGACGGGACAAAAAGTCTGACACAGAATCTTTTGTGACAAACAAAATGGTGACAGACCATTGATTGTCACAAATCTGTCACAAAAAATAAATTTGTGACGGGAATGCCTAAATATGTGACGGATTTGCCCGTCACAAACACCGATTCTTTTGGTAGTGCGATAAGTGTTTCGAAAACTTGATATTCATTTTTCTTTTTTTAATCAGTTTTCGCCGATAAGTGTTTTGAAAACTTGATATTCATTTTTCTTTTTTAATCAGTTTTCGCCGATTAGTGTTTTCGAAAACTTGATATTCATTTTTCTTTTTTTAATCAGTTTTCGCCGATGAGTGTTCTGAAAACTTGATAGTCATTTTTATTTTTTAATTAGTTTTTGCCGATGAGTGTTTTGAAAACTTGATATTCATTTTTTCTTTTTTAATGAGTTTTCTCTGATTAGTGTTTCGAAAACGTGATATTCCTTTTTCTTTATTTAATTAGCTTTCACCAATCAGTGTTTCGGAAACTTTATATTCATTTTTCTTTTTGATTCAGTTTTCGCCGTTTAGTGTTCTGAAAACTTGATATTCATTTTTATTTTTTTAATCAGTTTTCGCCGATGAGTGTTTTCGAAAACTTGATATTCATTTTTCTTTTTTTAATCAGTTTTCGCCGATGAGTGTTCTGAAAACTTAATATTCATTTTTCTTTTTATTTTATTAGTTTTTGCCGATGAGTGTTTTGAAAACTTGATATTCATTTTTCTTTTTTTTAATCAGTTTTCGCCGATTAGTGTTTCGAAAACTTGATATTTATTATTTTTTTTAATCAGTTTTCGTCGATGAGTGTTTCGGAAACGTAATATTCATTTTTCTTTCTTTTTTTAAATAGTTTTCGCCGGTAACTGTTTTGAAAACGTGGTATTCAATTTTCTTTTTTTAATCTTTTTTCGCCGATGAGTCTTTCGAAAACTTGATATTCATTTTTCTCTTTTTTAATCAGTTTTCGCCGATGAGTGTTTCAAAAACTTGATATTTATTTTTCTTTTTTTTAATCAGTTTTGCCGATAAGTGTTTTGAAAATTTGATATTCATTTTTCTTTTTTAATCAGTTTTCGTCGATGAGTGTTTTCGAAAACTTGATATTCATTTTTCTTTTTTTAATCTGTTTTCGCCGATGAGTGTTCTGAAAACTTGATATTCATTTTTCTTTTTTTTAATCAGTTTTCGTCGATGAGTGTTTCGAAAACTTGATATTCACTTTTCTTTTTTTAATCAGTTTTCGCTGATGAGTGTTCTGAAAACTTGATATTCATTTTTTTAATCAGTTTTCCCGGATGAGTGTTTTCGAAAAGTGATATTCATTTTTCTTTTTTTAATCAGTTTTCGCCGATGAATATTCTGAAAACTTAATATTCATTTTTCTTTTTTTAATCAGTTTTCGCCGATGAGTGTTTTGAAAACTTGATATTTATTTTTCTTTTTTTAATCAGTTTTCGCCGATGAGTGTTTCGAAAAATTGATATTTATTTTTCTTTTTTTTAATCAGTTTTCACCGATGATTGTTTCGAAAACTTGATAGTTATTTTTTCATTTTTTAATCAGTTTCGCCGATAGTGTTTCGAAAATATAATATTCAATTTTCTTTTCTTCAAATAGTTTTCGCAGATGAGTGTTTCGAAAACTTGGATATTCATTTTTGTTTTTCTTAATCAGTTTTCGCCGATTAGTGTTTCAAGAACTTGATATTTATTTTTATTTTTTTTAATCAGTTTTCGCCCATAGTGTTCCGAAAACTTGATATTCATTTTTCTTTTTTTAATCAGTTTTCGCCGATAAGTGTTTCGAAAACTTGATATTCATTTTTATTTTTTTAATTAGTTTTCGTCGATGAGTGTTTCGAAAACTTGTTATTCATTTTTCTTTTTGTAATCAATTTTTGCCGATGAGTGTTTCGAAAACTTGATATTCATTTTTCTTTTTTTAATCAATTTCACCGATGAGTGTTTCAAAAACTTGATATTCATTTTATTTTTTTTAATCAGTTTTCGTCGATGAGTGTTTCGAAAACTTGATATTCATTTTTCTTTTTTAATCAGTTTTCGCTGATGAGTGTTTCGAAAACTTGATATTCATTTTTCTTTTTTTAATCAATTTTGGCCGATGAGGGTTTCGAAAACTTGATATTTTTTTTCTATTTTTATTCAGTTTTCGCCGATGAGTGTTTCGAAAACATTATATTCATTTTTATTTTTTTAATCAGTTTTCGCCGATGAGTGTTTCGAAAACTTTATATTTATTTATTTATTTTTTTTGTCAAAACCTCCAAATTGGTCCCTTATGTTTGCACGAAGTTTGATATTGGTCCTTTATGTTTCAAAAAGTTTAAATTAGTCCTTTATGTTTGCAAGAAGTTTCAAATTGGTCCTTCCGTCCATTTCCGTCAATTTCTTAAGTTAACTACTAAAGTGGTGTGCCGAGGTGGACACATAGTCTCTCCTACTTGTAACAAATAGATGACGTGGCTTTAGATACACTAAAACACTCAAACGACGTCGTTTAAGCCAAAAATAAAATCATGCTGAGAGGACTAATATGAAACTTTAATGAAACATAGATGACTAATATAAAACTTCAATGAAACATAAAGGACCAATATAGAACTTTTGAAAGATAAAGGACCAATTTAAAACTTGTGTGAAACATAGAGGACCAAAATGGGCATTTGACCTTCTTTTTTTAATAAGTTTTCGCCGATAAGTATTTCGAAAACTTGATAGTCATTTTTTATTTTTTGATCATTTTCTGCCGTGAGTGTTTCGGAAATGTAATATTCATTTTTTCTTTTTTTAAAGTATTTTTCGCCGATGAGTGTTTCGAAAACGTGATATTCATTTTTCTTTTTTTTAATCTTTTTTCGCCGATGAGTGTTTCGAAAACTTGATATTCATTTTCTGATTTTTAATTAGTTTTCGCCGATGAGTGTTCTGAAAACTTGATATTCATTTTCTTTTTTTTAATCAGTTTTTGCAGATGAGTGTTTCGAAAACTTGATATTCATTTTTCTTTTTTAGTAAGTTTTCGCTAATGAGAGTTTCGAAAACTTGATATTCATTTTCTTTTTTTAATCAGTTTTTGCCGATTAGTGTTTCGAAAACTTGATATTCTTTTTCTATTTTTAATCAGTTTTCGCCGATGAGTGTTTCGAAAACTGGATATTCATTTTCTTTTTTAGTAAGTTTCGCTGATGAGTGTTTCGAAAACTTGATATTCAATTTTTTTAAATCAGTTTTTGCCGATGAGTGTCTCGAAAACTTGATATTCATTTTTCTTTTTTAATCAGTTTTCGCCGATGAGTGTTGTCGAAAACCTGATATTCATTTTTCTTTTTTTAATCAGTTTTCGCTGATGAGTGTTCTGAAACTTAATATTCATTTTCTTTTTTAAATCAGTTTTGCCGATGAGTGTTTTGAAAACTTGATATTCATTTTTCTTTTTTAATTAGTTTTCGCCGGTGAGTGTTTCGAAAACATGATATTTATTTTTCTTTGTTTTAATCAGTTTTGCCGATGAGTGTTTCGAAAACTTGATATTCATTTTTCTTTTTTAATCAGTTTTCGCCGATGAGTGTTCTGAAAATTTAATATTCATTTTTCTTTTTTTAATTAGGTTTTCCGCCGATGACTGTTCTGAAAACTTGATATTCATTTTTCTTTTTCTAATCAGTTTTCGCCGATGAGTGTTTTGAAAACTTTATATTCATTTTCCTTTTTTTAATCAGTTTTCGTCAATGAGTGTTTCGAAAACTTGATATTCATTTTTCCTTTTTTAGTAAGTTTCGCTAATGAGAGTTTCGAAAACTTGATATTCATTTTTCTTTTTTAATTAGATTTTGTCGATTAGTGTTTTGGAAAACTTGATGTAACTTCGGAATATTCCACCTTGGGACACGTGGCACTTACATTCTAGAAGCACGGCTCCAAGACCCACTGGAGACACATGGCACCACTCATCCGTCCATTACGTGGCCCTCGCCCACGGCACACAACGGAGTCTCCCCTCAACCAGACGTGGTATCTGCACAAGCCTCGTGGGATGCTCCAGGTCCCACGAAGTCGTGGGTCGAGCACGATCTCCTCACATGCCAGTATAAATAGCCCCTCACTCGGGGGACGAAGGCAAGCAATCCAGTCCCAACATAATCACATACGACCCAGAGAGGTTATCATACGTCATCTCCAATATTCCACACTCTCTCAGCTACCCCTCACGAGTACATCCAGCATCTTGAGCCCCGTCATTGGCCCCCCGTTCCGGCCAACCTCCGACCGGCTCACCTCCCCCTTGGAGCACACCGCTTACAGGCTTCCAGCAGCCCTCAGAGACCATAGCTCTCTCCCACTAAGGCAACCTCCCAAAGAGCGGCTCGCCCGCCCGGAGTACCTTAGGCACGTCTTAGCCGCACACGGCCCAATACAGGTAACAACCTTGCCTAACGACTCCGATAGACGTCACCATGACGAACTACTTGGACCTTGATCCCTCCCAAAGGGCACGTAGGCACCTAGGTGCATCACCTAAGGACAAGTCCCCCAAGGTTAAGACCCCTTGCGGTCCTAAATTCATATTATAATTGTCTGAGCCAAAAATGACAGTTACAGTGGCGCCCACTGCGGTCTTATTCAGACCACAATGCCTTGCGCACTCTGCCACTAAACGACATTTCTTTTTCGGGGAGTAGGAGTATACACCTAACACTCAGAAACCCGTACTTGTTTTTTTGTTTTGATCTCCAATACAGATACAGGACACAATACATCATGACCGACTTGAACGTCCCTGCAACCACGGCTGACGCCAGTGCCTTGAGACGCAGCGCGAGGAATCGACAGGGAACGGCCGTACCGATCACAACCGAGGCAGGCGGATCAAACGCAACGCATCCTCAGAGCTCCTCAATAACACAGGTAGCCGTCACAGAACCGTGGTCCAGAACCCCAACGTCTAGAGAGGAAACTTGCCCTCAACACTCGTATGGCATGGCCGCACGTCCCTTGCCCCACAACTGGTGTCAAGAGACGACGGAGCCAGCAAGGAACTCACGGGACGCTGAGATCGCCTGCCTCGAAGCAGAAGTAGCAGCCCTACGCCAACGACGAGGGGAAGAGGACAGGAAACCTCGCCCCAGCAAATATGAGCACTCAACTACCCTTAGTGCCACACGGTGCGACGGTAGGGACCTCTTACGAACCCTACCGGCGTGCCCGCATTCAATTTGGGACCTTACCAATGGAGTTCGCACGGTTGTCACTGCGCGGCACCACCCCCAACGGTGATCCCACCTGGACCAACCATGGTCGCCGGACAGGCAGCACGACCCGTATGAACTATCCACGACCACCAGTCCCAAACTACCCTCCAGGGTCCTACCTCCATATGCCATGGGTACGCAGCTGCTGGTGCAGATGCCTACCAGTGGCCTGCGATCGATTCCAGGGAAAGGGGAGACACCCTTTCACCCAGAAAGTCATGAATGAGCACGTACCCATGGGTTTCAAGATGCCCTTCCACATAGAGCCCTATGGAGGAGAAACCGATCCGGAAGATCACTTGAATACCTACAACACGGCCGTGTCGATACTGGGTATGACGGACGACCAACAGTGTCGGGTCTTCTCATCACTCTGAAGGAGCCGCCTTGAGATGGTTCTCCTTCCTGCCCACCAACTCGATCCACAGCTTCGAGCAAATGGCTCAGAACTTCCTTACACAGTTCGCCAGGAGCAAAGAATACTAGAAAAAACAAGACTCCTTCATCGACTTCCACCAGGAGGAGGGAGAAACCCTGCAAGCCTTCTTGGCCCGCTTCACCAGCTCTCGCTCCAAGTCCAAGGCCTCCAGGATGTCGTTGCCATCTTTGTCATAAAGTAGGGTCTTCGATGCTCACAGTTCTACGGCGAACTAAACAGGTGCCTCGGCTCTACCTTACAGTAGCTCATGGACTGTGCGTGATGGTTCATTCAAGAGGAGAACGCTCAGATCGCTAAGGACAAGATGAGAAGTTCTGATAGCAGGGCCGATATGAACGAGCAGAGAAGAAGAAAGAAAAGACAAGACCGAGACCAACCCCCAAGGAAAAGAGCGGTAGAAGAGGTCGCCTCCTCGACCACGGATGCCTCCCTAAGACGTTCACGAGCTACACCTCCCCTTAACAGATCTCACGTTGGGGTGTTGGAAGAAATTTCTCATTCCGACATGCTCACATTCCCTCCACAGGTCAAAAGGCGAAAACGGAAGACCGGTGGACAAGTCCAATACTGCCAATTCTACAAGGCTTACGGACATGAACCAACGACTTGCATCCACCTGAAGGATCAGATCAAGGACCTAATCTGGAAGGGACAACTCGGTAGGTTCATCAAGGAGGAAAGCAGGGCCAATACCGAGCATCCCCGGGAAGCCGACGGCCAAGCGCCTACCCGCAGGGTCATCAACGTCATAGCAGACGGATTACAGCGAGGGACCTCCTCCCTACCGCAAAACAAGAAGAGGATGGAACGCTCCATACTCGCCCTATACTACGCTCCAAAGCACAAGAAGAGGAGCGAGACCAAGGGAGACCCAATCACCTTCGACCTCACTAACCTAGAGGGACCAGTCCACGACGACCCCATGGTAGTGACCGCGATTATTGCCAACTACGAAGTTAAGAGAGTCTTGATCGACCAAGGATCCTCAGCAGACGTTCTCTACTTCGCATCTTCAGAAAGCTCGGGTTGAATGAGGCCAGCCTAAGGACCTTCCCTGGCAACGCTCATAGGGTTCTCCGGAGCCCAGGTTCCAGCAGAAGGAATCATCACTGCCCGAACAACAATGGGCACTTTGCCAAAGGTCACGAGTCTTGATGTGGACTTCATCATTGTCCTCAGCATTGTCAGCATACAATGCAATCTTAGGTGACCGTCCCTAAACAAACTCAGAGCTATAGTGTCTATCGCACAGCTCACAATGAAGTTCCCAACACCCCACGGGGTTGGAAAAATCATAGCGGACCAGAAACTGGCGCGAGCATGCTACGCAGCTAGCCTAACCAAGACCGTCAAGGTCGCCCGCCTTGGTCCCAAAGAATCACGCGAGGAACCCCCCGAGGCTAAAGAGTCAGGAGGGAAGAAGCTAGAGTCCACCCGCCCGGACCTAACCTCCGCTTAAGACTCCGAACGCACTTTGCATTTTACCTTTAAGTCAAGTCGTATATGTCTCTACTTTGAATTTAGGGTTTTCAGCCTGGCCAAGGCTCGCCTGACTTAGGCAATCCGAATGTAAACACTTTACTTACCTTCAGCCTACCTAAGGCTAGCCCGACTGAGGCTGCACGAATGTATTCATTTTGTTTATTATTGAAAGCACTTCTTTTCGGTTAGAGACAAGACTTCAACTTTGCAAAAGTACTTGCGTAAGTCCTATCACGGGACGACGGGGTCAATCGCCTAAGAAATGCTAAGCGCCCCCAGGGGCCAAGCTAAATTTCCCCAAAAGCGCGGTAAAACAAACCCCTTTGGTGCGAAAACCATGAAACGAACGTTCGATGAACCATGCTAGCAACCACGCATACAAACCGTCCTGATCACACGGTGCTCATGCAAAAAATCTTTTTACTCAGACGTAAAGAGATAACCACAAAAGAGAAACTGCAAACACACACAACTTTTTACCCCGAACTGAAAAGGAAAGCAGGAAAAAACTCTTTGCAATCATTCTCATTATGCCAAAAATGAGAGGGCGTCCGCCCATTACAAAGGGTAACACCCTAAAATTTACATAAGCCTAATATTGGGCATCCCCAAGATCTAGAAAAGTCCTGGCCCTAGCCGGCTCCACATGGTCGACATCTTCCGACGACCCCCGCCTGGTCGCCTCAGCCGCTGTTGAGAAAGTAGGGTCCTCCCTGAAGCTCGTCCGTCAATTCGGGACAACACTTGGTGATCCACCAAGCGATCCGTCAATCGACGAAGATGAGCAAGATTCAACGGAGGTTCCGTTTCCGTCCAACCACGAAGCTCGCCCTAAAAAACTTCAAGGAAGGATGCAAGGAAGCCACACACTCCGCTGGGAATCTCTCCCCACGGAGACGCTCAAGCTGCTCGACCGCCAGGAGCATGCCGTACATCCTCTGCGCATATAGCTCTTCCTGGAGATCGGCGACGTCGGCAAGTTGCTATCAGCTGCCAGCCGGCCTGAAAGACTCTCAGCAGCACGAGCCTCCGCGTCCTGCAAGGCCTCACGGAGCGAATACAGCTCTTGCTGATGCCTCTCATCATCCCTCGGATGGCCAGCTCCTTGCGAGTCCTCCCAACTCCGAGCGAAAGAACGCAACCTCGGTAGGGTGACCAGCTTCGGCCCTGAGACAGGCGACCTCCTTAGCCAAAGACTTAACCTCGCGTCCTTGACCCTCACACTGCAGCTTCTTGGCAGACAGCTGCTCCCGCACGTCCGCCAATCGCTTCTGGGAGACCTCCAGAGCCCGGCTCCTAGAGGCCACAACACTGGAAAACTGATCCCAGTCGCGACGAATCTCCTCCTGTAAGAAGCGCGCACATACACAGCGGAGTTAGGAACACAAGCTTAACACAAAACGAGGAAAAAACCAAGACAAGGGAGCTTACCACACGCTTCTCCCACTCAAGACTAGCTTGATGGAAGTCGGCCAACGCCTCAGCAACCTAACTGAAGCCTCGAACAGCAATTTCAGGGGCAGAGTGTCCCGTCTCCTAGCTTCCCTCTCCCGCATCTCCACAGGGAAGCGCGTGCCCAATGCCACCAGCTCAAAAGCCAATCCCCCTCCGGTAGCCCAAGGGTTCAGAAGGACCGGCAGTCGACCCAGGAACAACATCTCTCGTGACAGCCGCTTGACTCGCCACTACTTTCCCTCCGTCTGCGAGGGCTCTGGCCTCCACGGCTGCATCACCAGACACCGCAACCTCCACAGCTGCAGGACCTCCCGCCGCAGTTTGAAGCGCGAAAGAGTCTCGGGGAGACTCCTCAACAACCACCCTGGCCCTCTTAGCAGGAGGCTGGTTCACCCCTTCAACGGGGCTGAGGACAGGAGGACGGGTAGAAAGAATCACCCTCATAGGTGATTGACGAACGGCAGTGGAAGTGGTAACCGAGGTAGGAACAGGGGTAGAAACAGGAACAACATCCCCCGCCGGAGCCTCCGCCTGCGTATCCTCTCGGTTAGTACTCCGCCGTACGACCTGCGGAGACAGACGCAAGTCAGCCCCATCATGACGCTTCTTGGGACCACCATCCCTGCTTTCGGCTAACTCCGCCGCAGAAATTCCCCTCCTTTCCCCTTCTCGGGGTCCGCTCGCACCAACCTTCCCGTCTTTCTTTCTCTTCTCCTTCGGAAGAACTTCTTGACGACGCTCCCCCTTGGAAGACAGAGGCACAGGAAGCCACCTTTCCCTATCGCCACTAGTAGGCACAACTGGGACATCGGCGGCTCCCCCTGGTGACAGGCCCTGTTGACCATTCTTCCTCTCCCCCTCTGGCCAGTATCGCGAGTCCGGACCAGAGGAGGAGAGGAGCGGAAGAGGAAGGAGGAAGATCTTCCAAATCAGTAAAATCAAAGGGGTAGAAGCTGTAATCGTCACCTCCGCCGGCCATTGCGAAGATTCAATTCGACAAGAAGCAGGGATTAAAAAAGGCAAGAGCAGATAAAACAGAGGCAACGGAGAAATTTGAATGCAGATGTAAAGTCACAAACTTTCAAACGTTGGACATTTATAGGGCACCCAGAGGCGCGACGTTTCAAAAACTTTGACCCCTCGAATCCCGCAACGGATAAAACCCCTTATCCTCTGTAATCAAACCCAGCTGCAACCGCTCGCTTCAATCGCACATGTGGAAAGAAGCAACGGACGAGATGCACAACCAAGGCAAAGGAGACGCAAAGACCAAAAAGCTCCCAAGAACCCAAGAGTCGCCTCGAGACACCTAAGGGATTTTTCGCAAAACTCTCCCCCAGGCTAATGATGGCTACCCTCGGAAACGAACCCGCATTCAATGAGGGAGAAACGGCGGCAAAATGCTTTAATGACAGAAGCACCCGTTCAAGCCTTGACGCATGGCACCTGCAATAAAGTCCGCTCCCTCAACAAATAGCCCTCAGCAAGGAAGCCATCGTCAGCCACTAACCACGGACGAACATGGCCAGAGGAGAGCTCTTCGAAAAATGACCAAAGCAGCCCCTGACTTTTGGATTTCCCTTACTAGCCCTTGAAGGGTATTTCGTGAAATGCCCCTCTGACTAATGATGACTCCACCTCGGTAAGTCGCGTACTTCCTGCATAGACGGCTCAGAAACTTGCTGAGGAAGCCAAGCGGCCAGCCACCCAAAACAAGACGCGTGTCCTCTCCAAGACACCTCCTTTTCCACGGAGCGATGCGAGAGCCAACTTTGTGAGTCGGACGGCCAGCTCCCATACCCGCGACCCCAAGCGAACGAGCTATTACACAAGTAGAGGCAGCGAAAATTCCCAAGTGTCTTACAGGCAAAGGAACTTAAGTCCACGGGCGCCCGACACCCGTAGACTTGGGGGATTTATGTAACTTCGGAATATTCCACCTTGGGACACGTGGCACTGACATTCTAGAAGGACGGCCCCAGCACCCGCTAGAGACACGTGGCACCACTCATCCGTCCATTACGTGGCCCTCGCCCACGTCACCACACGGAGTCTCCCCTCAACCGGATGTGGGATCTCCACAAGCCTCGTGAGACGACCCACGTCCCACGAAGTCGTGGGTCGAGCACGATCTCCTCACACGCCAATATAAATAGCCCCTCACTAGGGGGACTAAGGCAAGCAATCCAGTCCCAATAGAATCACATACGACCCAGAGAGTTATCATACGTCATCTACGATATTCCACACTCTCTCAGATACCCCTCACGAGTACATCCAACATCTTGAGCCCCGTCATTGGCCCCCCGTTCTGGCCAACCTCCGACCGGCTCACCTCCTCCTTGGAGCACACCGGATACAGGGCTTCCAGCAGCCCTCAGAGACCATAGCTCTCTCCCACTAAGGCAACCTCCCAAGAGCGATACGCCCACCCGGAGTACCTTAGGCACGTCTTAGCCGCACACGGCCCAATACAGGTAACAGCCTTGCCTAACGGCTCCGATAGACGTCACCATGACAAACTACTTGAACTTTGATCCCTCTCGAAGGTACGTAGGCACTTAGGTGCATCACCTAAGGACAAGTCCCCAAGGTTAAGACCCCTTGCGGTCCTAAATTCATATTATAATTGTCTGAGCCAAAAATGACAGTTACACTTGATATTCATTTCCCTTTTTTAATCAGTTTTCGCGGATGAGTGTTTCGAAAACTTTATATTACTTTTTATTTTTTTAATCAGTTTTCGTCGATGAGTGATTCGAAAACTGGATATTCATTTTTCTTTTTTAGTAAGTTTTCACTGATGAGTATTTCGAAAACTTGATATTCATTTTCTTTTTTTAATCAGTTTTCGCCGATGAGTGTTTTCGAAAACTTGATATTCATTTTTCTATTTTTAATCAGTTTTTGCCGATGAGTGTTTTGAAAACTTGTTATTAATTTTTCTTTTTTTAATCAATTTTCGCCGATGAGTGTTTTGAAAACTTGATATTCTTTTTTCTTTTTTTTAATCAGTTTTCGTCGATGAGTACTTTGAAAACTTGATATTTATTTTTCTTTTTTTTAATCAGTTTTCGCCGATGACTGTTTAGAAAACTTGATAGTCATTTTTCGTTTTTTAATCTGTTTTCGCCGATGAGTGTTTCGAAAACGTAATATTCATTTTTATTTTTTTAAATAGTTTTCGCCGATGAGTGTTTCGACAACTTGATATTCATTTTTCTTTATTTAATTAGTTTTCCCCGTTGAGTGTTTCAAAAACTTGATATTCATTTTTCTTTTTTTAAACATTTTTCGCCGATGAGTGTTTCGAAAACTTGATATTTATTTTTCTTTTTTTAATAAGTTTCGCCGATGAGTGTTTTCGAAAACTTGATATTCATTTTCCTTTTTTAATCAGTTTTCGCCGATGAGTCTTTCGAATACATGATATTCATTTTTATTTTTTTTAAATCAGTTTTCGTCGATGAGGGTTTCAAAAACTTGATATTCATTTTTCTTTTTTTAGTAAGTTTTCGCTAATGAGTGTTTCGGAAACTTGATCTCACGACCCCCTACCGGACGTCCGTGACCGGCACTGGAGGTAGGATTTCTCCTATCCCGTAAGCCTCTAATCCCTGATTTACATTTCCACATGTTTATAACTACCCTTTTTTAATACAAAGAATATATATAAATATATGTATATGGCCATCCATTTCGGGTGACCTAAGCAGATTGCAATCCATGGCTCGCTCAGCGCCGCTTCAGTCTATATATATACACATATTCACTGACACGTACATATATTATACATATTGATCACGCACTTCAGGGCGGGTGATCTATCCTATTCACATGCAGAAGTCCTGTATACAATCATACATATATTCAATCACACGCTTGCATATAGTTTACATATTGATCACACGCCTCAATGCCTGTGATCTATCCTATTCACATGCGGAAGCCATATTTTCATACAATCAGTGTTTAGCCACACATACATATAATTTACATATTGATCACACGCTCAATGCGTGTGATCTATCCTATTCACATGCGAAAGTCATATATATAAACACATGATATATATCATATCATAGCCTATATTCCCAACACCAAGACCTAACTTTAACCTGTATGAAGCCGACAATGCTAGAATTCGAGTATAATATATATATACACAACGGTTGTATACGTACAAAAGCTACGCCCAAAAAGGATTTATATATATATATATATATATATATATATATATATATATATATATATATATATATATATATATATACATCACGACATATGTACATAATCAAATAACTACCGACGCGGACTAAGCGTGCGGTCTTCAGATCTGTCCGCCTCCTTGAGAAGAATTGGACGCATTCCCGACGCCTGAACCACCTGTATCTGAAACATATAAATAGGGGGTGTGAGTTGAACAGACTCAGTGAGGAGCTCCCCTATCCCTGGCGTCGTAGCGGGTACCACTACAGCTGGGGGAAGGGAGCAACCACAACCACATGCAATGAAATGGATTATATTGTGACCTTTAATATGATCAGGAAGTCAATATATCATATTCACAATTAAAATCCTAATTCATGCTCTTAACATATTTATTACTCTGCACGTACATAAATCACAAATATTATATATATATATATATATATATATATATATATATCATATGTTTATAAGTCACACATAGTTATGCTTGTAGGCATTCACTTTCTGTCTCCCGCATTACGCTAAGAGAAATACTGGCCCGAAGGCAATTTCTTTTTCAAACCTAGTTGATCACACTAAGAACTTTCTGACTCCAAGGCACGCTTAGAGTAATAGCCGGCAACTTGACTGACCTCGGTTAAACCAAGGTAATGGCCACTATGTGGCATACTTACTGTAATACCCGAAAATTTTCCAATTTACGTTAAGGTCCTAATTTAATTTTTTATTTTAATTTGGAAGGAAAAGGGGAAAATTTTAAATAAATGAAATTTTATTTGGACCAAACTTAGGACTTAACGGGAAATATTGGGTGTAAGTTTATTAACCCCAAAGTTAATTTTAACAAATAATAATAATAATATATAATATAATATATATGTAAGTGGCGGAGGGTGGGGGGTCACGCATTGACCCCCCTCCCCCCTTATAATTAATTGGGTATATATATGCATACAAGTTTACAAAAGAAAAAAAATATAATAGTAAGTGGCTGAAAGGGGGTCACACACGTGACCCCCCTATTAATTAAAATTGGTCCCCAATTTTTATGCCCAGGGAGAGAGAGCCGAGAGTGAAGCAGCGAAGAAAAAAAAAAGAGTGAAGTGAGGACTCACACACACACGACGCAAGGCAGCGGGAAGAAGACGAGTGTGTGTGCGCGGAGGCCAGCGGAGGACGACGCCGCCGTTCGCCGGAGTAGGAGCAGTCGACGGCGACGCCGGAGGAAGGTGGCCAGCGGGCTTCACGGAGGAGAGAGAGAGAGCTTGGTTAGAGAGAGAAACAAACGGGAATAGTGTTTTTTTTCGCCGGAATCTCGCCGGATTTTGGCCGTTCCGAGCTCGGGGAAGGTACCGGGGGTTTCCTATACCGTATTCCACTCTTAACCGATTAAATCGAGGTAAGAAGTCCCGAATCACTCAAACCCCAAATTTATCAATTTTAGGGATTTTTGGAAAGTTCCAAATTGATATAAATTGATTATTCTGAGTCTTAAATTGATGTTATTGGATTGTTTAGAAGTAGTTGGAAGTTTATATGTGGATAAATTAATGATGGAAGTGGTCAAGTTGAAAACCATAGATCAATGAACATTAAATGGAGATAGATTGTTGAATGGGTTGAATTGGGATTGATTGGGGTGTTGAATGGTTGTTTTTAGATGGTATAAATTGTTGGAATAGACAAAGGATCGAAGACCGAATAGTTCCGTCTTAACCGGAAAACTAGATTAATATAAAAGAGGTAAATTCTAGTTTAAATAAGAAATTGGAGTTAAGAGATGGACTAAGAGTGTCGTTAGGCCGTGGTAAAGGCTTGGAATCAATTTAAATAATGAAATGCTCTCAATTGGTAAAATTCTAATTTTCAAGTATGTTAATCCACATGTGTTCATATGTGATAATGAGTTATAAATGGAGTTGAAAATTGGTAACCATGGACAATTGGAGACTATGATTATCATAGGCATCAATTGGATATGGAATTATGAAAAGTCACATATGGACACTTGTAGGTAAATGGGTAAATTGGGAGTTTTAAATTGAAGGGGGATTATAAAGGAATGACATGAATTAGAGATAAATAGAAGCAAATTAAAGAGCTTGAATACTAGTTAATGTAACTCTAAGTTAATTAACTAGTTTATGGGATTTATAGTTATATGGACATTGTATTGATGTGTACAAGTTATAGTAAAGTTCAAGTGTCTAAAACTACTCACTATGGGGTGTAGGACATCACGAACTGGTTGGAGCTTCGGGTACGCCGAGGGCCGATCAAGGAAAGCAAAGAGGTGAGGGGCTTTCCCATCCTTGCCCTCTTGTGGGTTGTATGAGGATGTGAAAAATATGGTTTGTATTACTTGCCTCTTTGTTAGGATAGTATGTTAGATAACATGCTATTGTTATTCCTAAATGTGATTATATGAATTACATGTTATATGTGTAGTTTGATATATGGAAACATCACGATGGCTTGGGAAGCCTTATATGGAAAAAGGGTTCTTGGAACCTGGAATGATATCGGGGTAGGATTGAGTCTATTCTCGGTGTCTAAATTCCATGGTCCTAGAAACTCACAAGTTAAATGAATTTGGAAACATATTTGTTGTTCTTGAAAGTTTTGGAATAATTGAACTTAGGATGTGTTTCTTTGAAACTATTTTCGAACTTGGGTAAGGGTATAAATTATAAGTTTTTCCAAGAAAGGTAACCAGTAGAAGTTCATAGGTCATGTGGAGTCTGATAAAAGAGGTGTCCATTTTAAATAAACCGGGTAGATCGAGTATGTCATCATGAAGTCGGGCACCCAAGAGTCCAAAGTATATGAGTTTGCCACTTTGTGGTTAAAGCTTTGGTTAGGCCAAAGTCAAACAAGTCGCCGGCTATGTACCAAGTAAAGTCTTGGTGCCAGATATGTCTCAAGTAAAGTCTTGGGGCCAGGGGTTCCTAGAATGATCAACTAGGTTCCTAACCACTCACGTGAGTTATGCCTTCGGGCCAGTTTATCCTCAGTTATATGCCTTCGGGCCAGTTTATGTTATTGCAAAATGATATATGATATTGAAAAGTATTGGTTGATATTGAACATGCTATATATATGCCTAAGTTTACAATGTATGTGTTATATATGCTAAATGTATGATCACCTAAACATTAAAGGTTAAAAGAACTATTATATGTGCATGTGGATGTGACTGGCTCCCTTCCCCCAGTTGTAGTGGTACCCGCACTACACCAAGGATGGGAGAGCCTCTCACTGAGTCCGTTTGACTCACCCCCCAATTTTACATGTTACAGATACAGGTGTAGCGGGCACCGGACACGCGTCTACTTCCTCTCAAGGAGGCGGACATTCCTAGAGACCTCACGCATTGTTCGCGTGAGAGGTTTATCTTTTGATGTATACATTCTTTTGTTATATTTCATTGATGTATACATTATTTTGAGTATAGCCTTTGATGTATAGGCAATTGCTATATGTATATATATATGTACAAATCTAGACTTGTCGGCTTCATACTGTTTAAAGATTAGGTCATGGATGGGAATATAGGATATGAATATGATGAGTATGAATTGCTTCCGCATGTGAATAGGATAGGTCACACCCTATGGGGTGTGATCAATATGTAAATTATATATATATATATGTGTGGTTGGTATGTGATTGTTTGCAAATATATAAACCTGCATGTGAATAGGATAGATTACACGCATTGAGGCGTGTGATCAATATGTAAATTTAAATGCGAGTGTGGATGCTTATATACAGGTGATTGAACAGGTTATATATATATTGTGTGTGAATAGGATAGATCATTCCCTTGTGGTTTGATCACTACGTATATACAATTTATGTGTGATTGCTTATGTGAATGGATGTATATATATATATATACTTGAATTGGGCTGAAGCGGCAATGAGCGCCGTGGATTGCAGGTTATTTAGGCCACCGTAAATGACGTGGCCAATATTTATTATGTGAATATTGTATGTTGTTTGTATAGTAGTTATTTTAAATGGTAATAGGGAAGGCTTACGGGTTTAGGGGTGAAATCCTACTCCCGTGCCGGTCACGGACTCCTAGAAATGGGGTCGTGACAAAGTTGGTATCAGAGCCAGGTTATTTTTAAATAGTATGAAGCCATAGGTATGACCGGGTGTCGGTTTACCCTTCTTTGTGTACCCGGGCACAACGTGGGAGTAAAAGGGCACTTGTGGGAATACCCAGGAAAAATGTGTCAATCCTTTCTTTCTACTCTCTTTGATATTTAAATATATCATTGTTATATGCGTATTTATTAGGTGTGATCCTTGTGCAGTATAGGGATGCCACCAATTACTAGACGTACTAGAGGAAGAGGAAGGGCTCCTCCCGAGGTCGATCAAGAATCTATTCGGGATGAAGGAGTGCCCACTAGAGGCCGAGGCCGAGGCCGAGCTAGAGGTCGTGCCCGAGGCCGAGGTCGAGTGCAAGCAAGAAGAGAAGAAAGGGAGCATATACCGGAGCCTCAAGTTGAGGCTAATGCACCGTCCGTGGCGGAATTGCTTACGGCGGGATTTCAAGAATTAAGAGAGGAGATGACTAGGCAGATTCAAATAGAGGTACGCCGGTTGGTGGTCGGCGAAGAGGTTGAAGGTGCAGCTCCTAGCAACCAAGAGATGGAGGTTGTGGAAGGAGAAAATAGAGAGTGGCAACAACGGGAGGCATCTCGTGAGCCGCGAGTAACGCCAAGGGAGTTACCCATTTCCAAGTTTCTGAAACTCCATCCACCCACATTTTGCGGAACTAGTGAGAAGGAAGATCCGCAATACTTCATCAAGGATGTGGTTCGAATTGGGCAAATGCTAAGGTGCTCGGGACATGAATTGGTGGAGCTAGCCTCATTTCAATTGAGGGGCGCCGCTAGAGTATGGATAGAGTCCATACAAACAAGATACTTGAGGAGAGTAGCACCGATGACCTGGGAAGATTTTCAGAGGGAATTCCTAGGTCGGTTTTTGCCTGAGGGGACAAAAGATGCCAAGCGGCAACAATTTGAAGAATTGTGGATGACTCCGGAGATGACTGTGACAGAATTTGAGTTACTATTTACTGAGCTAGCTCAATTCTCTCCCGAGTTAGTTCCGGATGAGGAGGCAAGAATCAAGAGGTTCATCCATCGTCTTACCGAGCCACTATTTATTGCTTTGTTACCACAAAGAAAGCAATTTGACACTTTGGCTCAAGCTGCTGACTGTGCAAGAATGATCGAAACTAGGAAGAGATATGGGACGTCCATCGATCCCAAAGTGAAATTAATTACCGGTGGTGGTAACCAAGGGAGTGGAAGTAAAAAGAGGAAAATGACAGGTGGTGGAGCCAAGTATTCGGAATCCGCAAGGGGACAAACCTCAACTATCACCAGTGACACAGCTCCAAGAGGAAATGTACAGGGGGGACAGAGAGTACAAGGCAGTAAAAACACCGGTGACACATGGCCTCAATGTGCAATCTGCAACAGACGTCATTTTGGTGTATGCCGGAAATTGACCGGTGCATGCTACACTTGTGGCGAGGTGGGCCACATGTCTAGGGAGTGTCCTAAGCGGGAAGGTACAAGTGTGAGGAGTAACCCGACTCCGAGAAGTACTCCTATTCCAGCCCCACCGGTGAGAGCCGTGCCACCACATACAACCAACACGGGTGCAATTAGAGGTCGTGGTGCGGGTAACAGTGGTAGAGGTACAGGGGCAGTGAGTGGCGGTCAAGCCAGAGTATTCGCACTTTCCCAGCAGGACGCTCATGCATCCAATGCAGTGGTCACAGGTACTCTACTTGTTTGTTCTCTTGAAGCAAAAGTGTTGTTTGATTCTGGTTCTACTCATTCATACGTGTCGCATGAATTTGCCTCTAAATTCAAGAGAAGTCCATCTAGAATGGAAGAGATAGTATTAGTATCTACTCCGATGGGAGATTCGGTACAAGTTGAGTATGTGCATAAATCCTGTGTGGTGGAGGTCGATGGTCATGAGACTATAGTAGACCTTCGTCTTTTAGTTATGGTTGATTTAGATGTAATTCTGGGAATGGACTGGTTGGCATCTTGTCATGCGGTGGTGGATTGTAGAGCTAAGTGTCTAAAATTTAGCATGCCGAATGAAGAACCTTTTGTGATAAGGGGCGACGGAGCCGCTCCGTACCCAAGCTTGATTTCAGCTATCAAGGCATCCAAGCTACTTGAAAAAGGGTGCAAAGGGTACTTGGCCTTTGTGAGAGACACTACGAAAGAAGTGGTTTCACCGAATCAAGTACCGGTGGTGCGTGAGTTCTTAGATGTATTTCCGGAAGAATTGCCGGGGTTGCCTCCCGATCGGGAAATTGAATTTGAAATTGAATTGCAACCCGGTACTCAACCTATATCCACACCACCTTATCGTATGGCTCCGAAAGAATTGAAGGAGTTACATACTCAGTTGCAGGAGTTGCTTGACAAGGGCTTTATTCGGCCTAGTTTTTCTCCTTGGGGTGCGCCGGTCCTTTTTGTGAAGAAGAAGGACGGATCCTTGCGGTTGTGTATCGATTACCGAAAGTTAAATAAGGTGACGATCCGCAACCAATACCCACTTCCGAGGATAGATGACTTGTTTGATCAATTACAAGGTGCAAAGCGGTTTTCTAAAATTGATTTGCGATCTGGGTATCACCAACTCAAGATTCGAGAATCAGACGTACCTAAGACCGCTTTCCGAACCCGATATGGACATTACGAGTTTTTGGTGATGTCTTTTGGATTGACCAATGCTCCTGCAGCGTTTATGGATATGATGAACAGGGTCTTCAAACCTTTCTTGGATCAATTTGTCATTGTCTTTATTGATGACATCTTGGTCTATTCGAAAATTCAGAGGAGCACGCTGAACACTTAAGGTTGGCCTTACAAAAGTTGAGGGAGAAGAAGTTGTATGCCAAGTTCTCCAAATGCGAATTTTGGCTTGATAGAGTTGCCTTTTTGGGTCACGTGGTATCATCAGAGGGAATCCACGTTGATCCAAGTAAGGTGGAGGCGGTAAAGAATTGGTCCCAACCTACTTCAGTTACAGAAATCCGTAGCTTTTTGGGTTTGGCGGGCTATTACAGAAGATTCGTGCAAGATTTTTCTAAGGTGGCTGCGCCATTGACCAAATTGACACAAAAAGGGGTGAAGTTTGTATGGGATGAGAAATGTGAGCACAGTTTCCAGAAGTTGAAGGAAAGCCTCACTACCGCTCCAGTGTTAGCACTGCCTGAAGGCACCGGAGGGTATGTGGTGTATTGCGATGCATCAAGGATCGGGTTGGGGTGTGTATTAATGCAACACGGCAAAGTGATTGCGTATGCCTCGAGACAGTTGAGGAAACATGAGAAGAATTACCCGACTCATGATCTTGAAATGGCCGCGGTGGTATTTGCCTTAAAAATATGGAGGCATTACCTATACGGAGAGACTTGTGAAATTTATACAGATCACAAGAGTCTCAAATACATCTTCGAGCAGAAAGATTTAAACTTGAGACAACGTCGATGGCTAGAGTTGTTAAAAGATTATGACTGCACGATTTTGTATCATCCGGGAAAGGCTAATGTGGTAGCTGATGCTCTGAGTCGGAAATCCATGGGTAGTCTTGCCCATATAAGTGAAGAGAGGAGACCGTTGATTAAGGAACTTCATGAGTTAGAACAAACCGGGAATCGGTTTGAGATTGGAAGTTCAAATTCATTGTTGGCTCATCTAGAAGCTAAATCCTCTTTGGTAGAAGAGGTGAAGTCTAAACAGGATGAAGATGCCGACCTCAGACAGATTAAGAATACAGTAATCGAAGAGAAAAGGGAGGACCTCCGATTCTCTATTGATGATTTCGGGGTACTTCGCTTGGAGGGACGGTTGTGTGTTCCGATGGTGGACAATTTGAAAGAGAGAATTCTTGAAGAAGCACACCGGACCGCTTATACCATCCACCCGGGAGCTAACAAGATGTATCATGATTTGAAACAATTGTATTGGTGGAATGGTATGAAAAGAGATGTTGCAGACTATGTGGCTAGATGTTTAGTGTGTCAGCAGGTTAAGGCTGAACACCAGAAACCCGCCGGGATGTTACAACAAATAGAAATACCAGAATGGAAATGGGAGAGGATCACAATGGATTTTGTTACAGGGTTGCCTAGATCACAGCGTGGGTTTGATTCAGTTTGGGTAATAGTGGATCGTATGACCAAGTCCGCCCACTTTCTGCCAGTTAAGACCACTTATAGTGTGAGTCAGTATGCGCAGCTCTATCTATCAGAGATCGTCAGATTACACGGGATACCAGTATCCATAATATCGGATAGAGGGCCACAGTTCACTTCCAGGTTTTGGAAGTCTATGCAGGAAGTGTTGGGGACTAGAGTTGATTTGAGCACCGCTTTTCACCCACAGACAGATGGGCAATCAGAGAGAACTATTCAAATTCTGGAAGACATGCTTAGAGCGTGTATTATGGATTTCGGCGGAAGTTGGGAAAAGTATTTACCTCTAGCTGAGTTTGCATATAATAACAGTTACCAAGCGAGTATTCAAATGGCACCTTTCGAGGCTCTTTATGGTCGAAGGTGTCGATCCCCGATTGGTTGGTTCGAGGTCGGAGAAGCTAGCTTAGTCGGCCCGGAACTTCTACAAGATGCCATTAAAAAGGTTAAAAAATAAAGGGAGAGGTTGGTAACGGCTCAAAGTAGACAGAAGTCATATGCTGACAACCGAAGAAGAGAATTGGAATTCGCTGTGGGAGCTAGTATTCTTGAAAGTTTCACCAATGAGAGGCTTGATGAGGTTTGGCAAGAAAGGCAAGCAAGTCCAAGGTATACGGACCGTTTGAGATCCTTGAACGTGTGGGAAACGTTGCCTACCGTCTTCAGTTGCCGGCGGAACTAGAAGGAGTTCATCCGGTGTTTCATGTATCAATGCTTCGCAAGTACTTGCCAGATCCTTCTCATGTGATCCAACCCCAAGAAATACAACTAACCGAAGATTTGACGTATGAGGAGATACCATGGAAATTAGATCGTCAATTGAAGAAGTTGAGATCGAAAGAAATACCATTGGTGAAAGTTCTGTGGAGAAATCACTCGACGAGGAAGCTACGTGGGAAGTCGAAGCTGATATGCGCAGGACGTATCCTCATCTATTTGAAACTAAGGTTAGTATGTGATTGAAATTCGGGGACCGAATTTCTTAAGGGGGAAGATTGTAATACCTGAAATTTTCCAATTTACGTTAAGGTCCTAATTTAATTTTTTATTTTAATTTGGAAGGAAAAGGGGAAATTTTAAATAAATGAAATTTTATTTGGACCAAAATTAGGACTTAACGGAAATATTGGGTGTAAGTTTATTAACCCCAAAGTTAATTTTAACAAAAAAAAAAATAATAATAATATATAATATAATATATGTAAGTGGCGGAGGGGGGGGGGTCACGCATTGACCCCCCCCCCTTATAATTAATTGGGTATATTATATGCATACAAGTTTTACAAAAGAAAAAATAAAAAAAATAATATAATATATGTAAGTGGCTGAAAGGGGGTCACACACGTGACCCCCCTATAATTAAAATTGGTCCCAATTTTTATGCCAGGGAGAGAGAGACGAGAGTGAAGCAGCGAAGAAAAAAAAAAGAGTGAAGTGAGGACTCACACACACCACGACGCAAGGCAGCGGGAAGAAGACGAGTGCGTGTGCGCGGAGGCCAGCGGAGGACGACGCCGCCGTTCGCCGGAGTAGGAGCAGTCGACGGCGACGCCGAGGAAGGTGGCCAGGGCTTCACGAGGAGAGAGAGAGAGCTTGGTTAGAGAGAGAAACAAACGGGAATAGTGTTTTTTTCGCCGGAATCTCGCCGGATTTTGGCCGTTCCGAGCTCAGGGAAGGTGATCGGGGGTTTCCTATCCCTTCCACCATCTTAAAGATTAAATCGAGGGTAAGAAGTCCCGAATCACTCAAACCCCAAATTTATCAATTTTAGGGATTTTTTGGAAAGTTCCAAATGATATAAATTGATTATTCTGAGTCTTAAATTGATGTTATTGGATTGTTTAGAGTAGTTGCAGTTTATATGTGGATAAATTAATGATGGAAGTGGTCAAGTTGGAAAACCATAGATAATGAACATTAAATGGAGATAGATTGTTGAATGGGTTGAATTGGGATGATTGGGGTGTTGAATGGTTGTTTTTAGATGGTATAAATTGTTGGAATAGACAAAGGACGAAGACCGAATATAGTCCCGTCTTAACCGGAAACTAGATTATAATAAAAGAGGTAAATTCTAGTTTAAATAAGAAATTGGAGTTAAGAGATGGACTAAGAGTGTCGGTTAGGCCGTGGTAAAGGCTGGAATCAATTTAAATAATGAAATGCTCTCAATTGGTAAAATTCTAATTTTCAAGTATGTTAATCCACATGTGTTCATATGTGATAATGAGTTATAAATGGAGTTGAAAAATTGGTAACCATGGACAATGGAGACTATGATTATCATAGGTCATCAATTGGATATGGAATTAATGAAAAGTCACATATGGACACTTGTAGGTAAATGGGTAAATTGGGAGTTTTAAATTGAAGGGGGATTATAAAGGAATGACATGAATTAGAGATAATAGAAGCAATTAAGGAGCTTGAATACTAGTTAATGTAACTCTAAGTTAATTAACTAGGTTATGGGATTTATAGTTATATGGACATTGTATTGATGTGTAAGTTATAGTAAAGTTCAAGTGTCTAAAACTACTCAATGGGCGTGTAGGACATCACGAACTGGTTGGAGCTTCGGGTACGCCGAGGGCCGATCAAGGAAAGCAAAGAGGTGAGGGGCTTTCCCATCCTTGCCCTCTTGTGGGTTGTATGAGGATGTGGAAAAATATGGTTTGTATTACTTGCCTCTTTGATAGGATATGTATGTTAGAAACATGCTATTGTTATTCCTAAATGTATTATATGAAATTACATGTTATATGTGTATTTGATACATGTGAAACATCACGATGGCTTGAGAAGCCTTATATGGAAAAAGGGTTCTTGGAACCTAGAATGATATCGGGGTAGGATTGAGTCTATTCTCGGTGTCTAAATTCCATGGTCCTAGAACTCACAAGTTAATGAATTTGGAAACATATTTGTTGTTCTTGAAAGTTTTGGAATAATGAACTTAGGATGTGTTTCTTTGAAACTATTTTTCGAACTTGGGTAAGGGTATAAAATTATAAGTTTTTCCAAGAAAGGTAACCTGTAGAAGTGCATAGGAGTCATGTGGAGTCCATGATAAAAGAGGTGTTCATTTTAAATAAACCGGGTAGATCGAGTATGTCATCATGAAGTCGGGCACCCAAGAGTCCAAAGTATATGAGTTTGCCGCTTTGTGGTTAAAGCTTCGGTTAGGCCAAAGTTAAACAAGTCGCCGGCTATGTACCAAGTAAAGTCTTGGTGCCAGATATGTCTCAAGTAAAGTCTTGGGGCCAGGGGTTCCTAGAATGATCAACTAGGTTCCTAACCACTCACGTGAGCTATGCCTTCGGGCCAGTTTAACTCCTCACGGATGCCACTCACGTGAGTTATGCCTTCGGGCCAGTTTATGTTATTGCAAAATGATATATGATATTGAAAAGTATTGGTTGATATTGAACAAGCTATACATATGCCCAAGTTTAACAATGTACGTGTTATATATGCTAAATGTATGATCACCTAAACATTAAAGGTTAAAAGAACTATTATATGTGCATGTGGATGTGACTGGCTCCTTTCCCCCAGTGGTAGTGGTACCCGCCACTACACCAAGGATGGGAGAGCCTCTCACTGAGTCCGTTTGACTCACCCCCAATTCTATATGTTACAGATACAGGTGTAGCGGGCACCGAACACGCGTCTACTTCCTCTCAAGGAGGCGGACATTCCTAGAGACCTCACGCATTGATCGCGTGAGAGGTTTATCTTTTGATGTATACATTTTTGTTATATTTCATTGATGAATACATTTTTGAGTATAGCCTTTGATGTATAGGCAATTGCTATATGTATATATATATGTACAAATCTAGACTTGTCGGCTTCATACTGTTTAAAGATTAGGTCATGGATGGGAATATAGGATATGAATATTATGATGAGTATGAATTGCTTCCGCATGTGAATAGGATAGGTCACACCCGATGGGGTGTGGTCAATATGTAAATTATATATATATATGTGTGGTTGGTATGTGATTGTTTGCAAATATATAAACCTGCATGTGAATAGGATAGATTACACGCATTGAGGCGTGTGATCAATATGTAAATTTAAATGCGAGTGTGGATGCTCATATACAGGTGATTGAACAGGTTATATATACATATTGTGTGTGAATAGGATAGATCATTCCCTTGTGGTTTGATCACTACGTATATACAAATTTATGTGTGATTGCTTATGTGAATGGATATATATATAATATATATACTTGAATGGGCTGAAGCGGCAATGAGCGCCGTGGATTGCAGGTTATTTAGGCCACCGTAAATGACGTGGCCAATATTTATTATGTGAATATTGTATGTTGTTTGTATAGCAGGGTAGTTATTTTAAATGGTAATAGGGAAGGCTTACGGGTTTAGGGGTGAAATCCTACTCCCGTGCCGGTCACGGAATCCTAGAAATGGGGTCGTGACACTTACTGTTAACAAATTCCTGTCTGTCCGACCAGGATGACCGACTCGATCTACCCGGACTAACCTAAACAAGTTCAACTAACATGTTTAACCTTGAAAGACACCCTATGAGAAACTAACTGAATGTTATACGTGTTTATTAGTTAGGCCTAGTTTACCCCTTTTCAATTATGCAACACTCCCCACTCACACTTAACAACCTAGGATCATTTTCATCAATGTACCATACGGTCAAAACCTTTACAATGATGATCAATTTAAATGGGTTTCTAATATTAATGAATCCTCACATATGAAATTCTGACTCATTCCTACCCACGGTAACATATAAGGCTCGGTGAGCCACAATATCGCATATTCACTTGAGAACAACCATATAAGCACATAAGCAGTTTGCACGTATACTGTTTACTTCCTAATCATATACGCGTAACCTAAATACATTCAGATAGACATATTTCATATAACAATTTGCACAAAATAGAGAAAACCACATTTCCACGTAGTCATCCAACCCTGTGGGGTAGGAATGGGAGAGCCCCTCACCTCGTTGGCACTCCTGATCAGTCCTCGGAGTGCCTGAAGCTCCAATCACTCTGTGGTGCCCTATACACACGTACTTAAGCAATTTAGAAACGTGTAACTAAGCATCTACCATGCATGAGTCATGCTAATGCTCATGCACCCTCCAGATATTTCCAAGAACTAACTATTTAGTTTGTTACGTCGTCTTATTTGCTCTTTTTGAAAGTCCATACTGTCTTATATTGGCTTTCACACATTCGAGCCACTTAGAACCTCTAAATGCTCAGGTTAGAGATCCCCATTTATCTAAATTCCACTTCATATGTTCATAAGGACTTCTAACTAATAAAGGAATAATTTCACGGCTCAAAAGAGGCCTTAGCTTACTCATTCCACCATTTCCCCTTATTTGCCGAGTAAGAGTTCAACCACTACCCCTTTAATTATATGTAAAATTATAATCGGGTATACAATAGAGCCTTGGAACCAATTTAGCGGGTCTTAGGTGTCCACCACGGACTAGACCGAGGTGTCCAACCCACAGCACGACTCCCATCTGCACTGTGGCCTGGTATATTGCCTCTTTTTCACCGGATTGGGTTCCGGTTGAGACAGTAAATACTCGGGGTCTATTCCCTTGTATATTTCCAGCATTTATAACACCTATAGTCCTATACTACTCCAATCCAAGCCTATTCATGCATTAAACAAGCAAAATTCAATTTTAGAGCAATTTCCTAACCCAATTTCCATGATTTCCATACCCGGTCAATTCCTACGATTTCACTTCGATTCTGAACCTCACTAAGCTTTCAATAACACTCACTAAGCTCGAATTTAAACCCAGAATGTCCAAAATAGAGGAAATCGAAGAATTCCTAAAATACCTAAAATTGGAGAAATTGGGGTTTTGGGAGTTTGGGGCTTTCTCACCGTGATTCAATTGGATAGAAGGCTTGCTAAGGGTTGAAGATGACCTCCGGTCACCGTCTCCGGTGTCGGAACATGTTTTTCGGCGAGAATCCGGCCCAAACCCGCCGTGCACGTTGCTTCTCTTGCTTCTCGGGTCCTTCTCGCGTGGTGCCTCTGCTTCGTGCTTCTATCTCTTATTATTATTATTATTATTATTATTATTATTATTATTTTTCTGTTTTAGTAACTACTGAATGGAGTGAAAAAGAGCACACGGTTTTAACCCCAAAATAATATATATAATAAGACTAATATTAATTATTGCTAAATCCCCTTTTTGCTTCTACCTTTTTAGTTCTCCTTTTCATTTAAGTCCAAAATTAATATATTATCCCCATTTTTTATTCTCTTCTTATTATTTCAACTTTTTAATTTAATTTACTTTTCTTTCCCAAAGAAAAATAAATTAATAATAATGATACTAATAAAAATTAATATCTCGGATATTACACTAGATATTTATTATTCTTTTTTTAATCAGTTTTCACCGATGAGTGTTTCGAAAACTTGATATTCATTTTCCTTTTTTAATCAGTTTTCGCCGATGAGTGTTTCGAATACATGATATTCCTTTTTATTTTTTTAATTAGTTTTCGTCGATGAGGGTTTCGAAAACTTGATATTCATTTTTCTTTTTTTAGTAAGTTTTCGTTGATGAGTGTTTCGAAAACTTGATATTCAATTTTCTTTTTTAATCAGTTTTTGCCGATTAGTGTTTCGAAAACTTGATATTCATTTTTCTTTTTTTAATCAATTTTCGCCGATGAGTGTTTTCGAAAACTTGATATTTATTTTTCTTTTTTTAATCAGTTTTCGCCGAGTGTTCTAAAAACATGATATTCATTTTTCTTTTTTTTGTTTCAATCAGTTATCGCCGATGAGTGTTTCAAAAACTTGATATTTATTTTTCTTTTTTTAATCAGTTTTTGCCGATAAATGTTTCAAAAACTTGATATTCATTTTTCTTTTTTTAATCAGTTTTCGCCGATGATTGTTTCGAAAATATGATATTCTTTTTTATTTTTTAATTAGTTTTTGCCGATGAGCGTTTCGAAAACTTGATATTCTTTTTTCTTTTTTTAATCAGTTTTTACTGATGAGTGTTTCGAAAACTTGATATTGTTTTTCTATTTTTAATTAGTTTTCGCCGATGAGTGTTTCGAAAACGTTATATTCATTTTTATTTTTTTAATCAGTTTTCGCCGATGAGTGTTTCGAAAACTGGATATTCATTTTTCTTTTTTTAGCAAGTTTTCGCTGATGAGTGTTTCGAAAACTTGACATTCATTTTTCTTTTTTTAATCAGTTTTTGCCGATGAGTGTTTCGAAAACTTGATATTCATTTTAGTTTTTTTAATAAGTTTTCGCCGGTGAGTGTTTTCGAAAACTTGATATTATTTTTCTTTTTTTAATCAGTTTTCGCCGATGAGTGTTCTGAAAATTTAATATTCATTTTTCTTTTTTTTTTAATCAGTTTTCGCCGATGAGTGTTTTGAAAACTTGATATTCATTTTTCTTTTTTTAATCAGTTTCCGCCGATAAGTGTTTCGAAAACATGATATTTATTTTTCTTTTTTTAATCAGTTTTCGCCGATGAGTGTTTCGAAAACTTGTAGTCATTTTTCGTTTTTAATCAGTTTTCGCCGATGAGTGTTTCGAAAACGTAATATTCATTTTTCTTTTGTTTAAATAGTTTTCGCCGATGAGTGTTTCGAAAACTTGATATTCATTTTTCTTTTTCTTAATCAGTTTTCGTCGATGAGTGTTTCCAAAACGTGATATTCATATTTCTTTATTTAATTAGTTTTCACCGATGAGTGTTTCGAATACTTGATATTCATTTTTCTTTTTTTAATAAGTTTTCGCCGATGAGTGTTTTAAAAACTTGATATTCATTTTTCTTTTTTTAATCATTTTTCACCGGTGAGTGTTTCGAAAACTTGATATTCATTTTTCTTGTTTTTTAGCAGTTTTCGGCGATGAGTATTTCAAAAACTTGATATTCATATCCCTTTTTTAATCAGTTTTCGCCGATGAGTGTTTCGAAAACTTTATATTCATTTTTATTTTTTTTAATTAGTTTTTGTTGATCTGTGTTTCGAAAACTGGATATTCATTTTTCTTTTTTAGTAAGTTTTCGCTAATGAGTGTTTCGAAAACTTGATATTCATTTTTCTTTTTTTAATCAGTTTTCGCCGATGAGTGTTTTCGAAAACTTGATATTCATTTTTCTTTTTTTAATCAGTTTTCGCCGATAAGTGTTCTGAAAACTTGATATTCATTTTTCTTTTTTTTAATCAGTTTTTGCCAAAAACTATTTAAATTTATACTCACCCACGAATTGGCTCCTATACCCGGAGTACGTCCAAATAAGTTAGAATGGGATATGAGAATCTTTCACTGTTGGACTTAGGCCTACAGAGGTTGACCTATCTATCCTACTTAGATTGTTACTTGCCTTAAGAGTTGATCCGCACAGACTTTTTGTGACAGGATCCTCTCTTAAGTCAAGGTCTCTACCTTTGGTAGGGGCAATCTAAGGGCCTTTTTAGGGTATCTAGATTCCAAGTTAAACCATGTGCAAGTTGACCTTAAAAGCATACCTTTATTAGGTCAGCCAATTTTAGAGACCTTAAGAACCTAACCTTTAGGACACAAGGAACAAACTCTCTCATGTCGTTTCATGCATACATTTTAAAAATAGAGTAAAAATAAAAAAATGTTCATTTTTCTTATAATTTTCTTTGCATTGGATATACAATTGCCTTTCGAATTGTGAATAAAAGAAAAAAAGAAATTTTCTTTGCATCGCATATATATATATATAAAAACTTTCCTTTGCATTGTAAAAAAAATTTTATTTATTTTTTCTCATAATTTCTTTTAAATTGTATATATATAAAAATAAATAAATAAAATTTTCTTTACAATATATAAATTTTTTTTTTCTTATAGTTTCTTTCGCATAGCACATGTATAAATAAAAAAACTTTTCTTCGCGTTATATAAAAGAAAATTTTCTTTTTCTTATAACTTCCTTTTCAAGTTAAAAAAAAAAACTTTTCTTTCTAAAGCAAATTTTTTTCTCATAACTTTCTTTGCATTGTATATAAAAAAAAGAGAGAAAAATCATTTACATTGTATATAAAAAAAGTTTCATTTTTCTTATAATTCTCTTTACATTGTAGATAAAATTGTCTTTTGAATTATGAATAAAAGAAAAAAAAAATTTGTCTTTGCAGTGCATATATATATATATAAATAGTTTCTTTGCATTGTGTAAAAATAATAATTTTTCTTTGCATAATTTCATTCGCATTGCATACAACATTCTCCTTTAAATTATGAATAAAAAAAACCTCATTCTCTTGGTATTGCATATACAAAAAAATTCTTTGCATTGTGTTAAAATTTTTTTTCCTTTTTATTTCATTTGCATTGCATATTAAAATTCTCCTTTGTATAAAAGAAAAGTGTTTGTATTATATATAAAAAAAGAGGAAAATCCTTTGCAGTGTATATATGAAAAAATATAAAAAAAATTTCAAATTTTCTTTGCATTGTATATAAAATTTTCCTTTGAATTGTGAAAAGTTTTTTTTTCGCGTCATATATATAAAATTTTCTTTACATTATATAAAACAAAGTGTTTTCCTTTTTCTTATAAAAAAATATTTTCTATAATTTTGTTTGCATTACATTGAACATTTTCTTTAGAACTATGAAAAAAATAATTTTTCCTTTTAAAAAAATTTTCTTTGCATTGTATATATATAAAAAATATTTTTCTTTTTCTTTGCATTGTATATAAAAGTTGTCTGCATATAAAAAAAATATTTCCCTTTTTCTCATAATTTCCTTTGCATTGTAAAATAAAGAAAAAAGAAAAAATATTCTTTTTCATTCTTTACCACATTTGTTTCTGATGTAAAACACCATTGCTTTTCCTTTCCTCTTATGAATAATATTTGTACATGTGACGAGGTTGTTTTCTCCCCCACATTAATTCCTAGGCCATAGGATTATATTAACATTTGTTCATTTATTTGCATAGCTAGTAAACGGTGGCTATATTTACAATTATTGAGGTACATGGTGTCAATCTTTTGGCCTTTTACTAGCAAGTCTCACGCGAGCTAGAGTCAAGGTTGCAGCTGGTAATTGAGATGTTTAACGTGAAAAAAATAATATATTATTTTTCCTACTAATCATGAATTTTCATACTTTGAGGAATCTCTGTTTCCGTTAAGAATCTCATTTGCCAATCGCAACATTTTACTAAAAGAAAAAGAAACCCCATGTGTGTGTAACGAAACTTTTCTTTACACTCCAGTCTTGGTCTCTCATAGAATCCCTTGACTAACAAGGAAACAACTAGAGATCCAGAGAATGATCCTGAAGATAATTGGAAATGTAACCATTTCTTTCTCGAAAAGAAATCTTTATCAAGATACCTGTAAGGACCCTTTATTGCAGAGAACTTAATGGTATTTGTGGTGAAGCTATTTCTCTCATATTCTTTTGTTGATTTGTTTCTTTTATTTTTCGCATTTTTGCATTGCATTCAAAGCTATAAATGAATTGGGCTGGTGCCCGATAATTGTTTGGCCTCAAGAACGAGTCTAGTTGTTGAAGCTAGATGGTAACTAAAAATCACCTTTCTAGACTCATTCTTGCCTTGGGCCTCAGCGCTTGCAATGGGCAACCCCGTTTTGAATTCCCAGTATAAAGTGGGTCATCGCCTTAGAACTACCATTCTTGCCTTAAACCTAGTGCCTGCACCGTGGAATCGCCCTCCTAATCTTGTATTTGAACCTCGATGCCTGCATTGGGGAATCACCAATTAGGCCATATCTCAAACCCTAGTGCCCGCACTGGGGGATGTACTCTAACACGTGCCTAGTACTCAGTGTTTATACTGGGGAATTATTGTCTTAGGGCGTGTTTTGGTCTCTCATTGGGGAACCATCGTTTCAAATTCATGTCTGCCTTAAAATCCTAGTGTCCGCATTAGGGAATCACGATTCTAAGACCATGTCTGTCCCGAGCCATTATACTGGTATAGAATCTCGATATCCCCGTAAGGAAATCATCACCTTAGATCACGTTTCGAACCCCTATATAGGGAGTCGTCATCTTGATTTTGTCTAGAGCCTCAGTACTGCATTGATGAATCATCAATGCAGTACATAGCACCCTTGTGTCCATCACAAACTCCAGTGCCTGCACTAGGGAACTGCCATTGTAGGTTATACTTCAAACTCAATGCCTATGTCGGAGAGGCATCAGTTTAGAATCTCATTTGTTTTAAAATCCTTAGTGCATGCATTGGGAGATTATCATATCCGAGTTCTGGAAGTATTTCAACTGGAATTATTCAGATGGTTATCGGATCAAGGGATCATAAACCCAAGACCCATGGTTCCATTAACACCTCCGTACCCCAGATGGTACAAGCCACAACTTTCATGAGAGCGCCACGCGAATGCGCAGGGTCATTCAACTAAGGCAGATAGCATTGTTCAAATATTAATCACCCAACTCCTGAGTTTGAGGGTAGACTCGCAAAGAGGGTAAAATGCGACAAGCTTGATTAGAAAATGTTAGAGTGAATGACATCAAATGGTTTGAAGTGCCTTGGAATCTTTTTCAAATAAACTTCGTCACACTTATTTTGGGAATAAAGTAAAGTGTCTTTTCCATTAGTAACTGTCATTCATTTACTCCATGTTTTTCATTCTAGCATTCGAGTGATCGAAATTCTCATCTAATTTGATCCAACATTGGCAATTAACTTGATTGATAAAAGAAGATACCGCTCATATGCATAGTCGTGAATCTCTCGAGAAGCATCACTTACTTCATAAGCGACATTTTACATCTCAGTCTTAGCCATGTTTTCTGGGGAATTAAAAAAATAATGAAAAATAAGAGAAATAAGGAAAAAGGAAAAGAAAAATAAAAATAAGGAAAGAAGCCTTAATAAAAGCAAATGAGTTGGCTATATCAAGGATATGAGGCATTTCTTGGTTTTTCCCAAACACCATGAATATCACCTCTAGTCACCCCTTTTGGGCCAAGAGAGGAGTTTTCAAAAGTCTTGACCTAGTCAATGTTCACCTGGATGGGTAGTCTTCTACTGTGTGTATTTCAGGGAATCAATTGCAAAAAAACAGATGAACATTTCATTTCATTTATCCAAACATTATCATCCATTGTCAACCACTTTTAAGTCCTTCATTCGTATGTTTTTAAAATTACTTGACATTAAAACAAACCCTGGGGAATATAGGATAACACATGATATAAGATAATGAGCTTTGTTTCTTATACAAGTTTAGTATCCAACTGGCTTTGCAAGTGACCAATGTGAGAGTCAAACCTTGTGGGAAGTTATTTGAGCCAAACACTAATTTCTTTTCATCGATTATCATTGAGTGTAATTTATCTGCTCATGCCGGTTCTAGAACTTGTTTTTAATCTTAATTGAAGCTTTACATGCATTGGTTTGATAGAAAGGATGGAGGCATGCATTTCATTCTCCCTTTTTCCCAAACACAAACTGTAATACCCCGAAAACTTTCGAGGATTAAAGAATGATTTATTTCGGGGCTAGGAATTTTTTTCGAAGATTGTAATACCCGAGAAATCATTTCAAGGTTTAAAATAAAATAAAAGGGCAAGAAAAGAAGTATAAAATAATTTTAGGATTTAATTCAGGACCTAAGAAATTTGAAATCTGAATTAAATAGGAAAAGGGATAAAAAAATATACATCTTAGCTATTATTTATTGAATTATTAATTAATTTATTTTTAATAATATTTATTTATTTATTATTTAATTATTTAAATATTAATTATTTTATTTAATTATATTTATTTATTTATTATAATTATTTTATTATTATTATTTATAAAAGGGGGTTGCGGCGTGGGTTTTAAAAAGGATAAAAAGAAAGAGTTAGAAAAAGAGAGAAAGAAGGAGAGAAAGACGAGAGAGAGAGAGACAGATAGAGAAAACGGAAGGTAAAAGAGAGAGAGAGGGGGATGGCGTGGAGAAGAGAGAGAAGAGGGGGAAGATAGGGAAATCGTCGGAAAAGTTGCCGGAGAGAGCGATCCGACGCCGGAAAAGCTCACCGGAGCTCGACTACAACATCTCCTACACCTTCCACCAATCGAATCAAAGGTTGGTAACCCCAATTTCATTCGAAACCCCCAATTTCTCCATTTTTAGGGATTTCTTCGAGCCACCTTCGATTGGATTGTTTCGAGGGTAGATTGAGACCTAGAAAGTGTTCTTGAACACTTAGTTGGGGTAGGAATCAAGAATATATTCTCCGGATTTGCTCAAATTCGAATTGGAAGAATTTGGGGTTGAAATTATAATTATTTCCAGATTGAGAAAATTGTTGATAATTAGGATTGAGCTTGGATTTGAGTAAATAGGCTTGATTAATATATTGAAATTATAATTATTTCAAATTGGGGAAAATTGTTGATAATTAGGATTGAGTTTGGATTTGAGTAATAGGCTTGGATTTATATTATTAAAATTATATGGTTGAAACATTAGAATGAACAAGACCCGTGAAGAGCTGGCCTGAGGTTACTAAGGTTGAACCTTGACGTTAACGTACCGGGTCCCTGCTCGGGTTGCCCAAATACACTTAAGGGTGATGTTAAGGGCTCCAAACCTCTTCTTTTCAATCTTAAACACCCTAGAAAAATTCTAAATATGCTATCAAGCATCAAGAATTATTTTAGGTACCTTCTTATTTCTCAATGAGGGAAACTTGCGGAGCAATGAAGCCCAAATTCTAAAATGGTAATTTTACTCCTTCGTAATTATTAGGACGCCTTAAGTAGGATGAATTAGAGGTATATTGAGGTTTAGAAACTAGATTTCTTAGAACCCGAGTAAGAACACAAGTTGAAACAAAATGCTTTGATCTTCCTAAAATTAGGATTCCTTCCAATCAAGTTAGATAAGCTTCCTTAAATGTGAATACAAGTTAGATAGAGGTCTAATACTCAAATCCAAGTATGTGAAACACTCAAGTAGAGTGTTATATTCGAGTAAGTCAAGTGTCTGAGAGAAGGATACGCATAAGTCGGGATAGAGAAGTCCGATAAGACCAAGAGCTTGAATCTGTGGCAACCATGGACTATATGTGAGAGTAATGGAAAGATAAATAACGAGTTAAGTAATAACTTTAATGAAGTAAATGTTGTTCTTATAGGAACAACGGTCCGCAATAGAGTGCAACAGGAACTCCGAGGAGACTAAAGTTACAGGAGAGGATTGCATGGAAGGTTGGCCAAGGTGAGGACTCTTTCATCTCTGCTCCTAGGGTCGTAAGTTTATGTGGATTACATGAGTATGTATATTCTCTGTTTGTCTGGTATGTGTTAGCTAGAGATATAAAATGCTAAAAGAATGAAAGAATTAGAAAATAGGTGGTGGAAAGTGGCTTGGATAGGAAGACATAGGAGTAGAGTGTAATTGTTTGCTATGATTGGTGTGTTACAAATCCAACTCATACATTCCGGAGGCATGATGAGTATTTATTAAATCTTTTCCACGACTGTGGCAAGAGTCCTTGTACGGAAGGACTAAGCTTTTATTTTGAAAACTCGTCACGACGGTGACTTAAATTATAATCATGCAAAGGGAGTTATTGGTGGGTTTCGGATTTGATTATTCTAGCGGCGTGAGACATCGACTAGAACAACGCCAGATGGCACTTGAGACCTCAGTTTTATAATCACCATGACGATGGTCATTGCCCTATCCTGGCAATAGGGTCAGAAAGGTTTTATATTGCTATGACGATAGCTTGAGGCTCAGAGAGTGCATCTGGACGGGTATATGAGTTATATCCTGTTGAGGATACTTGTAACATATTAATAAGGAGAAAAATTGTTGATCCTTCGGGAAAGATACAAAGAATCCTATTAATATGTGAGACTAAGGTAAGGAGACACGGGAGGAACCTACGGGTGAACCGTGAGCCTAGCCTAGTAAAAGAGAAATCATGCAGTGGAGTTGATCCAGGGGTATCAGTGGCCATGTTTAGAGACGTCGTGCCGTGCCCGTCATGTGGCCTGGTTGGGTAATGGAAAAGTGGACTCAAGCTATTGCCCCGCAGCAAGGGGTCAAGACGTGCCACGTGGTGGCTATGCGTCAGTTGCTTGATAGATAGAAGTTGATTGTGTTTGATTAACAGAATTGTCACGAGGTGACCAGTACCCAAGTGAATGGGTTAAGTATGTTTTGCCACGTGGTGGCCAGTAGCCCGAGTGCACGGGTTGAAGAAGAAAAGCCACGTAGTGGCTAGTAGATACCCCAGAGTTGGGGATATTAAGTAGATGTACGTTTAGCATCTGTGTGTATGTATAAATTGTCTGTGGTGTATATAATTGTTGATTGTGCAGTATAGTGGTAACGTACAGGACTACGTCACCACGCGTTTTGTTGATTCAAACATGCTGAACGTGAGAAGACCGGTAAGTAAAAGCCGGCACTATTTGTTACATGTTTACTTGCCGATTGATGACGTGGAATAAACTGCTGCATGTTTACAGTTATTAACTGCATGTGGGTGTTTGGGTGAAATTTTTTGTTATTGTATGATCACCATGAATGCATGCTAACTCACAGTAACTAGTTGTTTGTGCATGAGATTGTGTATGACTCCCAGTCCCAGCGGTAAGGTACCCGCCTTGCGCCGGGGATGGGAGAGTCTCACTGAGTCGCGTGGTTAAGACTCACACCTCATTTTTACTACACAGAGACAGGTTAAGTACAGGTGGAAGAAGTCTCGGTGGAGCGAGGAACGAACAAAACTTTCCAAGACCCACAACTTGTTCATGTGGGTGAATGAATTGTAATTGTAATTTAATTTACTCTATCATGTATCATAAAGTAAAGGGTAGACGTACCCAATTAGATTGTATTACTACATCTAGAATTGTCAGCTTCACACACCTTAAAGATCAGGATTTATTTTACTGTGTTACAGGGAAAATTTGCTTTTAAAAAAATATATATATATACATATATCTGTTGCATGTGAATAGGATAGGCAGCATCTTCGGATGTTTAGCCAGTACACAGGTTATATATATTATGTGTGTTTTCCTATATCTATATCCTGAAGCGGCACTGGCCGTGGATTTGCTTGCCTTGGATAGGCCACCATTTCGGTGTAGCCATGGTATTATACTGCATGTGGATGTATTTTCAATAATAGATATTCTGTCAATTAGGTGATTACAGGCAGAGGGATATTCCCTGTGTCTGTGCCGGTCACGGTCCTCTAAACGGGGGTCGTGACACAAACCCCATTTATATTTCCTTTTGCCACCTATTTTGAGCCATTTATTAGCAACTTTCAAGACACTTCGTCACGTGATTCTTGGATGAGTATTACATTTTGACCTATTGCATATATTGTCTAACCACTCATTCTCGCGAGTTGGATTTGCCTAGCAATTCAAATAAGCCAAGGAAGCGCTTGAGAAAAGAAAAGAAAAGAAAAAAAAAAGATTAAAATGATTATTAATGAAAAAAAGATAAAAAAAAGAAATAAAAGTGCACAAGCAAGAAAGAGAGAAGATCTAAGGCAAACTCTTTTGGTGGATAGAGAATTATCGCTTGGTTAGAATCTTTCATTTTTAGGTCAAATTTATCGTGCTCATTCAAGAAACTATTATTTCATGCTTGATAATTGCTAACTTCATTTCTTAAATACTTTTTCCATATTAGCCATTCCTCCATCACTACAAGCTTTTAAAAGACCTCTTGATCTATTACACTAATACATCTGTAGTGGAGATATAGATTAATTACAAGCTATGGCAACCGGCTAGTAGAACATATTTGAGTGAAAACATATTCCAACAATGACGAGTGAGAGAATTACTTGTTCTTTGGTCGTTTGTATTTGCTAGTTGGATGCTCAATTTGTTTAAAAACCTTATTAACTCTCAAATGCAAAGCTTTTGGGTTAGAGCAATTTCAATTCAAAGAGTTGTCATTATGTTCCCACAATAATTTTTGGGTCCATTTTTCCCTTTCATAAGCCCACATTTTGCACCCATAAAGTCCTCATTGAGGTATAGCAATTCAAATGTTTTGTGTAGGGCTAATAAAATGAGGAGAGAGAACTTCAATCTCAGCGCTCAAAAAATAAACTTCCCCCCGGGAAATATCAAGCCAAGATCTTGAGTCATTTTATTCCTATCCAAATTTTATCCTTAAATGAAGAAGGGGAAACTTTTCGTCCCTCAGGCCTATTACCCTCTTTTTCAAAAAAAGAAAAAAAAGAAGACAAATCCATTTTCTCCCCAGTAAACCCCATTCATCAATTGCAACAAAAAATCCATAATCCAGAGAAGTCTCACTTTCATCCCACTGTGGCCTTTCTTTGGAGATTCTATACGCATATTTATGGTTTCTTGTTGTTGTCAGTCGGGTGATCAATGTTATCACTTAGAACGACTCATCTTTTTAATAGAAGCCCGCCCTTCTGTTGGATTTCTCCTTTTTCACATGTGCAGCATGTAGACACTTCTCATTAGTCCCAAGATAAAGCTGATAAGTCTTTCTTTACTGGATTATCATTTTAGACAGGGCATTTTAAACTTTTGATGATCTCATTCTAACATGAGGGAGCTTGTACTTCATGTTTGCAAATCATTGAAAATCAAAGTGTGAGGGAGAAACAATGCTTGATTTCGAAAATTGAAAACAAGTAACTTCTTCTATGAGATTTTTCCAATGGGTTCTCAATGATTGAAACCAATATATTGATTAATTTCTTTATTGGGTATTCAATTGTTGAGACCAAGATAATCAACTTCTAAGAAAAGAAATTCTTGATTGATGTTCAAACTCAAAATCAAAATGAGATCACAGTTTTCTTTCAAAGCTTTGACAATTTGTTCAAAGCTGAAGCATCTTTAAACCTTCTTTGCTTGATTTTCAATGATTAGAGGTATGATCGAATGGTGTTTGCCTTCACTTGTTTTTACTCCTCCAGTCATTAGGAGAGTAATTTTACCTTATCCCCTCGTTGAATAGATTGTTGCCCTGTCTCAGTCTCTTGGCTGGGGAATCCCTTTCTACCCAAATTGTGGTCCCAGCCCCTTGTCCATTGACTGGGGAAATCCCCCTATTTTCAGAGACAAGGTCACGAGGTCCCACAAATGTGTCTCTTTCTGTGCTTATCATGGGATTTAGATGTCCCAAATTTTCTCTTAATTCTTTGATAAATTCCATTCTAATGAGAGTAATGTTATACTTCACATTTACATGTAAATCCTTGAAAATAGAAGTTTGAGGGCAGACAATGCTTGGTTTTGAGGATTGTAATCAAGTCACCTCTACCATGATATTTTTTCTACTTGGTTTTCGATGATTGAAACCAATGTATTGATTTATTTCTTTACTTGGCTTTCAATGGTTAAGACCAAGTAACTTTTAAGAAAGAAGAAGTGCTTGATTAGTGTTCAATACTCGAAATCAAGATGAATTTCAAGATAAGGTCAAAGATTTCCTTAATTGGCTTTTGACAGCTTAGTCAAAGCTGAAGCATTTTACCCTCCTTACTTGATTTTCGAGGATTAAGATGTAATAGTGTTCGCCTTCACCTGCCTTCATTTTTCCCCGTTGATAGGAGAGTAATTTTACCTCCTCATTATATAAACGGTCATCCTGCCTCGATCTCTAACTTGGGGAATTCCCTTCTCCTGAATACGGACTTAATCCCGCCCATTGACTGGGGAATCATCTTGCCCTTAGTATTGGGATCGAAGTATCCCAAAAACATACTCCTCTCTGCTTGTCTTGGGATTTCGATGTCTCAAGTTCTCTTTTAACTTCTTTGTTTGTGGATTGGAGAATCATTTCCTCTGCATCTAGGGTTGGGATCCCGGTGTCCTAAAAGCAGACTTCTGGCTGGATAAGGTCTCTAATGCCCTGAATTTTCCTCCATTCTCCTGTCGGTGGATTGGGGAATCATCTTTTTGGTTGTCGGGATCCTAATGTGCCCACAACATTCTTTCCCTAAGAAGGGTGGGGAATCACTTCCCCTCAAAGTGTTGGGCATGAGTATCCCCAAATGTTGTTTCCATTTTCCCTTTTAAAGAGAAAATCAAATAAAAATAAATAAAGTGATGTTTTGGACCATGTTTGTATGCATGTCTCTTATATGCCCATGTTATCACTATGTTTGCATATGTTCATTATCTTTGCATGTGTATTCACATTTGAGTCGATTAAATTATTAGCATCGTTGCCACATTTACATGCGCATCAATTTGCATGACATTCGCACGATACTTCCATAAGTCAACAAGTGGTTCCTGTTTCCACTTGACATGGTATTCGCATGAGCATTTGCATGATCCGCATATGCATAAACCTTTTTATCACCTGCTAAACTCGAGCAAGTTGGGAAGAGCAGGAAAAACATGTTTTGTGTAATCCTTGGGACCTGCTAAACCCAAGTAAGTTGGGACAGCAGGAAATGCATGTTTTGCATAAATCCTTTTAGACCTATGAAGTCCAGGCAAGCTTGGAAGCAGGGAAAATCTTTATAGTCACTTAAACATTATTTCATGTGGTGATCAGTTTTTGATGCTCATAGAAAGCCATCGAAAATCTGGTACCCATAATTTTTGGGGCTCGTACCTGTCGCGATCTCCTTGGTCGTCAAGTTATCGCCAATGAGTGTTTCGAGAACTTGATGTTCATAACACTTTCTCCTGGTCATCAAGTTTTCGCCAATGAGTGTTTAGGGATTTTGATATCCATTTTCTGAGCCAAATCTCACCAATAAGTGTTACGAGATCTGGCCCCACTGAATCCTACCAATGAGTGTTTTAGGGTTCAGTATCCTATCCCACCAGTGAGTGTTTTCGGGTCAGATACGGGAATCAAAATCCTACCAAGGAGTGTTTAAGGATAATGATACCCACCTTTGTGGACCAAATCTCACCAATAAGTGTTACGAGATCTGGCCCCATTGAACCTTACCAATGAGTGTTTTAAGGTTCAGTATCCTATCCCGCCAGTGAGTGTTTTCGGGTCGGATATGGGAATCAATATCCTACCAAGGAGTGTTTAGGGATAGTGATACCCACCTTTTAAGTGGACCAAATCTCACCAATGAGTGTTACGAGAGCTGGCCCCATTGAATCCTTCCAATGAGTGTTTTAGGGTTCAGTATCCTATCCCACCAATAAGTGTTTTCGGGTCGGATACGGGAATCAATATCCTACTAAGGAGTGTTTAAGGATAATGATACCCACCTTTTTGGACCAAATCTCACCAATAAGTGTTACGAGATCTGGCCCCATTGAACCCTACCGATGAGTATTTTAGGGTTCAGTACCCTATCTCGCCAGTGAGTATTTTCGAGTCGGATACGGTTATCAATATCCTACCAAGGAGTGTTTAAGGATAGTGATACCCACCTTTTAAGTGGACCAAATCTCACCAATGTGTGTTCCGAGATCTGGCGCCATCATTGAATCCTACCAATGAGTGTTTTAGGGTTCAGTATCCTATCCCACCAATAAGTGTTTTTGGGTCGGATACGAGAATCAATATCCTACCAAGGAGTGTTTAAGGATAGTGATACCCACCTTTTAATTGCACCAAATCTCACCGTTGTGTGTTCCGTGATCTGATGCCACCATTGAATCCTACCAATGAGTGTTTTAGGGTTCAGTATCCTATCCCGCCAATAAGTATTTTCGGGTCGGATACGGGAATCAATATCCTACCAATGAGTGTTTAAGGATTGTGATACCCACCTTTTAATTGGACCAAATCTCGCCAATATGTGTTTCGAGATCTGGCGCCATCATTGAATCCTACCAATAAGTGTTCCAGGATTCAATATCCTATCCCACCAATAAGTGTTATGGGATCGGATACGGGAATCAAAGTCCCACCTATGAGTGTTTAGGGATTTTGGTGCCCATCTTTGACCAGATCCCACCATCAAGTGTTTTGAGAGCTGGCCCCGTTTTGAATCCTACCAAATGAGTGTTTTGGGATTCAATACTTAGTTCCACCAATGAGTGTTTTGGGATTAAGTACGGGAATCAAAGTCCCACCGATGAGTGTTTTAGGATTTGACGCCCACCATTTTCCATAGGGATCAGGTTCCACCGATGAATATTTCGGGATCTGACGCTTATAATTCGTCTTCCATAGGAATCAGATTTCGCCAATGAGTGTTTCGGGATCTGACATCCACAACTTTTTAGAGTTTCTTGCCCGTCAAGATCTCTGTAGTGATCAGTTTTCGCCGTTGAGTGTTTCGAAAGCTGACTCCCATAAATTTTGGGGACTCACGAGCCCCGCCGTAAGATTATCTACGTCATTCAAAATTAAAATCTACATTAGAAAGTCTACAAAGCTGAAGTAGATTTCTTGGAGCAGACCTGGGAATACCATTTTTCATTATTTTCATGTTTTAGGGTGCATGATCGGGTAGATTTTCTTAAGTGTTTTAGCACCAATTAGTTTTCCTCTGGCCAAGACAAATAAGGGCATCCTTTTGTCTTTACGTGTTCCCTCTGCCAGCGCTGAAAGCGTCCCTTCTGGAGGAAGACAAGTAAAGAGGGGAATTTGTGGACACCCTATTTTGCTCAGGCCTAAATTGTACAAAGAAAATTAAAAATAATAAAAATAAAAATTACAAAAATTATTATTTTTGTCAAAGAAAATAAGAAAATATGAAAAGTGTTAAATGGCCTACTCTTAGCTCTAATGGGCCAAGCCCAAAGGAAGAGAACCCTAGCATATAAAATAGAGAAGCTAGGTCAAGAAAAGGAGGGGAGAACAAGAGTGGCTAGGTTAAAGAGAGAGAGGAGGCTAGGTCAAAGAGGTGTGGAGGAGATCAAAGAGGCAAGAGGAGGAGAAGGAGTCAAGAATGCATGGAGATGGTAAAGGAAACCTAGAATGAAAAGTGGAAGAACCAATTGAGGGAGTACTCTTCACTTTGGCACTTTTCTGTTTTTGTTGAATGTGATTGCTTTCTTTCTCTGTTTTATTTTTGATTGTTTGGACATCTATAATTGCTTTATTGAATTTTTATCTTGTTTATGCATACCTTTAGAGTATCTCTGAATTTTTGCATGAATTTTGAAATCTTCTAATGGAGTCAAACAAGTTTTTTGAAAACCTCTGCCCAAACTGATTCTGAGTTCGGGCAATGTGTATTCGACGCACGATTGTGATTTCAATTTAACTCCAAATGGAGTGATCTTTTTTTTCCTAAAACTAGACATCCATAGCTTTCTGAACATAGGTCTTTTGTTAAATTCCATTGGGTATTTTGCTCCCAGAAATGTTTATAAAATCAATTTTTCAAAACACGTTGCAGAGTGATGTCCTGAACTTCACTCTATTTCGTGAAATTGTTTCTCCATCTAAAAAACTACGTTTTAATTGATTTTTGTCCTTAAATCTTCTTCTTGGTCTCTGGAACAAAGGATAAAAATATCATGACCAAATTCATCCAGAATAATTTATGGCATATTTATTTATCCCAAAGTATCATGTCAAACAGCTTCTGGGTAACTGTGCTTTCAAAGATCATATCTTACAAATTACTATTGATTTTGGGGCAAGGTCAGCGGGACTGTGTAGGGGAGATCTAGAGCTTTCTTACCCTAGATTTTGACAATTTTCTATATTTTGGAAGTGGACCAATTTGATTTTTATTTAATGTCTAGAATCGGGAAAATAAGCGTTGAAAAGTTTTCTTACCTGATGAGCCTTCACACGTGCACATTTCTTGTATTTATTGCTTGAATATATTTTATGGTAGGTAGGTACCAAAAGGCTTTGGCCTCTTTAGGTACATTGCACTGGAAGGCCATCTGAGTATTCGCTTGATGAGTCTCCCCTCACTTACACACTTGTATGTCACAGGAACTACGTGGGCTTTGATCCCTCATTGTGGGTACGTAGGCCCTAGGCTTTAATCCTAGGTCAAGCCCTCCCTCTTTCTTTCCTTATTTTCTCTCATGATTGTATTTTTTTCAAGGCCAATCAATTTTAATATTAATTTTTAGGGTAGCCGTCTTTGGACGGGGGAAGAAGGGTGCCTAACACCTTCCCTTCATCTCAATCAGACTCCCGAACCCAACATTTTGTGAAAATTCATTTTACCCCACTTTTGAACTTATTTTTCCTTTTCCAAATTTTGATTGAAAATTTGGTGGTGACTCCCGTCGAAGGCGCGGTCTTCACAATACCCAATTATATTTTTATATATAATTAAAGAAGTAGTAATTAAGCTTTTACTCGGCGAATAAAGGAGACGGTGGAATGAGTAAGCTAAAGCCTCTTTTGAGCCGAGAATTTAATTCTTTTATTAGTTAAATACCTATATGAACACATGAAGGGAAATTTAGACAAGTGGGAATCTCTAACCTAAGCAATTAGAGGTTCTAATCGGCTCGAAAGTGTGAAAGTCGAATATGAGACATTCTAGACTTTCAGAAAGAGCAAATAAGACGACGTAACGAACAAAATAGTTAGTTCTTGGAAATAGTTAGAGGGTGCATAAGCATTAGCATGACACGTGCATGGTAGATGCTTAGTTACGCGTTCTAAATTTCTTAAATATATGTGTGTATAGGGCACCACAGGGTAATTGGAGCTTCAGGCACTCCGAGGATTGATCAGGAGGGCCAACGAGCTGAGGGGGCTCTCCCATCGCTGCCCCACAGGGTTGGATGACAACGCGCAAATGTGGTTTGCCTGATTTTATGCAGTTATCATATGAAATGTACTTATCTGAATGAGTTTGCGCTACATGTGTATGGTTAGTAAGTAAATAGTGGAAATGCAAACCAAATATGTGTATATGTGATAATGTGGCTCAATGAGCCTTATGTGTTACCGTGGGTATATGTCGTGATTTCATATGTGAGAGTTCAGTAACTTTAGAAACCCATTTAAATTGATCATCGTTGTAAAGGTTTTGACCGTATAGTACATTGAGGAAAATGAACTTAGGTTGTTAATTGTGAGCGAGAGGGTTGCATAATTGAAAAGGGGGAAAACTAGGCCTAACTAATAAACAGGTGCAATATTCAGTTAGTCACTAATAGGGCGTCTTTCAACGTTGAATTGTTAGTTGAACTTGTTAGGTTAGTTTGGGTAGATCGAGTCGATTATCCTGGTCGGACAGACAGGATTCAGTTAACAGTAAACATGCCACATAAGGGCCATTACCTTGGTTTAACCGAGGTCAGACATGTTTCCGGCTATTACTCTAAGCGTGTCTTGGAGTCAGAAAGTTCCTAGTGTGATCAACTAGGTTCGAACATAAGATTGCCTTCGGGCCAGTATTTCTCTTAGAGTAATGCGGAAGACATAAAGTGAGTGCTTACGTGCACAAATATGTGTTAACTATGAAACCAAATGATGTATGTTGAGATTGATTTACATGTAGATTAATAAACATGTTAAGAGCATTAATTAGGATTTTACTTGTGAATATGATACATTGATTGCCTGATCATGTTAAAGATCATAATATAAATCCGTTTCATGCGTATGTGGTTGTGGTTGCTCCCTTTCCCCAGCTGTAATGGTACCCGCTGCTACGCCAGGGATGGGGGAGCTTCTCACTGAGTCTGTTCGACTCACTCCTCTTATTTAAACGTTTCAGATACAGGAGGTTCAGGAGTCGGGCACGCATCCACTTCTTCTCAAGGAGGCGGACAGATCTGAAGACCGCACGCTTAGTCCACGTCGGTAGTATTTTGGTTATGTACATATGTCGTGATGTATATATATATATATAAATCCTCTTTGGGCGTAGCGTTTGTACGGTTACATCTGCTCTGTATATATGTATATCATACTTGAATTCTAGCATTGCCGGCTTCATACAGATTAAAGTTAGGTCTTGGTGTTGGGGAATATAGGCTATGATATGATATATATCATGTGTATAAATATATATGACTTCCGCATGTGAGTAGGATAGATCACACGCATTGAGGCGTGTGATCAATATGTAAATTATACGTTTGTGTGGCTGAATACCTGTTTGTATGAAAATATGGCTTCCGCATGTGAATAGGATAGATCACACGCATTGAGGCGTGTGATCAATATGTAAACTATATGCAAGTGTGTGATTGAATATATGTATGACTGTATACAGGACTTCTGCATGTGAATAGGATAGATCACCCGCACTGAAGCGCGTGATTAATATGTATACTATATGTATGTGTGAGTGAATATGTGTATATATATATATAGACTGAAGCGGCACTGAGCGAGCCCCTAACAGTCACGGACGTCCGTTAGGGGGTCGTGACAAACTTGGTATCAGAGCCTGGTTACTTTAAACTGTATGAAGCCATAGGTATGACCAGGTGTCGGTTTACGCCTCGTTGTGAACTCGGGCGCAACGTGGGAGTAAAAGGCACTTGTGGAAGTACCCAGGAAATTGAGTCAGCCCTTTCTTTCTACTCTCTATGATATGAAATATCATCGATATACGTGTACTTATTAGGTGTGGTCCTTGTGCAATATAGGGATGCCACCGATGACGAGACATGCTGGGGGTGGAGGGAGAACTCCTGCTGAAATTGATCAAGAGTCAGTTCGGGAGGAGGGAATGGCCACCTATACCCGAGGCCGAGGTAGAGGTCGTGCTTGAGGTCGAGGTAGAACACAAGTGAGAGAAAAAGAGAGGTGACAGTCACCGGAACCTCATGTAGAGACAGGTGCACCCTCTGTGGCGGAAATGCTCACGGCAGGATTCCAGGAATTGAAAGAAGAGATGACGAGGCAAATATAGAGATAAGTACACCGGTTAGTAGTCAGCGAGGAAGAAGAAGAGAGAGTTCCTAGCAAGCAGGAGATGGAGGTTGTTGAGGAAGAGGACAGAGAATGGCAACAACCGCAGGATGTGCATCGTGAGCCGCGGGTAGCATCTATAGAGCTGCCAATTTCAAAATTTTTGAAGCTTCATCCACCCACTTTCTGCGCAACTAGTGAGAAAGAGGATCTGCAGTACTTTGTGAGAGAAGTGGTCAGAATTGGGCACATGCTGAGGTGCTCAAGGCATGAGTTAGTGGAATTAGCTTCATTCTAGCTGAGAGGAGCTGCCAGAGTATGGATAGAGTCCGTACAGACGAGGTATTCAAGAAGGGTGGCACCAAAGATGCAAAGCGTCAACAATTCGAGGAGTTATGGATGGCGCCTAACATGACCGTGACGGAGTATGAATTACCTTTTACAGGACTTGCTCAATTCTCACCTGAGTTAGTGTGATCAAGAGGTTTATACACTATCTCACGGAGCCGTTATTTACTGCTTTGTTACCCCTGAGGAGACAATTTGAGACTTTAGTTCAAGCAACAGACTGTGCCAGAATGATTGAAACCAGGAAGAGGTACGGGACTTCTGTTGATCCCAAAGTCAAGTTAATTACAGGCAGTGATAACCAAGGAGGTGGAAGTAAGAAGAGGAAGACAACAAGTGGAAGTGCAAGATATTCAGGGTCCGCAGGAGGACAATCCTCAACCATTACCCATGAAACAGGTATAAGAAGTAATGTTCAAGGGGGACAGAGAGTGCAAGGGGGGTGGAAATGCCGGTAAGATAAGGCCCCAGTGTGCGACTTGCGGCAGGTTTCATTTTGGAGTGTGTCGGAGGTCGACAGGTGGGTGTTACAGTTGCGGTCAAGTGGGCCATATGGCTAGAGAGTGTCCAAAGAGAAAAGAAGGAACAAGTGTGAGAAGTAATCCGACACCGAGGGATACACCTATTTCAGCCCCACCAGTAAGAACCGTACCACCACAGACAGCAAGTACAAGTGCAGCTAGAGGTCGTGGTGCAGGACCTAGTGGCAGAGGGCCAGGGGTAGTAGGTGGAGGACAAGCGCGGGTATTTGCACTTTCTCAGCAAGACGCTCATGCATCAAATGTAGTTGTGACAGGTACCCTCATTGTTTGCTCTCTTGAAGCACAAGTTCTGTTTGATTCCGACTCCACTCATTCTTATGTGTCACATGCATTTGCTTCTAAATTCAAGAAAAGTCCGTCTAGAATGAAAGAAATAGTACTGGTCTCTACTCCAATGGGAGAATCGGTACAAATAGAGTATGGTTGATCTTGATGTGATCCTCAGAATGGATTGGTTGTCATCTTGCCATGCGGTTGTGGACTGCAGGGCTAAATGCTTGAAGATCAATATGCCAAACGAGGAGCCTTTTGTTATACGGGGTGACGGAGCTGCACCGTATCCAAGCTTGATCTCGGCTTTGAAGGCTTCCAAATTACTTGCAAAGGGATGTAAGGGGTATTTGGCTTTGGTCAAGGATACCACGAAAGCAGTACTTGCACCGACTCAAGTACCGGTAGTGCGAGAATTCTTGGATGGGTTTCCAGAAGAATTGCTGGGGTTGCCGCCCGATCGTGAGATTGAATTTGAAATTGAGCTGCAACCTGGCACCCAGCCTATCTCCACACCACCTTACCGGATGGCTCTGAAAGAGTTGAAGGAGTTACATACACAATTGCAAGAATTGCTTGACAAGGGTTTTATAAGACCCAGTTTCTCTCCTTGGGGTGCACCGGTCCTTTTTGTGAAGAAGAAGGACGGCTCTTTGCGCTTGTGTATCGATTACCGAAAGTTAAACAAGGTGACGATCCACAATCAATACCCACTGCCGAGGATAGATGACATATTTGATCAGTTGCAGGGTGCAAAGCGGTGTTCCAAGATTGACTTGCGATCTGGGTATCATCAATTGAAGATTCGAGAATCAGACATACCTAAGACCGCATTCCAGACCCGATACGGACATTACGAGTTCTTGGTGATGTCTTTCGGATTAACTAATGCTCCTGCAGCATTCATGGACATGATGAATAGAGTCTTCAAACCATTTCTGGACCGATTTGTCATTGTCTTCATTGATGACATCTTGGTTTATTCTATGAATTCTGAAGAACATGCAGAACACTTAAGATTAGCCTTGCAGAAGTTGAGAGAAGAGAAACTGTATGCCAAGTTCTCTAAGTGTGAATTCTGGCTTGACAGAGTTGCCTTTTTGGGTCACCTGGTATCATCAGAGGGAATCCACATTGATCCAAGTAAGGTAGAAGCGGTGAAGAATTGGTCCCAGCCTACCTCAGTTACTGAAATTAGCAGTTTCTTGGGCTTGGCCGGATATTATAGAAGATTTGTGCAGGACTTCTCTAAGGTTGCTGCACCTATGACTAAGTTGACTCAGAAGGGAGTAAAGTTCATATGGGATAACAAGTGTGAGCAGAGTTTTCAGAAGCTAAAAGACAGCCTCACTACCACTTCAGTGTTGGCATTACCTAAAGGCACAGAAGGGTATATGGTATACTGTGATGCGTCGAGGATAGGGTTAGGGTGTGTCTTGATGCAGCAAGGCAAGGTGATTGCGTATGCCTCGCAACAACTGAGGAAACATGAGAAGAATTACCCGACTCACAACCTTGAGATGACTGCCGTAGTGTTTGCTTTGAAAATATGGAGACATTACCTGTACGGTGAGACGTTTGAAATTTATACGGACCACAAAAGCCTCAAATACATTTTCGAGCAGAAAGACTTGAACTTGAGACAACGTCGGTGGTTAAAGTTGCTGAAAGACTACGACTGCACGATCTTGTATCATCCAGGAAAGGCTAATGTGGTAGCCGATGCTCTGAGTCGGAAATCCATGGGCAGTCTTGCTCATATAAGTGAAGAAAGGAGACCGTTGATTAGAGAACTGCACGAACTAGAACAAACGGGAAATTAGTTTGAGATTGGGAATTCTAACTTACTTCTAGCCCATTTGCAAGCTAAGTCCTCTTTGGTAGAAGAGGTGAAGGCTAGACAGGATGAAGATACCGACCTCAAGCAAATCAGGGATACTGTAACTAAAGAGAAAGGGGACGACATCTGATTCTCTATTGATGATTTCGGAGTACTTCAGTTGGAGGGACGGTTCTGTGTTCCCATAGTTGATAACTTGAAAGAAAGAATCCTTGAAGAAGCACACCGGACAGCTTTTACAATCCATCCAGGAGCCAATAAAATGTATCAGGACCTGAAACAGCTATATTGGTGGAATGGCATGAAAAGGGATGTTGCAAACTATGTAGCCAGGTGTTTAGTGTGTCAGCAAGTTAAGGCTGAACACCAGAAGCCCGCCGGAACATTACAACAGATAGAAATACCTGAGTGGAAATGGGAGAGGATAACGATGGATTTTGTAACAGGGCTGCCAAGGTCATAACAGGGATTCGATTTGGTTTGGGTGATAGTGGATCGCATGACTAAGTCCGCACACTTCCTACCAGTTAAGACCACTTATGGGGTGAGTCAATATGCGCAGATTTACCTATCAGAAATCGTTAGATTGCACGGTGTGCCAATGTCCATAATATCTGATAGAGGGACACAGTTCACTTCCAGGTTTTGAAAGTCATTGCAGGAAGTGTTGGGAACGAGAGTTGATTTGAGTACTGCGTTCCACCCACAGACCGACGGGCAATCAGAAAGAACCTTTCAAATTCTTGAGGACATGCTTCGGGCGTGTATTATGGATTTCAGCGAAAGTTGGGAAAGGTATTTACCTTTGGCTGAGTTTGCGTACAATAACAGTTATCAAGTGAGTATCCAAATGGCACCTTTTGAGGCTCTGTACGATCATAGGTACAGATCCCCGATTGGGCGGTTCGAGGTCGGAGAGGCTAGTCTAATCGGCCCAGAATTGTTACAAGATGCCTTGCAAAAGGTGAAGTGTATAAGAGAGAGATTGCTGACGGCTCAGAGTAGGCAGAAGTCCTATGCAGATAATTGAAGGAGAGAACTCGAATTTGCCATTGGTGAACAGGTGTTCTTGAGGGTATCACCGATGAGAGGCGTAATGTGGTTCGGTAAAAAGGGGAAGCTAAGTCCTCAGTATATCGGACCATTTGAAATCCTATAACGAGTTGAGAATGTAGCGTATCGGTTAGAATTGCCTACAGAATTGGAGGGAGTACATCCTGTCTTTCATGTATCAATGCTTCGAAAATATCTTCCCGATCCCTCGCACGTGATTCAATCGCAAGACGTGCAACTAACCGAAAATCTGACATATGAAGAGGAGCCATTGGAAATCTTAGATCGACAGTTGAGGAAACTCAGAACGAAAGAGATTCCATTGGTTAAAGTTCTGTGGAGAAATCACTCGACCGAAGAAGCTACATGGGAGGTCGTGGGTGAAATGCGCAGGACGCATCCTCGTCTATTTCAAGACTAAGGTTAGTATTTTTTTTGAAATTCAGGGACCGAATTTCTTAAGGGGGGAAGATTGCAATATCCGAGATATTTAAATTTAATTACTATGATTATTATTTAATTTATTTTTCTTTTTGAAAGAAAAATAAAATAAATAAAATAATTAAAGAGTTAAAATAAAATATAGAAGAAGAGGATATATGTAATTATTCTAGGACCTAAAAGAAAAGAGGATTAAAAAGCATGAGGGAAAAAGAGGATATGTACTAAATAAAAATATATAATAATAAAATATAAGGGGGGCTAAACCGTGACCCCCCTTTCACTAAAACACCAAAAGAAAAAAAAAATATATATATAATAAAATATATGGGGGGCGCAACCGTGACCCCCTCCCATTTACACAAAAAAAAAAGAGAGCAGACGCAAAACACACACACACAAAACACAAAACGAAAAAAATTAGCAGAAGCAGAACGTGAACGCACACGAGACAGCCAAGGCGAAGGGGAGAAGCAACGTGACGGTGGTTTTGGGGCGGTTTCTCGCCGGAGAACGTGCGCCGGTGACTGGAAAAGCTAACCGGAGTCTTCTTTCATCACCACCAAGCTTTCTACCCGATTAAATCAAGGTGAGAAAGCCCCAAACTCCCAAAACCCCAATTTCTCCAATTTTGGGTATTTTAGGAATTCTTCAATCTCTTCCAATCGGGGCATTCCAGGGTTAAATTTGAGTTTAGTGGGTGTTATTGAAAGCTTAGTGAAGTTCAGAATCGAAGTGAAACCGTAGGAATTGACCGGGTATGGAAATTAGGAAAATTGGGTTAGGAAATTGGTCTAAAATTCGAAATTGATAGTTTGATGCATGATTAGGCTTGGATTGGAGTAGTATAAGTGTTGTAATTGCTGGAAATAAACAAGGGAATAAAGCCCGAGTATTTTCCGTCTCAACCGGAACCCAATCCGGTGAAAAAGAGGCAAAATACTAAGCCACCGTACAGTAAGGAGCTGTGCGGTGGGTTGGACACCTCGGTCTAGTCTATGGTGGACATCTAAGACCCGCTAAATTGATTCCAAGGAGCTGTACGTAATATTCATTTTTTTAAAAAATAGTTTTCCCTGATGAGTGTTTCGAAAACTTGATATTCATTTTTCTTTTTCTTAATCAGTTTTCGCCGATTAGTGTTTTGAAAACGTGATATTCATTTTTCTTTATTTAATTAGTTTTCACAGATGAGTGTTTCGAAAACTTAATATTCATTTTTTTAATAAGTTTTTGCCAATGAGTGTTCTGAAAACTTGATATTCATTTTTCTTTTTTTAATCAGTTTTCGCCGATGAGTGTTTTAAAAACTTGATATTCATTTTTCCTTTTTGAATCATTTTTCACCGATGAGTGTTTCGAAAACTTGATATTCATTTTTCTTGATTTTTATCAGTTTTCGCCTATGAGTATTTCGAAAACTTGATATTCATTTTTCTTTTTTAATCAGTTTCCGCCGATGAGTGTTTCGAAAATTTTATATTCATTTTTATTGTTTTAATCAGTTTTCGTTAATGAATGTTTCGAAAATTGGATATTCATTTTCCTTTTTTTAGTAAGTTTTCGCTGATGAGTGTTTCGAAAACTTGATAATCTTTTTCTTTTTTTAATCAATTTTTGCTGATGAGTTTTTTCGAAAATTTGATATTATTTTTTCTTTTTATAATCAGTTTTCGCCGATGAGTGTTCTGAAACTTGATATTCATTTTTCTTTTTTTAAATCAGCTTTTTCCGATGAGTGTTTTGAAAACTTGATATTCATTTTTCTTTTTTTTAATCAGTTTTCGTCGATGAGTGCTTCGAAAACTTGATATTTATTTTTCTTTTTTTAATCAGTTTTCTCCGATGAGTGTTTCAAAAACTTGATAGTCATTTTTCATTTTTTAATCTGTTTTCGCTGATGAGTGTTTTGAAAACGTAATATTCATTTATCTTTTTTCTTTTTTAAATAGTTTTCGCCAATGAGTGTTTCGAAACCTTGATATTCTTTTTTCTTTTTTTAATCAGTTTTTTGCCGATGAGTGTTTCGAAAACTTGATATTCATTTTTTTTAATCAGTTTTCGCCGATGAGTGTTTTCGAAAACTTGATATTCATTTTTCTTTTTTTAATCAGTTTTCGATGAGTGTTTCGAAAACGTAATATTCATTTTTCTTTTGTTTAAATAGTTTTCGCCGATGAGTGTTTCGAAAACTTGATATTCATTTTTCTTTTTCTTAATCAGTTTTCACCGATAAGTGTTTCGAAAACGTGATATTCATTTTTCTTTATTTAATTAGTTTTCACCGATGAGTGTTTCGAAAACTTGATAATCATTTTTCTTTTTTTTTTAATCAGTTTTCGCCGATGAGTGTTTCGAAATCTTGTTGTCATTTTTCGTTTTTTAATCAGTTTTCGCCAATGAGTGTTTCGAAAACGTAATATTCATTTTTCTTTTGTTTAAATAGTTTTCGCCGATGAGTGTTTCGAAAACTTGATATTCATTTTTCTTTTTCTTAATCAGTTTTTGCCGATGAGTGTTTCGAAAACGTGATATTCATTTTTTTTATTTAATTAGTTTTCATTGATGAGTGTTTCGAAAACCTGATATTCATTTTTTTTAATCAGTTTTCGCCTATGAGTGTTCTGAGAACTTGATATTCGTTTTTCTTTTTTTTAATCAGTTTTTGCCGATAAGTGTTTTAAAAACTTGATATTCATTTTTATTTTTTTAGTCATTTTTCACCGATGAGTGTTTCCAAAACTTGATATTCTTTTTCTATTTTTCATCAGTTTTCGCCAATAAGTATTTTGAAAACTTTATATTCATTTTTATTTTTTTAATCAGTTTTCACCGATTAGTATTTCGAAAACTAGATATTCATTTTTCTTTTTTTAGTAAGTTTTCGCTGATGAGTGTTTCGAAAACTTGATATTCATTTTTCTTTTTTTAATCAGTTTTCGACGATGAGTGTTTTCGAAAACTTGATATTCTTTTATCTTTTTTTATTCAGTTTTTGCCGATGAGTGTTCTGAAACTTGATATTCATTTTTCTATTTTTTAATCAGTTTTTGCCGATGAGTGTTTTGAAAACTTGATATTGATTTTTTTTAATCAGTTTTCGTCGATGAGTGCTTGGAAAACTTGATATTTATTTTTCTTTTTTTAAACAGTTTTCGCCGATAAGTGTTTCAAAAATTTGATAGTCATTTTTCGTTTTTTAATCTGTTTTCGCCGGTTAGTATTTTGAAAACGTAATATTCATTTTTCTTTTTTTTAAATAGTTTTCGCTAGTGAGTGTTTCGAAAACTTGATATTCATTTTTCTTTTTTTAATCAGTTTTTGCCGATGAGTGTTTTGAAAACGTAATATTCATTTTTCTTTTTCTTTTTTAAATAGTTTTCGTCGATGAGTGTTTCGGAAACGTGATTTTTATTTTTCTTTATTTAAATATTTTCATCGATGAGTGTTTTCGAAAACTTGATATTCATTTTTCTTTTTTTAATCAGTTTTCGCCGATGAGTGTTCTGAAAACTTAATATTAATTTTTCTTTGTTTTTAATCAGTTTTCGCCGATAAGTGTTTTGAAAACTTGATATTCATTTTTCTTTTTTTAATTAGTTTTCACCGATGAGTGTTTCGAAAACTTGTTATTCATTTTTCTTTTTCTTAATCAGTTTTCACCGATGAGTGTTTCGAAAACGTGATACTGATTTTTCTTTATTTAATTAGTTTTCACCAATGAGTGTTTCGAAAACTTAATATTCATTTTTTTTTAATCATTTTTTGCCGATGAGTGTTTCGAAAACTTGATATTTATTTTCTTTTTTTAATCAGTTTTCGCCGATGAGTGTTTCGAAAACTTTATATTCATTTTTATTTTTTCAATCAGTTTTCGTAGATGATTGTTTCAAAAATTTGATATTTATTTTTCTTTTTTTAATCAGTTTTCGCCGATGAGTGTTTCCAAAACTTGATATTTATTTATTTTCAATCACTTTTTGCCGATATTTGTTAGAAAACTTGATAGTCATTTTTCGTTTTTTAATCTGTTTTCGCCGATGAGTGTTTCGAAAACGTAATATTCATTTTTCCTTTTTTTAAATAGTTTTCGCCGATGAGTGTTTCGAAAACTTGATATTCATTTTTCTTTATTTAATTAGTTTTCCCCGATGAGTGTTTCGAAAACTTGATTTTCATTTTCCTTTTTTAATCAGTTTTCGCCGATGAGTGTTTCAAATACATGATATTCATTTTTATTTTTTATAATCAGTTTTCGTCGATAAGGGTTTCGAAAACATGATATTCATTTTTCTAATTTTAGTAAGTTTTCGCTAATGAGTGTTTCGGGAACTTGATATTTATTTTTCTTTTTTTAATCAGTTTTCCCCGATGAGTGTGTCAAAAACTTGATATTCATTTTCCTTTTTTAATCATTTTTCGCCGATGAGTGTTTCGAATACATGATATTCATTTTTATTTTTGTAATTAGTTTTTGTCGATGAGCGTTTCGAAAACTTGATTCATTTTTCTTTTTTTATTCAGTTTTCGCCGATGAGTGTTTCGAAAACTTTATATTCATTTTTCTTTTTTATTCAGTTTTCGCCGATGAGTGTTTTCGAAAACATGATATTCTTTTTTCTTTTTTTAATCAGTTTTCGCCGATGAGTGTTCTGAAAACTTAATATTAATTTTTCTTTGTTTTTAATCAGTTTTCGCCGATGAGTGTTTTGAAAACTTGATATTAATTTTTCTTTTTTTTAATCAATTTTCTCCGATGAGTGTTTCGAAAACATGATATTTATTTTTCTTTTGTAAATCAATTTTCGCCGATGAGTGTTTCGAAAACTTGTAGTCATTTTTCGTTTTTCAATCAGTTTTCGCCGATGAGTGTTTCGAAAACGTAATTTTCATTTTTCTTTTGCTTAAATAGTTTTCGCCGATGAGTGTTTCGAAAACTTGATATTCATTTTTCTTTTTCTTAATCAGTTTTTGCCGATGAGTGTTTCGAAAACGTGATATTCATTTTTCTTTATTTAATTAGTTTTCACCGATGAGTGTTTTGAAAACTTGATATTCATTTTTTTAATCAGCTTTCGCCGATGAGTGTTCTGAAAACTTGATATTCTTTTTTTAATCAGTTTTCGCCGATGAGTGTTTTAAAAACCTGATATTCATTTTTCTTTTTTTAATCATTTTTCATCGATGAGTGTTTCAAAAACTTGATATTCATTTTTCTTGTTTTTTGTCAGTTTTCGCCGATGAGTATTTCGTAAACTTGATATTCATTTTTCTTTTTTAATCAGTTTTCGCCGATGAGTGTTTCTAAAACTTTATATTCATTTTTATTTTTTTAATTACGTTTCGTCGACGGGTGTTTCGAAAACCGGATATTCATTTTTTTTAGTAAGTTTTCGCTAATGAGTGTTTCGAAAACTTGATATTCGTTTTTCTTTTTTTAATCAGTTTTCGTCGATGAGTGTTTTCGAAAACTTGATATTCTTTTATCTTTTTTAATTAGTTTTCGCTGATGAGTGTTCTGAAACTTGATATTCATTTTTCTTTTTTTTAATCAGTTTTTGCCGATGAGTGTTTTGAAAACTTGATATTCATTTTTCTTTTTTTTTTTAATCAGTTTTCGCCGATTATTGTTTCGAAAACTTGATAGTCATTTTTCGTTTTTTAATTAGTTTTCTCCGATGAGTGTTTCGAAAACGTAATATTCATTTTTCTTTTGTTTAAATAGTTTTCGCCGATGAGTGTTTCGAAAACTTGATATTCATTTTTATTTTTCTTAATTAGTTTTCACCGATGAGTATTTCGAAAACATGATATTCATTTTTCTTTATTTAATTAGTTTTCACTGATGAGTGTTTCGAAAACTTGATATTCATTTTTTCTTTTTTTAATCAGTTTTCGCCGATGAGTGTTCTGGAAATTTGATATTCATTTTTCTTTTTTTTAATCAATTTTCGCCGATGAGTGTTTTAAAAACTTGATATTCATTTTTCTTTTTTTAAACATTTTTCACCGATGAGTGTTTCGAAAACTTGATATTCATTTTTCTTTTTTTAATCAGTTTTCACCGATGAGTGTTTCGAAAACTTGATATTCATTTTCCTTTTTTAATCAGTTTTCGTCGATGAGTGTTTCGAAAACTTGATATTCATTTTTCTTTTTCTTAATCAATTATCGCCGATGAGTGTTTCAAAAACGTGATATTCATTTTTCTTTATTTAATTAGTTCTCACCGATTAGTGTTTCGAAAACTTGATATTCATTTTTCTTTTTCTTAATAAGTTTTCGCCTGTAATATCCAAGATATTCAAATTTAATTACTGTCATTATTATATAATTTATTTTTCTTTCAGAAAGAAAAATAAATTAAGTTAAATAATTAAAGAATTGAAATAAAAATGAAGAAGGGAAAAATAGGGAGTATATAAAAAAAAATTTTTGACCTAAAAGAAGTGGGAATTTAAAAAAAAGATGGGAAAAAGAGGATAGAATAACTAAATATATATATATATATATATATATATATATATATATAATAAGATACATGGGGGGCCACCATCACTGCCCATTCAGTAAAACACACACACCCCCATTGAATAAAACACACACACACACACACACATTAAAAAATAAAAGAAGGAAAGAAGCAAGCAGAGGCACAAGACGCACGGACCAAACCGAGAAACTCAACAAGAAGAAAGAGGAGCAACGTGCACGGTGGGTTGGGCTGGATTCTCGCCAGAAAACACGTCCCGCCGCCGGTGAGGGCCACCGGAGTTCATCTTGACCACCCATTAAGCTCCCCATCCGATTGAATCAAGGTATGGAAGCCCCAATCCTTCAAAACCCCAATTTCTTCAATTTTGGGTATTTTAGGAATTCTTCAAATACTTCCAATCGGGGCATTCCGGGGTTAAATTTGAGCTTAGTGGATGTTATTGAAAGCTTAATGAGGTTCAGAATCGAAGTTAAACCGTATGAATTGACCGGGTATGGAAATTAAGAAAATTGGGTTAGGAAATTGCTCTAAAATTAGAAATTGATAGTTTTATGCATGTTTAGGCTTAGATTGGAGTAGTATAAGTGTTATAAATGCTGGAAATAGTCAAGGGAATAAAGCCCGAGTATTTACCGTCTCAACCGGAACCCAATCCGGTGAAAAAGAGGCGAAATAATATGCCACCGTACAATAAGGAACTATGCGGTGGGTTGAACACCTCGGTCTAGTCCGTGGTGGACACCTAAGACCCGTTAAATTGGTTCCAAGGCTCTAAGTATACCCAATTATTTTTTATATATAATTAAGGAGGTAGTAAATAAGTTTTTACTCGGCGAATAAGGGAGACGGTGGGATGAGTAAGCTAGAGCCTCTTTTGAACTGTGAATTTAATTCATTTATTAGTTAAATACTCGTATGAATACATGAAGGAAAATTTAGACAAGTGGGAATCTCTAACCTAAGCAATTAGAGGTTCTAAATGGCTCGAAAGGGTGAAAGTCGAATATGAGACATTCTGGACTTTCAGAAAGAGCAAATAAGACGACCTAACAAACTAAATAATTAGTTCTTGGAAATATCTAGAGGGTGCATAAGCATTAGCATGACACGTGCATGGTAGATGCTTAGTTACGTGTTCAAAATTTCTTAGATATAATGTGTATAGGGCACCACAGAGTGATTGGAGCTTCAGGCACTCCGAGGACTGATCAGGAGGGCCAACGAGGTGAGGGGCTCTCCCATCCCTGCCCCACAGGGTTGGATGACTACGTGGAAAATGTGGTTTGCTCTATTTTGTGCAAATTGATATATGGAATATATTTATATGAATAAATTTGTGTTACACGTGTATGATTTGCAAGTAAGTAGTCAACGTGCAATAGTATATGTGCTTATATGATTAATCTCAAGGTGTATATGTGCTATTGTGGCTCACTAAGCCTTATATGTTACCGTGGGTAGGATTGAGTCATAATTTCATATGTGAGGAGTTCAGTAATATTAGAAACCAATCACATCGATCGTCACTGTTAAGGCCTTGTTCGTGTGGTTTGTTGAGGAAAACTGAACCTAGGTTGCTGAATGTGAGTGAGAGGGTTGCATAATCGAAAAGGGGGAAACTAGGCCTAGCTAATTCACACGTGTAATATTCAGTTAGTTATTAATAGGGCATCTTTCAAGGTCGAATATGTTAGTTGAACTTGTTTAGGTTAGTTCGGGTAGATCGAGTCGGTTATCTTGGTCGGACAGACAAGATTCAGTTAACAGTAAGTATGCCACATAGTGGCCATTACCTTGGTTTAATCGGGGCCAGACAAGTTGCCGGCTATTACTCTAAGCATGCCTTGGAGTCAGAAAGTTCCTGGTGTGATCAACCAGGTTCGTACATGAAATTGCCTTCGGGCCAGTATTTCTCTTAGCGTAACGCGGGAGACAGAAAGTGAGTGCCTACGTGTACAAGTATATGTTAATTATGGAACCATATATTATATGTTTATTGTAATATCCAAGATATTTAGATTTAATTATTTTCATTTTTATTAAATTTATTTTTCTTTCAAAAAGAAAAATAAATTAAATTAAGGAATTATAGGGTTAAAAATAGAATAAAGAAGAAAGTAATAGGGGATATTTATAAATTTTCGAAGACCTAAAAGAAAAGAGGATTAAAAAGTGTAGGGAAAGGCCCGGATCCACATGATCCGACCCGACCCAGGGACCGAAACGAAAAACCAAAAATAAGTCCAAGCAGAAATTAAATATTTCGAAAGCTACTAACCTGGACTCCATTGCTAAGACCTTGGATCTTGCCAGTGTCTCTGCTCCACCAGGGCTGACCTCCAATCGATGATCTCCGAAAAGGGCCGCACCAAACGGAGGACTCTACCTACAAGAGGTAGAGCCACATGTCCACGACTGATGCGCAGAAGAGGACTAAAGAGAAAAAGAGAAATATTATACTGAGTGGGGTTTCCCAAACGGGACCACCCTTTCCAACACATGGAATGAGCAACTAGAAAGGGGTGGAGTCACTGCTATTTATAGGAGGATGAGAGAGCTCCCATCATTGACGCAAGCAATGTGGGACTTGGAATATGAACAAAATATCATGCTTCCATCATGATCACCTAGCCCACTTTGGGCCACGAGTGCGGGCTCGTGTGAACTCCGATGAGTGTCATCTTGGTGTCGTTTTGTTCGTATCTCAGCGAGCTTTCCAACGGATCCTCACTCGACCCGATCGGACTCCCACATGGGTGGATATTTAGTCCCGAAGATCTCAATATATCCAACATACTCCCACTTGCACATGGTGGGAGGCCCATGACTATCCTTATCATAAAGGACTTCTCTATTTCTCTTTCTCTTGTCGTCTTCTTCATACTCCGTGTCAGTCGTGACCGCTTGGCACGATATGTGGGAGCCTTATACTAGAAGCCTGTTAGGGCCTAGCTATAAGTGATGCTACAACCCAAGTGTCTGATGATGTGACCGCATGTCTCATCGAAAAAATAGTGCCATTGGTTCCCTAGACGTGTTCATATACATGGCTAGTCCAATCCCTCTAAGTCTACAATAAGACTAGGACTTCAGCCACACTCAATTGTGATAGGTATCCACATCCATGAGAACCTCAAAGGGATCACATAATGGGTCGACCTCAGGATACTATCACACATGCATATGTCAACACAATCTTCCTTTCGACCTCTTATCAGTTCAATCAAAGATAGCTGCTTTCCTGACAGTCTTCCATCGGGCCGTATTTTTCCGTAGCCTCTTGGAGAGATATCAAAGTAGCAAGCACTACCTTATATCTTCATGACAGAGTCAAAGTGCATAAGGGTACCCCTTTGAAAGGATTGATGCATCCTTTCTGGGACTCACACAGCATTGAAGCAGGGATTCATTCACATGCTTCCCTTGTGATTTTTAAAGCACATGCGGTATGAAACGCACGTTCTGGTGTTCTCAAGCGTATGTCGATTTTTATCCTCAATCACTTACACCACACAGACCTTAGTCCAGACTCACTTAGAATCTGACCTGAGTTTGCTACCACACTTCGCTCGCTTCACATAGCGCCAAGTGGAGCCCTCACGTCTTGCTACAGGCATTATGATTAGCAGGGATTCATAATTCGATCATAAGACGTCATATCTTAGCAGATCTCATCCTAGTACACTTACTAGGGCGACTTATCAATTCTCAGTGGCGTTTTCCTGTTCAACACTCAGCGCTTTTCAGCTTCCTCTGGATATTCACTCTATATCCCATTTTGGTGTTCAAGGAAAAAGCACCCAAGTCTCATCTTGGCCCACACCACTTGCGTGTCCAAGGCAGTTGCTCGTGTGAGAGAGCCAACCTCCCAAGGCTGTACAACATACTTTATATGTTGTGTAATAAGTACTTTTATTTCTTGATCCACACAAAATAAAGGTATGACTACGCATCATACTTTACTTATGATCAAGAAATAGAGCTCTCACAAATCTTGTCCTCATGACATAAACTATGTTAAATCACCCTAGTTCTAAGCAATCCTGTGTATCTAAAACACTAGTTTTACGGCTTGTATCTCTATACAACCAACCCACCAATGCGGGTCCGTGAGGGTATAGAGCCAATGCTCTATCACAGGTTATACTGTGAGGACCCTCTCTCCGGTCACTTGATGCTTAGACTAAAACATGGTAGTTAACTACTTTGTAACGATGTCTCACACAAAGTTGTGTTGCGTTCTCTTGTGGTACTTAGGCTTTCTTTTATGTAAACCATAAATGTTTGACTTTAGATCTTCCAATCCAAACTGCCCTGTACTGCTGATGATCATGCAATAAACTCCTTGTCCCTAGTGGACAGAGAAATGGATAATCCTTACTTGCCTCTCTGCAAGATGGTTCTAGTGCTTAGCAAAGCATACCAAGACGTGGATGTCCTCTCATCCAAGTCTCTTACCCAATCGACATCAATGTGTGGCCCGCCGTTTGCGAGTCACTAATATGATGAAAACAACCGATTTTCAGCAGCGCCCTACAAGTACCTCAAAACACTCTAAACAGTGTGTTTGACCTAGGTTTGACTAATAACGGCTCACAAAGCCGACTACTACAAAAAGCACGTTGGAGCTAGTACACTCTTCATTGTACTTCAAACTACCAACTACATGTATGAAAACACCATCCAATGACTCCATCTCTGACTTAGTCTAAAGACGTGTAGCAAAACTCAAACTCTTGCCTCTTGCTACTATCACATCACACAAGTTTCGGTCCCCTCAAATGGGATCCGCTAAGAATCTCTTCTTCATAGGATTCTTATGACAGAGTGAGTCAATTCTTGGAGCATTCTCCATGAATCTTGACTCCCACTGTCTGAACCATTTCCTTTATCTTAAAAGATGAAAGGATAGCCATGTTTAAGTGGCTAAAGCAGCCTCTGTGTTATTTCTAGCTAGCTATATGTCTTCTACATATAGCATGAGGTAATGAAATACTCTTAACTTTCTTGAAATGGACTAAGTGGTCAATTACCACGAGTCTAGATGAGTATGTGAGATCTTGACAGATCCTCGGAGTCAGCATACTCTACGCTCCTGGCCTTTTGCCATGAGACCTATGTGCTTGTGCACATAGATCCCTTCACCTAGTTTGCCCTACAATAAAGTGGTCATGACATCCTAATCGATGTACTCCCAGACTTAAACTGGTGACCAAAGCTAGAATCAAACTCTGACCACACAATGAACGAGAAGGTTTCGTCACAGTAGATACCTTCTTGTTGTGTGTACCTCTTCACTACTTAATGTGCCTAGTAGTGGTCAATTGACCCATCTGCCTCCCTTAAATTTTGAGAGCATGCTTGTTCTAAAAAATGCCTTATGACGCGGGGCAGATCCACCAAGTCTTATACTTGGTATGTCCTTATAGACTTTGTCTTTTCTTCTTCCATCGTTTTAGTCCACTTTTTCTTAGTAGGGCCGGAGAGAGCCTTTTGAACTATCAAAGGCTCTACTTGATCATTTAGTACTCCTCTTGGATTGTGCTTCGTGCAAGATATGCTCCTCGTAAGCATTACTCCCACTGGACTCAGCAACTGGAGATGCGTCCATACTCTCCTCTCAACGTTTTGTAGGTCCACCTCCTTTCAATAAATATGCACATCGCAAAATCCGTCTCCCTTCCTATAGAAAAGTTTTTCTTAAGGACCATTCAATCCTTAGACTTAAATTATGTGACCATTACATTCTCGCTAATGAAGACGCATCCTTTTGAGTGACCAAGCTATCTTACCAAGACACGCTACTTGCCTCTAGGGTGAAGCTTCCCATACTCATAGGAAGGATCAAGTATGCTGTATACCCTCATGGTCTCAGCATACTCTAATCAGGTCATTCACCTAACTAGAACTCATAAGGACTCACTTACATAATTTGAAAGGGCATATGGTTAAGTACGAAAGTGACTATTGGCAAAGCATCTCCCCAATAGGAATGTTTACCTAAGTCATTATCAACTTAACCAACTCCAGGAGCAACTCACTTTGCTGTGGAGTGTGTGGAATAGTTAGTTGTTTAACTATCCCAATTTCATCACATAACTGTGAGAAAATACTAGGCCGCTTGCCTTGCCCTTACGTTTATTGGACCGCTGATGTCCGAGTGGACTAATTTGATGAAAGAGGATTTTCTGATTTCATGACTGAATGGTTCTTAGGTTGCTTTGACTGCAAGGCAACGTTTAAAGACTAGCATTGGGAATTTGTCCTCACAAATTCTCCTTTGCTAATACATAATTGCGTCCCACACGCATTTGCCAAAAAATAGGTGTATCAACCACAGAGGAAGACACAGCAAAGCAACTAGTTGAATTACGGGAATGTAATTCAAAATGTATCACAACACAACCATTGTCATAAAATCAGAACTAACACTAAGGAGTCATGATAAACATGTAGATCACATTATATGCTAAGTTCCCTCCACGGAAAAACAGCTCATAATAAGTTTCGTCCAGTATCTAGAACACAAAACATATATAAAGATAAAGAGTGGCCACTACGCAACTTCGTTTTGCTGCTGCCCAACCTCTTAATTTTAATAATGCTTTGTTCCCACGAGGATACTTCTGCTCCCATTGAACAGAGGACGGAACTCCATGAACTAATGTTCATGGATGAGAGGAAAATGATTGTTGCAAACAATTTTTTGCGCATAGTGCCTTATGGATTAGCACAAGCAACATCTGACCTTGGCCAAAATCTCTTTTCCTCTCTTGCTTTTCCTTTCAACTGAGGCTACTTACCTTACACTTACCCTTTCTCTTCCTAGCACCACATCTCTTGGACCCATTGCCCTTGTTCTTGGAGCCTAGAGCTCTAAGAAACTTTAGCCACTTAGGCTACGTGCTCGATAGATTTCACAGCCTTATGCCAACAATCCTAGAGCACTAGGTGGTGTTTAATATCATCAAGAAACTTGATGATATTAGTGGAGGTCGGAATGACCTATATGCACTCGCAATAGGAGGGAAGAGATCTGGCAACAATTTGAACTCACTGTTTACCAGTGGGGAGTGTTCAGGCTTACTCACAATCCCAAATTATGTTTGATTTCTCCCTTAGATGCGTCTTCATGCTCTTGTCAGAGCACATCTTGGAGGAATCAAACATGATTGTAAACTGCCTCAGTTTGGTGGCCACAGTGTCACCAAAGCGATCTCTCTAATGTGATCTACATTCATAAGTTTTGTAGTTATACTATTAGTCAATCCTAGACGCTAACACTAATTACACAGCTCCTTATTACACAACACACAACTCTTGAAAATTGTAATCAACGCAAGACGAATGTAGATATAGTCAGTCTCTGCATTCGAGAAGTAGGGTCAACCACCCTCATCATACAGAGAGCCTATATATGTACACCTTTCTCTGCTTGACTCAACTATTTTCACATAATAGTCACATACTACTCAAAATCCCTTTTGGATTCCCACTATGTAAGCGATCAAGAAGGACATCGAGTCGCCACAGGCGCGACCTCGAACTTTCTCTTGATTACAACAACTTACGATCATTTAAATAGTCACATACTATTTAAACTCCCACGTGGATAAGCATTAACATTGAGTTATTGGTTTGCCACAAGCTAACCATAGCTCTCACTCGAGTAAAATGCATAAGAAAATTTAAACGATCACAAACCGCTTAAATCTTTTCTCTCGTTGTGTATATGAATGAGTCAAGAGATGGTCATATCTGCTCTTTAGACTCCAATTCACCCTAATTTCTCCCCATATTTGTATTCGTCTCGCGAAAACAAGAAAAACGACTAAAAAATTGTCGAAATCGGATCTAAAACGGAGAAATTATGCACAACAAAAAATTTCGCAACTCTGGTCAACAGTTAGCGTTGACCAGTCCACGGTCAACCATTGACCTTCGACCGTCAACGGCCGCACTGGCCAACTGCCGACCGACACTGACGGCGGCGGTTGTCGATCACCGGTGTCGGCGGCCCACGGCGGCGGAGTTCGCCAGTCCTCTGCCGGCATCGGCGGCCAGTGGCGGCTCCGGTGCCGGCAAACCTTTGGCGGGTCGCCATTCCCGGCGGCGCCGGATATCCGCCGGCGGAGGTTGGCCGGACCTCTGTCGCCGACGAACGCCATTAGCGGCGGCGTAGGTCGCGGGACCTCCGTCGGCGACGGTATGCGGCAGTGCCGGCGGCGGCAACTCCGTCAGCTGCCCGGCCGGTCAACATCATCCCCTTAGTCAACTTTCCCCTTCCCCAAAGCAATAGCATACATCCACAAGTATATATCTAATTCGTAGGGTACACATACCTTAAATAATATATACATGCATGCAAATTAGGGTTTTTAATATTGAAAGGGAAACCTAAACATGTTTCTAGATTTTAGGGTATGGGTTACCAGTCAATATTGAATTAAAAAATTAACACATAATTTAAATTCAAAAATTATGGGAGCCTACCCTACAATATATGACTATCACATGTTTTAAATCAAAATTAAAAATTATAATTAAAATCGGGAACCTAAGCATGTTCCTAAGTTTTAAATAAACAAACCCTAAACATGTTTCTAACCCTTTTCAATTCATCAATCCCTGGAGAACAGAGCTCTAGCATAACCTGGCTCTGATACCAATGTAGGGAAAGACTCGGATCCACATGATCCGACCCGACCCAGGGACCGAAACGAAAAACAAAAAATAAATCCAGGCAGAAATTAAATATTGCAGAAGCTACTAACCTGGACTCCATTGCTAAGACCTTGGATCTTGCCAGTGTCTCTGCTCCACCAGGGCTGATCTCCAATCGATGATCTCTGAAAAGGGCCGCACCAAACGGAGGACTCTACCTACGAGAGGTAGAGCCACATGTCCACGACTGATGCGCAGAAGAGGACTAAAGAGAAAAAGAGAAATATTATACTGAGTGGGGTTTCCCAAACGGGACCACCCTTTCCAACACATGGAATGAGCAACTAGAAAGGGGTGGAGTCACTGCTATTTATAGGAGGATGAGAGAGCTCCCATCATTGACGCAAGCAATGTGGGACTTGGAATATGAACAAAATATCATGCTTCCATCATGATCACCTAGCCCACTTTGGGCCACGAGTGCGGGCTCGTGTGAACTCCGATGAGTGTCATCTTGGTGTCGTTTTGTTCGTATCTCAGCGAGCTTTCCAACGGATCCTCACTCGACCCGATCGGACTCCCACATGGGTGGATATTTAGTCCCGAAGATCTCAATATATCCAACATACTCCCACTTGCACATGGTGGGAGGCCCATGACTATCCTTATCATAAAGGACTTCTCTATTTCTCTCTCTTGTCGTCTTCTTTCATACTCCGTGTCAGTCGTGACCGCTTGGCACGATATGTGGGAGCCTTATACTAGAAGCCTGTTAGGGCCTAGCTATAAGTGATGCTACAACCCAAGTGTCTGATGATGTGACCGCATGTCTCATCGAAAAAATAGTGCCATTGGTTCCCTAGACGTGTTCATATACATGGCTTCTCTAATAAAAAGCATGAGGGAAAAAGAGAATATAACAAGTAAATAAGTTTTTCTAATAAAATATATATATATATAATATCTAATAATATATATATATATATATATATATATATAAAAATATATATGTATTAAATAATGGGGGGGGGGGGCAAACCGTAACCCCCCACCACTTTTAATTAAGACACACATAAAAAGAAAAGAAAAAAAAAAGAAATATAATAGTAAAATAAAATGGGGGGCCAACCGTGACCCCCCATCCAATTCACTTAAAAAAAATAATAATATATAAATTATTAAGTAAATGGGGGGGTCAAAACCGTGACCCCCCATCTAGCAACTCATACACACAATATAAAAAAAAAAAAGAGAAGAAGCAACAAGCACGCACACAAGACGCACACACGGGGAAGGAGAAGAGGAAGGGGAAAACGACCGGTTTGGACTGGATTTTCACCGGAGAAGACATTCCGTGCCGGAGAAGGTGACCGGACCTCATCTTTCATCACCACCAAGCTTTCTATCCGAGTGAAATCAAATATGAAAGCCCCAAATCTCTCAAACCCCAATTTCTCCAATTTTGGGTATTTTAGGAATTCTTCTATTTCTTCCAATCGGGGCATTCTGGGGTTAAAATTGAGCTTAGTGGGTGTTATTGAAAGCTTAGTGAGGTTCAGAATGGGAGTTAAACCATAGGAATTGACCGGGTATGGAAATTAGGAAAAATTGGGTTAGGAAATTGCTCTAAAATTCGAAATTGATAGTTCGAAGCATGAATAGGCTTTGATTGAAGTAGTATAGGTGTTATAAATGCTGGAAATAGTCAAGGGAATAAAGCCTGAGTATTTACCGTCTCAACTGGAACCCAATACGGTGAAAAAGAGGCGATATACTAAGTCACCGTACAATAATGAGCCGTGCGGTAGGTTGGACACTTTGGACTAGTCCGTAGTGGACACCTAAGACCCGCTAAATTGGTTCCAAGGCTCTAATTATACCCAATTATATTTTTATATATAATTAAAGAGGTAGTAATTAAGCTTTTACTCGGCGAATAAGGGACACGGTGGAATGAGTAAGCTAGAGCCTGTTTTGAACCGTGAATTTAATTCTTTTATTAGTTAAATACCCATATGAACACATGAAGGGAAATTTAGACAAGTGGAAACCTCTAACCTAAGCAATTAGAGGTTCTAAATGGCTCGAAATTGTGAAATTCGAATATGGGACATTCTGGACTTTCAGAAAGAGCAAATAAGACGACGTAACGAACTAAATAATTAATTCTTGGAAAATAGCTAAAGGGTGCATAAGCATTAGCATGACACGTGGATGGTAGATGCTTAGCTACACGTTCTAAATTTCTTAGATATAATGTGTATAGGGCACCACAGAGTGATTGGAGCTTCAGGCACTCCGAGGACTGATCAGGAGGGCCAACGAGGTGAGGGGCTCTCCCATCCCTGCCCCACAGGGTTGGATGACTACGTGGAAAATGTGGTTTGCTCTATTTTGTGCAAATTGATATATGGAATATATTTATATGAATAAATTTGTGTTACACGTGTATGATTTGCAAGTAAGTAGTCAACGTGCAATAGTATATGTGCTTATATGATTAATCTCAAGGTGTATATGTGCTATTGTGGCTCACTAAGCCTTATATGTTACCGTGGGTAGGATTGAGTCATAATTTCATATGTGAGGAGTTCAGTAATATTAGAAACCAATCACATCGATCGTCACTGTTAAGGCCTTATTTGTACGGTTTGTTGAGGAAAATTGAACCTAGGTTGCTGAATGTGAATGAGAGGGTTGCATAATTTAAAAGGGGGAAACTAGGCCTAGCTAATTCACACGTGTAATATTCAGTTCCTTATTAATAGGGCGTCTTTTAAGGTCGAATATGTTAGTTGAACTTGTTTAGGTTAGTTTGGGTAGATCGAGTCGGTTATTCTGGTCGGACAGACAGGATTCAGTTTACAGTAAGTATGCCACATAGTGGCCATTACCTTGGTTTAACCGGGGTCAGACAAGTTGCCGGCTATTACTCTAAGCATGTCTTGGAGTCAGAAAGTTTCTGGTGTGATCAACCAGGTTCGTACATGAAATTGCCTCTTAGCGTAATGCAGGAGACAGAATATGAGTGCCTACGTGCACAAGTATATGTTAACTATGGAACCATATGTTATATGTTTATGATTGATTTATTTGCGGATTAATAAATATGTTAGAAGCATGAAATAGGATTTTAAATTGTGAATATGATTTACTGATTGCCTGATCATGTTAAAGATCATAATACGAATCTGTTTCATGCGCATGTGGTTGTGGTTGCTCCCTTCCCCCAGCTGTAGTGGTACCTGCTGCTACGCCAGGGATGGGGGAGCTTCTCACTGAGTCTGTTCGACTCACCCCCTGTTTACATGTTTCAGATACAGGTGGTTGAGGAGTCGGGAACGCGTCCACTTCTTCTCAAGGAGGCGGACAACTCTAAAGACCGCACGCTTTGTTCGCGTCGGTAGTTATTTTGATTATGTATACATGTTGTGATGTATATATATATATATATGAATCCTTTTTGGGCGTGGCGTATGTACGTTTACATCTGTTGTGTATATATATATGTGACTTGAATTCTAGCATTGTCGGCTTCATACAGATTAAAGTTAGGTCTTGGTGATAGGAATATAGGCTATGATATAATATATATCATGTATATACATATATGACTTCTGCATGCAACTAGGAAAGGTCACACGCATTGAGGCGTTTGATCAGTACGTAAATTATATGCATGTGTAATTGAATACCTGTTTGTGTGAAAATATGGCTTCCGCATGTGAATAGGATAGATCACACGCATTGAGACGTGTGATCAATATGTAAACCATATGTAAGCGTGTGATTGAATATATGTATGATTGTATACAGGATTTCTGCATGTGAATAGGATAGATCACCCGCCCTGAAGCGCGTGATCAATATGTATACTATATGTACGTGTGAGTGATTATGTGTATATGTATAGACTGAAGCGGCGTTGAGCGAGCCGTGGATTGCACGTTACTTAGGTCACCGGATATGGATGGCCATAAATATTATATATTGCTTGTTTTAGAAATGGATAGTTATAAACATGTGAAAATGCCAATCAGGGATTAGAGGCTTACGGGATAGGAGAAATCCTACTTCCCGTGCCGGTCACGGACGTCCGATAGGGGGTCGTGACAAACTTGGTATTAGAGCCAGGTTTTCTTTAAACTGTATGAAGCCATAGGTATGACCGGGTGTCGGTTTACGCCTCATTGTGAACCTGGGCGCAACGTGGGAGTAAAAAGGCACTTGTGGAAGTACCCAGGAAATTGAGTCAGCCCTTTCTTCCTACTCTCTTTGATATGAAATATCATTGATATGCGTGTACTTATTAGGTGTGGTCCTTGTGCAGTGTAGGGATGCCACCGTTCACGAGATAGACTAGGGGTGGAGGGAGAACTCCTGCTAAAATTGATCGAGAATCAGTTCGGGAGGAGGGAATACCCACCCGAGGTTGAGGTAGAGGCTGTACCCGAGGCCTAGGTAGAGGTAGAGCACAAGTAAGAGGAGAAGAGAGGAGGCAGTCACCGGAACCTCAGGTTGAGACAGGTGCACCTTCTGTGGCAGAAATACTCACGGCAGGATTTCAGGAATTAAGAGAAGAGAAGACGAGACAAATACAGAGGGAAGTACGTCGGTTAGTAGTCGGCGCGGAAGAAAAAGAGAGTTCCGAGCAATTAGGAAATGGAGGTTGTTGAAGAAGAATACAGAGAATGGCAACAACCACAGGATGCGCCTCGTGAGCCGCGGGCAGCACCCAGAGAGTTGCCAATTTCAAAATTTCTGAAGCTTCATCCACCCACTTTCTGCGGAACTAGTGAGAAAGAGGATCCGCAGTACTTTGTGAGAGACATAGTCAGAATTAGGCACATGCTGAGGTGCTCAGGGCATGCGTTAGTGGAATTAGCTTCATTCTAGCTTAGGGGAACTGTATGGATAGAGTCCGTACAGACAAGGTATTCAAGAAGAGTGGCACCGATGACATGGGAAGATTTTCAGAGGGAATTCCTGGGTCGGTTTCTATCTGAAGGCACGAAAGATGCGAAGCGTTAGCAATTCAAGGAGTTGTGGATGACGCCTAATATGACCGTGACGGAGTTTGAATTACTTTTTACAGAACTAGCTCAATTCTCACCTGAGTTGGTTCCTGATGAAGAGGCAAGGATCAATAGGTTCATACACTTCTCACGGAGCCGTTATATACTGCCCTGTTACCCCAGAGAAGATAGTTTGAGACTTAGGCTTAAGCCGCAGACTGTGCCAGAATGATTGAAACTAGGAAGAGGTATGGGACTTCTATTGATCCCAAAATCAAGTTAATTACAGGCAGTGATAACCAAGGAGGTGGAAGTAAGAAGAGGAAGACAACAGGTGGAGGTGCAGGATATTCAGGGTCCGTAGGAGGACAATCCTCAACTACCACCCACGAAACAGGTACAAGAGGTAATTTTCAAGGGGGACAGAGAGTGCAAGGGGGTGGAAATGCCGGTAAGACAAGGCCCCAGTGTGCGACTTGCGGCAGATTCATTTTGGAATATGCCGGAGACTGACAGGTGGGTGCTACAACTGCGGCCAGGTAGGCCATATGGCTAGAGAGTGTCCAAAGAGAAAAGAGGGTATGAGTGTGAGAAGCAATCTGACGCCGAGGGGTACACCTATTCCAGCCCCACCAGTAAGAACTGTACCACCACAAACAACAAGTACAGGTGCAGCTAGAGGTCGTGGTGCAGGGTCTAGTGGCAGAGGGCCAGGGGCAGTAGGTGGAGGACAAGCGTGGGTGTTTGCACTTTCTCAGCAGGACGCTCATGCATCGAATGCGGTTGTGACTATTGTTTGCTCTCTTGAAGCACGAGTTTTATTTGATTCCGGCTCCACTCATTCTTATGTGTCGCATGCATTTGCCTATAAATTCAACAAAAGTCCATCAAGAATGAAAGAAACAGTACTGGTCTCTACTCCAATGGGAGAATCGGTACAAGTAGAGAATGTGCACAACTCTAGCATTGTGGAGGTCGATGGTCATGAGACTATGGTAGACCTTCGGTTGTTGTGTATGGTTGATCTTGATGTGATCCTCGGAATGGATTGGTTGTCGTCTTGCCATGCGGTTGTGGACTGCAAGGCTAAATGTTTGAAGTTTAATATGCCAAACGAGGAGCCTTTTGTGATACGGGGTGACGGAGCTGCACCGTATCCAAACTTGATCTCGGCATTGAAGTCATCCAAGTTACTTGCAAAGGGATGTAAGGGGTATTTGGCTTTGGTCAAGGATACCACGAAAGCAGCACTTTCACCGACTCAAGTACTGGTAGTGCGAGAGTTCTTGGATGTGTTTCCAGAAGAATTGCCGGGGTTGCCGCCCGATCGTGAGATTGAATTTGAAATTGAGCTGCAACCTGGCACCCAGCCTATCTCCACACCACCTTACCGGATGGCTCCGAAAGAGTTGAAGGAGTTACATACACAATTTTAGGAATTGCTTGACAAGGGTTTTATAAGACCCAGCTTCTCTCCTTGGGGTGCACCGGTCCTTTTTGTGAAGAAGAAGGACGGATCTTTGTGGTTGTGTATCGATTACCGAAAGTTAAACAAGGTGATGATCCACAATCAATACCCACTGCCAAGGATAGATGACCTATTTGATCAGTTGCAGGGCGCAAAGCGGTTTTCCAAGATTGATTTGCGATCTGGGTATCATCAATTAAAGATTCGAAAATCAGATATACCTAAGACCGCATTCCGGACCCGATACGGACATTACGAGTTCTTGGTGATGTCTTTCGGATTAACTAATGCTCCTGCAGCGTTCATGGACATGATGAGCAGGGTTTTCAAACCATTTCTGAACCGATTTGTCATTTTCTTCATTGATGACATCTTGGGTTATTCTAAGAATTCTGAAGAACATGCAGAACACTTAAGATTAGTCTTGCAGAAGTTGAGAGAAGAGAAACTGTATGCCAAGTTCTCTAAGTATGAATTTTGGCTTGACAAAGTTGCCTTTTTGGGTCACGTGGTATCATCAGAGGGAATCCACGTTGATCCAAGTAAGGTAGAGGCGGTGAAGAATTGGTCCCAGCCTACCTCTGTTACTGAAATTCGCAGTTTCTTGGATTTGGCTGGATATTATAGAAGATTTATGCAGGACTTCTTTAAGGTTGCTGCACCTATGACTAAGTTGACTCAAAAGGGAGTGAAGTTCGTATGGGATGAAAAGTGTGAGAAGAGTTTTCAGAAGCTGAAAGACAGCCTCACTACCGCTCCGGTGCTGGCATTACCTGAAGGCACAGGAGGGTATGTGGTATACTGTGATGCGTCGAAGATCGGGTTAGGGTGAGTCTTGATGCAGCACAGCAAGGTGATTGCGTATGCATCGCGACAACTGAGGAAACATGAGAAGAATTACCCGACTCACGACCTTGAGATGGCAGCTGTAGTGTTCGTGTTGAAAATATGGAGACATTACCTGTACGGTGAGACGTGTGAAATTTATACAGACCACAAAAGCCTCAAATACATTTTCGAGCAGAAAGACTTGAACTTGAGACAACGTCGATGGTTAGAGTTCTTGAAAGACTACGACTCCACGATCTTGTATCATCCAGGAAAGGCTAATGTGGTAGCCGATGCCCTGAGTCGGAAATTCATGGGCAGTCTTGCTCATATAAGTGAAGAAAGAAGACCGTTGATCAGAGAGTTGCACGAGCTAGAACAGACGGGGAATCAGTTTGAGATTGGGAGTTCTAACTTACTTTTAGCCCATTTACAAGCTAAGTCTTCTCTGGTAGAAGAAGTGAAGGCTAGACAAGATGAAGATACCGATCTCAAGTAAATCAGGGATGTTGTAACTAAAGAGAAAGGGGACGACGTCCGATTCTCTATGGATGATTTTGGGATACTTCGGTTGGAGGGACGGTTGTGTGTCCCTATGGTTGATAACTTGAAAGAAAGAATCCTTGAAGAAGCACACCGGACAGCTTATACAATCGATCCGGGAGCTAATAAAATGTATCATGACCTGAAACAGTTGTACTGGTGGAATGGCATGAAGAAGGATGTTGCAAACTATGTAGTCAGGTGTTTAGTGTCTCAGCAAGTCAAGGCTGAACACCAGAAGCCCGCCAGAACGTTACAATAAATAGAAATACCTGAGTGGAATTGGGAGAGGATAACGATGGATTTTGTAACAGGGTTGCCAAAATCTCAACGTGGATATGATTCGGTTTGGGTGATAGTGGATCGCATGACTAAGTCCGCGCACTTTCTGCCAGTTAAGACCACTTACGGAGTGAGTCAATATGCACAGATTTATCTATCAGAAATCGTTAGATTGCACGGTGTGCCAGTGTCCATAATATCTGATAGTGGGCCACAGTTCACTTCCAGGTTTTGGAAGTCATTGCACGAATTGTTGGGAACGAGAGTTGATTTGAGTACTGTGTTCCACCCACAAACTGACGGGCAATCAGAAAGAACCATTCAGATTCTTGAGGACATGCTTCGGGCGTGTATTATGGATTTCGGCGGAAGTTGGGAAAGGTATTTACCTTTGGTTGAGTTTGCTTACAATAATAGGTATCAAGCGAGTATCCAGATGGCACCGTTCGAGGCTCTGTACGGTCGAAGGTGCAGGTCCCCAATTGGGTGGTTTGAGGTCGGAGAGACTAGTCTAATCAGCCCAGAATTGTTACAAGATGCCTTGCAGAAGGTGAAGTGCATAAGAGGAAGATTGTTAACGGCTCAGAGTAGGAAAAAGTCTTATGCAGACAACCGAAGGAGAGAACTTGAATTCGCCATTGGTGAACAGGTGTTCTTGAGAATATCACCGATGAGAGGCGTGATGCGGTCCGGTAAGAAGGGGAAGCTGAGTCCTCGGTATATCGGACCGTTTGAAATCCTAGAACGAGTTGGGAATGTAGCGTATCGGTGGGAATTACCTACGGAATTGGAGGGAGTGCATCATGTCTTTCATGTATCAATGCTTCGGAAATATCTTCCCGGTCCCTCACACATGATTCAATCGCAAGACATGCAACTAACCGAAAATCTGACATATGAAGAGGAGCCAGTGGAAATCTTAGATCGGCAGTTGAAGAAACTCAGAACGAAAGAGATTCCATTGGTTAAAGTTCTATGGAGAAACCACTCGACCGAAGAAGCTACATGGGAGGCCGAGGGTGAAATGCGCAGGACATATCCTCATTTGTTTCAAGGCTAAGGTTAGTATATTGTTGAAATTCAGGGACTGAATTTCTTAAGGGGGGAAGATTGTAATATCTGAAATATTTAGATTTAATTATTTTCATTTTTATTAAATTTATTTTTCTTTCAGAAAGAAAAATAAATTAAATTAAAGAATTATAGGGTTAAAAATAGAATAAAGAAAAAAGTAATAGGGGATATTTATAAATTTTCTAAGACCTAAAAGAAAAGAGGATTAAAAAGTATGAGGGAAAAAGAGAATATAACAAGTAAATAAGTTTTTCTAATAAAAAATATATATATATTATTATATATATGTGTGTGTATTAAATAATTGGGGGGGGGGGAAACCGTGACCCCCACCCCTTTTAATTAAGACACACATAAAAAGAAAAGAAAAAAAAGAAATATAATAGTAAAATAAAATGGGGGGCCAACTGTGACCCCCCATCCAATTCACTTAAATATATATATATATATATATATATATATATATATATATTATTAAGTAAATGGGGGGTCGAAACCGTGACCCCCCATCCAGCAACTCATGCACACAATATAAAAAAACAGAGAAGAAGCAGCAAGCACGTGCACAAGATGCACGCACGGGGAAGGAGAAGAGGAAGGGGAAAACGACGAGTTTGGATCGGATTTTCGCCGGAGAAGGTGACCGGACCTCATCTTTCATCACCACCAAGCTTTCTATCCGATTGAAATCAGGTAAGAAAGCCCCAAATCTCTCAAACCCTAATTTCTCCAATTTTAGGTATTTTAGGAATTCTTCAATTTCTTCCAATCGGGGCATTCCAGGGTTAAATTTGAGCTTAGTGGGTGTTATTGAAAGCTTAGTGAGGTTCAGAATGGAAGTTAAACCGTAGGAATTGACCGGGTATGGAAATTAGAAAAAAAATGGGTTAGGAAATTGCTCTAAAATTCGAAATTGATAGTTTGAAGTATGAATAGGCTTTGGTTGGAGTAGTATAGGTGTTATAAATGCTGGAAATAGTCAAGGGAATAAAGCCCGAGTATTTACCGTCTCAACCGGAACCCAATCCGGTGAAAAAGAGGCGATATACTAAGTCACCGTACAATAATGAGTTGTGCGGTGGGTTGGACACTTTGGTCTAGACCGTAGTGGACACCTAAGACCCGCTAAATTGGTTCCAAGGCTCTAATTATACCCAATTATATTTTTATATATAATTAAAGAGGTAGTAATTAAGCTTTTACTCGGCGAATAAGGGAGACGGTGGAATGAGTAAGCTAGAGCCTCTTTTGAACCGTGAATTTAATTCTTTTATTAGTTAAATACCTATATGAACACATGAAGGGAAATTTAGACAAGTGGAAACCTCTAACCTAAGCAATTAGAGGTTCTAAATGGCTCGAAATTGTGAAAGTCGAATATGGGGCATTCTGGACTTTCTGAATGAGCAAATAAGACGACGTAACTAACTAAATAATTAATTCTTGGAAAATAGCTAAAGGGTGCATAAGCATTAGCATGACACGTGCATGGTAGATGCTTAGTTACGCGTTCTAAATTTCTTAAATATAATGTGTATAGGGCACCACAGAGTGATTGGAGCTTCAGGCACTCCGAGTACTGATCAGGAGGGCCAACGATGTGAGGGGATCTCCCATCCCTGCCCCACAGGGTTGGATGACTACGTGGAAAATGTGGTTTGCTCTATTTTGTGCAAATTGATATATGGAATATATTTATATGAATAAATTTGTGTTACACGTGTATGATTTGCAAGTAAGCAGTCAACGTGCAATAGTATATGTGCTATTGTGGCTCACTGAGCCTTATATGTTACCGTGGGTAGGATTGAGTCATAATTTCACATGTGAGGAGTTCAGTAATATTAGAAACCAATCACATCGATCATCACCGTTAAGACCTTATTCGTACGGTTTGTTGAGGAAAATTGAACCTAGGTTGCTGAATGTGCATGAGAGGGTTGCATTATTTAAAAGGGGGAAACTAGGCCTAGCTAATTCACACGTGTAATATTCAGTTCCTTATTAATAGGGCGTCTTTCAAGGTCGAATATGTTAGTTGAACTTGTTTAGGTTAGTTCGGGTAGATCGAGTCGGTTATCCTGGTCGGACAGACAGGATTCAGTTTACAGTAAGTATGCCACATAGTGGCCATTACCTTGGTTTAACCGGGGTCAGACAACTTTCCGGCTATTACTCTAAGCATGCCTTGGAGTCAGAGAGTTCCTGGTGTGATCAACCTGGTTCGTACATGAAATTGCCTTCGGGCCAATATTTCTCTTAGCGTAATGCGGGAGACAGAAAATGAGTACCTACGTGCACAAGTATATGTTAACTATGGAACCACATGTTATATGTTTATGATTGATTTATATGCGGATTAATAAATATGTTAGAAGCATGAAATAGGATTTTAAATTGTGAACATGATTTACTGATTGCCTGATCATGTTAAAGATCATAATACGAATCCGTTTCATGCGCATGTGGTTGTGGTTGCTCCCTTCCCCCAACTGTAGTGGTACCCGCTGCTACGCCAGGGATGGGGGAGCTTCTCACTGAATCTGTTCGACTCACCCCCCCTGTTTACATGTTTTAGATACAGGTGGTTCAGGAGTCGGGAACACGTCCACTTCTTCTCAAGGAGGCACACAACTCTGTAGACCGCACGCTTTGTTCGCGTCGGTAGTTATTTTGATTATGTATACATGTTGTGATGTATATATATATATATATGAATCCTTTTTGGGCGTGGCGTTTGTACGTTTACATCTGATGTGTATATATATATGTCACACTTGAATTCTAGCATTGTCGGCTTCATAAAGATTAAAGTTAGGTCTTGGTGATGGGAATATAGGCTATGATATAATATATATCATGTATAAACGTATATGACTTCTGCATGCGACTAGGATAAGTCACACGCATTGAGGTGTGTGATCAATACGTAAATTATATGTATGTGTGATTGAATACCTGTTTGTGTGAAAATATGGCTTCCGCATGTGAATAGGATAGATCACACGCATTGAGGCGTGTGATCAATATGTAAACCATATGTAAGTGTCACAACCCCCGTTTAGAGGACCGTGACCGGCACAGACACGGGGAATATCCCTATGCCTGTAAGCCTTATCACCTAATTGACAGAATATCTATTTTTGAAAATACATTCACATGCATTATAATACCATGGCTACACCGAAATGGTGGCCTATCCTAGGCAAGCAAATCCACGGCCAGTGCTGATTTTCTAGTCCGTAGACTTCTACTTCTATACTATGGCTTACACCACCTCTTTTCTCTTTTCTTTCTAGGAAGGAAAACTCACTTCCTTTAGCCATAGCATACCGCACAGTCGTGACCTATTCACTTGGTCATCTTCCTGTCGATCTCATGCCTGATGGCCCTGTTTATTCTTGTTTGTAAACTTTCTATTTCAATCGCCCTATGGGCTTACTTTCTTTTCTACATGCCAAGCGTGTCTTTTCTTTCACTTTACAAACCATTCCTAGCCTAAACTACCATTCACTACATATTTCTATTCTACTTGCATTACATACTATAATCAAACAACTTGTGCCTTTACCATAGCACACAATGCGCCGCTAACAGAGCATACACATCGTCTCATTTAACACCTGCAAAACAATCACACATTGTAGCGCATTCCTGCCTACAATTCAACCAAATGTGTCTGTGTCTAGGTAGCATCCTCCCTGGATGTCTACTTTCCCTATATGGCGTCCTAAGGTTCCTGGAGTCACTGCCACCCCACCTTACGCCTTAGTGCTAATCGACACTTGTGTATTGTACAGGTTATATGCTTTGCATAGAATTTCACATACAAATTTTATGCATGAAGCGATGACTCGAACGAATTTATGACTCAACATCCTGAGCAACCTCACAAATGCCCGTCGGATCCACCGTTACGTCCGGATTCGTAATGGATAGCCCATTTAACACCCGAGACTACTAGTTAGCTTCACACCCTTAAAGAACAACCAGCCTCTAATACCAAGTTTGTCACGACCCCCGTTTAGAGGACCGTGATCGGCACAGACACAAGGAATATCCCTATGCCTGTAAGCCTTATCACCTAATTGACAGAATATCTATTTTTGAAAATACATTCACATGCATTATAATACCATGGCTACAACGAAATGGTGGCCTATCCTAGACAAGCAAATCCACAGCCAGTGCCGCTTCAGGATATAGATATAGGAAAACACACATAATATATAACCTGTGTACTGGCTACACATCCGAAGATGCTGCCTATCCTATTCACATGCAACAGATATATGTATATACATATATTTTGAAAGCAAATTTTCCCTGTATCGCAGTAAAATAAATCCTTATCTTTAAGGTGTGTGAAGCTGACAGTTCTAGATTTAGTAATACAATCTAATTGGGTACGTGTACCCTTTACTTTATGATACAATAATAAAGTAAATTAAATTACAATTACATTTTATTCACCCACATGAACAAGTTGTGGGTCTTGGAAAGTGTTGCTCAACCCTCGTTCCACCGAGACTTCTTCCACCTGTACTTAACCTATCTCTGTGTAGTAAAAATGAGGTGTGAGTCTTAACCACGCGACTCAGTGAAGACTCTCCCATCCCCGGCGCAAGGCGGGTACCTTACTGTTGGGACTGGGAGTCATACACAACCACATGCACAAACCACTAGTTATTGTGACTTAGCATGCATTCTTGGTGATCACACAATAACAGAAATTTCACCCAAACACTCACATGCATTTAGCAGATATAAGCATGCAGCAGTTTAATTCACATCATCACTCAACAAGTAAACATATAACATATAATGTCGGCTTTTACTTACCGGTCTTCTCACGTTCAACATGTTTGAATCAACCAAGACGTTGTGGTGACGTAATCCTGTACGTCACTACTACGCTGCACAATTAGAAATCATACGCAAACACAGACAATTTATATATACACACAGATACTATAACATACATCTACTTAATCTGCCCAACTCTGGGGTTTCTACTAGCCACTACGTGGCTATCCCACTTTGAACCCGTGCACTCGGGTTGCTGGCCACCACTTGGCAAATATACTTAACCCATTCACTCGGGTACTGGTCACCTCGTGACAATTCTGTTAATCAAACAATACTTAACCCATTCACTTGGGTACTAGTCACCTCGTGACGATTCTATTAATCAAACACAATCAACTTATATCTATCAAACAACTAATACGTAGCCACCACGTGGCACGTCCTGACCCCTTACTGCGAGGCAATAGCTTGAGCCCACTCGTCCATTACCCAACCAGGCCACATGGCGGGCACGACACTACGTCTCGAAGCATGGCCACTAACACACCCTGGACCAACTCCACAGGATGATTTCTCTTTTACTAGGTTAGGCTCACGGTTCACCCGTAGGTTCCTCCCGTGTCTCCTTACCTTAGTCTCACATATTAATAGGATTCTTTGTATCTTTCCCGAAGGATCAACAATTCTTCTCCTTATAAATATGGACGAGTATCCTTAACAGGATATAACTCATATACCCGTCCAGATGCACTCTCTGAGCCTCAAGCTATCGTCATAGCAATATAAAACCTTTCTGACCCTATTGCCAGGATAGGGCAATGACCATCGTCATGGTGATTATAAAACTGAGATCTCAAATGTCATCTGATGTTGTTCTAGTCGATGTCTCACATCGCTAGCATAACCAAATCCGAAACCCACCAATAACTCCCTTTTCATGATTTTAATTTAAGTCACCGTCGTGACGAGTTTTCAAAATAAAGTTTAGCCCTTCCGTATAAGGACTCTTTCCACCGTCGTGGAAAAGATTTAATAAAATACTCATCATGCCTCCAGAGTGTATGAGTTGGATTTGTAACACCCCAATCATAGCAAACATTTATACTCTACTCCTATGTCTTCATATCCAAGCTACTTTCCACATCTTATTTTCTAGTTCTTTCATTCTTTTAGCATTCTATATCTCTAGCTAACACATACCAGACAAGCAGAGAATATACATACTCATGTAATCCACATAAGCATAAAACCCTAGGAGCAGAGATGGAAGAACCCTCACCTTGGCCAACCTTCCATGCAATCCTCTCTTGTAACTTTAGTCTCCTTGGAGTTCCTGTTGCACTTTATCGTGTGCTGTTGTTCCTATAAGAACAACATTTACTTCATTAAGGTTATTACTTAGCTTAACTTGTTATTTATCTCTCCATTACTCTCACGTGTAGTCCATGGTTGCCACAGAATCAAGCTCTTGGTCTTATTGGACTTCTCTATCTCGACTTATGCGTATCCTTCCTCGGACACTTGACTTACTTGAATATAACACTCTACTTGAGTGTTCCACATACTTGGATTTGAGTATTAGACCTCTATCTAACTTGTATTCACATTTAAGGAAGCTTATCTAACTTGATTGGAAGGAATCCTAATTTTAGGAAGATCTAACCATTTTGTTTCAACTTGTATTTTTAATCAGTTTCTAAGAAATCTAATTTGTAAACCTCAATATATCTCCAATTTATCCTATTTAAGGTTTCCTAAATATTTATGAGGGAAGAAGATTGAAATTTTTGAAATTGGATTTCATTGTTCCACAAGCTTCCACTCTTGGGAAACAAGAAGGTAGCTAAATTAATTCTTGAGGCTTGATAGCATATTTAGAATTATTCTAGGGTGTTTAAGATTGAAAAGATGAAGTTTAAAACTGCCAGCATCACCCTTAAAGTGTATTTGGGCAACCCGAGTAGGGACCCGGTATGTTAACGTCGAGGTTCAACCTTAGTAACCTCGGGCCAGCTCTTCACGGGTCTTGTTCAGCTAATATTTCAACCATATAATTTTAATAATGTCAATCCAAGCCTATTTACTCAAATCCAAGCTCAATCCTAATTATCAACAATTTCCCCAAATTGAAAATAATTATAATTTCAACCCCAAATCCTTCCAAATTCGAATTTGGGCAAATCCGAGAATATATTCTTGATTCCTACCCCAACTAAGTGTTCAAGAACACTTTCTAGGTCTAAATCTACCCTCGAAATAACTCAATCGAAGGTCAATCGAAGAAATCCCTAAAAATGGAAAAATTGAGGGTTTAGAATGAAATTGGGGTTACCAACCTTGATTCGATTGGTAGGAGGTGTGGAAGGTGTTGTAACCGAGCTCCGGTGACTTTTCCAGGCGTCGGCTAGCTCTTCTCCAGCGAGTTTCCAGCGGAATCCCCCTCTTCCCCTTCTTCCTCATCTTCTCCACGCATCCCCCTCTCTATCTCTCTCTTCTACCTCTCATCTTCCCTCTCTCTCTTTCTCTTCTCTCTTTTTCTTTCTTTTTCTTTCTTTTCAATTCTTAAACCCACGCCCCCAACCCCTTTTAAAATAAAATAAATAAATAAATAAATAAATAATTAATAATAAGTAATATAATTAATTAATAAAATAATTAATAATTAAATAAACAATAACAATTATGTATTTTTAATTTAATTCCTTTCCTTATTAAATTCAGGTTTCAAATTTTATTGGTCCTGAATTAAATCCTAAAAATTATTTTCTACTTCTTTTATTTCCCTTTTATTTTATCTTAAACTTCGAAAATTTTTCTCGGGTATTACAATCTTTGAAAAAAATTCCTTTCCGGTTTCTTTTAACTTTCATATATATATTTTTTCTATATTCTTTTTAAAGTTTAAATTCCTAGCCCCGGAATAAATCATTCTTAAATCCTCGAGATTTTTAAATAAATCATTCTTTAATCCTTGAAATTTTCCGGGGTATTACAGTAAGCATGTGATTGAATATATGTATGACTCTATACAGGATTTCTGCATGTGAATAGGATAGATCACCCGCCCTGAAGCGCGTGATCAATATGTATACTATATGTACGTGTGAGTGATTGTGTGTATATGTATAGACTGAAGCGGCGTTGAGCGAGCCGTGGATTGCTCGTTACTTAGGTCACCGGATATGGATGGCCATAAATATTATATATTGTTTGTATTAGAAATGGGTAGTTATAAACATGTGAAAATGCCGATCAGAGATTACAGGCTTACGGGATAGGAGAAATCCTACTTCCCGTGCCGGTCACGGACGTCCGATAGGGGGTCGTGACATTTATGATTGATTTACATGCGGATTAGTAAATATACTAGAAGCACGAAATAGGATTTTAAATTGTGAGTATGATTTACTGATTGCCTGATCATGTTAAAGATCGTAATACGAATCCGTTTCATGCGCATGTGGTTGTGGTTGCTCCCTTCCCCCAGCTGTAAGGGTACCCGCTGCTATGCCAGGGATGGGGGAGCTTTTCACTGAGTCTATTCGACTCACTCCTCTCATTTAAACATTTTAGATACAGGAGGTTCAGGAGTCGGGCACGCGTCCACTTCTTCTCAAGGAGGCGGACAACTCTGAAGACCGCACGCTTTGTCCGCGTCGGTAGTTACTTTGGTTATGTACATGTGTTGTGATGTATGTATATATATACAAATCCTTTTTGGGCGTAGCGTTTGTACGTTTACATCTGCTGTGTATATATATATATATGATACTTGAATTCTAGCATTGTCAGCTTCATATAGATTAAAGTTAGGTCTTGGTGATGGGAATATAGGCTATGATTTAATATATATCATTTATATACGTATATGACTTCTGCATGCGACTAGGATAGGTCCCACGGGTCACGACCCCCTATCGGACATCCGTGACCGGCACGGGAAGTAGGATTTTTCCTATCCCGTAAGCCTCTAATCCCTTATTGACATTTTCATATGTTTTTAACTAGCCATTTCTAATACAAACAATATATAGTATTTATGGCCATCCATATCCGGTGACCTAAGTAGCGTGCAATCCACGGCTCGCTCAACGTCGCTTCAGTCTATATATATACACATAATCACTCACACGTACATATAGTATACATATTGATCACGCACTTCAGGGCGGGTGATCTATCCTATTTACATGCAGAATTCCTGTGTACAGTCATACATATATTCAATCACATGCTTACATATAGTTTACATATTGATCACACGCCTCAATGCGTGTGATCTATCCTATTCACACACGGAAGCCATATATTCATACAAACAGGTATTCAATCACACATACATATAATTTACGTATTGATCACACGCCCCAATGCGTGTGACCTATCCTAGTCGCATGCAGAAGTCATATACGTATATACATGATATATATTATATCATAGCCTATATTCCCATCACCAAGACCTAACTTTAATCTGTATGAAGCCGACAATGCTAGAATTCAAGTATGATATATATATATATATACACAGCATATGTAAACGTACAAACGCTATGCCCAAAAAGGATTTATATATATATATACATCACATCACATGTACATAACCAAAATAACTACCGACGCGAACAAAGCGTGTGGTCTTCAGATCGGTCTGCCTCCTTGAGAAGAAGTGGACGCGTGCCCGACGCCCGAACCACCTGTATCTGAAACATGTAAACAGGGGGGTGAGTCGAAAAGACTCAGTGAGAAGCTCCCCCATCCCTGGCGTAGCAGCGGGTACCACTACAGCTGGGGAAAGGGAGCAACCACAACCACAAGCGCATGAAACGGATTTATATTGTGACCTTTAATATGATCAGGCAATCAATATATCATATTCACAATTAAAAATCCTAATTCATGCTCCTAACATGTTTGTTAATCCGCATGTAAACCAATCATAAACATATATCATATCTTTTCATAAGTCATACATAGTTATGCTCGTAGGCATTCACTTTCTGTCTCCTGCATTACGCTAATAGAAATACTGGCCCAAAGGCAATATCATGTACGAACCTGGTTGATCACACCAGGAACTTTCTGACTCCAAGGCACGCTTAGAGTAATAGCTGGAAACTTGTCTGACCTCAGTTTAAACCAAGGTAATGGCCACTATGTGGCATACTTGCTGACGTCATAACCCTGTCTGTCCGATCAAGACGACTGACTCGATCTACCCGGACAACCTAAACAAACTCAACTAAAATATTTAACCTTGAAAGACACCCTATTTGTAACTAACTGAATATCATACGTGTTATTTAGTTAGGCCTAGATTTTCCCCGTTTCAATTATGCAACACTCTAACTCACATTTAACAACCCAGGTTCATTTTCCTCAATGTACCATACGGTCAAAACTTTTGCACGATGATCAATTTAAATGAGTTTCTAATATTAATAAAGCCTCACATGTGAAATTCCGACTCAATCCTACCCATGGTATCACATAAGGCTCGGTGAGCCACAATATAGCATATTCACCCTTGAGACTAATCATATAAGCACATATACTATTGCACATTGACTGCTTACTTGCAATTCATACACGTGTAACATAAATTTATTCATATAAATAAATTTCATATAACGATTACACAAAATAGAGCAAACCACATATCCACGTAGTCATCCAACCCTGTGGGGCAGGCATGGGAGAGCCCCTCACCTCGTTGGCCCTCCTGATCAGTCCTCGGAGTGCCTGAAACTCCAATTACCCTGTGGTGCCCTATGCACATATATTTAAGAATTTAGAACATGTAACTAAGCATCAACCATGCACGTGTCATGCTAATGCTTATGCACCCTCTAGCTATTTTCCAAGAACTAATTATTTAGTTCGTTACGTCGTCTTATTTGCTCTTTCTGAAAGTCCAGAATGCCCCATATTCGACTTTCACACTTTCGAGCCATTTAGAACCTCTAATTGCTTAGGTTAGAGATTTCCACTTGTCTAAATTTCCCTTCATGTGTTCATATGGGTATTTCACTAATAAAAGAATTAAATTCACGATTCAAAAGAGGCTCTAGCTTACTCATTCCACCGTCTCCCTTATTCGCCAAGTAAATGCTTAATTATTACCTTTTTAATTATATATAAAAATATAATTTGGGTATAATTAGAGCCTTTGAACCAATTTACCGGGTCTTAGGTGTCCACCACGGACTTAGACCGAGGTGTCCAACCCACCGCAAAGCTCTTTACGGTACTGTGGCTTAGTATTTCGCCTCTATTTCACCAGATTGGGTTCCGGTTGAGACGGTAAATACTCGGGCTTTATTCCCTTGTCTATTTCCAGCAATTACAACACTTATACTACTCCAATCCAAGCCTAAACATGCATCAAACCAGTAAAACTCGAATTTATAGCAATTTTCTAGCTAAATTTTTCTAATTTCCATACCCGGTCAAATCCTACGGTTTAAGTTCGATTCTGAACCTTACTAAGCTTTCAATAACATCCACTAAGCTCAAATTTAACCCTGGAATGCCCCGATTGGAAGTATTTGAAGAATTTCTAAAATACCCAAAATTGTAGAAATTAGGGTTTTTGAAGGATTGGGGCTTTCATACCTTGATTCAATGGGATGGGGAGCTTAGTGGTGTTGAAAGAAGCTTCCGATCACCGTCTCCGGCACCGGCATGACTTCTCCGGCGAAAATCCAGCCGGTTTCCTTCGTTCGTAGCTTCTCCTCCTCCCTTATGCGTCTTCTCGGCTTGCTCTCGTGGGTGTGCGTTTGTGCATCTGCTTGTTGCTTTCTCTTTCCTTTTTTTTAATGTGTGTGTGTGTGTTTTATTCAATGGGGGTGTGTGAGTTTTGCTGAATGGGGGGTCATGGTGGGCCCCCATGTATCTTATTATATATATATATATATATATATATATATATATATATATATATATATATATGTATGTATTTTTTATGTGTGTAATTGTGGAATGGGGGGTCACGGTTTTGACCCCCCATTTTAACATATTATATATTTTATTATTATTATTTTGTTATGAGTGTTAGTGTGGCTGGTAGTGTCACGTATGAGTCCCCCCCAATTACTAAAATAAATAAAAATTAAAATAGGTGGTTAAATCCTCTTTTTCTTCCCCCCTTTAGTTCCCCTTTTCATTTAAGTCCAAAAAATAAAATTTTAAAATCCCATTTCTTTCCCTTCTTCATTTTTATTTATTTATTTATTTTTTATTTTAACCCTTTAATTTAATTTATTTTTCTCCCAAAAAGAAAAATAAACTAAATAATGATGATAATAATTCATTTAAATATTTCGGGTATTACAATCTTCTCCCCTTAAGAAATTCGGTCCCTGAATTTCAAATAAACTACTAACCTTAGTCTTGAAACTGATGAGGATACGTCTTGCGCATTTCACCCTCGACCTCCCATGTAGCTTCTTCGGTCGAGTGATTTCTCCACAGAACTTTAACCAATGGAATCTCTTTCGTTCTGAGTTTCTTCAACTGCCGATCTAAGATTCCCACTGGCTCCTCTTCATATGTCAGATTTTCGGTTAGTTGCATGTCTTGCGATTGGATTACGTGCGAGGGATCAGGAAGATATTTCCGAAGCATCGATACATGAAAGACAGGATGTACTCCCTCCAATTCCGTAGGCAATTCCAACCGATACGCTACATTTCCAACTCGTTCTAGGATTTCAAACAGTCCGATATACTGAGGACTCAGCTTGCCCTTCTTACCGAACCATATCACGCCTGTCATCAGTGATATTCTCAAGAACACCTGTTCACCAATGGCGAATTCAAGTTCTCTTCTTCGGTTGTCTACATAAGACTTTTGCCTACTCTGAGCCGTCAGCAATCTCTCCCTTATACACTTCACCTTCTGCAAGGCATCTTGTAACAATTCTGGGCCAATTAAGCTACCTTCTCCGACCTCGAACCACCCAATCGGGGATCTGCTCCTACGACCGTACAGAGCCTCGAACGGTGCCATCTGGATACTCGCTTGATAACTGTTGTTGTATGCAAACTCAGCCAAAGGTAAATACCTTTCCCAACTTCCGCTGAAATCCATAATACACACCCGAAGCATGTCTTCCAAAATCTGATTAGTTCTTTCTGATTGCCCATCGGTCTGTGGGTGGAACGCAGTACTCAAATCAACTCACGTTCCCAACACTTCCTGCAATGACTTCCAAAACCTGGAAGTGAACTGTGGCCCTCTATCATATATTATGGACACTGGCACCCCATACAATCTAACAATTTCTGATAGGTAAATCTGTGCATAATGACTCACTCCGTAAGTGGTCTTAACTGGCAGAAAGTGCGCGGACTTAGTCATGCGATCCACTATCACCCAAACCGAATCAAATCCACGTTGTGATCTTGGCAACCCTATTACAAAATCCATAGTTTTCCTCTCCCATTTCCACACAGGTATTTCTACATGTCATAATGTTCCGGCGGGCTTCTGTTGTTCAGCCTTGACTTGCTGACACACTAAACATCTGGCTACATAGTTTACAACATCCCTCTTCATGCCACTCCACCAATATAGCTATTTCAGGTCTTGATATATTTTATTAGCTCCTGGATGGATTGTATAAGCTGTCCGGTGTGCTTCTTCAAGGATTCTTTCTTTCAAGCTATCAACCATAAGGACACACAACCGTCCCTCCAACCGAAGTACTCTGAAATCATCAATAGAGAATCGGATGTCGTCCCTTCACTTTAGTTACAGTGTCCTTGATTTGCTTGAGGTCGGTATCTTCATCCTGTCTAGCCTTCACCTCTTCTACCAGAGAGGACTTAGCTTGCAAATGAGCTAAAAGTGAGTTAGAACTTCCAATCTCAAACTGATTCCCCGTTTGTTCTAGCTCGTGCAACCCTCTGATCAACGGTCTTCTTTCTTCACTTATATGAGCAAGACTGCCCATGGATTTCTGACTCAGAGCATCGACTACCACATTAGCCTTTCCTGGATGATACAAGATCGTGCAGTCGTAGTCCTTCAACAACTCTAACCATCGGCGTTGTCTCAAGTTCAAGTCTTTCTGTTCGAAAATGTATTTGAGGCTCTTGTGGTCTGTATAAATTTCACACGTCTCACCGTACAGGTAATGTCTCCATATTTTCAAGGCGAACACTACAGCAGCCATCTCAAGGTCATGAGTTGGGTAATTCTTCTCATGTTTCCTCAGTGGTCACGATGCATACGCAATCACCTTGCCGTGCTGCATCAAGACACACCCTAACCCGATCCTCGACGCATCACAGTATACCACATATCCTCTTGTGCCTTCAGGTAATGCCAACACCGGAGCGGTAGTGAGGCTGTCTTTCAACTTCTGAAAACTCTGCTCACACTTGTCATCCCATATGAACTTCACTCCCTTCTGAGTCAACTTAGTCATAGGTGCAACAACCTTAGAGAAGTCCTGCACAAATCTTCTGTAATATCCAGCCAAGCCCAAGAAACTGCAAATTTCAATAACTGAGGTAGGCTGGGACCAATTCTTCACCACTTCTACCTTACTTGGATCAACGTGGATTCCCTCTCATGATACCACGTGACCCAAAAAGGCAACTCTGTCTAGCCAAAATTCACACTTGGAGAACTTGGCATACAGTTTCTCTTCTCTCAACTTCTGCAAGGCTAATCTTAAGTGTTCTGCATGTTCTTCAGAATTCATAGAATAAACCAAGATGTCATCAATGAAGACAATAACAAATCGGTCCAGAAATGGTTTGAAGACTCTGTTCATCATGTCCATGAACGCTGCATGAGCATTAGTTAATCCGAAAGACATCACAAAGAACTCGTAATGTCCATATCGGGTCCGGAATGCGGTCTTAGGTATATCTGATTCTCGAATCTTTAATTGGTGATACCCAGATTGCAAATCAATTTTGGAGAACCACTTTACGCCCTGCAACTGATCAAATAGGTCATCTATCCTCGGTAGTGGGTATTGATTGCGGATCGTCACCTTGTTTAACTTTCGGTAATCGATACACAACCGCAAAGATCCGTCCTTCTTCTTCACAAAAAGGACCGGTGCACCCCAAGGAGAGAAATTGTGTCTTATAAAACCTTTGTCAAGCAAGTCTTGTAACTGCGTATGTAACTCCTTCAACTCTTTCGGAGCCATCTGGTAAGGTGGTGTGGAGATAGGCTGGGTGCCAGGTTGCAGCTCAATTTCAAATTCAATCTCACGATCGAGCGGCAACCCCGGCAATTCTTCTGGAAATACATCCAAGAACTTTCGCACTACCGGTACTTGAGTCGGTAAAAGTACTGCCTTCGTGGTATCTTGGACCAAGGCCAAATACCCTTTGCATCCTTTTGCAAGTAACTTGGATGCCTTCAAAGCCGAGATCAAGCTTGGATACAGTGCAGCTCCGTCACCCCGTATCACAAAAGGCTCCTCATTTGGCATATTAAATTTCAAACATTTAGCCCTGCAGTCCACAACCGCATGGCATGACGACAACCAATCCATTCCGAGGATTACATCAAGGTCAACCATACACAAGAACCGAAGGTCTACCACAGTCTCATGACCATCGACCTCCACAATACAAGACTTGTGAAAATACTCTACTTGTACCGATTCTCCCATTGGAGTAGAGACCAGTACTATTTCTTTCATTCTAGACGAACTTTTCTTGAATCTAGAAGCAAATGCATGTGACACATAGGAATGAGTGGAGCCGGAATCAAATAAGACTCGTGCTTCAAGAGAGCAAACAATAAGGGTACCTGTCACAACTGCATTTGATGCATGAGCGTCCTGCTGAGAAAGTGCAAATACCCGCGCTTGTCCTCCACCTACTGCCCCTGACCCTCTGCCACTAGATCCTGCACCACGACCTCTAGCTGCACCTGTACTTGCTGTCTGTGGTGGTACAGTTCTTACTGGTGGGGCTGAAACAGGTGTACTCCTCGGCGTCGGATTACTTCTCACACTTGTACCTTCTTTTCTCTTTGGACACTCCCTAGCCATGTGGCCCACCTGACCGCAGTTTTAACACCCACCTGTCAGTCTTCGACATATTCCAAAATGAAATATGCCGCAAGTCGCACACTGGGGTCTTGTTTTACCGGCATTTCCACCCCCTTGCACTCTCTGTCCCCCTTGAAAATTGCCTCTTGTACCTATTTCATGGGTGGTAGTTGAGGATTGTCCCCCTGCGGACCCTGAGTATCTTGCACCTCCACCTGTTGTCTTCCTCTTCTTACTTCCACCTCCTTGGTTATCACTGCCTGTAATTAACTTGACTTTGGGATCAACCGCTGTCTCGTACCTCTTCCTGGTTTCAATCATTCTGGCACAGTCTGCGGCCTGAGCTAAAGTCTCAAAATGTCTTCTCTGGGGTAACAAAGCAGTTAACAACGGCTCCGTGAGACGGTGTATGAACCTCTTAATCCTTGCCTCTTCATCAGGAACTAACTCAGGTGAGAATTAAGCCAGTTCCGTAAAAAGTAATTCATACTTTGTCACAGTCATATTAGGCGTCATCCACAACTCCTCGAATTGCTAACGCTTCACATCTTTGGTGCCTTCAGATAAAAACCGACCCAGGAATTCCCTCTGAAAATCTTCCCAGGTCATCGGTGCCACTCTTCTTGAATACCTGGTCTGTACGGACTTTATCCATACTCTGGCAGATCCCCTCAGTTGGAATGAAGCTAATTCCACCAATTCATGCCCTGAGCAACTCTATTCTGACTATATCTCTCACAAAGTACTGCGGATCCTCTTTCTCACTAGTTCTGCAGAAAGTGGCTGGATGAAGCTTCAGAAATTTTGAAATTGGCAGCTCTCTGGGTGCTACCCGCGGCTCACGAGGCACTTCCTGCGGTTGTTGCCATTCTCTATCCTCTTCCTCAACAACCTCCATCTCTTAATTGCTAGGAACTCTCTCTTGTTCTTCCTCGCCGACTACTAACCGGCGTACTTCTCTCTGAGTTTGTCTCGTCATCTCTTCTCTTAATTCCTGAAATCCTGCCGTGAGCATTTCTGCCACAGAAGGTGCACCTGTCTCAACCTGAAGTTCCGGTGACTGCCTCCTCTCTTCTTCTCTCACTTGTGCTCTACCTTGGCCACGAGCACCACCTCTACCTCGGCCTCGAGTACGGCCTCTACCTCTGCCTCAGGTGGACATTCCCTCCTCCCGAACTGATTCTTGATCAATTTTAACAGGAGTTCTCCCTCCACCCCTAGTCTGTCTCGTGATAGGTGGCATCCCTATACTGCAAAAGAACCACACCTAATAAGTACACGCATATCAATGATATTTCATATCAAAGAGAGTAGAAAGAAAGGTTGACTCAATTTCCTGGGTACTCCCACAAGTGCCTTTTTACTCCCACGTTGTGCCCGGGTTCACAACGAGGCGTAAACTGACACCCGGTCATACCTATGGCTTCATACAGTTTAAAGATAACCAGGCTCTGATACCAACTTTGTCACGACCCCCTATCGGACGTCCGTAACCGGCACAGGAAGTAGGATTTCTCCTATCCCGTAAGCCTCTAATCCCTAATTGACATTTTCATATGTTTATAACTACCCATTTCTAATACATACAATATATAGTATTTATGGCCATCCATATTCGGTGACCTAAGTAGCGTGCAATCCACGGCTCGCTCAACGCCGCTTCAGTCTATATATATACACATAATCACTCACACATACATATAGTATACATATTGATCACGCGCTTCAGGGCGGGTGATCTATCCTATTTACATGCAGAATTCCTGTGTACAGTCATACATATATTCAATCACACGCTTACATATAGTTTACATATTGATCACACGCCTCAATGCGTGTGATCTATCCTATTCACATGCGGAAGCCATATTTTCATACAAACAGGTATTCAATCACACATACATATAATTTATGTATTGATCACACGCCCCAATGCGTGTGAACTATCCTAGTCGCATGCAGAAGTCATATACGTATATACATTATATATATTATATCATAGCCTATATTTCCATCACCAAGACCTAACTTTAATCTGTATGAAGCCGATAATGCTAGAATTCAAGTATGATATATATATATATATATATATATATACACAGCAGATGTAAACGTACAAACGCTATGCCCAAAAAGGATTTATATATATATACATCACAACACATGTACATAACCAAAATAACTACCGACGCGAACAAAGCGTGTGGTCTTCATATCGCTCCGCCTCCTTGAGAAGAAGTGGACGCGTGCCCGACGCCCGAACCACCTGTATCTGAAACATGTAAACTGCCCCTGGCCCTCTGCCGGCCGACGATCACCACCACCTTATATTTTTGAAAAATGGCGCATGGACGGGTTCGAAGTCGTGATGTGATGCATGGTAATTTCTACAGCAACCACTAAGCCATATATCACCTTTTGTTATATAATGTCATTCTAATATATTTATTATATATATTTGTCTTTAATCTCAAAGACATGTCTTCAGCAGCGACATTAGTCGCCACCAAAGACATGTCTTCAGCAGCAACTTTTCAGTCGCCACCAAATACATGTCTTCTGCAGCGACTTTGGTTGCCACCAAAGACATGTCTTCGGCAGCGACCTTTTAGTCGCCACCAAAGACTTGTCTTCAACAGCGACTTTGGTTGCCACCAAAGACATGTCTTCAGCAGCGACCTTTTAGTTGCCACCAAAGACTTGCCTTCAGCAGCGACCTTTTAGTCGCCACCAAAGACATGTCTTCAGCTACGACTCTCGGTCGCCGCTGAAGACTCTTTGGTGGCGACTTACTTAATGTCGCGACCAAAGGATTTTTCTGTGGCGCCCCTTTGTCGCCACCAAAGGGTCTTTTGTGGCGACATTTAAATGTCGCCACACAAGGGTCTTTGATGGCGACAGTTTTGTCGCCACCAAAGGGTGTTTGGTGGCGACTATCAAATGTTGCTGCCGAAAACTCCTTTTCAGCAGCGACTTTTCTTGTCGCCACCGAAGAGTCGCCACAGAAAGTCCTGTTTTTTGTAGTGCCTCGTTGGCCCTCCTGATCAGTCCTCGGAGTGCCTGAAACTCCAATTACCCTGTGGTGCCCTATACACATATATTTAAGAATTTAGAACATGTAACTAAGCATCAACCATGCACGTGTCATGCTAATGCTTATGCACCCTCTAGCTATTTTCCAAGATCTTATTATTTAGTTCGTTACGTCGTCTTATTTGCTCTTTCTGAAAGTCCAGAATGCCCCATATTTGACTTTCACACTTTCGAGCCAGTTAGAACCTCTAATTGCTTAGGTTAGAGATTTCCACTTGTCTAAATTTCCCTTCATGTGTTCATATGGGTATTTAACTAATAAAAGAATTAAATTCACGGTTCAAAAGAGGCTCTAGCTTACTCATTTCACCGTCTCCCTTATTCGCCGAGTAAAAGCTTAATTATTACCTTTTTAATTATATATAAAAATATAATTTGGGTATAATTAGAGCCTTTGAACCAATTTAGCGGGTCTTAGGTGTCCACCACAGACTTAGACCGAGGTGTGCAACCCACCGCACAGCTCTTTACGGTACTGTGGCTTAGTATTTCGCCTCTTTTTCACCGGATTGGGTTCCGGTCGAGACGGTAAATACTCGGGCTTTATTTCCTTGTCTATTTCCAGCAATTACAACACTTATACTACTCCAATCCATGCCTAAACATGCATCAAACCAGCAAAACTCGAATTTATAGCAATTTTCTAGCTAAATTTTCCTAATTTCCATACCCGGTCAAATCCTACGGCTTAACTTCAATTCTGAACCTTACTAAGCTTTCAATAACATCCACTAAGCTCAAATTTAACCCCGGAATGCCCCGATTGGAAGTATTTGAAGAATTTATAAAATACCCAAAATTGGAGAAATTGAGGTTTTTGAAGGATTGGGGCTTTCATACCTTGATTCAATGGGATGGGGAGCTTAGTGGTATTGAAAGAAGCTTCCGATCACCGTCTCCGGCACCGGCGTGACTTCTCCGGCGAAAATCCGGCCGGTTTCCTCCGTCCGTAGCTTCTCCTCCTCCCTTATGCGTCTTCTCGACTTGCTCTCGTGGGTGTGCGTTTGTGCATCTGCTTGTTGCTTTCTCTTTCCTTTTTTTTTTAATGTGTGTGTGTGTGTTTTATTCAATGGGGGTGTGTGTATTTTGCTGAATGGGGGGTCATGGTGGGCCCCCCATGTATCTTATTATATATATATATATATATATATGTATATATATATGTATATATATATATGTATGTATTTTTTATATGTGTGTAATTGTGGAATGGGGGGTCACGTTTTGACCCTCCATTTTAACATATTATATATTTTATTATTATTTTTTGTTAGGAGTGTTAGCGTGGCTGGTAGTGTCACGTATGAGTCCCCCCCAATTACTAAAATAAATAAAAATTAAAATAGGTGGTTAAATCCTCTTTTTCTTCCCCCCTTTTAGTTCCCCTTTTCATTTAAGTCCAAAAAATAAATTTTTAAAATCCCATTTCTTTCCCTTCTTCATTTTTATTTATTTATTTATTTATTATTTTAACCCTTTAATTTAATTTATTTTTCTCTCAAAAAGAAAAATAAACTAAATAATGATGATAATAATTAATTTAAATATTTCGGGTATTACAACATGCATTGAGGCGTGTGATCAATACGTAAATTATATGTATGTGTGATTGAATACCTGTTTGTGTGAAATTATGCCTTCCGCATGTGAATAGGATAGATCACACGCATTGAGGCGTGTGATCAATATGTAAACTATATGCAAGTGTGTGATTGAATATATGTTTGACTGTATACAGGAATTCTGCATGTGAATAGGATAGATCACCTGCACTGAAGTGCGTGATCAATATGTATACTATATGTATGTGTGAGTGAATATGTGTATATTTATAGACTGAAGCGGCGTTGAGGGAGCCGTGGATTGCACGCTACTTAGGTCACCAGATATGGATGGCCATATACATATCTATTATATATTATAAAAGAAGAACCACACCTAACCACGTGTCACTTTCTAACTACTTCTCTTTCTTATAAATTACTTTTTATCTTCATTTATAAATTATTAAAATTAGCAATTTCATTAATTCATTATCAAAATCTGCACCATTATTTATTTTTATATAAATTTTGTTAACAAGTCTCCTTGGTCATTATTTAAGATTTCATTTTAATCAATGTGATAGCTTAAAAAATTATTTTTTTGACTTTTCACCAAATTCAAGAAATTACATTATCTTTTAATAAATAAGAGAAAACCTTAACAAATACTTCGGGGCATTTATCAAACTTATCTTATTTTTTGTAATGTGATAAAATTATATTTTTGTCATTATTTTTTTACCCACTTTTATTCCATTCACATCACAGCACATCATATTGACATGATATTTTCATTTCCTCCAACGGTCTCATTCTCATTCCCTTTCCAATCTCATTCTCTCACTCATTCCACCTATCAAACACACCAGTAAACCTGTACTTTTTTTACTAGCCCCCATAAGATGATACTAATTTATGCGTAGTACATGATAAAAAAAATTTATTGACCCCCTTAGATAAAAAGTTATGACTCCTTTGTAGAAAAACTAAAGAAATACAAAAGTAAAAAAAAATCATACTTAATTACTTTTAAAGAAGTGATAGACTTTGAAGCAATTCTACATTGGGAACGTAAAAAATTATGAGATAAATTTTTAAATTTTACTCTTTACAAAAATGAATAGAGAGTACTCAAGTGTAATTTTAACTTATTTAATTGTTATTTTAACTTATATATAATTTTTTATATATGACAAATTATTTTTATTTATCTTTATTATCAAATTGTCAACCAATTTTATTTTTTAAAATTTATTATTTGTAATTAATTTATAAATCAATGCATTGTATTTTAAAATAATACTATGACAAATATTAAATGATTTATGTAACATTATATAAATAAAAACAATGGTGCGTGTTGAATTTATACAACATTACATAAATAAAATTAATGGTGTGCGCCCTACGGACGTTATTAATTTATTTAATTTTAGTGTGTGCTTTTTGTGGTGCGAAGGAAGAGATAAACAAGGAGATTCTTCATCGTAAAAAACTTATTTTTTTTCTTGCTATCAAGTTCGACCAATCATATATTGTATTTACACTATTTTTCTTCTATGATTAATCATATAAAAGGTGGTCTTCTATATTCTCTCTCCACTGTGACTGGTCATTCAAACACTTTTTGTCACGTGTCAAATTTATATTTGAGAACTTGATAACAAGGATGTAAAGAACTTGACTTAAGTTTTTTTCTTCTTCATCTCCAAAATTTTCTATGAGTTCTTCTCAAAGAAATGTTCAATTGCCTCCCTTAAAAAATATCCCTTATATTTAAGATAATTTGTGTTTTATGTGAATCTTCAATTAAATATTTGTAAATGAATTTTAAAAATTCAATTGTATATTAGCATGATATTTTATATTTATATAAATAAAAATTTAATATAATTATTAATTAATAAATTTTTAGACCTTTAAAATAATTTGAATAAAAACATCCCGTGCAAAGCACGGGTAGCAATCTAGTATATATATATACTAGAGCCTTCGCATGCACCTACGTGCATACATGTAATTTATTCTTAAATTTTTTAAAATATAATATAAAATAGTTATTATATTTTAAAATCATTAAAAATTAAAAATTTGATAATTTTTAAATTTTTAAATAGAATTTTTATCATAATTTAAAATATAAAAAAATTAAAAAATGAGAAGTTATGCACATCTCCATTTTTTTAGTAACCACCTATCATACTTGTTTTCTCTCTCCCACATCCTCCAATCATATTGTTTTTTTTTTGTATTTTTTAATTATAAAATATAGATATAGATTTATTGAGAAGTTGGTTATTTATTGGGAAGTTGAGGGGGAAGTTATTTTTTTGGTGTCACACTTTGCTTGTGTGACACCAAAAACTCCAAAGCCATATATATATATATATATATATATATATATATATATATATATATATATATATATATTGTTTGTACTAGAAATGGGTAGTTATAAACATGTGAAAATCCTACTTTTCCGAGCCGGTCACGGACGTCCGATAGAGGGTCGTGACATCGCCGATGAGTGTTTCGAAAACGTGATATTCATTTTTCTTTATTTAATTAGTTTTCACCGATGAGAGTTTCGAAAACTTGATATTCATTTTTCTTTTTTTAATCAGTTTTCGCCGATGAGTGTTTCGAAAACTTGATATTTATTTTCTTTTTTTAATCAGTTTTTGCCGATGAGTGTTTCGAAAACTTGATATTTATTTTTATTTTTTTTAATCAGTTTTCGTAGATGAGTGTTTCGAAAATTTGATATTCATTTTTCTTTTTTTAATCAGTTTTCGCCGATTAGTTTTTCGAAAACTTGATATTCATTTTTATTTTTTTAATCAGTTTTCGTAGATGAGTGTTTCGAAAATTTGATATTCATTTGTCTTTCTTTAATCAGTTTCCGCCGATGAGTGTTTCCAAAACTTGATATTTAATTTTCTTTTTTTTTAATCAGTTTTTGCCGATGAGTGTTTCGAATACATGATATTCATTTTTATATTTTTTAATCAGTTTTCGTCGATGAGGGTTTCGAAAACTTGATATTCATTTTTCATTTTTTAGTAAGTTTTCGCTAATGAGTGTTTCGGGCACTTGATATTTATTTTCTTTTAATCACTTTTCCTCGATGAGTGTTTTGAAAACTTGATATTCATTTTCCTTTTTTAATCAGTTTTCGCCGATGAGTGTCTCGAATATATTATATTCATTTTTATTTTTTTAATTAATTTTCGTCGATGAGGGTTTCGAAAACTTGATATTCATTTTTCTTTTTTTAGTAAGTTTTCGCTGATGAGTGTTTTGAAAACTTGATATTCATTTTTATTTTTTCAATCAGTTTTGGCCGATGAGTGTTTCGAAAACTTGATATTCATTTTTCTTTTTTTAATCAGTTTTCGCCGCTGAGTATTCTGAAAACTTGATATTCATTTTTTTAATCAGTTTTCGCCGACGAATTTTCAAAAACTTGATATTTATTTTTCTTTTTTTTTAATCAATTTTCGTCGATGAGTGTTTCGAAAACTTGATAGTCATTTTTTGTTTTTTAATCAGTTTTCGCCGATGAGTGTTTCGAAAACGTAATATTCATTTTTCTTTTTAAATAGTTTTAGCCGATGAGTGTTTCGAAAACTTGATATTCATTTTTCTTTTTCTTAATCAGTTTTCACCGATGAGTGTTTCGAAAACTTAATATTCATTTTTCTTTATTTAATTAGTTTTCACCGATGAGTGTTTCGAAAACTTGATATTTATTTTTCTTTTTTTAATCAGTTATCGCCGATGAGTGTTCTGAAAATTTGATATTCATTTATCTTTTTTTTAATCATTTTTCTCTGATGAGTGTTTTAAAAACTTGATATTCATTTTTCTTTTTTTAAACATTTTTCACCGATGAGTGTTTCGAAAACTTGATATTCATTTTTCTTTTTTTAATCAGTTTTCACCGATGAGTGTTTCGAAAACTTGATATTCATTTTCCTTTTTTAATCAGTTTTCGCCGATGAGTGTTTCGAAAACGTAATATTCATTTTTCTTTTTTTTTTTAAATAGTTTTCTCCGATGAGTGTTTCGAAAACTTGATATTCATTTTTCTTTATCTTAATCAGTTTTCGCCGATGAGTGTTTCGAAAACGTGAAATTCATTTTCTTTATTTCATTAGTTTTCACCGATGAGTGTTTCGAAAACTTGATATTCATTTTTCTTTTTCTTAATCAATTTTCGCCGATAAGTGTTTCGAAAACGTGATATTCAGTTTTCTTTATTTAATTAGTTTTCACCGATGAGTGTTTCGAAAACTTGATATTCATTTTTATTTTCTTAATCAGATTTCGCGGATAAGTGTTTCTAAAATTTGATATTTATTTTCTTTTTTTAATCAATTTTCGCCGATGACTGTTTCGAAAGCTTGATATTTATTTTTATTTTTTTAATTACTATTCGTAGATGAGTGTTTCGAAAATTTGATATTCATTTTTCTTTTTTTAATCAGTTTTCACCGATGAGTGTTTCGAAAACTTGATATTTATTTTTCTTTTTTTAATCAATTTTCGCCGATGAGTGTTTAGAAAACTTGATAGTCATTTTTCTTTTTTTAATCAGTTTTCGCCGATAAGTGTTTCGAAAACATAATATTCATTTTTCTTTTTTTTGAAATAGTTTTCGCCGATCAGTGTTTCGAAAACGTGATATTCATTTTTCTTTATTTAATTAGTTTTCACCGATGAGTGTTTCGAAAACTTGATATTCATTTTTCTTTTTTTAATCAGTTTTCGCCGATGAGTGTTCTGAAAACTTGATATTCATTTTTCTTTTTTTTAATCAGTTTTTGCCGATGAATGTTTTAAAAACTTGATATTCATTTTCTTTTTTTAAACATTTTTCACCCATGAATGTTTCGAAAACTTGATATTGATTTTTCTTTTTTTAATCATTTTTCACCGATAAGTCTTTCGAAAACTTGATATTCATTTTCATTTTTTAATCAGTTTTCGCCGATGAGTGTTTCGAAAACTTTATATTCATTTTTATTTTTTTAATCAGTTTTCGTCGATGAGTGTTTTGAAAACTGGATATTTATTTTTCTTTTTTTAGTAAGTTTTCGCTGATGAGTATTTCGAAAACTTGATATTCATTTTTTTTTAATCAGTTTTCGCCGATGAGTGTTTCCGAAAACTTAATATTCTTTTTTCTTTTTTTAATCAGTTTTCGCCGATGAGTGTTTTGAAACTTGATATTCATTTTTCTTTTTTTTTAATCAGTTTTTCGTCGATTAGTGTTTTGAAAACTTGATATTCATTTTTCTTTTTTTAATCAGTTTTCGCCGATGAGTGTTTCGAAAATGTAATATTGATTTTTCTTTTTTTTTTTAAATAGTTTTCCCCGGTGAGTGTTTCGAAAACTTGATATTCATTTTTCTTTTTCTTAATCAGTTTTCGCCGATGAGTGTTTCGAAAACGTGATATTCATTTTTCATTATTTAATTAGTTTTCACCGATCAGTGTTTCGAAAACTTGATATTCATTTTTCTTTTTCTTAATCAATTTTCGCCGATGAATGTTTCGAAAACATGATATTCATTTTTCTTTCTTTAATTAGTTTTCACCAATGAGTGTTTCGAAAACTTGATATTCAATTTTTTTTTTAATCAGTTTTCACCGATGAGTGTTCTGAAAATTTGATTGTCATGACCCCCCACCCGGAGGCACGTGACCGGCACAGACAGAGGGCCTAACTCTGAGTCTGTTAGCCTTAACACCTATTTCATTTAACTATCAATCCTATTCACATACACACATTATCAATATATATTGCTCACATCTCCTGTGTGGCCTATCTTACACCTACAATCCACAGCCAAGTGCTGCTTCAATTTATATGTATACTCAAACACACATAATATATATATATATATATATATATATATATATATATATATATATCTGTCATATACGTTGCCACACACTCCGGTTTGTGACATATCCTATTTACATGCAAATTCGTATACATAATAATAATAAGTCCCCCAAAATAATCCTGTCTTTAAGTATGTGGAGCTGACAAGTCTAGAGTATAATAACCAAAAAGTGTAATCAATTCATTACAATATCCAAAATAAAATCAAAGCCACCCACGGAGACAGAATGTGAGTGCTAGCAAAACGTCGCCTTCACTGTGCCGACGTGGAAGACTGACCGGTACCTGTATCTGAAAAAGTAAACCACTAGAGGGTGAGTCAACGACTTAGTGAGTGACTCTCCCATCCTATGCGTAGTAGCGGGTACCACTACGACCGGGAAGGGGAGAAACCACATTCACATACGCATACACTTCAATTCATCTTTGATAATTATATAATTGTTCTAAAGCAATAGAACATGTACAAACTCTACTTTAACCGTACCACAACATACATTAATCATGCATATTGACATACGTGTATCGAGAAGCACCAAACACATAGATCAACATTCAAGTGCGGTTCACCCGCCAAACTTACATACCTTTGGTTACCTTGTTGCCGCCGTGACGTGTCGGTCCTCCATATCTATCCCGATGCACTATAAGACTTAACCCATCGTCATGGTCGGTTGGATTTGAAATATAGTAATTTAAAATCAAGATTTCATCAACGCCATGTCAAGACAACAATCGATGTCATGACCTTTTTAAGAAAATAGCTTTGTCTTGACGGCACGTGAGGATACCGGCCATCGTCATGGCATGTTCAAAAAAAAAAAGGAAATCTAGTCATAGTGCATACCAAGGACATTGAGGGTTTACACTAATGTTGAGTACCTATACGTTCGGTATCTTACAACGATACGCATAGGCACACGACCCATTCCGGGACCGTCTCCACGGAATGTTGTGTTCGGTGGCGCACCCCGGCACCAACCCGCCGAGGTGTCCATCTACATCAGCACTTTCCGGACCATCGCCTCGGGAAGCCCGCTTGGTTCAATCCGGACCAACTCAACGGATTAACCAACTAGTAATGGTTGCATACTCCGGACCGACTCAACAAAGTATCCACAAGTGTATATATACATGAAGGCAATTTCGAACCTTACCCGACGAAATGCAAACATGAAGGCACTTTCCGAACCTGACCCGACGGAAAGCCCTTACCCTTTGTACCATACATGTTATTGCCATAATTCTCGGGTCAAGCACATATATGTGCGGAATTCTTCATCGTCACCCATATGTACTTGATCCACCATATTTCCACTTTAACAATCACAAACAATTCATTGTACAAAATTCCAGCAATCGCCAACATAATGACAGAGTATTACTAGCAAGCATAAAATTAAATATTTACAAATATTCGTATAAACAAGGCCACAAATCAAGGTTATCATACAACCCTTGGGGCTAGGATGGAAGGGTCCCTCACCTTGGCCACTTGACTTAGCGTTCCCTTTGAGCACTCTCGTCTCCAAGGAAGTACTTGAACCCTATCACATACAACCAATTCAATCCATATAAAATTTCATACAATTTCCTAGTTTCTCTACTTATGACTTCTTACACTATCCAAACCCCCAAGTTCACTTACTTAGTTTATGGTCATCATTTGGTGTTCCTTCTAGATTAAACATAATTTAATACATAATTAATTAATCTCACAACCTTGATCACTCTCCAAGCTCCATTAATGGAAATTTTACCAAATATGGGAAGTTCTAACTTTCATCAAGGGTTCACATACCACCAACCTAACCATTGGGCATCATTCCAAATCATTTAAAATATCTAAACATATAATTTAAAGTTCATACATACCAACAAGCATCAAGGAAATCCACAATTTCCAAAATTTTCTCCAAACTCGTAGGTCATGAACCCTAGAGTGGGAATCTCCATAGAACTCAATATTTGGATGATCTCTCTGCACAAAAATGATTCTAAGGTGATATACTATTGATAGAGAATTCATTTCTAACAAGAAACCTATGATTTAAGTGGTGGAGACATGATTTTTGGGACTTACCTCTTACAAGTCCGAATTTGGGGTTTTGGGAGAGTTGCCCAAGCTCTATGATGACCCACAATGGTAGAGGAAGCTTGATGAAACTTGGAAATGGTGGGAGGAAGCAAGAAAATGAGGGAGAAGTGGAGGATTCACCACTTTCTTCCTTGCCCTAGCACATAAGAAAGGAGAAGTAAAGAGAAGAAGATGAAAGAAGAGAGGAAATGGCGTAGTGGTGCTGTGGAAGTGAGACAAAGTGTTTTATAAATTGGGTAGGAGATTTAAGGGTAATTTTGGGCAATTGGCAATTTTTGGGGTAGGGTGAAATAGAGTTTTGATTGGATTCTCTTAACTATATTTATTTGTAGGTAAGAATAGAAAAAGTTTGAAATTTTTGGCTAATCATAAGCCTACTAAAAATATCTGTCATTGTGTGTCTTGCAGATGAAAATTTCCTACCCAGTATAATTTTTATTTTCCAAAAATTCTCAAATTTAAACTATAAGCTTTGAATCATTCATATGACCACTTCCAAACAAAATTATAATTTTTCTACCTACCTTTCATGTTTATTTTAATTTCTTAAATTCTCAACTCTAAAACTATTAAAATCTTAATTATATCCCAAAATTTTATTTCACTCAATTAAAATTTATTTTTATTTTTTTTAGATGCTTAACTTCAATTTCACAATTTTACCAATTTCATATTATCTCATAAATTCCTATTTAATTTTATTATCTATATGTATACACAAAATTATAATTTATTTCTATTGTTCATTTATTTATTTTGTCCTTACATTCCAACTCCAAATGATGACCATCTTAAGTCTTACTATACACAATTGACCTGATTCTAAAAATATCTCTCGGGTATTACAAGTGTTTTGAAAACTTGATATTCATTTTTCTTTTTTTTAATTAGTTTTTGCCGATGAGTGTTTTGAAAACGTAATATTCAATTTTTTTTAAATAGTTTTCGCCGATGAGTGTTTCGAAAACTTGATATTCATTTTTCTTTTTTTTTTAAATAGTTTTCCCCGATGAGTGTTTCGAAAACTTGATATTCATTTTCCTTTTTTAATCAGTTTTCGCCGATTAGTGTTTCGAAAACTTGATATTCATTTTAATTTTTTTAATCAGTTTTCGTCGATGAGTGTTTCAAAAACTTGATATTCATTTTTCTTTTTTTAATAAGTTTTCGCCGATGAGTGTTTCTAAAACTTGATATTCATTTTTCTTTTTTAATCAGTTTTCGCCGATGAGTGATTTCGAAAACTTGATATCCATTTTTATTTTCTTTAATCAACTTTCGTAGATGAGTGTTTCGAAAACTTGATATTCATTTTTCTATTTTTAATCAGTTTTTGCCGATGAGTGTTTCCAAAACTTGATATTCATTTTTCTTTTTTAAATCAGTTTTCACCGATGAGTGTTTCGAAAACTTTATATTCATTTTTCTTTATTAAATCAGTTTTCACCGATGAGTGTTTCGAAAACTTTATATTCATTTTTATTTTTTAATCAGTTTTTGTCGATTAGTGTTTCGAAAATTGGATATTCATTTTTCTTTTTTTAGTAAGTTTTCGCTGATTAGTGTTTCGAAAAGTTAATATTCATTTTTTCTTTTTTTAATTAGTTTTTGCCAATGAGTGTTTCGAAAACTTTATATTCATTTGTCTTTTTTTAATCAGTTTTGGCCAATGAATGTTTTCGAAAACTTGATATTCATATTTCTTTTTTTAATCAATTTTCGCTGATGACTGTTCTGAAAAGTTGATATTCATTTTCTTTTTTTAATCAGTTTTCGCCAATGAGTGTTTCGAAAACTTAATATTTATTTTTCTTTTTTTAATCTGTTTTTGCCGATGAGTGTTTCGAAAACTTGATATTCATTTTTCTTTTTTTAATCAGTTTTTGCCGAAGAGTGTTTCGAAAACTTGATATTCATTTTTCTTATTTTAATCAGTTTTTGCCGATGAGTGTTTCGAAAACTTGATATTCATTTTTCTTTTTTTAATCAGTTTTAACCAAGGAGTGTTTTTGAAAACTTGATAATTATTTTTCTTTTTTTAATCAGTTTTCGCCGATAAGTGTTCTGAAAACTTGATATTCATTTTTTTTTACTCAGGTTTCGCCGATGAGTGTTTTGAAAACTTGATATTCATTTTTCTTTTTTTTTTAATCAGTTTTCGCTGATAAGTGTTTCAAAAACTTAATATATTTTTTTTAATTTGTTTTTGCCGATAAGGGTTTCAAAAACTTGATAGTAATTTTTCATTTTTTAATCAGTTTTCGCCGTTGAGTGTTTCGAAAACGTAATATTCATTTTTCTTTTTTTTAAATCGTTTTCGCTGATGAGTGTTTCGAAAACTTGATATTCATTTTTCTTTTTTTTAATAAGTTTTCGCCGATTAGTGTTTTGAAAACGTAATATTCATTTTTCTTTTTTTAAATAGTTTTCGCCGATGAGTATTTCAAAAACTTGATATTCATTTTTCTTTTTCTTTTTTAAAATAGTTTTCCCCAAAGAGTGTTTCGAAAACTTGATATTCATTTTTTTTCTTAATTAGTTTTCGCCGATGAGTGTTTCGAAAACGTGGTATTCATTTTTCTTTATTTAATTAGTTTTCACCGATGAGTGTTTCGAAAACTTGATATTCATTTTTCTTTTTCTAAATCTGTTTTCGCCGATGAGTGTTTCGAAAATGTGATATTTATTTTTCTTTTTTTTAATCAGTTTTTGCTGATGAGTGTTTCGAAAGCTTGATATTCATTTTTATTTTTTTAATCAGTTTTAGACGATGAGTGTTTTCGAAAACTTGATATTCATTTTTCTTTTTCTTAATCAGTTTTCGCCGATGAGTGTTTCGAGAACGTGATATTCATTTTTCTTTATTTAATTAGTTTTCATCGATTAGTGTTTCGAAAACGTAATATTCATTTTTCATTTTTTTTAATCAGTTTTTGCTGATGAGTGTTTCGAAAGCTTGATATTCATTTTTATTTTTTTAATCAGTTTTAGACGATGAGTGTTTTCGAAAACATGATTTTCATTTTTGTTTTTCTTAATCAGTTTTAACCGATGAGTGTTTCGAAAACGTGATATTCATTTTTCTTTATTTAATTAGTTTTTCACCGATGAGTGTTTCGAAAACTTGATATTCTTTTTTCTTTTTTTAATCATTTTTCTCCGATGAGTGTTTCAAAAACTTGATATTTATTTTCTTTTTTTTATCAGTTTTCGCAGATTAGTGTTTCGAGAACTTGATATTCATTTTTATTTTCTTTAATCAGTTTTCGTAGATGAGTGTTTCGAAAACTTGATATTCATTTTTCTTTTTTTAATCAGTTTTCGCCGATGAGTGTTTCGAAAACTTGATATTCATTTTCTTTTTTTAATCAGTTTTCGCCGATTAGTGTTTCGTAAATTTATATTCATTTTTAATTTTTTAATTAGCTTTGGTCGAATAGTGTTTCAAAAACTGGATATTCATTTTTCTTTTTTTAGTAAGTTTTCGCTAATGAGTGTTTCGAAAACTTGAGATTCATTTTTTAATCAGTTTTAGCCGATGAGTATTTTCCAAAACATGATATTCATTTTTTTTAATTAATTTTCGTCAATGAGTGTTCTGAAAACTTGATATTCAATTTTCTTTTTTTAATTAGTTTTCGACGATGAGTGTTTCGAAAACTTGATATTTATTTTTCTTTTTCTTAATCAGTTTTCGCCGATGAGTGTTTCGAAAACGTGGTATTCATTTTTCTTTATTTAATTAGTTTTCACCTTCGAAAACTGATATTCATTTTTCTTTTTCTAAATCAGTTTTCGCCGATGAGTGTTCTAAAACTTTATATTCATTTTTATTTTTTTAATCAGTTTTAGCCGAGGAGTGTTTTCCAAAACTTGATAATTATTTTTCTATTTTTAATCAGTTTTCGACGATGAGTGTTCTAAAAACTTGATATTCATTTTTCTTTTTTTACTCAGGTTTCGCCGATGAGTGTTTTGAAAACTTGATATTTATTTTTCGTTTTTTAATTTGTTTTCGTTGATAAGTGTTTCAAAAACTTAATATTTATTTTTCTTTTTTTTAATCAGTTTTCGCCGATAAGTGTTTCGAAAACTTGATTGTAATTTTTCATTTTTTAATCAATTTTCGCCGTTGAGTGTTTCGTAAACGTAATATTAATTTTTCTTTTTTTTTTTGAAATAGTTTTCGCCGATTAGTGTTTCGAAAACTTGATATTCATTTTTCTTTTTTTAATCACTTTTCGCCGATGAGTATTCTGAAAACTTGATATTCATTTTTCTTTTTTTTTAATCAGTTTTCGCCGATTAGTGTTTTAAAAACGTAATATTCATTTTTCTTTTTCTTTTTTTAAATAGTTTTCGCCGATGAGTGTTTCGAAAACTTGATATTCATTTTTCTTTTTTTTAAATAGTTTTTCCCGATGAGTGTTTCGAAAACTTGATATTCATTTTTCTTTTTCTTAATCAGCTTTCGCCGATGAGCATTTCGAAAACGTGATATTCATTTTTCTTTATTTAATTAGTTTTCACTGATGAGTGTTTCGAAAACTTGATATTCATTTTTCTTTTTCTAACTCATTTTTGCTGATGAGTTTTTCGAAAACGTGATATTCATTTTTCTTTTTTTAATCTGTTTTTGCCGTTGAGTGTTTCGAAAACTTGATATTAATTTTTCTTTTTTTAATCACTTTTAGCCGATAAGTGTTTTCGAAAACTTCATATTCATTTTTCTTTTTTTAATCAATTTTCGCCGATGAGTGTTCTAAAAACTTGATATTCATTTTTGTTTTTTTTTAACAGTTTTCGCCGATGAGTGTTTCGAAAAACTTGATATTCATTTTTCTTTTTCTTAATCAGTTTTCGCCGATGAGTGTTTCGAAAACGTGATATTCATTTTTCTTTATTTAATTTGTTTTCATCGATGAGTGTTTCGAAAACGTAATATTCATTTGTAATATCCCGTTCCCAGAGGCGTTTAAGTAAAATAATGAGACAATTTAATTAAATTAAAGAAAAAAATAATAATAACTAAAGTAAATTTAAGTATTAAAATAGTGAAATTTTAGATAAATAATTAAAAAAAGTAATATTCCATTTCAAAAAAAAAATTATCTAAATCCTTTTTCAAAAAAAATAAGGAAGAAAAAGATTTACTTAGCTAAGATAAAATAATTGAGGATTAGTGCAAATTATAGGAAAAGAAAATTAAAGTAAAATCGATGAATAAGAGAGTGCCCAAACGGGTAATTAAATACAATTGGATAAATAGGTGAAATAAAATTTATAAAGTTACACCAATTAAAATATAAGTGGAAAATGAGAAAAAAAAATAATCAAGTAACATTACAACATGGAAAATAGGGAGATTTAGGTATAATTAGATTAATAAACTAATTCAATCAGCAAATTTACTGTTAAGTTTAATTATAGACAAAAAAAAAAAAGAAATACTTACACACTAAGAAGAGATCTCATCCACTCAACAAAACTTGCCCACTAAGAATTGATCCCCACCATCCATCTCACTCTCAAAAGATACATTACCTCTCACACACATTAAAAAAAAACACACACACACAATGCCCATCCTCCTCCCAGCTTTATCGTGACCGAGAAACATAGTGAGGGAAAGATAGAGAGATTGAGAAAGAGAGAAGGATTCGATTGAGAGAGAGATAGAGATGAACGAGAAGAAAACCACCGGGAGGAAGGGGGAACATCACCGGCAACTGCAACGTGAGTGACCAACGGTGTGTTTCTATCGTTTCGGAGATGCGTTGTTGCTCTTGTATGAGTAAGAATGAAAAGAGGGAAACCGAGGAAAGGGAGTGAGATGGGGGAAACGAGAGATGGAGGAAGCTGAAGTTAGAGAGAGAATTGGGAAGAATCAAAACTGGGTTTAGAGCTGAGTAGAAGGAAGAAGAGACCGAGAAGCAAGAACATCATCTTGCTGAGTTCGACCTAGGCAAATCGTGAGCTAACATTGGAAGATCATCCTTCTTCCTCGAATTTCTGACCAAGGAAGAGCAAGGTAATATAGCCAACCCTTCCCTAGGTTTAGAAATTGCACACCAGCTCTGAAAGCAACCACTTTTGTGGTTTAAGTCTTGAGAGAAGTCTAAAAAAACGTTGTTGATGTTTTTATCAGATTTTGATCTGAACATGTCTGCTTTAATTTCGTTTTCTGAATTTGTTTCTCCATGGATCATATGATTCCAAAGCTGGGTGAAAGCTAACATCCCAAGCTTTTTAGATTGTCCATTACATGCATGATCCAACGGTTAGATTTTCTATAAAGGAGCTCGAAATGTGGCTGTTTTGCACTTACCTCTGTTTCTGGGGTATTTGAATTCTTTACTATTTTACGCTCTTAATTGTTTTCTCCATAAGCTGAATTTTTTTTAGTGTTAGAGGACATACAAAGATGCTTTCAGAAACTTAGAACTCCTTTAATTGGTGAAGTTTATCATGTTTAAACCTTGTTGGTATACATATGAAAGTGAACCGGTGTTTGTAAAAGCTTTGTGTGAATTTTCATTCGAATCTTATTTTTCTCTGAATTCTTTGCTTCAAAATGGGTTCTGAGTTAATAATTATGTTGTTGGGATCACATTAAGATAGATTTAATTAAAGGAGAAGTTGTTGGGAAGATAGAAACTTAATTTGGGAAATTACTTGGTAAAAACTAGAATAGTGAATTTTAGAGAATATTTCCCAATTGGTTATGAAAAATTGTTTTTTTCAGAATCACAGAAGAAGTTTTAGCTGCTATAAGATTTGTCAAATAACCAAAGAAGTCCTTGGAGGCAAAGACACTCAAGAGTATAATCAAGGGAGTTGCCAAGGTGAGGGACTCTCTCATCTTAGCCCCTAAAGGGTTGATTGGATGACATAATTGTGTAATTGAAATTGTGAATTTCTTAATGTATATTTGTACTCATGGATGGTTGTTAATGCTTGATATAGACGTGAAATTTGTAGATTGAATGTGAGCTTGTGCATGAATAAGGATTCTTGTTAGGATGAGTGAATTAATTTGCAAATTATCTCTTTGATTGATGTGTGATGTATGATGATGACTGTGTGTAGGAAATTATGCACTGTTTGTATTAAGTATTGAGTTAGGATACTAAGATGGTGTATGGGAAGGACCTTGGGTGAACCATACACCATGTGTGAATGTTGCATGGTTTGAGAACATGGGAAGGAGCAAAGGCAGAACCATGTGACCAATCATGAGTTAAGATACTAAGGTGGTGTATGGGAAGGACCATGGGTGAACCATACACCATATGTGAATATGGCATGGGGTAGTCCATGGGAAGGAACAAGGTTGAACCATGGCACTCACCTTGTGTTGATGTACAACGGCGGGCATGGGAAGGAACGGGGTTGAACCAGGCTCCGTTAAAATTGAGAAGGTGGTGGGAAGGAACTTAGTTGAACCACTTAACCAACCCATTTGTTATGAACCCATAAGTGAGCAAGGGAGGAGGGAAGGAACTTAGTTGAACCTCATTCCTTGTTTGCTTGTGGGAAATAAATTGTGTGAATAGGTAATGTTGGTCACATAGTTATTTCCTTTTTAAACCATACAAACCATTTTCTTTATATAATGCATTCCTCGTCCTTTTGAAAACTAAATAGGGGATTCGTTCTCTTTAATACTTGACAAGCCATGGACTACAGTTTGTAAACTAATTCTTTTCTTTTAAAGCTATATCATTCTTAAAACTTTCTTTCACTAGATGGCGTCCAAGTGATCTTAACTCTATGTGGCCAATATTACTCCCAAATATTTGTGCATCTTGAATTGGTCGAATTTGCGTCTAAATCTATGATTTTTTTTCTTGAAATTGATGTATGGATACCACTTGAGTGGTTTATGTTTTGGATGTGTAAACGACTTATGTGAATGGTGTGTTTGTGTAAGTATGATTGGTACATGGACTTTGGTTAGTTGTTGAAAAATTTTGTGCTATTATCTAATAAATGACAATGTAACTGCATATGTGTGACATTCCCTTCCCCTTCGTGGTGGCACCCTTCTACCACGTCTAGGATGGGCTTGTCCCTCATAGAGTCGTATGACTCACCCCTCGTTGTTTACATTTTTCAGAGACAGGGACCAGTCAGACATCCATGTCAGCCTAGGGAAGGCGGTCATAGAAGAACCTACACTTTGTTCTGTGGGTGTAGTCTTTGATAATATGTTGTATTTTGTAAAACTATTGAATTGCCATTGTGTAATTGACTTGTATTTTATATTGGATGAAATAGAATGCTTAAATGGCAATTGAAAGATAGGTTTGGAATTGACAAATGAGGCTTACAGGCTCGGGGGCCTTACCCTTATCTGTGCCGGTCACGTGCCCTCGGGTGGGGACCGTGACATCATTTTTCTTCTTTTTTTTTTAAATAGTTTTCCCCGATGAGTGTTTCGAAAACATGATATTCATTTTTCTTTTTCTTAATCAGTTTTAGACGATGAGTGTTTCGAAAACGTGATATTCATTTTTCTTTATTTAATTAGTTTTTCACCGATGAGTGTTTCAAAAGCTTGATATTCTTTTTTTATTTTTTTAATAAGTTTTCGCCGATGAGTGTTTCAAAAACTTGATATTTGTTTACTTTTTTCAATCAGTTTTCGCCGATGATGTCACGACCCCATTTCTAGGAGTCCGTGACCGGCACGGGAGTAGGATTTCACCCCTAAACCCGTAAGCCTTCCCTATTACCATTTAAAATAACTACCCCGCTATACAGACAACATACAATATTCACATAATAAATATTGGTCACGTCATTTACGGTGGCCTAAATAACCTGCAATCCACGGCGCTCATTGCCGCTTCAGCCCAATTCAAGTATATATATACATCTATTCACATAAGCAATCACACATAAATATGTATATACGTAGTGATCAAACCACAAGGGAATGATCTATCCTATTCACACACAATATATATATAACCTGTTCAATCACCTGTATATAAGCACCCACACTCGCATTTAAATTTACATATTGATCACACGCCTCAATGCGTGTAATCTATCCTATTCACATCCAGGTTTATATATTTGCAACCAATCACATACCAACCACACACATATATATATAATTTACATATTGATCACACCCCATAGGGTGTGACCTATCCTATTCACATGCGGAAGCAATTCGTACTCATCATAATATTCATATATCCTATATCCCCATCCATGACCTAATCTTAAACAGTATGAAGCCGACAAGTCTAGATTTGTACATATATATACATATAGCAATTGCCTATACATCAAAGGCTATACTCAAAATAATGTATACATCAATGGAATATAACAAAAGAATGTATACATCAAAAGATAAACCTCTCACGCGAACAATGCGTGAGGTCTCTAGGAATGTCCGCCTCCTTGAGAGGAAGTAGACGCGTGTCCGGTGCCCGCTACACCTGTATCTGTAACATGTAAATTGGGGGGGGGGGGGTGAGTCAAACGGACTCAGTGAGAGGCCCTCCCATCCTTGGTGTAGTAGCGGGTACCACTACAACTGGGGGAAGGGAGCCAGTCACATCCACATGCACATATAATAGTTCTTTTAACCTTTAATGTTTAGGTGATCATACATTTAGCATATATAACACATACATTGTCAAACTTAGGCATATATATAGCATGTTCAATATCAACCAATACTTTTCAATATCATATATCATTTTGCAATAACATAAACTGGCCCGAAGGCATATCTCCCTTTGGGGAGTGAACTGGCCCGAAGGCATATCTCCGTTAGGAGAGAATCTGGCCCGAAGGCATAGCTCACGTGAGTGGTTAGGAACCTAGTTGATCATTCTAGGAACCCCTGGCCCCAAGACTTTACTTGAGACATATCTGGCACCAAGACTTTACTTGGTACATAGCCGGCGACTTGTTTGACTTTGGCCTAACCAAAGCTTTAACCACAAAGTGGCAAACTCATAGACTTTGGACTCTTGGGTGTCCGACTTCATGATGACATACTCGATCTACCCGGTTTATTTAAAATGGACACCTCTTTTATCATAGACTCCACATGACTCCTATGAACTCCTACTGGTTCGGTTTTACCTTTCTTGGAAAAACTTATAAATTTATACCCTTACCCAAGTTCGAAAATAGTTTCAAAGAAAAACATCCTAAGTTCAATTATTCCAAAACTTTCAAGAACAACAAATATGTTTCCAAATTCATTTAACTTGTGAGTTTCTAGGACCATGGAATTTAGACACCGAAAATAGACTCAATCCTACCCCCGATATCATTCTAGGTTCCAAGAACCCATTTTCCATATAAGGCTTCCCAAACCATCGTGATGTTTCCCATATATCACATACACATATAACATATAATCTCAGATAATCACATTTAGGAATAACAATAGCATGTTATCTAACATACATATCCTAACAAAGAGGCAAGTAATACAAACCATATTTTTCACATCCTCATACAACCCACAAGAGGGCAAGGATGGGAAAGCCCCTCACCTCTTTGCTTTCCTTGATCGGCCCTCGGCGTACCCGAAGCTCCAACCAGTTCGTTAGGTCCTACACACACATAGTGAGTAGTTTTAGACGCTTGAACTTATATATGACTTGTACACATCAACACAATGTCCATGTAATCCATAAATCTCATAAACTAGTTAATTTACTTAAAACTCCTTCAACTAGTATTTAGGGTCTTTAGTTTACTTCTAATCCATATCCTAGTAGCACCCTTCGGTTTAGAAATCTCCAATTTGTCCATTTACCTGCAAGTGTTCGTATGTGACTTTTCAAAATTCCCATATCCAATTGATGGCCTATGTTAGTCATAGCCTCCAATGGTCTATGGTTGCTAATCTCTCAACTCCAATTACAACTCATCATCACATATGAACACATGTGGTCTAACATACTTAAAAATTTGAATTTTACCAAATAAAGACATTTAGCTATTCAAATTGATTCCGAGCCTCTACCGCGGTCTAACCGAAACTTCTAATCCATATCTTAGCTCCAATTTCTTATTTGACTAAAATTTGCCTCTTTTATATACCAAAATTGGTTTCCGGTTAAGACGTAACTATTCGGTCTTCGATCCCTTGTCTATCACAACAATTACTACCATCTAAAATTACCAATTCAACACACCAATCAATCCCACTTCAATCCATACACAATTTTACTTCCATACGAGGTTCATTACTCTAGGTTTTCCCAATTTGACAACTCCCATCAACAATTTATCAACATATAAGCTTCCAACTACTTCTAACAACCCACTAACATCCATTTAAGACTCAGAATAATCAATTTATATCAATTTGGAACTTTTCCAAAAATCCCTAAAATTGATAAATTCGGGGTTTGAGAGATTCGGGACTTTTTACCTCGATTCAATCGGATAGAGTGATGGTATGGGGTAGAGAAAACCCCCGGTCACCTCCCCCGGCCTTGAAACGGCCGTTTTCCGGCGAAACTCCGTCCAACTTGATTTTTTTCCCGTGACTTCCGCCCCCTCTTGAACGGACCCGCGTCACCAGCCACCTTCAGCCTTCCCAGCGCCGCCGTCAACAGCCCTTCACGGCAACGGCGTCGCGTCACTCAGCCTCCAGCTCTCTCACGCCCGACGTCGGTTCTCTTCCTCCTCTCGCCCTCTCTCGCTGTAGCGTGAAGCTTCAATGGCCCTCAATCAAAATTTTTTTTTTCTCTGCTGCGATTTCTCGGGTAGGGCTGATGGAGGAAAAAGAAGTTTTATGTATATGTGGTCCTTATTATTTTTAATAAGGGGGGGGGGGGTCACGTGAGTGACCCCCCTTCTCCACACCTTTTTATTTTTATTTTTATTTTTTTATTTTATATATGTATATATATTATGTAAAAATCTGAAATTTATAAGAGTAGGAATATTTAGGACTATAGTTTAGTGTTAAAAATTTAATTTGGGGTTATTAGAATTATACCCGTTATTTCCCGTTAGGTCCTAATTTGTCCCAGAAAATTTTATTTGCTCAAATTTACTTTCTTTTCCTTCCAAATTAAAAATTAAATTAAATTAGGACCTTAACGTTAGTTAGAAAAATTTCGGGTATTACAATCTTCCCCCCTTAAGAAATTCGGTCCCCGAATTTTAACCACATACTAACCTTAGTCTTGAAATAAGTGAGGATACGTTCTGTGCATCTCAGCCTCAGCCTCCCATGTTGTTTCCTCGACTGAATGATTCCGCCACAGAACTTTCACCAATGGTATTTCTTTCGATCTCAACTTCTTCAATTGACGATCTAAGATTTCCACTGGCATCTCCTCATATGTCAAACCTTCGGTTAGTTGTATCTCTTGGGGTTGGATTACATGAGAAGGATCTGGCAAGTACTTGCGAAGCATAGACACATGAAACACCGGATGAACTCCTTCTAGTTCCGCCGGCAATTGAAGACGGTAGGCAACATTCCCCACACGCTCTAGTATCTCAAATGGTCCAATATACCTTGGACTTAGCTTGCCTTTCTTGCCAAACCTCATTACGCCCTTCATTGGTGAAATTTTCAAGAATACTAGCTCACCCACAGCGAATTCCAATTCTCTTCTTCGGTTGTCAGCATATGACTTCTGTCTACTTTGAGCCGTTAACAACCTCTCCCTTATTTCTTTTACCTTTCTAATGGCATCTTGTAGCAGTTCCGGGCCGACTAAGCTAGCTTCTCCGACCTCGAACCAACCAATCGGGGATCGACACCTTCGACCATAAAGAGCCTCGAAAGGTGCCATCTGGATACTCGCTTGGTAACTGTTATTATATGCAAATTCAGCTAGAGGTAGATACTTTTCCCAACTTCCGCCGAAATCCATAATACACGCTCTAAGCATGTCTTCCAGAATTTGAATAGTTCTCTCTGATTGCCCATCTGTCTGTGGGTGAAAAGCGGTGCTCAAATCAACTCTAGTCCCCAACACTTCCTGCATAGACTTCCAAAACCTGGAAGTGAACTGTGGCCCTCTATCCGATATTATGGATACTGGTATCCCATGTAATCTGACGATCTCTGATAGATAGAGCTGCGCATACTGACTCACACTATAAGTGGTCTTAACTGGCAGAAAGTGGGCGGACTTGGTCATACGATCCACTATTACCCAAACTAAATCAAACCCACGCTGTGATCTAGGCAACCCTGTAACAAAATCCATTGTGATCCTCTCCCATTTCCATTCTGGTATTTCTATTAGTTGTAACATCCCGGCGGGTTTCTGGTGTTCAGCCTTAACCTGCTGACACACTAAACATCTAGCCACATAGTCTGCAACATCTCTTTTCATACCATTCCACCAATACAATTGTTTCAAATCATGATACATCTTGTTAGCTCCCGGGTGGATGGTATAAGCGGTCCGGTGTGCTTCTTCAAGAATTCTCTCTTTCAAATTATCCACCATCGGAACACACAACCGTCCCTCCAAGCGAAGTACCCCGAAATCATCAATAGAGAATCGGAGGTCATCCCTTTTCTCTTTGATTACTGTATTCTTAATCTGTCTGAGGTCGGCATCTTCATCCTGTTTAGACTTCACCTCTTCTACCAAAGAGGATTTAGCTTCTAGATGAGCCAACAATGAATTTGAACTTCCAATCTCAAACCGATTCCCGGTTTGTTCTAACTCATGAAGTTCCTTAATCAACGGTCTTCTCTCTTCACTTATATGGGCAAGACTACCCATGGATTTCCGACTCAGAGCATCAGCTACCACATTAGCCTTTCCCGGATGATACAAAATCGTGCAGTCATAATCTTTTAACAACTCTAGCCATCGACGTTGTCTCAAGTTTAAATCTTTCTGCTCGAAGATGTATTTGAGACTCTTGTGATCTGTATAAATTTCACAAGTCTCTCCGTATAGGTAATGCCTCCATATTTTTAAGGCAAATACCACCGCGGCCATTTCAAGATCATGAGTCGGGTAATTCTTCTCATGTTTCCTCAACTGTCTCGAGGCATACGCAATCACTTTGCCGTGTTGCATTAATACACACCCCAACCCGATCCTTGATGCATCGCAATACACCACATACCCTCCGGTGCCTTCAGGCAGTGCTAACACTGGAGCGGTAGTGAGGCTTTCCTTCAACTTCTGAAAACTGTGCTCACATTTCTCATCCCATACAAACTTCACCCCTTTTTGTGTCAATTTGGTCAATGGCGCAGCCACCTTAGAAAAATCTTGTACGAATCTTCTGTAGTAGCCCGCCAAACCCAAAAAGCTACGGATTTCTGTAACTGAAGTAGGTTGGGACCAATTCTTTACCGCCTCCACCTTACTTGGATCAACGTGGATTCCCTCTGATGATACCACGTGACCCAAAAAGGCAACTCTATCAAGCCAAAATTCGCATTTGGAGAACTTGGCATACAACTTCTTCTCCCTCAACTTTTGTAAGGCCAACCTTAAGTGTTCAGCGTGCTCCTCTGAATTCTTCGAATAGACCAAGATATCATCAATAAAGACAATGACAAATTGATCCAAGAAAGGTTTGAAGACCCTGTTCATCATATCCATAAACGCTGCAGGAGCATTGGTCAATCCAAAAGACATCACCAAAAACTCGTAATGTCCATATCGGGTTCGGAAAGCGGTCTTAGGTACGTCTGATTCTCGAATCTTGAGTTGGTGATACCCAGATCGCAAATCAATTTTAGAAAACCGCTTTGCACCTTGTAATTGATCAAACAAGTCATCTATCCTCGGAAGTGGGTATTGGTTGCGGATCGTCACCTTATTTAACTTTCGGTAATCGATACACAACCCCAAAGATCCGTCCTTCTTCTTCACAAAAAGGACCGGCGCACCCCAAGGAGAAAAACTAGGCCGAATAAAGCCCTTGTCAAGCAACTCCTGCAACTGAGTATGTAACTCCTTCAATTCTTTCGGAGCCATACGATAAGGTGGTGTGGATATAGGTTGAGTACCGGGTTGCAATTCAATTTCAAATTGAATTTCCCGATCGGGAGGCAACCCCGGCAATTCTTCCGGAAATACATCTAAGAACTCACGCACCACCGGTACTTGATTCGGTGAAACCACTTCTTTCGTAGTGTCTCTCACAAAGGCCAAGTACCCTTTGCACCCTTTTTCAAGTAGCTTGGATGCCTTGATAGCTGAAATCAAGCTTGGGTACGGAGCGGCTCCGTCGCCCCTTATCACAAAAGGTTCTTCATTCGGCATGCTAAATTTTAGACACTTAGCTCTACAATCCACCACCGCATGACAAGATGCCAACCAGTCCATTCCCAGAATTACATCTAAATCAACCATAACTAAAAGACGAAGGTCTACTATAGTCTCATGACCATCGACCTCCACCACACAGGATTTATGCACATACTCAACTTGTACCGAATCTCCCATCGGAGTAGATACTAATACTATCTCTTCCATTCTAGATGGACCTCTCTTGAATTTAGAGGCAAATTCATGCGACACGTATGAATGAGTAGAACCAGAATCAAACAACACTCTCGCTTCAAGAGAACAAACAAGTAGAGTACCTGTGACCACTGCATTGGATGCATGAGCGTCCTGCTGGGAAAGTGCGAATACTCTGGCTTGACCGCCACTCACTGCCCCTGTACCTCTACCACTGTTACCCGCACCACGACCTCTAATTGCACTCGTGTTGGTTGTATGTGGTGGCACGGCTCTCACCGGTGGGGCTGAAATAGGAGTACTTCTCGGAGTCGGATTACTCCTCACACTTGTACCTTCCCTTCTTTTAGGACACTCCCTAGACATGTGGCCCACCTCGCCACAAGTGTAGCATGCACCGGTCAATTTCCGGCATACACCAAAATGACGTCTGTTACAGATTGCACATTGAGGCCATGTGTCACCGGTGTTTCTACTGCCTTGTACTCTCTGTCCCCCCTGTACATTTCCTCTTGGAGCTGTGTCACTGGTGATAGTTGAGGTTTGTCCCCTTGCGGATCCCGAATATTTGGCTCCACCACCTGTCATTTTCCTCTTTTTACTTCCACTCCATTGGCTACCACCACCGGCAATTAATTTCACTTTGGGATCGATGGACGTCCCATATCTCTTCCTAGTTTCGATCATTCTTGCACAGTCAGCAGCTTGAGCCAAAGTGTCAAATTGCTTTCTTTGTGGTAACAAAGCAATAAATAGTGGCTCGGTAAGACGATGGATGAACCTCTTGATTCTTGCCTCCTCATCCGGAACTAACTCGGGAGAGAATTGAGCTAGCTCAGTAAATAGTAACTCAAATTCTGTCACAGTCATCTCCGGAGTCATCCACAATTCTTCAAATTGTTGCCGCTTGGCATCTCTTGTCCCCTCAGGCAAAAACCGACCTAGGAATTCCCTCTGAAAATCTTCCCAGGTCATCGGTGCCACTCTCCTCAAGTATCTTGTTTGTATGGACTCTATCCATACTCTAGCGGCGCCCCTCAATTGAAATGAGGCTAGCTCCACCAATTCATGTCCCGAGCACCTTAGCATTTGCCCAATTCGAACCACATCCTTGATGAAGTATTGCGGATCTTCCTTCTCACTAGTTCCGCAAAATGCGGGTGGATGGAGTTTCAGAAACTTGGAAATGGGTAACTCCCTTGGCGTTACTCGCGGCTCACGAGATGCCTCCCGTTGTTGCCACTCTCTATTTTCTCCTTCCACAACCTCCATCTCTTGGTTGCTAGGAGCTCCACCTTCAACCTCTTCTCCGACCACCAACCGGCGTACCTCTATTTGAATCTGCCTAGTCATCTCCTCTCTCAATTCTTGAAATCCCGCCGTAAGCAATTCCGCCACGAACGGTGCATTAGCCTCAACTTGAGGCTCCGGTGTATGCTCCCTTTCTTCTCTTCTTGCTTGCACTCGACCTCGGCCTCGGGCACGACCTCTAGCTCGGCCTCGGCCTCGGCCTCTAGTGGGCACTCCTTCATCCCGAATAGATTCTTGATCGACCTCGGGAGGAGCCCTTCCTCTTCCTCTAGTACGTCTAGTAATTGGTGGCATCCCTATACTGCACAAGGATCACACCTAATAAATACGCATATAACAATGATATATTTAAATATCAAAGAGAGTAGAAAGAAAGGATTGACACATTTTTCCTGGGTATTCCCACAAGTGCCCTTTTACTCCTACGTTGTGCCCGGGTGCACAAAGAAGGGTAAACCGACACCCGGTCATACCTATGGCTTCATACTATTTAAGAATAACCTGGCTCTGATACCAACTTTGTCACGACCCCATTTCTAGGAGTCCGTGACCGGCACGGGAGTAGGATTTCACCCCTAAACCCGTAAGCCTTCCCTATTACCATTTAAAATAACTACCCCGCTATACAGACAACATACAATATTCACATAATAACTATTGGTCACGTCATTTACGGTGGCCTAAATAACCTGCAATCCACGGCGCTCATTGCCGCTTCAGTCCAATTCAAGTATATATATACATCCATTCACATAAGCAATCACACATAAATATGTATATACGTAGTGATCAAACCACAAGGGAATGATCTATCCTATTCACACACAATATATATATATAACCTGTTCAATCACCTGTATACAAGCACCCACACTCGCATTTAAATTTACATATTGATCACACGCCTCAATGCGTGTAATCTATCCTATTCACATGCAGGTTTATATATTTGTAACCAATCACATACCAACCACACATATATATATATATATAATTTACATATTGATCACACCCCATAGGGTGTGACCTATCCTATTCACATGCGGAAGCAATTCGTACTCATCATAATATTCATATATCCTATATCCCCATCCATGACCTAATCTTTAAACAGTATGAAGCCGACAAGTCTAGATTTGTACATATATATATACATATAGCAATTGCCTATACATCAAAGGCTATACTCAAAATAATGTATACATCAATGGAATATAACAAAAGAATGTATACATCAAAAGATAAACCTCTCACGCGAACAATGTGTGAGGTCTCTAGGAATGTCCGCCTCCTTGAGAGGAAGTAGACGCGTGTCCGGTGCCCGCTACACCTGTATCTGTAACATGTAAAATTGGGGGGGGGTGAGTCAAACGGATTCAGTGAGAGGCCCTCCCATCCTTGGTGTAGTAGCGGGTACCACTACAACTGGGGGAAGGGAGCCAGTCACATCCACATGCACATATAATAGTTCTTTTAACCTTTAATGTTTAGGTGATCATACATTTAGCATATATAACACATACATTGTCAAACTTAGGCATATATAGCATGTTCAATATCAACCAATACTTTTCAATATCATATATCATTTTGCAATAACATAAACTGGCCCGAAGGCATATCTCCCTTTGGGGAGTGAACTGGCCCGAAGGCATATCTCCGTTAGGAGAGAATCTGGCCCGAAGGCATAACTCACGTGAGTGGCATCCGTTAGGAGGTAAACTGGCCCGAAGGCATAGCTCACGTGAGTGGTTAGGAACCTAGTTGATCATTCTAGGAACCCCTGGCCCCAAGACTTTACTTGAGACATATCTGGCACCAAGACTTTACTTGGTACATAGCCGGCGACTTGTTTGACTTTGGCCTAACCAAAGCTTTAACCACAAAGTGGCAAACTCATAGACTTTGGACTCTTGGGTGTCCGACTTCATGATGACATACTCGATCTACCCGGTTTATTTAAAATGGACACCTCTTTTATCATAGACTCCACATGACTCCTATGAACTCCTACTGGTTCGGTTTTACCTTTCTTGGAAAAACTTATAAATTTATACCCTTACCCAAGTTCGAAAATAGTTTCAAAGAAAAACATCCTAAGTTCAATTATTCCAAAACTTTCAAGAACAACAAATATGTTTCCAAATTCATTTAACTTGTGAGTTTCTAGGACCATGGAATTTAGACACCGAAAATAGACTCAATCCTACCCCCGATATCATTCTAGGTTCCAAGAACCCATTTTCCATATAAGGCTTCCCAAACCATCGTGATGTTTCCCATATATCACATACACATATAACATATAATCTCAGATAATCACATTTAGGAATAACAATAGCATGTTATCTAACATACATATCCTAACAAAGAGGCAAGTAATACAAACCATATTTTTCACATCCTCATACAACCCACAAGAGGGCAAGGATGGGAAAGCCCCTCACCTCTTTGCTTTCCTTGATCGGCCCTCGGCGTACCCGAAGCTCCAACCAGTTCGTTAGGTCCTACACACACATAGTGAGTAGTTTTAGACGCTTGAACTTATATATGACTTGTACACATCAACACAATGTCCATGTAATCCATAAATCTCATAAACTAGTTAATTTACTTAAAACTCCTTCAACTAGTATTTAGGGTCTTTAGTTTACTTCTAATCCATATCCTAGTAGCACCCTTCGGTTTAGAAATCTCCAATTTGTCCATTTACCTGCAAGTGTTCGTATGTGACTTTTCAAAATTCCCATATCCAATTGATGGCCTATGTTAGTCATAGCCTCCAATGGTCTATGGTTGCTAATCTCTCAACTCCAATTACAACTCATCATCACATATGAACACATGTGGTCTAACATACTTAAAAATTTGAATTTTACCAAATAAAGACATTTAGCTATTCAAATTGATTCCGAGCCTCTACCGCGGTCTAACCGAAACTTCTAATCCATATCTTAGCTCCAATTTCTTATTTGACTAAAATTTGCCTCTTTTATATACCAAAATTGGTTTCCGGTTAAGACGTAACTATTCGGTCTTCGATCCCTTGTCTATCACAACAATTACTACCATCTAAAATTACCAATTCAACACACCAATCAATCCCACTTCAATCCATACACAATTTTACTTCCATACGAGGTTCATTACTCTAGGCTTTCCCAATTTGACAACTCCCATCAACAATTTATCAACATATAAGCTTCCAACTACTTCTAACAACCCACTAACATCCATTTAAGACTCAGAATAATCAATTTATATCAATTTGGAACTTTTCTAAAAATCCCTAAAATTGATAAATTCGGGGTTTGAGAGATTCGGGACTTTTTACCTCGATTCAATCGGATAGAGTGATGGTATGGGGTAGAGAAAACCCCCGGTCACCTCCCCCGGCCTTGAAACGGCCGTTTTCCGGCGAAACTCCGGCCAACTTGATTTTTTCCCGTGACTTCCGCCCCCTCTTGAACGGACCCGCGTCACCAGCCACCTTCAGCCTTCCCAGCGCCGCCGTCAACAGCCCTTCACGGCAACGGCATCGCGTCACTTAGCCTCCAGCTCTCTCACGCCCGACGTCGGTTCTCTTCCTCCTCTCGCCCTCTCTCGCTGTAGCGTGAAGCTTCAATGGCCCTCAATCAAAATTTTTTTTTCTCTGCTGCGATTTCTCGGGTAGGGCTGATGGAGGAAAAAGAAGTTTTATGTATATGTGGTCCTTATTATTTTTAATAAGGGGGGGGGGTCACGTGAGTGACCCCCTTTCTCCACACCTTTTTATTTTATTTTTATTTTTTTATTTTATATATGTATATATTATGTAAAAATCTGAAATTTATAAGAGTAGGAATATTTAGGACTATAGTTTAGTGTTAAAAATTTAATTTGGGGTTATTAGAATTATACCCGTTATTTCCCGTTAGGTCCTAATTTGTCCCAGAAAATTTTATTTGCTCAAATTTACTTTCTTTTCCTTCCAAATTAAAAATAAAATTAAATTAGGACCTTAACGTTAGTTAGAAAAATTTCGGGTATTACAGATGAGTGTTTCGAAAACTTGATATTCATTATTATCGTAGATGAGTATTTCGAAAACTTGATATTCATTTTTCTTTTTTTAATCAGTTTTCGCTGATGAGTGTTTCGAAAACTTGATATTCATTTTCCTTTCTTAATCAGTTTTCGCCGATAAGTGTTTAGAAAATTTATATTCATTTTTATTTTTTTAATCAGTTTTGGTCGAATAGTGTTTCGAAAACTGGATATTCATTTTTCTTTTTTTAATAAGTTTTTGCTGATGAGTCTTTCGAAAACTTGATATTCATTTTTCTTTTTTTAATCATTTTTTGCCGATGAGTGTTTCGAAAACTTGATATTCATTTTTTTTAATCAGTTTTAGCCGATGAGTGTTTTCCAAAACATGATATTCATTTTTTTTCATCAATTTTCGCCGATAAGTGTTCTGAAAACTTGATATTCATTTTTCTTTTTTTTAATCAGTTTTCGCCGATGAGTGTTTCGAAAACTTGATATTCATTTTTCTTTTTCTTAATCAGTTTTCGCCGATGAGTGTTTTAAAAACGTGATATTCATTTTTCTTTATTTAATTAGTTTTCATCGATGAGTGTCTCGAAAACGTAATATTCATTTTTCTTTCTTTCTTTTTAAATAGTTTTCCCCGATAAGTGTTTCAAAAACATGATATTCATTTTTCTTTTTCTTAATCAGTTTTAGCCGATAAGTGTTTCAAAAACATAATATTTATTTTTCTTTTTTTTAATCAGTTTTCGCCGATAAGTGTTTCGAAAACTTGATAGTAATTTTTCATTTTTTAATCAGTTTTCGCCGTTGAGTGTTTCGAAAACGTAATATTCATTTTTCTTTTTTTTAAATAGTTTTCCCCGATGAGTGTTTCGAAAACTTGATATTCATTTTTCTTTTTTTAATCAGTTTTCGCCGATGAATGTTCTGAAAACTTGATATTCATTTTTCTTTTTTTTAATAAGTTTTCGCCGATTAGTGTTTTGAAAACGTAATATTCATTTTTCTTTTTTTTAAATAGTTTTCGCCGATGAGTGTTTCAAAAACTTGATATTCATTTTTTTTAAATTGTTTTCCCCGAAGAGTGTTTCGAAAACTTGATATTCATTTTTTCTTTTGTTAATCAGATTTCGCCGATCAGTGTTTCGAAAACGTGGTATTCAATTTTCTTTATTTAATTAGTTTTCACCGATGAGTGTTTCGAAAACTTGATATTCATTTTTTTTTCTAAATCGGTTTTCGCCGATGAGTGTTTCGAAAACGTGATATTCATTTTTCTTTTTTTAATCAGTTTTTGCCGATGAGTGTTTCGAAAGCTTGGTATTCATTTTTCTTTTTTTAATCAGTTTTAGTCGATGAGTGTTTTCCAAAGCATGATATTCATTTTTCTTTTTTTAATCAATTTTCGCCGATGAGTGTTTTAAAAACTTGATATTCATTTTTCTTTTTTTTAATCAGTTTTCGCTGTTGGATATTATTATAAATTAAATTAATTAATATTATTAATATAATAATATGTTACAATTTGACTTGTTCAAAGCTTATCAATTAATGGTAGCATTAAAACACATTTAATCTATAATTAAATGGCATCCTAAATTCTCTCCTATATATATGTGGGTTGGGAGAAGACAGGAGATGGACGGATACTATAGAGAAGAAAAGAGCTTCACCTATGCAAACAAATAAAATATAAAATATGTGATATTTGGGTAGAGAAAGGTGTGGGAGACAGAGTCCTGTCTACCTCCTACGTGCAGAGGTTGTAGACATACAGGCGAGTACTGGGCTGTTGTATCCTGGAGGTAACGCGTCTGAGTACCCCTGCACCGGGTGATATAGCAAAATCAACCCGTGGGAGGCGTGAATTACCTTAAAGATAACGAGATACCCGTGCCTCAGTCCGGTACCACGTGTATTATAATTTCTCTAACAAATTTATATTTCCCTATTTTTGTGTTTATTCTTATTTTCAGGTTGCTGCCCCAACAAGTTTAAGGTAATTCATTGCTAATCTCCATAATGCAGCAAATGAAAAATAAGAATAATTGGGGAATAAGCATTTGAGTTTTAGTTGGTGAACTAACTCAAATATATATATATTTTCGGTATCTTGATTTATTTTGTGAGTTTATAATATTTTTATATTTTTCTGCTCACAAATTCTGAGATATATTTGTGAAAAATTTCACTACATATAATTCTAAGATACCAAAGTATATGATATTCATAGCATATTATTTTGAAGTATTGATATACTCTTGGTTTTGCTATGTTATTTTAGAGAGATACAACAAATTAAATTGTTTATTTTTATGAGATTATCTCATATATTTATTTATGGATATTTCTCATATATATTTTTTGTGAGATTTTAATTGCACAGTGAATTTGCATAAATTGATATTATGCAAAGGTGCATAGTTGGCTCTCTCTCAAAATGAAGGTAAAAGTTATTTTATGATAACTTTGTTAATAGTGGGGGCAAGAAAATATTTTTCTTGAAATGGCACATTTTAATTTGTCTATAATTTTATTTGTGCTAAGAGGTTTATTATTAAAACAAATGTGGTACTATGAAAAAAATTTATTGAGTAAATTAATTTTCATAGATTCACATATATATTGCCACCATGTCTTTGTTATAAATATATAATTTTGGGTTAATTATTGAATTTGTGTTGATCCCAAAATTTATATTGATTTGAAGGCCAAATAATGATCATAAAATGTTTTAATTTTATGACAAGGATTTTTGACATGTACTTTGGTGGTTATATATTTTGACATTATTTAAATATGTCATATTGTCTTAGAAAATATTATTTTTATAACAATAAGGGGAAGAAATTTATGTATACTATTGTTATAAAAATAAATATGGAAATATTTTGACTTATATTTTGGGTTCATGAAATGGTTTTAAAACCATTTTATTATAATTATTTCTGAGCCAAATTATATTTGATATAATTGTGAGATTAATGAATATTTTATGGGTTTAATATTTAGAAGAGTAATAAAATTATCCCATAAAATTTCATTAAGTGGTAATAGCTTTTTAAAGCTTTTACAAGATGAAATGTGATAAATTTTCATGGAATGTGAAAAGCTCTCATAAGCTTATATGTGTTGAAGTATGAAAAATGCTAAAGGTGTTTTTATAGAATGTTATATTCTATATTTTGTGAGATTTTCAATATCTCATGTGGACTTTTAAAGTCATATGTGACCAATGAATTTGTCATAAATTTTGGAAATTTTCCAAATAGATTTGGTGAAATATTTTCAAGCAATGAGAATTCACTTTATAGTGAATAAGTGTGCACACATATATACTTGTGAAAACAATTTTTATAATTGTGGATTTTGTGATATTTTCACAAAAATGAATTAAAAATTCATATGTGATATTTTATGAGTGCCACAAGAATATTATTTTTTGGGTGAACAAAGATTTGTGTTATTCTTGTGAGAGTCACAATACCCATCTATAGTGGGGGTATATATTTATTTTGTGGATATCCTAAATGAGTTCACCAAAGATTTTGACGGTATATTTTTATTAAAAATTGCTATGCAATTTATAATGGGAATTACATAATTCAATTTTTGGAACTAAGTTTATTGTGAATATGTGACCCAAATGGTATTGTGAGATTAAGCATATATTTATTTGTGATCAATTTATTAAATTGATGATACCATCTCAAATTAGAGATGATGATGTGCTTAATTTAATTTAATAAGCATTTGGTGCCAATTAAATATTTTTTATTGTACAAAGAGATACAATAATAATTAATTTGTGGTCACATTATTGAGTTTGAAAAGTTCCTTAAATGGATTAATGTTTTATTTTATTGGCTAATATTATTATTTGGTGGAAGAATATATTGAAAAATATATATTTTGTGAATTTTGGGATACCCGCCAATAATAATTATGAGTTTTTTTAAGCCATTAAATTGTGATGAATACCGTCATTACTGGATTCTTTGGATTCTGTGTTTTTTCTTAAAAAAACTATAGCTATAGTCAAAGAATCTGGTGTGTGTACATCGAGGGGGATGAATCTATATGCCCGTATGGATTAAAAGCAACCTATGAGGATACCCTACCTTGCGATTAGAGATCATAAGAACTTGGTTCAAAGGGACGAACGAATCATAGAGTGGCTGTTGAAATGCACATTTAAAAGAGTTTCGACTCTTAATTTATCCCTATGATGTAAGTGCATTTTCCTGCAATGATATGTGAGGTTGAGTTTTCAAACTCTTAATGAAATCTGTAGCTCTATAAGAGTGGGGTATCTTAATTGCAGGAATACCCTTGACAGAATTCACCTATTTGAATGTGATGGAGTGGGGCCGCTCCTATGAGAATATAAAAGTGCATATATTCTTGAAACACATTCAAGAAACAGGGTGCGCACACGGCCGCATAATGTGCGGGCTAGGGCTCATATATTGCACCTGGATTATTATGTGCATAATATATGTCTTGTCTCCCTTAAGCAGTTATGGTTCAAGGCGAATACCACCATGGCTCTGGATCAAGATATATATTCAAGGCAATTAGCTATCTATATTATGCATAATAGTCTATCTCTATCCAAATGTAAAAATCAAACGTCAAATGTGTGTGTTAATTTATAATAATAAGTGGGGGATTGTTGGATATTATTATAAATTAAATTAATTAATATTATTAATATAATAATATGTTACAATTTGACTTGTTCAAAGCTTATCAATTAATGGTAGCATTAAAACACATTTAATCTATAATTAAATGGCATCCTAAATTCTCTCCTATATATATGTGGGTTGGGAGAAGACAGGAGATGGACGGATACTATAGAGAAGAAAAGAGCTTCACCTATGCAAACAAATAAAATATAAAATATGTGATATTTGGGTAGAGAAAGGTGTGGGAGACAGAGTCCTGTCTACCTCCTACGTACAGAGGTTGTAGACATACAGGCGAGTACTGGGCTGTTGTATCCAGGAGGTAACGCGTCTGAGTACCCCTGCACCGGGTGATATAGCAAAATCAAACCATGGTAGGCGTGAATTACCTTAAAGATAACGAGATATCCATGCCTCAGTCCGGTACCACGCGTATTATAATTTCTCTAACAAATTTATATTTCCCTATTTTTGTGTTTATTCTTATTTTCAGGTTGCTGCCCCAACATTCGCCGGTGAGTGTTTCGAAAACTTGATATTCATTTTTCTTTTTTAATCAGTTTTCGCCAATGAGTGTTTCGAAAACATGATATTCATTTTTCTTTTTCTTAATCAGTTTTAGCCGATGAATGTTTCGAAAACGTGATATTCATTTTTCTTTATTTAATTAGTTTTTCACCGATGAGTGTTTCGAAAACTTGATAGTCATTTTTCTTTTTTAATCAATTTTCGCCAATGCGTGTTTCAAAAACTTGATATTTATTTTCTTTTTTTAATCAGTTTTCGCCGATGAGTGTTTCGAAAACTTGATATTCTTTTTTCATTTCTTTAATCAATTTTCGTATATAAGTGTTTCGAAAACTTGATATTCATTTTTCTTTTTTTAATTAGTTTTGACGATGATTGTTTCGAAAACTTGATATTCATTTTTCTTTTTTTAATCAGTTTTAACCGATGAGTGTTTTCCAAAACATGATATTCATTTTTCTTTTTTTAATCAATTTTCGCCGATGAGTGTTCTAAAAACTTGATATTCATTTTTCTTTCTTTTAATCATATTTCGCCGATGAGTGTTTCGAAAATTAATATTCATTTTTCTTTTTTTAATCAGTTTTTGCCGATGAGTGTTTTCGAAAACTTGGTATTTATTTTTCTTTTTTTAATAAATTTTCGCCGATGAGTGTTCCGAAAAGTTGATATTATTTTTCTTTTTTTAATCAATTTTCGCCAATGAGAGTTTCGAAAACTTAATATTTATTTTTCTTTTTTTTAGTCAGTTTGTGTCGATGAGTTTTTCGAAAACTTGATATTTATTTTTTTTCGTAAGTTTTCGCTAATGAGTGTTTCGAAAACTTGATATTCATTTTTCTTTTTTAATCAATTTTCGCCGATGAGTGGTTTCGAAAACTTGATATCCATTTTTATTTTCTTTAATCATCTTTTGTAGATAAGTGTTTCGAAAACTTGATATTCATTTTTCTTTTTGAATCAGTTTTCGCTGATGAGTGTTTCCAAAACTTGATATTCATTTTTCTTTCTTAAATCAGTTTTCACCGATGAGTGTTTCGAAAACTTGATAATCATTTTGCTATTTTAATCAGTTTTCGCCGATGAGTGTTTCGGAAACTTTATATTCATTTTTATTTTTTTAATCAGTTTTGGTCGATTAGTGTTTCGAAAATTGGATATTCATTTTTCTTTTTTTAGTAAGTTTTCGCTGATTAGTGTTTCGAAAACTTAATATTTATTTTTCTTTTTTTAATCAGTTTTTGCTGATGAGTGTTTTCGAAAATTTGATATTCATATTTCTTTTTTTAATCAATTTTCGCCGATGAGTATTATGAAAACTTGATATTCATTTTCTTTTTTTAATCAGTTTTTGCCGATGAGTGTTTCAAAAACTTAATATTTATTTTTCTTTTTTTAATCTGTTTTTGCCGATGAGTGTTTCGAAAACTTGATATTTATTTTTCTTTTTTTAATCAGTTTTTACCGATTAGTGTTTCGAAAACTTGACATTTATTTTTCTTTTTTTAATCAGTTTTAGCCGAGGAGTGCTTTCGAAAACTTGATAATTATTTTTCTTTTTTCAATCAGTTTTCGCCGATGAGTATTCTGAATACTTGATATTCATTTTTCTATTTTTTACTCAGTTTTCGCCGATGAGTGTTTTGAAAACTTGATATTCATTTTTCTTTTTTTAAATCAGTTTTCGCCGATGAGTGTTTCAAAAACTTAATATTTATTTTTCTTTTTTTAATTAGTTTCGCCGATAAGTGTTTCGAAAACTTATAGTAATTTATCATTTTTTAATCAGTTTTCGCCGTTGAGTGTTATGAAAACGTAATATTCATTTTTCTTTTTCTTTTTGTAAATAGTTTTCGCCGATGAGTGTTTCGAAAACTTGATATTCATTTTTCTTTTTTTAATCAGTTTTCGCCGATGAGTGTTCTGAAATCTTGATATTCATTTTTCTTTTTTTTTTAATCAGATTTTGCCGACTAGTGTTTTGGAAACGTAATATTCATTTTTCTTTCTTTTTTTAAATAGTTTTCGCCGATGAGTGTTTAGAAAACTACATATTCATTTTCCTTTTCTTTTTTTAAAAATAGGTTTCCCCGATGAGTGTTTCGAAAACTTGATATTCATTTTTCTTTTTCTAAATCAGTTTTCGCCGATGAGTGTTTGGAAAACGTGATATTCATTTTTCTTTTTTTAATCAGTTTTTGCCGATGAGTGTTTCGAAAACTTGATATTCATTTTTATTTTTTTAATCAATTTTAGTCGATGAGTGTTTTCGAAAACTTGATATTCATTTTTCTTTTTTTAATCAATTTTCGCCGATGAGTGTTTTGAAAACTTGATATTCATTTTTCTTTTTTTTAATCAGTTTTTGCCGATGAGTGTTTCGAAAACTTGATATTCAATTTTCTTTTTTTTTAATCAGTTTTCGCCGATGAGTGTTTCAAAAACGTGATATTCATTTTTCTTTATTTAATTAGTTTTCATTGATGAGTGTTCCGAAAATGTAATATTCATTTTTCTTTCTTTTTTTTAAATAGTTTTCCCTGATAAGTGTTTCGAAAACATAATATTCATTTTTCTTTTTCTTAATCAGTTTTAGCCGATGAGTGTTTCAAAAAAGTGATATTCATTTTTCTTTATTTAATTAGTTTTTCACCGATAAGTGTTTCGAATACTTGATATTCATTTTTCTTTTTTTAATCAGTTTTCGCCGATGAGTGTTTCGAAAACTTGATATTCATTTTTTTAATCAGTTTTAGCCGATGAGTGTTTTCCAAAACATGATATTCATTTTTCTTTTTTTAATCAATTTTCGCCGATAAGTAGGGGTGTTCGTCGGTTCGGTTTGGGCGGTTTGAGAGGTTTTTCAAACCAAACCAAACACTTTTTATTTGAGCGGTTTGGTTCGGTCGGTTTCATTTTATAGTGTCAAACCAAACCAAACCAAACCATAAATAATCGATTTCGAGCGGTTTGGTTTGGAGGTTTTGACGGTTTTAAAAGTTTAATTTGACAAATAACAAATGAATTATAAACATAGAACAAGATGACAAAAAGTCCTATAACTTATAATCAAACCAAACACTTTAACATTACAATTTTATGTTACAAACCAAACCAAACACTTTAACAAATATAATTTAACATTACAAACTAAACCAAAGACTTTAACAAATATAATTTAACATTACAAACTAAACCAAAGACTTTAACATCCAATTATAGATAACATTATCATCAAATAACAAGAAAATGACAAAACATTCCATTCATTAATAAGATAAAATCATAGATAACCATAACTAAGTGGTAATCAAACAACATCGCAATCTTCAACCTTAGTCCAAAGATAATCAAACTAGTTCTAAAGTTAAACTTCAAATAGAAACATAGAACAACTAATAAACCAAGTCTTCTAAATGCAAATCTTCAACTTGCTCCTTGGAAAAATCAACCTAATAGAAGTGGAAAAAGACAATTAGAATATTGAATTAATATTTTATACAATTTATTTTAAAATTTAAAATATTAAATATGCAAATGTGTGTCACCTTAAGAAAATTAAACATGCACAAGTTGATGTCAAGTGTCAACCCTCTAAAACTTGCTTTCCACTTTCACTAGTTCTGCCATTGTCACCACCTCAATTCGTGAACAAATGAAAAAAAAAAAGGTTAGAAACAACTTATAAACAAAAGAAAAAGTAGGACACCAATTTTAAAATTATTATATTAGAACAAAATTTATTGACATACCTAGCTCGAGCTTCTCAATATCATCAGCACATTCTTCTATTTCCATGCTCAATGGCTTAGACCGGAACCAATTTTGAGCACTAATGAGAGCTTCAATCGTTTTTGGAGCTAATGAACTTCTGTATGTATCAATTACTCTACCTCCAGTACTAAAAGCTGACTCAGAAGCAATAGTTGAAATTGGCATCGCTAACACATCTCGTGCAATCAAAGCCAAAATTGGGAACTTAGTTGAATTTACTTTCCACCAATTAAGAATATCAAACTGTGAAGACATTTTTTCCCGAGGCTCTAACAAGTATTGATCAATTTCTGATTTGTTCTCTGGGTTATCCTCTTCATTCATGTCCCTATCAAACTCCATTGCAAACAAGTTCCTATCATCTTCTTGATTAGTTTGGGCCTTATTCCTAGATTGATTTGACTGAGTAGGAACAAGACGCACATTTGAGCCAAAACACAACTTATAATAATCATACATCTTATAAAGCCCATTCTTTACTTTCCAAGACATGGAGTCCGCCACCTCAACATCAAAAATTTTTCCAAAGCTCCATTCCACAAACTTAAATTTGTAACGAGGATCAAGCAAAACAGCAACAAAAAGTAATATGTTGATATTTGTAATATTTCCCCAATACTTGTCATGTTTTTCTTTCATCATTTCCGCCATCCTTCTCAAATTATCATCCTCACTTTCACACCATCCTTTTAATGTTTTCATAACAAGACAAAAATCATGAAAATAGTTGGATGAAGTCACAAACAAAGTCCCTGAAACAGCAGTAGTCACATCATAAAAAACTTTCAAAAACTTAACAAATATTCTTGCATTTTCCCAATCTTCCCTAGCTGGAATGCCTCTCCTCTTTCCTTCTCCTAAATGCTCAAGCACATAGTGTGCATCTTGACTTTCATACCTTGAAAATGCCTTCTCAAACTTCAAGGCACTATCAAGCATTAGATAAGTAGAGTTCCACCTAGTAGGGACATCTAACTGAACCATAGATGTGGATTGAATTTTCTCTTTCTCTACACACTCCTTAAACTTTTTCATACGAGCAGGAGATGCACGAACATACCTCACTGCATTTCGTATTTTGGTGATCGACTCATGCATGTACTTCAATCCATCATTAACAACAAGGTTCAAGATATGAGCAACACATCTAACATGTAAATAATCTCCTCGCAAAACACTCCCATTCCAACCATTTATTTTCCCCCTCAGATAGGATACAACAACATCATTCGAACTAGCATTATCAACAGTTATTGTAAAGACTTTCTCTATGCCCCATTCAATCAGACATGACTCAATTGCCTTCCCAATTGTTTCACCTCTATGATTTTCAATTGGACAAAAATTTAAAGTCCTTTTATGTAATTTCCAATCAATATCAATGAAATGTGCAGTGAGGACAAGATAATTCATGTTTTGGACTGAAGTTAACAATCTGTAGTTAAAGAAACACTTTGATATCCCTTCAACAATGTCTCCTTCAATCTTGCCTTCTCTTTTACATACAAAGACAAACAATCTCTAGCAATTGTAATACGAGATGGAATTGGAAACATGGGTTGAACAATGCTCATAAAGTATCTAAATCCCTCTCCCTCTACATGCTTGAAAGGTAATTCATCCACAATTATCATTCTAGCTAAAGCCTCCCTACATGCAGTTACATCAAAGGAAATAGCACTTAAAGTTCCACCGGTACCTTCTCCCCCCTCCTCTTTTTTTTTAGGCTGAAAAGATAATTGCTTTTGGGATGGGTCACGTAAATTCCTAGGAAATTTCTTACATAGGTTTTGTAAATGGGTAGCCATACTACTTGTTCCATTATTCTTCCTATGACATGCATAAGTATCAATGTTTTTAAAACCGGACCGGTCATTGAACCGGTCGAGGCACTGGTTCACGGTTCAATGGTTGAACCGTGGTTGAACCGTGGTCGAACCGGTGGCATTTAAAATATATATTTTTAATTAAATATACTAAAATATATCATAAAAAAATTATATATTTCATAATTATATGTTTCCATCTCGATCTAAACATGATAAGAAATAGAACAAGTTGCAAATTACCACACTATCATATTAAACTCTTCAAATAAGTTCAAGGATCAACATATTTAAGTCTCAAATTTTATCACAAACCCAACAATAAATACTGAAATAGAACAATCCTTACAACTACAAGTCACAACAAATTTTCAATAAATATTAAATCATAAACAACACAAATTTTTTTTAAAAAAATGAACAACCGGTCGAACCGTCTAAACCACCGGTTTTGATCGGTTCTGACCGGTTCTTGACCGGTTTTGACCGGTTCATTGGTTATTCCAGACCGGACTGGCTGGCGATTTACCGGTTTTCCGGTCCGAACGGCCGGTCCGGTCCGGTTTTCAAAACAATGATAAGTATATCCACACCAATTACATGCAGCTCTAGGAAATCTAGGATCACAACCTTCCACTTCAGTAAAAAATTTCCATACCCATGAAGATGGTCGAACAGGTCTCCGATTAGGCTCCTCGTTTCTTTGAATTGGCTCTTTCTCTTTACGCTTCCTTTTCTTTGACTTTGAAAGGTTGATTCCTTTTGCTCTTTTTTGTGCTTCACCATTTTTTCCTTCTGAAGGAGCCGATGAACTGGATCCACTGTTATTTTCCTCATTCTCAGGTACTGTAGTTACTTCAGATTGTGGATCGGTCTAAAAAACAAATACAAGAAGATTAGAAGTTAAACAATTGGTCCAATAAAACAACATCTACACAAATGAGGAACTTAGACAATTTACAATATATCTTAAATCAGTTACCGAATCATGATAATATACAATATATCATAACATTTTGAAAAAGACAGCAAGTTCTAGCACTTTATGGAAGCCTGGAAGGTAAACAAGATTTTTCAAATATAAAATCCCATCTTAAGGTTTTACTTAATTTCTTGCTAGTAATACCGTCAATTTCAATAATGATTTTTGTCATACGTACATTAAGAAATAGTTGTAATCAACTAGCAAGCTGCAATAACGTTTGCAACGGTGGAAAACTTGTGAGGCAGATATTTTTACAACTGATAGTGGGAACTAAAGATTTCTTTATTAGCATTAAAATTTTCTTTTTCAGCAAATTACATGCTTGATTAATATGAATTTATTATAAACATCCAAAATCAACCAAATGTTACATTTGGTTAGACATCCTAAGTTGAATGTATAATGTTCTCTTAAGCCCTTTTTTTAAAAAAAAAAAATCTGATTGTACAGAACCTGTTAATTTACCAAGTAACAAAAAATTGGTTTGTTTGAAGTAAAACTGTCAAAAAGTATATTCATGGCTCAACATCAACTTATTTTCAGAAAACGGTATCCCTCCACAAAGAATTTAGATTGATGAGCAAGTTACGTCGCACACAAAACCTCAATATAAACAGTAATGTGCAAAAGCTGGCAAACTCCAAATACTATAGCAACACCATTTACAACAACGGAGCTTTCCCAGTTCTAAGCGATAAGGAAGGGAAGAAGCCGTATTAGAGCAGGCCTTGCTAAGTATCTGATTCATGCTTCTATACTTGGAACTTCAATGAAACAAGAAACCATATTTAACATTTTATTATTTATATCATAAGTTCATTCTTTAAAAATATTACTTGAATGAATAACAATTTTTGTACAGTTCTCTGGATCAATTTCAGAACAATCAATCACTGGCTCTGCAAGAGCCAACAATTCGTGAGCTGTGATTTCAGAGTTTCTCTGAAACTCTCCACTCTTACAAAGCAGAAATGTGTGCACCTACACATGCCCATAAGCCAATAAGAACTCCATGTCCCAGTAACATTACCCCATATATTGTACAAACAAGAGACTCAAGCTTGCTGCAGAAGTTGGAACCAATATTTTACCTGTGTTGCCATTGTATTTAGAGAGCAGTGATGCGGTGAAGCGAGCAGCGACGTTGCCGGTGAATGAGCAGCGACCCAATGAACGAGTGCCTGGTAGAGAAGAGGCTGGAGAGTGGAGAGTGGAGATCGAGATTGAGAGAGGCAGAGAGGCGAGACGCGAGTGGCGGATGAGAGAGTGTGAGATTGGATTGAATTTGATTTAGGGTTGAAGAGAGGCATCTGAGACTTGAAGCAAAACACAGCGTTTATAATTTTTATATAATTAATATATATATTTTAAAAAAAAAAGTTACCTATGCAGTTCGGTTCGGTCACACAGATCTTAAAACCGAAAACCGAACCGAACCGCAAAAAACGGAAATTTTGAGATCGAACAAAACCGCAAATTTGTCGGTTTTTATCGGTTTTAAATTGGTTCGGTTTGGTTTGGTTTCGGAGTATCGGTTTTGTTCGGTTTTGAACACCCCTACCGATAAGTGTTCTGAAAACTTGATATTCATTTTTCTTTTTTTTAATCAGTTTTCGTCGATGAGTGTTTCGAAAACTTGATATTCATTTTTCTTTTTCTTAATCAGTTTTCGCCGATTAGTGTTTCGAAAATGTGATAATCATTTTTCTTTCTTTAATTAGTTTTCATCGATGAGTGTTTCGAAAACGTAATATTCATTTTTCTTTCCTTTTTTTGAAATAGTTTTTCCCGATAAGTGTTTCGAAAACATGATATTCATTTTTCTTTTTCTTAATCAATTTTAGCCGATAAGTGTTTCAAAAACATAATATTTATTTTTCTTTTTTAATCAGTTTTCGCCGATAAGTGTTTCGAAAACTTGATAGTAATTTTTCATTTTTTAATCAGTTTTCGCCGTTAAGTGTTTCGAAAACGTAATATTAATTTTTCTTTTTTTTAAATAGTTTTCGCCGATGAGTGTTTCGAAAACTTGATATTCATTTTTCTTTTTTTAATCAGTTTTCGCCGATGAGTGTTTTGAAAACTTGATATTCATTTTTTTAATAAGTTTTCGCCGATGAGTGTTTTGAAAACTTGATATTCATTTTTTTAATAAGTTTTCGCCGATTAGTGTTTTGAAAACGTAATATTCATTTTTCTTTTTTTTTTAAATAGTTTTCGCCGATGAGTGTTTCAAAAACTTGATATTCATTTTTCTTTTTTTTTCAAAATAGTTTTCCCCGAAGAGCGTTTCGAAAACTTGATATTCGTTTTTTCTTTTCTTAATCAGATTTCGCCGATGAATGTTTCGAAAACGTGGTATTCAATTTTCTTTATTTAATTAGTTTTCACCGATGAGTGTTTCGAAAACTTGATATTCATTTTTCTTTTTCTAAATTAGTTTTCGCCGATGAGTGTTTCGAAAACGTGATATTCATTTGTCTTTTTTTAATCAGTTTTTGCCGATGAGTGTTTCGAAAGCTTGATATTCATTTTTCTTTTTTAATCAGTTTTAGCCGATGAGTGTTTTCCAAAACATTATATTCATTTTTCTTTTTTTATTCAATTTTCGCCGAATAGTGTTTTGAAAACTTGATATTCATTTTTCTTTTTTTAATCGGTTTTCGCCGGTGAGTGTTTCGAAAACTTGATATTCATTTTTCTTTTTTTAATCAGTTTTCGCCGATGAGTGTTTCGAAAACATGATATTCATTTTTCTTTTTCTTAATCAGTTTTAGCCGATGAATGTTTCGAAAACGTGATATTCATTTTTCTTTATTTAATTAGTTTTTCACCGATGAGTGTTTCGAAAACTTGATAGTCATTTTTCTTTTTTTAATCAGTTTTCGCCGATGAGTGTTTCAAAAACTTGATATTTATTTTCTTTTTTTAATCAGTTTTCGCCGATGAGTGTTTCGAAAACTTGATATTCCTTTTTCATTTCTTTAATCAGGTTTCTTATATAAGTGTTTCGAAAACTTGATATTCATTTTTCTTTTTGTAATCAGCTTTCGCCGATGAGTGTTGCAAAAACTTGATATTCATTTTTCTTTTTTAATCAGTTTTCGCCGATGAGTGTTTTAAAAATTTATATTAGTTTTTATTTTTTTTAATCAGTTTTGGTCGAATAGTGTTTTGAAAACTGGATATTCATTTTTCTTTTTTTTAGTAAGTTTTCGTTGATGAGTGTTTCGAAAACTTGATATTCATTTTTCTTTTTTTAATTAGATTTGTCAATGATTGTTTCGAAAACATGATATTCATTTTTCTTTTTTTAATTAGATTTGTCAATGATTGTTTCGAAAACATGATATTCATTTTTCTTTTTTTAATCAGTTTTAGCCGATGAGTGTTTTCCAAAACATGATATTCATTTTTTCTTTTTTTAATCAATATTCGCCGATGAGTGTTCTAAAAACATGATATTCATTTTTCTTTCTTTTAATCAGATTTCGCCGATGAGTGTTTCGAAAATTAATATTCATTTTTCTTTTTTTTAATCAGTTTTTGTCGATGAGTGTTTTCGAAAACTTGATATTTATTTTTCTTTTTTTAATAAATTTTCGCCGATGAGTGTTCTGGAAACTTGATATTCATTTTTCTTTTTTTTTAATCAGTTTTCGCCAATGAGTGTTTCGAAAACTTGATATTTATTTTTCTTTTTTTAATCAGTTTTTACCGATGAGTTTTTCGAAAACTTGATATTCATTTTTATCCGTAAGTTTTCGCTAATGAGTGTTTTGAAAACTTGATATTCATTTTTCTTTTGTTAATTAGTTTTTGCCGAAGAGTGTTTCGAAAACTTGATATTCATTTTTCTTTTTTAATCAGTTTTCGTCGATGAGTGGTTTCGAAAACTTGATATCCATTTTTATTTTCTTTAATCAGCTTTCGTAGATGAGTGTTTCGAAAACTTGATATTCATTTTCCTTTTTTTAATAAGTTTTCGCCGATGAGTGTTTCCCAAACTTGATATTCATTTTTCTTTTTTAAATCAGTTTTCACCGATGAGTTTTTCGAAAACTTGATAATCATTTTCCTTTTTTAATCAGTTTTCGCCGATGAGTGTGTCGAAAACTTTATATTCATTTTTAATTTTTTAATCAGTTTTGGTCGATTAGTGTTTCGAAAATTGGATATTCATTTTTCTTTTTTTATTAAGTTTTCGCTGATTAGTGTTTCGAAAACTTAATATTCATTTTTCTTTTTTTAATCAGTTTTTGCCGTTGAGTGTTTTCGAAAATTTGATATTTATATTTCTTTTTTTAAACAATTTTCGCCGATGAGTATTCTGAGAACTTGATATTCATTTTCTTTTTTTAATCAGTTTTTGCCGATGAGTGTTTCGAAAACTTAATATTTATTTTTCTTTTTTTAATCAATTTTTGCCGATGATCAGTATTTCGAAAACTTGATATTCATTTTTCTTTTTATAATCAGTTTTTGCCGATTTGTGTTTCGAAAACTTGACATTTTTTTTTTCTTTTTTTAATCAGTTTTAGCCGAGGAGTGCTTTCGAAAACTTGATAATTATTTTTCTTTTTTCAATCAGTTTTTACCGATGAGTATTCTGAAAACTTGATATTCATTTTTCTATTTTTTACACAGGTTTCGCCGATGAGTGTTTTGAAAACTTCATATTCATTTTTCTTTTCTTTAATCAGTTTTCGCCGAAAAGTGTTTCAAAAACTTAATATTTATTTTTCTTTTTTTAATCAGTTTTCGCCGATAAGTGTTTTGGAAACTTGATAGTAATTTTTCATTTTTTAATCAGTTTTCGCCGTTGAGTGTTCCAAAAACGTAATATTCATTTTTCTTTTTTTTTTTTAAATAGTTTTCGCCGATTAGTGTTTCGAAAACTTGATATTCATTTTTCTTTTTTTAATCAGTTTTCGCCGATGAGTGTTCTTAAAACTTGATATTTGTTTTTCTTTTTTTAATCACTTTTCGCCGATTAATGTTTTGAAAACTTAATATTCATTTTTCTTTCTTTTTTTAAATAGTTTTCGCCGATGAGTGTTTAGAAAACTTCATCTTCATTTTTTTAAAATAGTTTTCCCCAATGAGTGTTTTGAAAACTTGATATTCATTTTTCTTTTTCTTAATCAGTTTTCGCCGATGAGTGTTTCGAAAATGTGGTATTCATTTTTCTTTATTTAATTAGTTTTCACCGATGGGTGTTTCGAAAACGTGATATTCATTTTTCTTTTTTTAATCAGTTTTTGCCAATGAGTGTTTCAAAAACTTGATATTGATTTTTTTAATCAATTTTAGCCGATGATTGTTTTCCAAACATGATATTCATTTTTCTTTATTTAATCAGTTTTCGTCGATAAGTATTCTGAAAACTTGATATTCATTTTTCTTTTTTTTAATCAGTTTTCGCCGATGAGTGTTTCGAAAACTTGATATTCATTTTTCTTTTTCTTAATCAGTTTTCACCGATTAGTGTTTCGAAAACGTGATATTCATTTTTCTTTATTTAATTAGTTTTCATCGATGAGTGTTTCGAAAACGTAATATTCATTTTTCTTTCTTTTTTTTTTAAATAGTTTTCCCCGATAAGTGTTTTGAAACCATGATATTCATTTTTCTTTTTCATAATCAGTTTTAGCCGATAAGTGTTTCAAAAACATAATATTTATTTTTCTTTTTTTAATCAGTTTTCGCCAATAAGTGTTTCGAAAACTTGATAGTAATTTTTCATTTTTTAATCAGTTTTCGTCGTTGAGTGTTTCGAAAACATAATATTCATTTTTCTTTTCTTTTTTTAAATAGTTTTCGCCGATGAGTGTTTCGAAAACTTGATATTCATTTTTCTTTTTTTAATCAGTTTTCGCCGATGAGTGTTTCGAAAACTTGATATTTATTTTCCTTTTTTAATCTGTTTTCGCCGATGAGTGTTTTGAAAACTTGATATTCATTTTTATTTTTTTTAATCAGTTTTCGTAGATGAGTGTTTCGAAATTTTGATATTCATTTTTCTTTTTTTAATCAGTTTTCGCAGATTAGTGTTTTGAAAACGTAATATTCATTTTTCTTTTTTTTAAATAGTTTTCGCCGATGAGTGTTTCAAGAACTTGATATTCATTTTTCTTTTTTTTTTTAAAATAGTTTTCCCCGAACAGTGTTTCGAAAACTTGATATTCATTTTTTCTTTTCTTAATCAGATTTCGCCGATGAGTGTTTCGAAAACGTGATATATATACACATGATATTCATCATATCATAACCTATATTCCCAACAACAAGACCAATCTTTAATCTGTATGAAGCCGACAATTCTAGAGTGTGACATATACATGTAAATATATAGCAACTGTACAAAACAATGCTATACGAAAAGAATCAGATACATATATATATCCTGACAAAATACATATATCAGTACTACCCACGCGAACAATGCGTGCGGTCTCTAAGTCTGTCCGCCTCCCTGAGATGAAGTGGAAGCACTCCCGATGCCTATACCGCCTGTGTCTGTAACATTTAACATTGGGGAGAGTCAAACGGACTCAGTGGGAGGCTCTCCCATCCTTGGTGTAGTAGCGGGTACCACTACAACTGGGGGAAGGGAGCCAATCACAATCACATACGCATATAACAGATTTTGAATTTCCATATATTAGGTGGTCAGGCAATTAGCATATATCATATTCACAATAAAGAATTTAAAGCATGGTTTTACATACATTTAAATTCACACATGCATCATATCATAGTTTAACATACAACTTCATGTGGATATCCATGTTCAAATAACCGTAATCATAAACTAGCTCGAAGGCATATCTCCGTTAGGAGAGAATCTGGCCCGGAGGCAATGTCTCACGTGAGCGATATAGGAACCTAGTTGATCATTCTAGGAACCCCTGGCCCCAAGACTTTACTTGGAACAATAGTCTGACCCCAAGACTTCACTTGGAGCATAGCCGACGACTCATCTGACCTCGGTATGCCCAAGGCAATAGCTAGAATATGGTGAACTTATATACTCTGTATTTCTGCGAGTTTGACTCAAGATAATAGACTCAATCTACCCGGACCACCCGTGATAGACTCGGTTCCCGTGTTGTACCATAAATGACCCCTATAGACCACTACTTGTTCAATTTACTTCTTCTTAGGAAAATTTAGATTTCCAAGTGGTCTTCTAATCCGGAATCCCGTGGTTTAAAACAAAGTCACCTATGTTCATTTTCTTTGAGGATTTACATACACAACCACACTTTTCAGATAATAATTAATGAGGTTTGTTTCTAGCACCACAAGACCCTCACAATTAAAATTGACTCGATCCTACCCCCCGATATCATCTAGGTCCCGAGGACCTTCTTTCCATATAAGGCTCCTTGAGCCACCATCGCTTTTACGGTTCACATATACACATAAAACATGTTATCACATATATTATAATTTAGGAACAACAATAGCATGTTATCTAATATACGGTTCCTACAAGTAGGCAAGAAGGCAAACCATATATCCATATCCGCAGTCAACCCTATAGGACAAGGATAGGAAAGCCCCTCACCTGGTTGGCCCCTCTGATCGGCTCTCGGTGCGCCCAAAAGTCCATTCACAGTATGGTGCCCTATACACATATACTTGAGAGATTTAGAAACTTGTATCGTGTACATGCAACGCTAGCATGTTATCTAATATACGGTTCCTACAAGTAGGCAAGAAGGCAAACCATATATCCATATCCGCAGTCAACCCTATAGGACAAGGATACGAAAGCCCCTCACCTGGTTGGCCCCTCTGATCAGCTCTCGGTGCACCCGAAAGTCCATTCACAGTATGGTGCCCTATACACATATACTTGAGAGATTTAGAAACTTGTATCGTGTGCATGCAACGCTAATGCTCATGCTCTCTCTAATTAATTCCATTGACTAGTTGTTGGCTTGGAATGCCCTCAACTAGTTTTAGGAACACCTAGCATGCTTCTATTCGTGTCCAACCCTTGCCTAATCACACTATCCGGAAGCCTTGATTTGGGAATGCCAAGTTACCCAATTCCACCTCTATGTGTCCATGTGAAGTTTCCATTACCCAAGTCTTGAATTTATGGCTCAAGAGAGGCATAAATTCTACTTGTCCAAGACTTCCATTTACTAAAATGACTTTCAACACTTTACTTACACATGAATACACATATCCGGATACGCGTAAAATTAGAGAATTGTCTCTTTTTCCCCGAACCGGGTTCCGGGTGAGAAGATGCTTACTCGGGTTTTAATCCCTCGTACATTCTAATAATTTTAACAATTATATAATCACAATTCCACCTATTAATGCACCCCCAATCAGTCCACAACACCCTTAAACCTTAACAACCACATTTTCCTACAATTCTTCCAACCCGGATAAATTCCATCAAATTAGTTCCGGTTCCTAAGCTTCCAACTCACTTAATAACATGCAAATACTTCAATTTAGGACCCATAATACTCAGATTGAATCAATTGGGGGTTTTCCAAAAATCCCTAAAATTGATAAAATTGGGGTTTGAGAGTTTCGGGACTCCTCACCTCGATTCAACCGGTTAGAAGGACGATATGGAGTAGAGGAGACTCCCAACCACCTTCCCCGACGAAGAGACGGAGTTTTCCGGCGAATTTTCGGCGAGAAACTCTCTCCCTCTTGGTTTCTCTCTCTAGCCCGTCACTCTCTCTCCTCCAGCCACAACGACGGCGTTTTCCGGCGAACGGCGACTCCGGCTCCCCTCGCACGTCCGGCCACCGTCTCCTCCATGCGAAACGACGCCCAGCTCTCTCTCCCGTGCGTTCTTTCCCTTCCTTCTCCCGTTCACGTTGCTCTGCCCTCTCTCTCGCGTTTTCCTTCCCTTTCACGCTCTGTTTCTTTTTTCCTTTTTTTCTCTTTTATTCCTTTTCTTTATTCTTCTCTTTTTACACACACAAACACACACATATATATATAATTAATATATACATATCACAAAAAAATAAAAGAAAAGAAATCTGATGTAATAATAATTAAAAGGAAATATAGGAATATTAGGATTTTAAAAAAATTATATTTACAACATGATAAGTGATAGGCTAGTGTGTATTTTTTTTTATCTCATTTTCCACTTTCAAATTAATTCATTTAATTTAATTACTGATGCTAGTTAAAATATTCTCGGGTATTACATTTTCGAAAACTTGATATTCATATTTTTTTCGTAAGTTTTCGCTATTGAGTGTTTCGAAAATTTGATATTCATTTTTCTTTTTTTAATTAGTTTTTGCCGAAGAGTGTTTCGAAAACTTGATATTCATTTTTCTTTTTTAATCAATTTTCGCCGATGAGTGGTTTCGAAAACTTGATATCCATTTTTATTTTCTTTAATCAGCTTTCGTAGATGAGTGTTTCAAAAACTTGATATTCATTTTTCTTTTTTTAATCAGTTTTCGCCGATGAGTGTTTCCAAAACTTGATATTCATTTTTCTTTTTTAAATCAGTTTTCACCGATGAGTGTTTCGAAAACTTGATAATCATTTTGCTTTTTTAATCAGTTTTCGCCGATGAGTGTTCCGAAAACTTTATATTCATTTTTATTTTTTTAATCAGTTTTGGTCGATTAGTGTTTGAAAAATTGGATATTAATTTTTTTAGTAAGTTTTCGCTGATTAGTGTTTCGAAAACTTAATATTCATTTTTCTCTTTTTAATCAGTTTTTGCCGATGAGTGTTTCGAAAACGTAATATTCATTTTTTCTTTCATTTTTTAAATAGTTTTCCCCGATAAGTGTTTCGAAAACGTGATATTCATTTTCTTTTTTTAATCAGTTTTTGTCTATGAGTGTTTCGAAAACTTAATATTTATTTTTCTTTTTTTAATCTATTTTTGCCGATTAGTGTTTCGTAAACTTGATATTCTTTTTTCTTTTTTTAATCAATTTTAGCCGAGGAGTGCTTTCGAAAACTTGATAATTATTTTTCTTTTTTCAATCAGTTTTCGCCGATGAGTATTATGAAAACTTTACATTTATTTTTCTATTTTTTACTCAGGTTTCGTTGATGAGTGTTTTGAAAACTTGATATTCATTTTTCTTTTTTTTAATCAGTTTTCGCCGATAAGTGTTTCAAAAACTTAATATTTATTTTTCTTTTTTTAATCAGTTTTCGCCGATAAGTGTTTCGAAAACTTGATAGTAATTTTTCATTTTTTAATCAGTTTTCGCCGTTGAGTGGTCCGGAAACGTAATATTCAATTTTCTTTTTTATTAAAATAGTTTTCGCCGATGAGTGTTTCGAAAACTTGATATTCATTTTTATTTTTTTAATCAGTTTTCGCCGATGAGTGTTCTGAAAACTTGATATTCATTTTTCTTTTTTTTAATCAGTTTTCGCCGATTAGTGTTTTGAAAACGTAATATTCATTTTTCTTTCTTTTTTTAAATAGTTTTCGCCGATGAGTGTTTAGAAAACTTCATATTCATTTTTTTTAAAATAGTTTTCCCCGATGAGTGTTTCGAAAACTTGATATTCATTTTTCTTTTTCTTAATCAGTTTTCGCCGATGAGTGTTTCGAAAACGTGGTATTCATTTTTCTTTATTTAATTAGTTTTCACCGATGAGTGTTTCGAAAACTTGATATTCATTTTTCTTTTTCTAAATCAGTTTTCGCCGATGAGTGTTTTGAATACATGATATTCATTTTTCTTTTTTTAATCAGTTTTTGTCGATGAGTGTTTCAAAAACTTGATTTTCATTTTTATTTTTTTAATCAGTTTTAGCCGATGAGTGTTTTCGAAAACTTGATATTCATTTTTCTTTTTTTAATCAATTTTCGCCGATGAGTGTTCTGAAAACTTGATATTCATTTTTCTTTTTTTTAATCAATTTTAGCCGATGAGTGTTTCGAAAACTTGATATTCATTTTTCTTTTTCTTAATCAGTTTTCGCCGATGAGTGTTTCGAAAACGTGATATTCATTTTTCTTTATTTAATTAGATTTTATCGATGAGTGTTTCGAAAACGTAATATGCATTTTTCATTCTTTTTTTTAAATAGTTTTCCCCGATAAGTGTTTCGAAAACATGATATTCATTTTTCTTTTTCTTAATCAGTTTTAGCCGGTGAGTGTTACGAAAAAGTGATATTCATTTTTCTTTATTTAATTAGTTTTTCACCGATGAGTGTTTCGAATACTTGATATTCATTTTTCTTTTTTTAATCAGTTTTCGCCGATGAGTGTTTCAAAAACTTGATTTTTGTAATACCTGGGAATATTTTAACTAGCATCGGGAATTAATTAAATTAATTAATTTTGGAATGTGGGAAAATGAGATAAAAATACACATCATCCTAATTCATATTTTTTTTAAAGAAAATACAAAATTAGAGTGAATCCTAATTTTGTTATATATTTCTTTTCTTATTTATTTTTATATATCAGAATTGTTTTCTTTATTTTATTAAGTGATAAGTATATATATATTTATTTATTACATATAAATATATATTATATAAGAAGGAATAAAAGAAAAAAAAGGAAAAGGAACCAGATTGCTTCTTTTTTTAAGTGATATATACATATATATTAATTTAATATATATATATATATATGTGAAAAGAAAGCAATAAAGAAATAAGAAAGAAAAAACGTGAGAGGGAAGCAGAGAAGAGACGCTCGACGGAAAACAAAAACGAGAGAGAGAGGAGGAGCAAGCCGTGAGGGGGATCGGAGCAACGCCTTGGCTGGAGAAGCACGGACGGGCTGAGCACGGAGGAGAGGTGGCCGGACGTTCGTGGTGGCCAGAGTTCGCCGTCCGTCACCGTCTTTGTGGCTAGAGAGAGAGGGAGCTCGGGTTAGAGAGAGAAACAAGAGGAAGAGAGCTTCTCGCCGGAAAACGCCGTCTCTTCACCGGGGAAGGTAGCTGGGAGTCTCCTCTACTCCATATCGTCCTTCTAACCGGTTGAATCGAGGTGAGAAGTCCCGAAACTCTCAAACCCCAATTTTATCAATTTTAGGGATTTTTGGAAAGACCCCAATTGATTCAATCTGAGTATTCTGGGTCCTAAATTGAAGTATTTGCATGCTAGGAAGTGAGTTGGAAGCATAGGAACCGAAACCAAATTGATAGAATTTATCCGGGTTGGAAAAAGTGTAGGAAAATGTGGTTGTTAAGGTTTAAGGGTGTTGTGGAATGATTTGGGGTGCATTGAAAGGTTGAATGATAATTATATGATTATTAAAAATTATTGGAATGTACGAGGGATTAAAACCCGAGTAATTCCCGTCTCACCCGGAACCCGATTCGGGGAAATGGAGACACTTTTCCAATTTTAAGCGTGTCCGGATATGTGTATGCATATGCAGGTAAGGTGTTGAAAGTTAATTCGGTAAATGGAAATTTTAGACAAGTGGAATTTATGACTCTCTTGAGTCATAAATTCAAGACTTGGGTAATGGGAATTTCATATGGACACAAAGAGATGAAATTGGGTAACCTTGCATTCCCAAGTCAAAGCTTCCGAATAGTGTGATTAAGAAAGGGCTGAACACGAATAGAAGCATGCTAGGTGTTTCGAAAACTAGTTGAGGGCATTCCAAGCCAACAACTAGTCTATGGAATTAATTAGAAAGAACATGAACATTAGTGTTACATGTGCACGATAGTGGATGAAATTGCAAGTTTCTGAATCTCTCAAGTATATGTGTATAGGGCACCATACTGTGAGTGGACTTTCGGGCGCACCGAGAGCCGAGCAGAGGGGCCAACCAGGTGAGGGGCTTTCCTATCATTTCCCTATAGGGTTGACTGCGGATATGGATATATGGTTTGCCTTCTTGCCTATTTGCAGGAATTACATGTTAGATAACATGCTATTGTTGTTCCTAAATTACAGTATATGTGAAAACGTGCTATATGTGTGTATGTGAATTGTAAAAGCAATGGTGGCTCAAGGAGCCTTATATGAAAAGAAGGTCCACGGGACCTATACGATATCGAGGGTAGGATCGAGTAAATACTATCCGAAGGGTGTGGTTTTGTATGTAAGTCCTTAAAGAGAATAAACCTAGGTGACTTTGTTCTGAACCAAGAGTCCGAATTAGAAACCACTTGGAAATCTAGATTTGCCTAAGAAGAAGTAAAATGAACAAGTAGTGGTCCATAGGGGTCATTTATGGTACAACGCGGGAACCGAGTCTATCACGGGTGGTCCGGGTAGATTAAGTCTCTTGTCTTGAGTCAACCCACAGAAATACAGAGTATATGAGTTCACCACATCGTGGTTATTACCTTGGGTAAACCGAGGTCAGATGAATCGCCGGCTATGCTCCAAGTGAAGTCTTGGGGTTAGACTATTGTTCCAAGTATAGTCTTGGGACCAGGGGTTCCTAGAATGATCAACTAGGTTCCCATATTGCTCACGTGAGATATTGCCTTCGGGCCAGATTCTCTCCTAACGAAGATATTGCCTTCGGGCCAGTTTATGTTTACGGTTAATTGAATACGGGTGACCACATGGAATTATATGTTAAATCTTGATATGATGTATGTGTGAATTTAAATGTATGTAAATCCATGCTTTAAATTCTTTATTGTGAATATGATATACGTTAATTGCCTGACCACCTAATATATGAAAATTTAAACCCGTTATATGCGTATGTGTCTGTGATTGGCTCCTCTTCCCCAGTTGTAGTGGTACCCGCTACTATACAGGGATGGGAAAGCCTCTCACTGAGTCTGTTTGACTCACCCCAATGTTACATGTTACAGACACAGGTGGTATAGGCATCGGGAGTGCTTCCACTTCATCTCAGGGAGGCGGACAGACTTAGAGACCGCACGCATTGTTCGCGTGGGTAGTATTGATATATGTATTTTGTCAGGATGTATATGTATATGATTCATTTTGGTATAGCATTATTTTGTACAGTTGCTATATGCATATATGTATATGTCACACTCTAGAATTGTCGGCTTCATACATATTAAAGATTGGTCTTGTGGTTGGGAATATAGGTTATGATATTTTGAATATCATGTGTATATATATATATGAATGTGACTCCCGCATGTGAATAGGATAGGTCACACGCACTGAGCGTGTGGTCAATATGTAAATTTATATATATGTGTGACTGAATACTTGATTGTATGAAAATACAGCTTCCGCATGTGAATAGGATAGGTCACACATATTGAGGCGTGTGATCAATATGTAAATTATATGTAGGTGTGTGATTGAATATATATGCTTGACTGTATACAGGGATTCTGCATGTGAATAGGATAGGTCACCCGCCTTGAGGCGCGTGATCAATATGTATACTATATGTACGTGTGATTGATTATGTGTATATGTATAGACTGAAGTGGCGTTGAGCGAGCCGTGGATTACGTGCTACTTAGGTCATCGGTTATGGATGACCATAAATACTATATATTGTTTGTATTAGAAATGGGTAGTTATGCACATACAGAAATGTCAATCAGGGATTAGAGGCTTACGGGATAGGAGAAATCCTACCCCCCGTGCCGGTCACGGGCTTCCGGTAGGGGGTCGTGACAATTTTCATTTTCCTTTTTTAATCAGTTTTCGCCGATAAGTGTTTCGAAAATTATATTCATTTTTATTTTTTTAATCAGTTTTGGTCGAATAGTGTTTCGAAAACTCGATATTCATTTTTCTTTTTTTTAGTAAGTTTTTGCTGATGAGTGTTTCGAAAACTTGATATTCATTTTTCATTTTTTTATCAGTTTTAGCCGATGAGAATTTTCCAAAACATGATATTCAATTCTCTTTTTTTAATCAATTTTCTCCGATGAGTGTTCTGAAAACTTGATATTCAATTTTCTTTTTTTTTAATCAATTTTCGCCGATGAGTGTTTCGAAAACTTGATATTCATTTTTCTTTTTTTAATCAGTTTTAGCCTGTAATACCCGGGAAATTTTTTTCGAAGTTTAAAATAAAAACGAAAGGGAAAGAAAAGAAGTAGAAAATAATTTTTAGGATTTAATTCAAGACCTAAGAATTTGGAAACCTGAATTAAATAGGGAAAGGAAATTAAATTAAAAATATATCTCTATTATTTTTAAGTGATTATTATCTATCTTATTATCTATTTTAAAAAAGGAAAAAAATATTAGTTATTATTTGTTTAATTATAAATTAATTTATTTTTTATTATATTTATTTATTTATTATTTAATTATTATAATTATTTATTTATTTATATATTTTATTCAAATAGGGGAGTGGGGTGCTGTGTATTTTTTGAAAGGAGAGGAAAGAAAAGAAAGAAATAAAGGATAAGAAAATATATAGAGAGGAGGCCACGGGTTAGGAAAGAAAAGAAGGAGAAAGAAAGAGAGAGAAAGAAGAGAGAGAGAGGAGGAGAGGCGTGAGGAAGAAGAAGAAGAAGAAAGGTTGGGGTTCGCCGGAAGAGTGACCGGGGAGAGCTAGCCGACGCTGGAAAAGTCACCGGAGCTCGGGTACGACGTCTCCTACACCTTCCACCAATCGAATCAAAGGTTGGTAACCCCAATTTCATTCGAAACCCTCAATTTCTCCATTTTTAGGGATTTCTTCGATCCACCTTCGATTGAGTTGTTTCGAGGGTTGATTGAGACCTAGGAAGTGTTCTTGAACACTTAGTTGGGGGAGGAACCATGACTATATCCTCGGGTTTGACCGAATTCGAATTTGGAAGGATTTGGGGTTAAAATTCTAAATATTCATAAATTGGGGAAATTATTGATAATTAGGATTGAGCTTGGATTTGAGTAAATAGGCTTGGATTGGAATTATTGAAGTTATATTGTTGAAATATTAGCTGAACAAGACCCGTGAAGAGCTGACCCGAGGTTACTAAGGTTGAACCTTGACGTTAACGTGCCAGGTCCCTGCTCGGATTGCCCAAATACACTTTAAGGGTGATGTTGAGGGCTGCAAACCTCTTATTTTCAATCTTAAACACCCTAGAATAATTCTAAATATGCTATCAAGCATCAAGAATTATTTTAGGTACTTTCTTGTTTCTCAAGGATGGAAATTTGCGGAACAATAAAGTTCAAAATTTAAAATGACAATTTAATTCCTTCGTAATTATTAGGAAACCTTAAGTAGGATAATTTAGAAGCATATCGAGGTTTAGTAACTCAAATCCAAGGCTCCAAAAATCAATTCAAGGTGAGCGATAATTTTACGAAACCAAGTGTGTAGCAGTTGAGACTTTCATGGAAGAGAGGGAAGACGGATAAGACCAAGAACTCGGTTCTTGGCGACGTTTATGTGCATTTTTAGGCACGAGCATTCCATACACATATGAGTTGCATATAGTGTAAGATGTTAACCACGTGAATGCAATTGTTAGGAAACCACGATTCGTCCGGAGCGGGAGTTACTCCAGGAAAAATGCAAGGAAGCCGTCCAGGTGAGGGGTTTCCCATCCTTGCCCTACAGGGTTGATTGAGGATGTGGATATGTGGTTTGCCTAGTTGCCTGTTTGTAAGAATTATTTAGTGGTTAACATGGTATTGTTGTTCCTAAACTGTTATATATGAAAGTATTTGTATATGTGTGTTTGACTACAGGTAAAGAGGTACTAGAGGGTATCCATGTGATGACATGAGATACGCCGAACAATACAAGCAAGGGGGTAAGTTGTTGATTGAGTCCAAGGTTTGGTTTACCCTATTAATTAGAAACTCATTAAAGAAATCGTATAGAAGTTGTTAGTAAACGTCAATGTTTTATGGTAATTGAACTTAGGGAAGACCTTAGAGCTAGGTTATGATCTAAACCAAGGGTTTGGGAACAATATGAGGATTAATACGATCTCTTAATTGATTAGTGAGTCGTAGGGATGTTCACACTACCTAGGTAAGGTAAGTTTAGGATAGTAATGGGTAGATAGAGTCAGGATCCCTGCGGAAAGCTTGGGAAGAGAAACAAGTTAAAACAATTGCCCGTTGAGGCCATTGCCCTAGCCTGGCACTAGGGTCAGTTAAAGAGTAAAGCATTTGCCCGTTGAGGCCATTGCCCTAGCCTGGTACTAGGGTCAGTAAAAGACTAAAACATTTGCCCGTTGAGGCCATTGCTCTAGCCTGGCACTAGGGTCGGTTAAAGATTTAAGAGAAATTGCCCGTTGAGGCCATTGCCCTAGCCTGGTACTAGAGTCAGTTGAGTGATTTACAGTTTTCAGATGATATGTTAGAAAGTGTTTGCTTGTTTATGAAAAGCATGATAGATGAGCATGATCCGTAGGTTTATCCATGATCTTATGTTATATTAATATTGCCTGATCGTAATATAACATTTGATAAACTGGATTTTCATGCGCATGTGATTGTGGGTGTTTCCCTTTCCCCAGCTGTAGTGGTACCCGCCGCTACGCCGAGGATGGGAAGCTTCTCACTGAGTCTCTTTGATTCACTCCCTCTGCTTCAATGTTTCTGATACAGGTATCGGGCATGCATCGACGTCCGAAGAGTGATACGGACATCAGACCATCCTTTACGCACTAGTTCGTGTGGGTGGACACTTTTTGTTATTTTGACTCTTTCGGTTGTACATATTATAAGTTGTAAGAGTTGTGTATATATATTTACAGCTTTCGATATGTACCTACTCTAGACTTGTCGGCTTCACATGTACTTAAAGAAAAGGTCCAGTTTGGGGGAAAAACTAGGATATATGTATGAGTATATAAACTTCTGCATGTGAATAGGATAGATCGTACGCATTGAAGCGTACGGTCAATATGATATGGATATATATATTATGTGTGTTTGCTGCATGTGAATAGGATAAATCGTACGTATTGAGACGTACGGTCAATATGATATGAATATTTATATTATGAGTGTTGACATATATATCTATACACTGGGCTTAGCTGAAGCGGTCTTGAGCGAACCGTGGATTGCAGGTTAATTAGGCCACCAGTGAGGTGTAGCCACTATTATGACTATATATATTGATTGTATAGCAGGATAGTTATAGTTATGTTTACAGGGTAAGGCTTACGGGTTTAGAGGTAAAAATCTATTCCTGTGCCGGTCACGTACTCCCGATTTGGGGTCGTGACAAACTTGGTATCAGAGCCAGGTTATTCTTTAAGTCATGTGAAGCCATTGGTATGACCGGGTGTCGGTTTGACCCTCGTTGTGAAACCTGGACACAACGGTGGAATAAACAAGCACTTGTGGGAGTACCCAGGATAAATTGAGTCAGCGTTTCTTTCATTCCTTCTTAATATGTGATAGATTATGAATTCTTTCGAGTCATCGCTTTAAGCATAGAATTTGTATGTGAAATTCTATGCAAAGCATATAACCTGTACAGTACACAAGTGCCGATGAGCACTAAGGCGTAAGGTGGGGTGGCACTGACCCCAAGAACCTTAGGACGCCATAATAGGGAAAGGAGACATCCATGGAGGATGCTACCTAGACACATACACATTTGGTTGATTTGTAGGCAAGAATGCGCTACAATGTGTGATTGTTTTGCGGGTATTAAATGAGACGATGCGTCTGCTCTGTTAGCGGCGCATTGTGTGCTATGTTATAGGCACAAGTTATTTGACAATAGTAGAGAATGCAAGTAGAATAGTGCAAAGAATGGTAGTTTAGGAAAGGAATGATTTTTAAAGTGATAGAAAAGTCACGTTTGGCGTGTAGAGAGGAAAGTAAGCGCACGGTGCGATTGAAATTGAAAGTTAACAGATGAGAAAAAACAGGGCCGTGAGGCATGAGACCGACAGGAAGATGATCACGTGAATGTGTCACGATTGTGCGGTATGCTATGGCTAAAGGAAGTGAGTTGTCCTTCCTAGAAGGTAAACAGAAAAGAGGTAGTGCATGCCACAGTATAGAAGTAGAAGTGTACGAACTAGGAAATCAGGATACGGTATATGGAAGGGCAAAGTGGCCGAACCGTATGCCATAGAGATAGATTTTAAAAAGTAGAAGTATATGTAAACATGTAGAGCCTGACCTGTAATACCCCGGAAAATTTCGAGGATTAATAAATGATTTATTTTGGGGCTAGGAATTAAAACTTTAAAAAGAATATAGAAAGAATATGAAAGTTAAAAGAAACCGGAAAGGATTCTTGTTTTCAAAGATTGTAATACCCGAGAAAATTTTTTGAAGTTTAAAATAAAATAAAAAGGGAAAGAAAAGAAGTAGAAAATAATTTTTAGGATTTAATTCAAGACCTAAGGAATTGGAAACCTGAATTAAATAGGGAAAGAGATTAAATTAAAAATACATATTAGTTATTATTTAATAAATTATTTAATTAATTTAATTTTAATTTTATTTATTTATTATTTAAGTATTTAAGTATTATAATTATTAATTATTAGTATCTTATTTATTATTATTATTATTATTATTATTATTATTATTATTATTATATATATATATATATAATATATATATATATTATTTTATTAATTTTTAAAGAGGGGGAGCCATAGGTGTCATAAAAGAAACAAAAGAGAGGAAATAGAAAAAAAGAATAAAAAGAAAGAAAGAAAGCAGAAGAGAAAGTGAGAGAGCACGAGTGAGAGAGAAAAGAAAAAGAAAGGGAAAACGTAGAGAGAGAGAGGGAGCACGAGAGGAAGAAGGGGAAGGAGGTTTCACCGGAATTTCGTCGGAAAAGTGGCCGGAGAAGAGCTAGCCGACGCCAGAAAAGTCACCGGAGCTCGGGTACGACGTTTCCTACACCTTCCACCAATCGAATCAAAGGTTGGTAACCCCAATTTCATTCGAAAACCCCAATTTCTTCATTTTTAGGAATTTCTTCGATCCACCTTCGATTGGGTTGTTTCGAGGGTAGATTGAGACCTAGGAAGTGTTCTTGAACACTTAGTTGGGGTAAGAATCGAGGCTATACCCTCGGGTTTAGCCAAATTCAAATGTGAAAGGATTTGGGGTTGAAATTATAATTATTTCCAAATTAGGGAAATTGTTGATAGCTTAGGAATTGACCTTGGATTTGAGTAAATAGGCTTGGATTGGTCCTATTGAAATTATATTGTGGAACTATTAGCTGAACAAGACCCGTGAGGAGCTGGCCCGAGGTTACTAAGGTTGAACCTCGACGTTAACGTACCGGGTTCCTGCTCGGGTTGCCCAAATACACTTAAAGGGTGATGTTGAGGGCTCCATACCTCTTCTTTTCAATCTTAAACACCCTAGAATAATTCTAAATATGCTATCAAGCATCAAGAATTAATTTAGATACCTTCTTGTTTCTCAAGGATGGAAACTTGCGGGACAATGAAGTCCAAATTCTAAAATGGTAATTTTATTCCCTCATAAATATTCAGGAAACCTTCAATAGGAAGGATACTAGATTTCTTAGAAACCGATTAAAAATACAAGTTGAAACAAAATGCTTAGATCTTCCTAAAATTAAGATTCCTTCCAATCAAGTTAGATAAGCTTCCTTAGATGTGTATACAAGTTAGATAGAGGTCTAATACTCAGATCCAAGTACGTGAAACACTCAAGTAGAGTGTTATATTCGAGTAAGTCAAGTGTCCGAGGAAGGATACACATAAGTCAGGATAGAGAAGTCCAATAAGACCAAGAGCTTGACTCTGTGGCAACCATGGACTACACGTGAGAGTAATGGAGAGATAAATAACAAGTTAAGCTAAGTAATGACCTTAACGAAGTAAATGTTGTTCTTATAGGAACAACGACACACGATAGAGTGCAACAGAAACTCCGAGGAGACTAAAGTTACAAGAGAGGATTGCATGGAAGGTCGGCCAAGGTGAGGGTTCTTCCATCTCTGCTCCTAGGGTTGTATGCTTATGTGGATTACATGAGTATGTATATTCTCTGCTTGTCTGTTATGTGTTAGCTAGAGATATATAATGCTAAAAGAATGAAAGAACCAGAAAATAGGTTGTGGAAAGTAGCTTGGATAGGAAGACATAGGAGTAGAGTTTAATTGTTTGCTATGATTGGTGTGTCACAAATCCAACTCATACACTCCGGAGGCATGATGAGTATTTTATTAAATCTTTTCCACGACGGTGGCAAGAGTCCTTGTACGGAAGGGCTAAACTTTATTTTGAAACCTCGTCACGACGGTGACTTAAATTAAAATCATGCAAAGGGAGTTATTGGTGGGTTTCGGATTTGGTTATGCTAGCGATGTAAGACATCGACTAGAACAACGTCAGATGGCACTTGAGACCTCAGTTTTATAATCACCATGACGATGGTGATTGCCCTATCCTGGCAATAGGATCAGAAAGGATTTATATTGCTATGACGATAGCTTGAGGCTCAGAGAGTGCATCTGGACGGGTATATGAGTTATATCCTGTTGAGGATACTTGTACATATTAATATGGAGAAGAATTGTTGATCCTTCGGGAAAGATACAAAGAATCCAATTAATATGTGAGACTAAGGTAAGGAGACACGGGAGGAACCTACGGGTGAACCGTGAGCCTAACCTAGTAAAAGAGAAATCATCCTGTGGAGTTGGTCCAGGGTGTGTCAGTGGCCATGCTTCGAGACGTCGTGCCGTGCCCGCCATGTGGCCTGGTTGGGTAATGGACGAGTGGGCTCAAGCTATTGCCCCGCAGCAAGGGGTCAGGACGTGCCACGTGGTGGCTACGTATCAGTTGTTTGATAGATAGAAGTTGATTGTGTTTGATTAATAGAATTGTCACGAGGTGACTAGTACCCAAGTGAATAATGGGTTAAGTATTGTTTGATTAACAGAATTGTCACGAGGTGACCAGTACCCAAGTGAATGGGTTAAGTATGTTTTGCCACGTGGTGGCCAGTAGCCCGAGTGCACGGGTTTGAAGTAGAAAAGCCACGTAGTGGCTTGTAGATACCCCAGGGTTGGGGAGGTTAAGTAGATGCATGTTTAGCATCTGTGTGCATGTATAAATTGTTTGTGGTTGCATATAACTGTTGACTGTGCAGCGTAGTGGTAACATACAGGACTACGTCACCGCGTGTCTTGTTGATTCAAACATGCTGAACGAGAGAAGACCGGTAGGTAAAAGCCGGCACTATGTGTTACATGTTACTTGCTGATTGATGACGTGGAATAATCTGCTGCATGCTTATATATGTTAAATGCATGTGAGTGTTTGGGTGAAAATTTCTGTTATTGTGTGATCACCAAGAATGCATGCTAACTCACAGTAACTAGTTGTTTGTGCATGTGGTTGCGCATGACTCCCAGTCCTAGCGGTAAGGTACCCGCCTTGCGCCGGGGATGGGAGAGTCCTCACTGAGTCGCGTGGTTAAGACTCACACCTCATTTTTACTACACAGAGACAGGTTAAGTACAGGTGAAAGAAGTCTCGGTGGAGCGAGGGTTGAGCAACATTTTCCAAGACCCACAACTTGCTCATGTGGGTGAATAAAGTGTAATTTGTAATTTAATTTACTTTATCATTGTATCATAAATTAAAGGGTAGACGTACCCAATTAGATTGTATTACTAAATCTAGAACCGTCAGCTTCACAGACCTTAAAGATCAGGATTTATTTTACTGCGTTACACGGAAAATTTGCTTTCAAAATATATATATATATATATATATATATATACATATATCTGTTGCATGTGAATACGATAGGCAGCATCTTCGGATGTGTAGCCAATACACAGGCTATATATATTATGTGTGTTTTCCTATATCTATATCCTGAAGCAGCACTGGCCGTGGATTTGCTTGCCTAGGATAGGCCACCATTTCGGTGTAGCCGTGGTATTATATTGCATGTGGATGTATTTTCGATAATAGATATTCTGTCAATTAGGTGATAAGGCTTACAGGCATAGGGATATTCCCTGTGTCTGTGCCGGTCACGGTCCTCTAAACGGGGGTCGTGACAAACTTGGTATCAGAGGACGGGTTATTCTTTAAGGGTGTGGCGCTAACTAGTAGTCTCGGGTGTCAGTTGGGCTATCCATTACGAATCCGGCCATAACGGTGGTTCCGACGGGCACTTGTGAGGTTGCTCAGGATGTTGAGTCATAAATTCTTTCGAGTCATCGCTTCAAGCATAGAATTTGTATGTGAAATTCTATGCAAAGCATATAACCTGTACAGTACACAAGTGCCGATGAGCACTAAGGCGTAAGGTGGGGTGGCAGTGACCCCGGGAACCTTAGGACGCCATAATAGGGAAAGGAGACATCCATGGAGGATGCTACCTAGACACAGACACATTTGGTTGAATTGTTGGCAGGAATGCGCTACAATGTGTGATTGTTTTGCAGGTGTTCGATGAGACGATGCGTCTGCTCTGTTAGCGCCGCATTGTGCGCTATGGTATAAGCGCAAGTTGTTTGATTATAGTATGGAATGCAAGTAGAATAGGAATATGCAGTGAATGGTAGTTCAAGCTAGGAATGGTTTGTAAAGTAAAAGAAAAGCCACGCTTGGCGTGTAGAAAAGAAAGTAAGCCCATGGGGCGATTGAAATGGAAAGTTTACAAACAAGAATAAACAGGGCCATGAGGCCTGAGACCGACAGGAAGATGATCTCGTGAATGGGTCACGACTGTGCGGTTTGCTATGGCTAAGGGAAGTGAGTTGTCCTTCCTAAAAAGTAAACAGAAAAGAGGTGGTGTATGCCACAATATAGAAGTAGAAGTCTACGGACTAGAAAATTAGGATACGGTATATGGAAGGGCAAAGTGGCCGAACCGTATGCCGTAGAGATATATGTTAAGAAGTAGAGGCATATGTAAATGTGTAAAGCGTGACCATATGCCGAGCAGGAAACAGAGTAAATGATAAGGCACAGGGAAGGAGCCTAGTCCAACCCTGCGCTCGATTCATGAACTGCTAGTTCCTTAAGCAAACAAGGGGGAAGAGAAGGGATTAAGCCCAACCAAACTCTCTTGGGTTGCTTAAGGAAGAACATAAAGAATAGAATATTGATCACATGAGAAATTTTTGTAAAAATCTTTTTGGTCTTTCCGGATGAGAGATTCTGAAGGACCCTTAAACTTTTCTTGAAAATACTAGGGATAACCATTGGAAGACAAACTTTCATGTAAACTCTTTCTCAATTGTGTCATTCGAATTGGTTAAACCCTAATCATTTACGAAAATCTTAGGCGATGTTTTCTAAGAAATAAACTTGAATTAATAGTTTTTAAAAAAAAGCCCAGGGTGCCTAAGAAAACTAACTCATGTGACCAATACCCTACCAAACAATAGTCCTTTTACAGGTAAGCTGTATAAGGATGGTAGAAGTAGTTGAGAAATCACTCGCTTGGAGTAATTAAAGTTAAGTAGACATCGAAGAGCACTAGAGAGTGCTAAAGTGCCAAGGGAGTATACCGGTAAACCTAAGGGTTACCAATTAAGGGGTCATAGGGTGATTATGGACCCGAAAGTATTAGACCGGAGTAGGCCTAGAAGTGGAAATGGGCGTAGACCTTCGGGTACCGTCCTGAGATAAGAAAATGAGTGCTATTGCGGTAGATAGCTCTCGAACGAGATAACGTGAGAGATAAACCCCAAAGGGACTCGTAGAGGCCCGAGGGGAGAGAAAGTAGTCAGGGATAAGTAGTCCCATAAGGGGGGAAGAACGGAAGCCTATAGGACCCCATAGGATAAGAGTCAAGTAGGAGGTGGAGAACCAACTACTACCGTAAGTACATGTATAGTACACAGATTATAGCGGACATAGCTAGGTAAGCTAGTTCCACAGGTTGGTGAACCGTAAATCCGTTAGTCGGAAGCCCGTGTATGGGTAGAGACTAAGTGGAAAAACCAAACGTATAAGTGGCCATGTGGGTGCCATAAAAAGGAAAATTGACCGTAAGGACGGTTAATCGAGAAGGAGAATTTAGTGAGTAACGAGTATTGAGAAATACTCGAAGAAAGAGTACCACGTAGGTACGAAATGGAAAAGAAGAGAGTGAATACGGGAACGGAGTCGAGTAAGCATCTAGGGATGCGAGCCAAAATGATAAAACAGGTATGTTACCATTGGGGGCAATTGGAACCCAACGGGTAGCACACTTGTAAGAGGCGGTATATGGTCGTGAACATATGCCACACCCTAAGAAAGGAAAGAGTTAAACTGTGAGAGCAGATCTCGTTTGGTCAAAGGGAGTAGAGCATGTCCGGAAAGGTTCGTGCCGGAGTTAACGGATCAAGTATTCCAAGTAGGAATACAGGATTTAAGTGAGTTGAGGAGTCCGAGTGGGCCAAGTTGGGGTAAAGGCCAACGAAAACCCAATGAGTAGAGTTAGCATATGATGTGTAACTCTAAGTGGACTAACCTAAGGATGGTATAGATCCACAGTCATAGTCATGTTAAGCAAGGTCTTTAGATGTGAAGACCGAACTGAGCCTGAGGCAGAGTAATGAGTATGATGGTAAAGAGGAGACTGGTGAGTTTCCATTATAAACAGAAATGACTACAAGTAGTAGTTAGAAAAGAGTCTAAGTCAGTCAGACAGGGGATGTCGACAGGGAGTAAACTGAAGTGGTTATGAAAACCACTAAGGGTGACTGTAGAAGTCCGAAAAAGGAAGGGAAACACGATTCATAAATGTAAGATCCTTTACCGTTTGGTGGAGAAACGGTAAGTATAATACATAGTTGTGCTAGTGTCATGGCATTTGGCTTCGTTAATGTCACGACCCCCTATCGGGCGTCCGTGACCGGCACGGGAGGTAGGATTTCTCCTATCCCGTAAGCCTCTAATCCCTGATTGACATTCTTATACATGCATAGCTACCCATTTCTAATACAAACAATATAGTATATATGGTCATCACTATCCGATGACCTAAGTAGCACGCAATCCACGGCTCGCTCAACACCGCTTCAGTCTATACATATACACATAGTCAATCACACGTACATATAATATACATATTGATCACGCGCTTCAGGGCGGGTGATCTATCCTAATCACATGCAGAATTCCTGTGTACAGTCAAGCACATATATTCAATCACACACCTGCATAAAATATACATATTGATCACACGCCTCAATGCGTGTAACCTATCCTATTCACATGCAGAAGCTGTATTTTCACACAATCAAGTATGCAATCACACGTATATATATATTTACATATTGATCACACGCTCGGTGCGTGTGATCTATCCTATTCACATGCGGAAGTCACATCCATACATATATATACACATGATATTCATCATATCACAACCTATGTTCCCAACAACCAGACCAATCTTTAATCTGTATGAAGCCGACAGTTCTAGAGTATGACATATACATATATGCATATAGCAACTGTACAAAACAATGCTATACCAAAAGAATCATATACATATACATCCTGACAAAATACATATATCAATACTACCCACGCGGACAATGCGTGCGGTCTCTAAGTCTGTCCGCCTCCCTGAGATGAAGTGGAAGCGCTCCCGATGCCTATACCACCTGTGTCTGTAACATTTAAAGTTTGGGGTGAGTCAAACAGACTCAGTGAGAGGCTTTCCCATCCCTGGTGTAGTAGCGGGTACCACTACAACTGGGGAAAAGGAGCCAATCACAAACACATACGCATATAACGGATTAAATTTCCATATATTAGGTGGTCAAGCAGTTAACATAAATCATATTCACAATAAAGAATTTAAAGCATGGTTTTACATACATTTAAATTGACACATACATCGTATCATAGTTTAACATAAAACTTCATGTGGATGTCCATATTCAAATAACCGTAATCATAAACTGGCCCGAAGGCATATCTCCGTTAGGAGAGAATCTGGCCCGAAGGCATATCTCACGTGAGTGGTATGGGAACCTAGTTGATCATTCTAGGAACCCCTGGCCCCAAGACTTAACTTGGAACATTAGTCTGACCCCAAGACTTCACTTGGAGCATAGCCGGCGACACGTCTGACCTCGGTTTACCCAAGGCAATAGCCACAAGGTGGTGTACTCATATACTCTGTGTTTCTGTGGGTTGACTCAAGACAAGAGACTCAATCTACCCGGACCACCCGTGATAGACTCGATTTCCACGTTGTACCATAATTGACCCCTATGGACCACTACTTGTTCATTTTACTTTTTCTTAGGCAAAATTTAGATTCCCAAGTGGTTTCTAATTCGGACTCTTGGTTCAGAACAAGGTCACCTAGGTTTATTCTCTTTAAGGACTTACTTACAAAACCACACCCTTCAGATACTATTTACTCGATCCTACCCCCGATATCGTATAGGTCCCGTGGACCTTCTGTTCATATAAGGCTCCTTGAGCCATCATTGTTTTTACAATTCACATACACACATATAGCACTTTATCGCATATATTATAGTTTAGGAATAACAATAGCATGTTATCTATCATGTGATTCCTACAAGTAGGCAAGAAGGCAAACCATGTATCCACATCCTCAATCAACCCTATAGGACAGGGATAGGAAAGCCCCTCACCTGGTTGGCACCTCGGATCGGCTCTCGGTGTGCCCGAAGGTCCACTCACAGTATGGTGCCCTATACACATATATATTTAGGAAATTTAGAACGAGTAATTAAACATCTAAAAATGCGTGTGTCGTACTAATGCTCATGTACCGTTTTGATATTTCTAAGAACTAATTATTTAATTCGTTACGTCATCTAAATTTCTCTTTTTGAAAGTCCAGAATGCCCCATATTTGACTTTCACACTTTCGAGCCATTTAGAACATCTAATTGCTTAGGTTAGAGATTTCCACTTGTCTAAATTCTCCTTCATGTGTTCATATGGGTATTTAATTAATAAAAGAATTAAATTCACGGTTCAAAAGAGGCTCTAGCTTACTTATTCCACCGTCTCCCTTATTCGCCGAGTAAAAGCTTAATTATTACCTCTTTAATTATATATAAAAATATAATTGGGTATAATTGGAGCCTTGGGACTAATTTAACGGGTCTTAGGTGTCCACCACGAATTTAGACCGAGGTGTTCGACCCACCGTATAGCTCCTTACTGAACAATGGCCTATTATTTCGCCTCTTTTTCACCGGATTGGGTTCCGGTTGTGGTGGTAAATACTCGGGTTTTATTCCCTTGACTATTTCGAGCATTTATAACACTTATACTACTCCAATCCAAGCCTAAACATGCATCAAATTATCAATTTCTAATTTATAGCAATTTCCTAACCCAATTTTTCCTAATTTCCATACCCGGTCAAATTCCTACGGTTTAACTTCGATTCTGAATCTCAATAAGCTTTCAATAATATCCACTAAGCTCAATTTAACCCCGGAATGCCCCGATTGAAAGTATTTGAAGAATTCCTAAAATACCCAAAATTGGAGAAATTGGGATTTGAGAGATTTGGGGCTTTCTTACTTGATTTCAATCAGATAGGGAGCTTAGTGGGTGGTGAAAATGAAGTCCGGTGGCCTTCACCGGCGGCGGAATCCTCCCTCCGGCGTGATTCCGGTCAAAAACCGCCGAGCGTGCTTCTCCTCTCTCTTCCTCAGAGCTCCTCGCGTGCGTGCGTTATACTTCTGTGTGTTTTGATTCTACCTTCTGCTACTCCTTTTTTTTCTTTACTTTAGTGGGGTGGGGTGTGTGCGTTAATTAAATGGGAAAAGGGGGCCACTATATTATTATTATTATTATTACTATTGTTTTGCTTTAGTTTAGTTGAAGTACGGTTTCAGCCCCCCTCTTTATTTAGTAAATATCAATAATAATAATTATTATTATTATAGTAATAATAATAATAAAATATATATATATGTATATATTTTTATTTAGTTATTTTATCCTCTTTTCCCCCATCTCTCTTTTCTCTTTTTTTTTATATCCCCATTCTTTTTAGGTCTTAGAAAAATTTCTTATATTCCCTATTTTTCTCCCCTTAATTTTATTTTATCTTTAATTTAATTTATTTTTCTTTCTGAAAGAAAACTAAATTTAATAATAATGAAAATAATCCAATCTAAATATCTCGGATATTACAGTTAAGACACGAGGAGGGTAAACCGAGTCGGTAGTGAGTGTAACAACCTCGGAAGGGTTGGGTACACTGATGGCACAAGTATAAACACCTACGTAGGGTGTATGTCGTGTAAGCGGTAAGTCTAGATGTAGAGTAGAGGGTGTAGTAAATTGGAGCATGGCATGTGGTACGTGCCAGACACTCCATTGCAAAAGGAAAAAAAAATTTGATAGCACAAAGTAAATTAAAACAAGGGGAGTTAGGTATCCTTGGGGAAGGATACGACGACAGATGGAGTCTATCAGTTAAGACCTCGCGAAGGGGTGGTTTATTACGAAACTGGAAATACAAACAGTCACAGAAAGGATATGTAGGAACTAGATAGAGACCTTGAGTCTCTAGAAAAGAAAGATGAACTGTAGGGTAAAACGGCAAAACTTCCACGTTGAGAGAAACCATAGATGAAATTGAGCCAATGGATGGCAACAAGACAATAACCCCAAGAAGGAGATGAAATTCGGGGATCGAATTTTAAGGGGGAAGAATGTAATACCTCGGAAAATTTCGAGGATTAAAGAATGATTTATTTCGGGGCTAGGAATTAAAACTTTAAAAAGAATATAGAAAGAATATGAAAGTTAAAAGAAACCGGAAAGGAATTTTTTTTTCAAAGATTGTAATACCCGAGAAAATTTTTCGAAGTTTAAAATAAAATAAAAAGGGAAAGAAAAGAAGTAGAAAATAATTTTTAGGATTTAATTCAGGACCTAAGGAATTGGAAACCTGAATTAAATAGGGAAAGGGATTAAATTAAAAATACATATTAGTTATTATTTATTAAATTATTAATTATTAATTTTAATTTTATTTATTTATTTATTATTTAAGTATTTAAGTATTATAATTATTAATTAATTTAATTTTAATTTTATTTATTTATTTATTATTTAAGTATTTAAGTATTATAATTATTAATTATTAGTATCTTATTATTTATTTATTTATTTATTTATTTATTATTATTATATATATATATATATAATATATATTATTTTATTAATTTTTAAAGAGGGGGAGCCGTAGGTGTCATAAAAGAAACAAAAAGAGAGGAAATAGAAAAAAAAAGAATAAAAAGAAAGAAAGAAAGCAGAAGAGAAAGTGAGAGAGCACGAGTGAGAGAGAAAAGAAAAAGAAAGGGAAAACGTAGAGAGAGAGAGAGGGAGCACGAGAGGAAGAAGGGCAAGGAGGTTTCGTCGGAATTTCGTCGGAAAAGTGGCCAGAGAAGAGCTAGCCGACGCCAGAAAAGTCACCGGAGCTCGGGTACGACGTTTCCTACACCTTCCACCAATCGAATCAAAGGTTGGTAACCCCAATTTCTTCATTTTTAGGGATTTCTTCGATCCACCTTCGATTGGGTTGTTTCGAGGGTAGATTGAGACCTAGGAAGTATTCTTGAACACTTAGTTGGGGTAAGAATCGAGGCTATACCCTCGGGTTTAGCCGAATTCAAATGTGAAAGGATTTGGGGTTGAAATTATAATTATTTCCAAATTAGGGAAATTGTTGATAGCTTAGGAATTGACCTTGGATTTGAGTAAATAGGCTTGGATTGGTCCTATTGAAATTATATTGTGGAAATATTAGCTGAACAGGACCCGTGAGGAGCTGGCCCGAGGTTACTAAGGTTGAACCTCGATGTTAACTTACCGGGTTCCTGCTCGGGTTGCCCAAATACACTTAAAGGGTGATGTTGAGGGCTCCAAACCTCTTCTTTTCAATCTTAAACACTCTAGAATAATTCTAAATATGCTATCAAGCATCAAGAATTAATTTAGGTACCTTCTTGTTTCTCAAGGATGGAAACTTGCAGGACAATGAAGTCCAAATTCTAAAATGGTAATTTTATTCCCTCATAAATATTCAGGAAACCTTAAATATGATAAATTGGAAACAGGCCGTGGATTTGCTTGTGGATGTATTTTCGATAATAGATATTCTGTCAATTAGGTGATAAGGCTTACAGGCATAGGGATATTCCCTGTGTCTGTGCCGGTCACGGTCCTCTAAACGGGGGTCGTGACATGACCATTTGCTGAGCAGGAAACAGAGTAAATGGTAAGGCACAGGGAAGGAGCCTAGTTCAACCCTGTGCTCGATCCATGAATTACTAGTTCCTTAAGCAAACAAGGGGGAAAAGAAGGGATTAAGCCCAACAAACTCTCTTGGGTTACTTAAGGAAGAGCATAAAGAATAGGATATTGATCACACGAGAAACTTTTGTAAAATCTTTTTTGGTCTTTCCGGATGAGAGGTTCTGAAAGACCCTCAAACTTTTCTTGAAAATATTAGGGATAACCATTGAAAGGCAAATTTCCATGAAAACACTTTCTCAATTTGTGTTTGTCACGACCCCAAATCGGGAGTACGTGACTGGCACGGGAATAGATTTTTACCTCTAAACCCGTAAGCCTTATCCTGTAAACATGACTATAACTACCCTGCTATACAATCAATATATATATATATATATATATATATATATATATATATATATATATCATACTAGTGGCCACGCCTCACTGGTGGCCTAATTAACCTGCAATCCGCGGTTCGCTCAATACCGCTTTAGCTCAATCCAGTGTATAGATATATTTATCAGCACTCATAATGTAAATATTAATATCATATTGACCGTACGTCTCAATACGTACGATCTATCCTATTCACATGCAGCAAGCACACATAATATATATCCATATCATATTGACCGTACGCCTCAATGCGTACGATCTATCCTATTCACATGCAGAAGTTTATATACTCAAACATATATCCTAGTCTTCCCCAAACTGGACCTTGTCTTTAAGTACATGTGAAGCCGACAATTCTAGAGCAAGTACATATCAAAAGCTGTAAATGTATGTATACAAGTCTTACAACTTTAAAATATATACAACAAGTGAAATCAAAATAACCAAAAGGTGTCAACCCACGCGAACAAGTGCGTAAGGATGCTCTGATGTCCGTATCACTGCCCGGATGTCGATGCCTGCCCTATCCCTGTATCTGAAACATTGAAGCAAAGGGAGTGAGTCAAACAGACTCAGTGAGAAGCTTCCCATCCTCGGCGTAGCGGCGGGTACCACTACCGCTGGGGAAGGGGAAACACCCACAATCACATGCGCATGAAAGTCCAGTTTATCAAATGTTATATTACGATCAGGCAATATTAATATAATATTAAAATCAAAGATAAACCTATGGATCATGCTTTTCTATCATGCTTCTCATAATCAAACAATCATAATTAACATATCATATGAAAACTGTAAATCAATCAACTGACCCTAGTGTCAGGCTAGGGCAATGGCCTCAACGAGCAATTTCTCTTAATCTTTAACTGACCCAGTGTGAGGCTAGGGTAATGGCCTCAACGGGCAAATCTTTTAGTCTTTTACTGACCTTAGTACCAGGCTAGGGCAATGGCCTCAACGGGCAAATGCTTTACTCTTTAACTGACCCTAGTACCAGGCTAGGGCAATGGCCTCAATGGGCAAATCTATTACTCTTTAACTAACCCTAGTGCCAGTCTAGGGAATGGCCTCAACGGGCAATTGTTTTAACTTGTTTCTCTTCCCAAGCTTTCAGCTGGGATCCTGACTCTATCTACCCATTACTATCCTAAACTGACTTTACCTAGCTAGTGTGGACATCCCTACAACTTACTAATCTATTAAGAGATCGTATTAATCCTCATATTGTTCCCAAACGTTTGGTTTAGATCATAACCTAGCTCTAAGGTCTTTCCTAAGTTCAATTACCATAAAACGTCGACGTTAGCAACACTTTCTTTATGATTTCTTAGGTGAGTTTCTAATTAATATGGTAAACCAAACATTGGACTAAATCAACAACTTACCCCCTTGCTTGTACTGTTCGGCGTATCTCATGTCACCACATGGATAGCCTCCTGTACCTCTTTACCTGTAGTCAAACACACATATACAGATACTTTCACATATAATAGTTTAGGAACAACAATAGCATGTTAACCGCTAAATAATTCTTACAAATAGGCAAGTAGGCAAACCACATATCCACATCCTCAATCAACCCTGTAGGGCAAGGATGGAAAACCCCTCACCTGGACGGCTCCCTTGTGCTTGTCCTGGAGTAACTCCCGCTCTGGACGAGTCGTGGTTTCCTAACAAACGCATTTACGTGGTTAACAATCTTAACTATATGCAACTCATATGTTTATGGTATACTCGTGCCTAAAAATGCACCTAAACATCGCCAAGAACCGAGTTCTTGGTCTTATCCGTATTCCCTTTCTTCAATGAGAGTCTCAAGTGCTACACACTTGGTTTCGTATAATTATCGCTCACCTTGAATTGATTTTGGAGCCTTGGATTTGAGTTACTAAACCTCGATATGCTTCTAAATTATCCTACTTAAGGTTTCCTAATAATTACGAAGGAATTAAATTGCCATTTTAAAATTTTGACTTTATTGTTCCGCAAGTTTCCATCCTTGAGAAACAAGAAAGTACGTAAAATAATTCTTGATGCTTGATAGCAAATTTAGAATTTTTCTAGGGTGTTTAAGATTGAAAAGAAGAGGTTTGGAGCCCTCAACATCACCCTTAAAGTGTATTTGGGCAAATCGAGCAGGGACCCGGCACGTTAACGTCAAGGTTCAACCTTAGTAACCTCGGGCCAGCTCTTTACGGGTCTTGTTCAGCTAATATTTCAACAATAAAATTTCAATAATACCAATCCAAGCCTATTTACTCAAATCCAAGCTCAATTCTAATTTTCAACAATTTTTCCAAATTAGGAATAATTATAATTTCAACCCCAAATCCTTCAAAATTCGAATTCGGCTAAACCTGAGGGTATAGCCTCGATTCTTACCCCCACTAAGTGTTCAAGAACACTTCCTAGGTCTCAACCTACCCTCGAAACAACCCAATCGAAGGTGGATCGAAGAAATCCCTAAAAATGGAGAAATGGAGGGTTTCGAATGAAGTTGGGGTTACCAACCTTTAATTCGATTGGTGGGAGGTGTAGGAGATGTCGTACCCGAGCTCCGGTGACTTTTCCGGCGTCGACTAGCTCTCCTCCGGCGAGATTCCGGTGAGATTCCTCCTCATTCTTCCCCCTTCTTCTTCCCTCACGCGTCTCCACCCTCTCTCTCTCTTCCTCTCTTTTCTTTCTTTCCTTTCGTGCTCTCACGTTTCTCTCTCTCTCCCTCTTATTCTTTTCTTAATCCTTTCTGTTCTTCTTTTAAACAACCCACGGCACCTACCCCATTTAAAAAAAAAAAACAATTAATAAAAAATAATAATAACTAAATATTAATACTAAATAGTGATAATAATAATTATAATAAAGAAAAGGTGGAATAATATTCCCAAGTAAATTCCTCCTCTTTCCAATTAAATTTTTTTAAGTCCCAAATTAAATACCCAAAAATATTCCCTACTCTCTTTTTCCCAATTAAATTCAGGTTTCCAATTCCTTAGGTCCTGAATTAAATCCAAAAATTATTTTCTACTTCTTTTCTTTCCCTTTCATTCCATTTTAAACTTCGAAAATTTTTTCCCGGGTATTACAAGTGTTTCGAAAACTTGATATTCGTTTTTCTTTTTTCTTTTTTCTTTTTTAAATAGTTTTCCCTGATGAGTGTTTCGACAACATGATATTCATTTTTTTTCTTAATCAGTTTTCGCCGATGAGTGTTTCGAAAACGTGGTATTCATTTTTCTTTATTTAATTAGTTTTCACCAATGAGTTTTTCGAAAACTTGATATTCATTTTTCTTTTTCTAAATCAGTTTTCGTCGATGAGTGTTTCGAAAACGTGATATTCATTTTTCTTTTTTTAATCAGTTTTTGCCGATGAGTGTTTCGAAAACTTGATATTCATTTTTCTTTTTTTTTATCAGTTTTAGCCGATGAGTGTTTTCGAAAACTTGATATTTATTTTTCTTTTTTTAATCAATTTTCGCCGATGAGTGTTATGAAAACTTGATATTCATTTTTCATTTTTTTAATCAGTTTTCGCCGATGAGTATTTCGAAAACTTAATATTTATTTTTCTTTTTTTAATCGGTTTTTGCCGATGGTGTTTCAAAAACTAGATATTCATTTTTCTTTTTTTTAATCAGATTTTGCCGATGAGTGTTTCGAAAACTTGATATTCATTTTTCTTTTTTTTAATCAGTTTTAGCCGATGAGTGTTTCGAAAACTTTGATCTTCATTTTTCTTTTTCTTAATAAGTTTTCGCCCATGAGTGATTCGAAAACGTGATATTCATTTTTCTTTATTTAATTAGTTTTCATCGATTAGTGTTTTGAAAACGTAATATTCATTTTTCTTTTTTTTAAATAGTTTTCCCCGATTAGTGTTTCGAAAACATGATATTCATTTTTCTTTTTCTTAATCAGTTTTGGCCGATAAGTATTTTGAAAACGTCATATTCATTTTTCTTTATTTAATTAGTTTTTCACCGATGAGTGTTTCGAAAACTTGATATTCATTTTTCTTTTTTTAATCAGTTTTCACCGATGAGTGTTTCAAAAACTTGATTTTTATTTTCTTTTTTAAATCAATTTTCGCCGATGAGTGTTTCGAAAACTTGATAGTAATTTTTCATTTTTTAATCAATTTTCGCCGTTTAGTGTTTCGAAAACGTAAAATTCATTTTTCGTTTTTTTAAATTGTTTTCGCTGATGAGTGTTTCGAAAACTTGATATTCTTTTTAATTTTTTTAATCAGTTTTCGCCGATGAGTGTTCTGAAAACTTGATATTCATTTTTCTTTTTTTTTAATCAGTTTTCGCCGATGGGTGTTTTGGAAACTTGATATTCATTTTTCTTTTTCTTTTATCAGTTTTCGCATATGAGTGTTTCGAAATCGTAATATTCATTTTTTTTTTCTAAAATAGTTTTCCCCGATGAGTGTTCGAAAACTTGATATTTATTTTCTTTTTTTAATCAATTTTCGCCGATAAGTGTTTCGAAAACTTGATATTCATTTTTATTTTCTCTAATCAGTTTTCGTAGATGAGTTTTTCGAAAACTTGATATTCATTTTTCTTTTTTTAATCAATTTTCGCCGATGAGTGTTTTCAAAACTTGATATTCATTTTTCTTTTTTTAATTAGTTTTCAACGATGAGTGTTTCGAAATCTTGATATTCATTTTCCTTTTTTAATCAGTTTTTGCCGAAGTGTGTTTCGAAAACTTGATATTCATTTTTATTTTTTAACCAGTTTTAACCGATGAGTGTTTCCGAAAACTTGATATTCATTTTTCTTTTTTTAATCAATTTTTGCCGATGAATGTTCTGAAAACTTGATATTCATTTTTCTTTTTCTTTTTAATCAGTTTTCGCCGAAGAGTGTTTCGAAAACTTAATATTTATTTTTCTTTTTTTTAATTAGTTTTTGCCGATGAGTGTTTCGAAAACTTGATATTCATTTTTCTTTTTTTAATCAGTTTTAGCCGATGAGTGTTTTCGAAAACTTGATATTCATTTTTCTTTTTTTAATCAATTTTCGCCGATGAGTGTTCTGAAAACCTGATATTCATTTTTCTTTTCTTTTTTTAACCAATTTTCGCCGATAAGTATTTCAAAAACTTGATATTCATTTTTCTTTTTCTTAATCAATTTTCGCCGATGAGTGTTTCGAAAACGTGATATTCATTTTTCTTTATTTAATTAGTTTTCATCGATGAGTGTTTCGAAAACTTGATATTCATTTTTATTTTTTTAATCATTTTTTGCCGATGAGTTTTACGAAAACTCGATATTCATTTTTCTTTTTTTAATTAGTTTTCGCCGATGAGTGTTCTGAAAACTTGATATTCATTTTTCTTTTTTTTAATCAGTTTTTGCCGATTAGTGTTTCGAAAATTTGATAGTAATTTTTCATTTTTTATTCAGTTTTCGCCGTTGAGTGTTTCGAAAACGTAATATTCATTTTTCTTTTTTTTTTAAATAGTTTTCGCCGATGAGTGTTTCGAAAACTTGATATTCATTTTTATTTTTTTAATCAGTTTTCGCTAATGAGTGTTTCGAAAACTTGATATTTATTTTTCTTTTTTTTAATCATTTTTCGCCGATGAGTGTTTCGAAAACTTGATATTTATTTTTCATTTTTTAATCAGTTTTCGCCGATTAGTGTTTCAAAAACTTTATATTCATTTTTATTTTTTTAATCAGTTTTCGTCGATTAGTGTTTCGAAAACTGGATATTCATTTTCCTTTTTTAGTAAGTTTTCGCTGATGAGTGTTTCGAAAACTTGATATTCATTTTTCTTTTTCTTAATCAGTTTTCGCCGATTAGTGTTTCAAAAACGTGATATTCATTTTTCTTTTTTAGGTAAGTTTTCGCTAATGAGTGTTTCGAAAACTTGATATTTATTTTTCTTTTTTTTAATCTGTTTTTGTGATACCCGAGGATATTTTAACTAGCATCATTAATTGAGTTAAATTAATTAATTTAAAAGTGGAAAATGAGATAAAAATAATAATAAAATACACACAATCCTACTGCATATTTTTTTTAAATACAGATTTGTGTAAATCCTAATTTTTTTTTTATATACTTCTTTTCTTATTAATTATTATTATATCAGATTATTTTATTTTTTTGTGATATGTATATATGTGTAAAAGAATAAGGAAAAGAGTAAAAGAAAAAAAAAGGAAACCAGATTGTTTTACTTAGTGATATATATATATATATATATATATATATATATGTAATAAGAAAAGGAAGGGTGAGAAAACGCATAAGGAAAAGAAGCATAGAAGAACGTTGGCGAGAGAGAGAGAGCAAACCGTGAGGGGGAGGCAACGCAAGGACGAGGAAGCTCACGGACGGGCTGAGCACGCGTGGAAGGTGGCCGGAGTACGTCGTGCCGTCCGCCGGAGCTAGCTGGTCGTCATCCGTTGTGCTAGAGAGAGAGAGCTCGGGTTAGAGAGAGAAACAAGAGGAAGAGAGCTTCTCGCCGTAAAACGCCGTTTCTTCATCGGGGAAGGTAGGCGGGAGTCTCCTCTACTCCATATCGTCCTTCTAACCGGTTGAATCGAGGTGAGAAGTCCCGAAACTCTCAAACCCCAATTTTATCAATTTTAGGGATTTTTGGAAAGACCCCAATTGATTCAATCTGAGTATTCTGGGTCCTAAATTAAAGTATTTGCATGCTAGGAAGTGAGTTGGAAGCTTAGGAACCGGAACCAAATTGATAGAATTTATCCGGGTTGGAAAAAGTGTAGGAAAATGTGGTTGTTAAGGTTTAAGGGTGTTGTGGAATGATTTGGGGTGCTTTGAAAGGTTGAATGATAATTATATAATTATTAAAAGTTATTGGAATGTACGAGGGATTAAAACCCGAGTAATTCCCGTCTCACCCGGAACCCGGTTCGGGGAAAAAGAGACACTTTTCCAATTTTAAGCATGTCCGGATATGTGTATGCATATGCAGGTAAGGTGTTGAAAGTTAATTCGGTAAATGGAAATTTTAGACAAGTAGAATTTATGACTCTCTTGAGTCATAAATTCAAGACTTGGGTAATGGGAATTTCATATGGACACATAGAGATAAAATTGGGTAACCTTGCATTCCCACCTCAAGGCTTCCAAATAGTGTGATTAAGCAAGGGTTGGATACGAATAGAAGCATGATAGGTGTTCCGAAAACTAGTTGAGGGCATTCCAAGCCAACAACTATTCTATGAATTAATTAGAGAGAACATGAGCACTAGCGTTGCATGTACACGATAGTGGTTGAATTTTCAAGCTTCTGAATCTCTCAAATAAATGTGTATAGGGCACCATACAATAAGCGGACCTACGGGCACACCGAGAGCCGATACGAGGGGCCAACCAGGTGAGGGGCTTTCCTATCCCTGTCCTATAGGGTTGACTGCGAATATGGATATATGGTTTGCCTTCTTGCCTATTTGTAGGAATTACATTTTAGATAACATGCTATTGTTGTTCCTAAATTACAGTATATGTGAAAACGTGCTATATGTGTGTATGTGAATTGTAAAAGCAATGGTGGCTCAAGGAGCCTTATATGAAAAGAAGGTCCACGGGACCTATACGATATCGGGGGTAGGATCGAGTAAATATTATCTGAAGGGTGTGGTTTTGTATGTAAGTCCTTAAAGAGAATAAACCTAGGTGACTTTGTTCTGAACCAAGAGTCCGAATTAAAACCACTTGGAAATCTAGATTTGCCTAAGAAGAAGTAAAATGAACAAGTAGTGGTCCATAGGGGTCATTTATGGTACAACGCGGGAACCGAGTCTATCACGGGTGGTCCGGGTAGATAGAGTCTCTTGTCTTGAGTCAACCCACAGAAATACAGAGTATATGAGTTCACCACATTGTGGCTATTGCCTTGGGTAAACCGAGGTCAGATGAGTCGTCGGCTATGCTCCAAGTAAAGTCTTGGGGTCAGATTATTGTTTCAAGTATAGTCTTGGGACCAAGGGTTCCTAGAATGATCAACTAGGTTCCCATATTGCTCACATGAGATATTGCCTTCGGGCCAGATTCCCTCCTAACGGAGATATTGCCTTCGGGCCAGTTTATAATTACGGTTAATCGAATACGGGTGACCACAGGGAATTAGATGTTAAATCATGATATGATGTATGTGTGAATTTAAATGTATGCAAATCCTTGCTTTAAATTCTTTATTGTGAATATGATATATGTTAGTTGCCTGACCACCTAATATATGAAAATTTAAACCCGTTATATGCGTATGTGTTTGTGATTGGCTCCTCTTCCCCAGTTGTAGTGGTACCCGCTACTACACCAGGGATGGGAAAGCCTCTCATTGAGTCTGTTTGACTCACCCCAAATTTTAAATGTTACAGACACAGGTGGTATAGGCATCGGGAGCGCTTCCACTTCATCTCAGGGAGGCGGACAGACTTAGAGACCGCACGCATTGTTCGCGTGGGTAGTACTGTTATATGTATTTTGACAGGATGTATATGTATATGATTCTTTTGGTATAACATTGTTTTGTACAGTTGCTATATGCATATATGTATATGTCATACTCTAGAACTGTCGGCTTCATACAGATTAAAGATTGGTCTTGTGGTTGGGAAGATAGGTTATGATATTGTGAATATCATGTGTATATATATATATATATATGAATGTGACTTTTGCATATGAATAGGATAGATCACACGCACTGAGCGTGTGGTCAATATGTAAATCTATATATATGTGTGACTGAATACTTGGTTGTGTGAAAATACGGCTTCCGCATGTGAATAGGATAGGTCACACGCATTGAGGCGTGTGATCAATATGTATATTATATGCAGGTGTGTGATTGAATATATGTACTTGACTGTACAAGGGATTCTGCATGTGAATAGGATAGATCACCCTCCCTGAAGCGCGTGATCAATATGTATATTATATGTATGTGTGATTGACTATGTGTATATGTATAGACTGAAGCAGCGTTGAGCGATCCGTGGATTGCGTGCTACTTAGGTCACCTGATAGGGATGACCATATATACTATATACTGTTTGTATTAGAAATGGGTAGTTATGCATATATCAGAATGTAAATCAGGGATTAGAGGCTTACGGGATAGGAGAAATCCTACCTCCCGTGCCGGTCACGGACGTCTGATAGGGGGTCGTGACAGTTTTTGCCGATGAGTGTTTCGAAAACTTGATATTTATTTTTCATTTTTTTAATCAGTTTTCGCCGATGAGTGTTTCAAAAACTTTATATTCATTTTTATTTTTTTAATCAGTTTTCGTCGATTAGTGTTTCGAAAACTGGATATTCATTTTCCTTTTTTTTGTAAGTTTTCGCTAATGAGTGTTTCGAAAACTTGATATTCATTTTCTTTTTTTTAATCAGTTTTCGCCGATGTGTGTTTCAAAAACGTGAAATACATTTTTCTTTTTTTTTAATCAGTTTTCGCCGAAAAGATTTTCGAAAACTCGATATCCATTTTTCTTTTTTTAATCAGTTTTCGCTTATGAGTGTTTTGAAAACTTGATATTCATTTTTCTTCTATTTAATAAGTTTTCGCCGATGTGTGTTTCGAAAACTTGATAGTAATTTTTCATTTTTTAATCAGTTTTCGCCTTTGAGTGTTTCAAAAACTTAATATTCATTTTTCTTTTTTTTTAAATTGTTTTCGCCGACATGTGTTTCGAAAATTTGATATTCATTTTTATTTTTTTAATCAGTTTTCGCCAATGAGTGTTCTGAAAACTTGATATTCATTTTTCTTTTTTTTAATCAGTTTTCGCCGATGAGTGTTCTGAAAACTTGATATTCATTTTTCTTTTTTTTTTAATCAGTGTTTGCCGATGAGTATTTCGAAAACTTAATATTTATTTTTTTTAATCTATTTTTGCCGATGAGTTTTTCGAAAACTTAATATTCATTTTTCTTTTTTTAGTAAGTTTTCGCTAATGAGTGTTTCGAAAACTTCATATTCATTTTTCATTTTTTAATTAGTTTTTGCCGATGAGTGTTTCGAAAACATGATATTTATCTTTCTTTTTTTTAATCAGTTTTCGCCGATGAGTGTTTCGAAAACTTTATAGTAATTTTTCATTTTTTTAATCAGTTTTCGCCGTTGAGTGTTTTGAAAACGTAATATTAATTTTTCTTTTTTATTTTTAAATAGTTTTCGCTAATGAATATTTCGAAAACTTGATATTCATTCTTATTTTTTAAATCAGTTTTCGCCGATGAGTGTTCTGAAAACTTAATATTCATTTTCCTTTTTGTTAATCTATTTTCGCCGATTAGTGTTTCGAAAATTTGATATTCATTTTTCTTTATTTAATTAGTTTTTATCGATGAGTGTTTCCAAAACTTGATAATCATTTTTCTTTTTTTTAATCAGTTTTCGCCGATTAGTGTTTCAAAAACGTGATATTTATTTTTCTTTTTTAGGTAAGATTTCGCTAGTGAGTGTTTCGAAAACTATATATTTATTTTTATTTTTTTAATCAGCTTTTGTCGATGAGTGTTTCGAAAACTTAATATTCATTTTTATTTTTTTAATCAGTTTTCCTCTATTAGTGTTTCGAAAACTGGATACTCATTTTCCTTTCTTTCGTAAGTTTTCGCTGGTGAGTGTTTCGAAAAGTCGATATTCATTTTTCTGTTTTTAATTTGTTTTTACCGATGAATGTTTCGAAAACTTAATATTCATTTTTTTAATCAGTTTTCGCCGATGAGTGTTTTCGAAAACTTGATAATTATTTTTCTTCTTTTAATTAGTTTTCGCCAATGAGTTTTCTGAAAACTTGATATTCATTTTTTTTAAACAGGTTTCGCCGATGAGTGTTTTGAAAACTTGATATTCATTTTTCTTTTTTTTAATCAGTTCTCGCCGATAAGTGTATCGAAAACTTGATAGTAATTTTTCATTTTTAATCAGTTTTCGCCGTTGAGTTCTCGCCGAAACGTAATATTCATTTTTCTTCTTTTTTAAATAGTTTTCGCCGATGAGTGTTTTGAAAACTTGATATTCGTTTTTCTTTTTTTAATTAGTTTTCGCCGAAGAGTGTTCTGAAAACTTGATATTCATTTTTCTTTTTTTTAATCAGTTTTCGCCGATAAGTGTTTGGAAAACATAATATTCATTTTTCTTTTTTATAAAAATAGTTTTCGTCGATGACTGTTTCGAAAAATTGATATTCATTTTTCTTTTTCTTAATCAGTTTTCGCCGATGAGTGTTTCGAAAACGTGGTATTCATTTTTCCTTATTTAATTAGTTTTCATCGATTAGTGTTTCGAAAACTTGATATTCATTTTTCTTTTTCTAAATCAGTTTTTGCCAATAAGTGTTTCGAAAACGTGATATTCATTTTTCTTTTTTTAATTAGTTTTTGCCGATGAGTGTTTCAAAAACTTGATATTCATTTTTCTTTTTCTTAATCAGTTTTCGCCGATGAGTGTTTCGAAAACTTGATATTCTTTTTAATTTTTTTAATCAGTTTTCGTAGATAAGTGTTTCAAAAACTTGATATTCATTTTTATTTTTTTAATCAATTTTCGCCGATGAGTGTTTTCAAAACTTGATATTAATTTTTTTAAATCAATTTTCCTTGATTAGTGTGTCGAAAACTTGATATTCATTTTCCTTTTTTAATCAGTTTTTGCTGATGAGTGTTTCGAAAACATGATATTCATTTTTATTTGTTTAATCAATTTTAGTCGATTAGTGTTTTGAAAACTGGATATTCATTTTTTAGTAAGTTTTCGCTGATGAGTGTTTCGAAAACTTGATATTCATTTTTCTTTTTTTAATCAGTTTTAGCCGAAAAGTATTTTCGAAAACTTGATATTAATTTTTCTTTTTTTAATCAATTTTCGCCGATGAGTGTTCTGAAAACTTGATATTCATTTTTATTTTTTTTCAACAGTTTTCGCCGATGAGTGTTTCAAAAACATGATATTCATTTTTCTTTTTCTTAATCAGTTTTCGACGATAAATGTTTTGAAAACGTAATATTCATTTTATTTTTTAAATAGTTTTCGCCGATGAGTGTTTCGAAAACTTGATATTCATTTTTCTTTTTTCTTTTTTAAATAGTTGTCGCCGCTGAGTGTTTCGAAAACTTGATATTCATTTTTCTTTTTCTTAATCAGTTTTAGCCGATGAGTGTTTCGAAAACGTGATATTCATTTTTCTTTTTTTAACCAGCTTTGCCGATGAGTGTTTCGATAACTTGATATTCATTTTTCTTTTTTCGATCAGTTTTAGCCTATAAGTGTTTTCGATAATTCGATATTTATTTTTCTTAATCATTTTTGCCGATGAGTGTTTTGAAAACTTGATATTCATTTTTCTTTTTTTTAATCAATTTTCCCCGATGAGTGTTTCGAAAACTTAATATTTATTTTTCTTTTTTTAATCGGTTTTTGCCGATGGTGTTTCGAACACTTGATATTCATTTTTTTTAAACAGTTTTCGCCGATGTGTGTTTTAAAAACTTGATATTCATTTTTCTTTTTCTTAATCAGTTTTCGCCGATGATTGTTTTGAAAACGTGGTATTCAATTTTCTTTATTTAATTAGTTTTCACCGATGAGTGTTTCGAAAAGTTGATATTCATTTTTCTTTTTCTAAATCAGTTTTCGCCGATGAGTGTTACGAAAACGTGATATTCTTTTTTCTTTTTTTAATCAGCTTTTGTTGATGAGTGTTTCGAAAACTTGATATTCATTTTTTTTATCAGTTTTAGCTGATCAGTGTTTTCGAAAACTTGATATTTATTTTTCTTTTTGTAATTAATTTTCGCCGATGAGTATTCTGAAAACTTGATATTCATTTTTCTTTTTTTTTAATTAGTTTTCGCCGATGAGTGTTTCGAAAACTTAATATTTTTCTTTTTTTAATTGGTTTTTGCCGATGGTGTTTCGAAAACTTGATATTCATTTTTCTTTTTTTAATCAGTTTTTGCCGATGAGTGTTTCAAAAACTTGATATTCATTTTTTTTTTAATAAATTTTCGCCGATAAGTATTCTGAAAACTTGATATTCATTTTTCTTTTTTTTAATCAGTTTTCGCCGATGAGTGTTTCGAAAACTTAATATTTATTTTTCTTTTTTTAATCAGTTTTCGCCGATGAGTGTTCTGAAAACTTGATATTCATTTTTCTTTTTCTTAATCAGTTTTCGCTAATGATTGTTTCGAAAACTTGATATTCATTTTTCTTTATTTAATTAGTTTTCATCGATGAGTGTTTCGAAAACTTGATATTCATTTTTCTTTTTTTAATCATTTTTTGCCGATGAGTGTTTCGAAAACTCTATATTCATTTTTCTTTTTTTAATCAGTTTTTGCCGATGAGTGTTTCCAAAACTTGATATTCATTTTTCTTTTTTTAATCAGTTTTCACCGATGAGTGTTTTGAAAACTTGATATTCATTTTCCTTTTTTAATCAGTTTTCGCCGATGAGTGTTTCGAAAACTTGATATTCATTTTTATTTTTTTAATCAGTTTTGGTCGATTAGTGTGTCGAAAACTGGATATTCATTTTTCTTTTTTTAGTAAGTTTTCGCTCATTAGTGTTTCGAAAACTTGAGATTCATTTTTCTTTTTTTAATCAGTTTTAGCCGATGAGTGTTTTCGAAAACTTGATATTCATTTTTCTTTTTTAATCAATTTTCGCCGATAAGTGTTCTGAAAACTTGATATTCATTTTTCTTTTTTTTAATCAGTTTTCGCCGATGAATGTTTCGAAAACTTAATATTTATTTTTCTTTTTTTTTAATCAGTTTTTGCCGATGAGTTTTTCGAAATCTTGATATTCATTTTTCTTTTTTAAGTAAGTTTTCGCTAATGATTGTTTCGAAAACTTGATATTCATTTGTCTTTTTTTAATTATTTTTGCCGATGAGTGTTTCGAAAACTTGATATTCATTTTCCTTTTTTAATCAGTTTTCGCCGATGAGTGTTTCGAAAACTTAATACTTATTTCTTTTTTAATCAATTTTTGCCGATGAGTGTTTCGAAAACTTGATATTCATTTTTCTTGTTTTAATCAATTTTCGCCGATAAGTGTTCTGAAAACTTGATATTCTATTTTTTTTAATCAGTTTTTGCCGATAAGTGTTTCGAAAACTTGATATTCATTTTTCTTTTTCTTAATCAGTTTTCGCCGATTAGTGTTTCAAAAACGTGAAATACATTTTTCTTTATTTAATTAGTTATCATCGATGAGTGTTTTCGAAAACTTGATATTCATTTTTCTTTTTTTAATCATTTTTTGCCGATGAGTGTTTCGAAAACTTAATATTCATTTTTCTTTTTTTAATCAGTTTTCGTCGATGAGTGTTTCGAAAACTTGATATTCATTTTTCTTTTTTTAGTAAGTTTTCGCTAATGAGTGTTTTGACAACTTGATATACATTTTTCTTTTTTTTAATCAGTTTTCGCCGATGAGTGTTTCCAAAACTTGATATTGATTTTTCTTTTTCTTTAATCAGTTTTCGTCGATGAGTGTTTCGAAAACTTGATATTAAATTTTCTTTTTTTAATCAGTTTCCACCGATGAGTGTTTCGAAAACTTGATATTCATTTTCCTTTTTTAATCAGTTTTCGCCGATGTGTGTTTCGAAACTTGATATTCAATTTTGTTTTTTTAATCCGTTTTAGCCGATGAGTATTTTCGAAGACTTAATATTCATTTTTCTTTTTTTAATCAATTTTCGCCGAAGAGTGTTTTGAAAACTTGATATTCATTTTTCTTTTTTCTAACCAGTTTTCGCCGATGAGTGTTTCAAAAACTTGATATTCATTTTTCTTTTTCTTAATCAGTTTTCTCCGTTGAGTGTTTCGAAAACGTAATATTCATTTTTTTTTCTTTTTTTAAATAGTTTTCGCCGATAAGTGTTTCGAAAACTTGATATCATTTTTATTTTTTTAATCAGTTTTCGCCGATGAGTGTTCTGAAAACTTGAGATTCATTTTTCTTTTTCTTAATCAGTTTTCGCCGATGAGTGTTTCGAAAACTTGATTTTCATTTTTCTTTATTTAATTAGTTTTCATCGATGAGTGTTTCGAAAACATGACATTCATTTTTCTTTTTCTTAATCAGTTTTCGCCGATTAGTGATTCAAAAACGTGATATTCATTTTTCTTTTTTAGGTAAGTTTTCGCTAATGAATGTTTCGAAAACTTGATATTTATTTTTCTTTTTTTTTTTAATCAGTTTTTGCCGATCAGTGTTTCGAAAACTTGATATTTATTTTTCATTTTTTTAATCTGTTTTCGTCGATGTGTGTTTCGAAAACTTTATATTCATTTTTATTTTTTTAATCAGTTTTCGTCGCTTAGTGTTTCGAAAACTGGATATTAATAGGATTCTTTGTATCTTTCCCGAAGGATCAACAATTCTTCTCCTTGTTAATATGAACAAGTATCATCAACAGAATATAACTCATATACCCGTCCAGATGCACTCTCTGGACCTCAAGCTATCGTCAAAGCAATATAAATCCTTTCTGACCTTATTGCCAAGTGTAATACCCGAGAATATTTTAATTAGCATCATTGGTTTAAATTAATTAATTTATTTAAAGTCGAAAGTGGATAGAAGCACACACTATCCTACTACTTATTTTTTTAAAAAAATATAAGTTAAGGTAAATCCTAATTAATTTTTTTATTATATTCATTTTTCTTAATTATTATTATATCAGATGTGTTTTTTTTATGATAATATGCATGTATATTAATTTATTGTGTATATATATATTATGTAAGAAAGAAATAAAAGAGAAAAGGAAGTAAAGGAAAGAAGAAAAAGGAAGCAGATATATTAATATATATATATATATATATTATAAAAAGAAAGGATAAAGAGGAAAGAATAAATTAAAGGGGTAAAAGAAAAGAAGCAGAGGACGTTGCGTGCGAGAGGGAAAGAAACGAACGGAGAAGCTACGGGAGAGAGGGGAGGAGCAGCGTCGTTTGCACGGAGGAGCAAGGAGGACGACGACATGCGAGACGGAGGTGGCCGGACGTGCGTGAAGAACCGGTCGTCGCCGTCGCCGGAAAACGCCGTCTCTTCACCGGGGAAGGTAGCTGGGAGTCTCCTCTACTCCATATCGTCCTTCTAACCGGTTGAATCGAGGTGAGAAGTCCCGAAACTCTCAAACCCCAATTTTATCAATTTTAGGGATTTTTGGAAAGACCCCAATTGATTCAATTTGAGTATTCTGGGTCCTAAATTGAAGTATATGCATGTTAGGAAGTGAGTTGGAAGCTTAGGAACCGGAACCAAATTGATGGGATTTATCCAGGTTGGAAAAAGTGTAGGAAAATGTGGTTGTTAAGGTTTAAGGGTGTTGTGGAATGATTTGGGGTGCATTGAAAGGTTGAATGATAATTATATAATTATTAAAAATTATTGGAATGTACGAGGGATTAAAACCCGAGTAATTCCCGTCTCACCCGGAACCCGGTTCGGGGAAAAAGAGACACTTTTCCAATTTTAAGCGTGTCCGGATATGTGTATGCATATGCAGGTAAGGTGTTGAAAGTTAATTCGGTAAATGGAAATTTTAGACAAGTAGAATTTATGACTCTCTTGAGTCATAAATTCAAGACTTGGGTAATGGGAATTTCATATGGACACATAGAGATGAAATTCGGTAACCTTGCATTCCCACCTCAAGGCTTCCGAATAGTGTGATTAAGCAAGGGTTGAATACGAATAGAAGCATGATAGGTGTTCCGAAAACTAGTTAAGGGCATTCCAAGCCAACAACTAGTCTATGGAATTAATTAGAAAGATCATGAGCATTAGCGTTACATGTACACTATAGTTGTTAAAATTGCAAGTTTCTGAATCTCTCAAGTATATGTGTATAGGGCACCATACTGTGAGTGGACTTTCGGGCGCATCGAGAGCCGATCAGAGGGGCCAACCAGGTGAGGGGTTTTCCTATCCTTGTCCTATAGGGTTGACTGCGGATATGGATATATGGTTTGCCTTCTTGCCTATTTGTAGGAATTACATGTTAGATAACATGCTATTGTTGTTTCTAAATTACAGTATATGTGAAAACGTGCTATATGTGTGTTTGTGAATTGTAAAGGCGATGGTGGCTCAAGGAGCCTTATATGAAAAGAAGGTCCTCGGGACCTAGACGATATCGGGGGTAGGATCGAGTAAATATTATCTTAAGGGTGTGGTTTTGTATGTAAGTCCTTAAAGAGAATAAACCTAGGTGACTTTGTTCTGAACCAAGAGTCCGAATTAGAAACCACTTGGAAATCTAGATTTGCCTAAGAAGAAGTAAAATGAACAGGTAGTGGTCCATAGGGGTCATTTATGGTACAACGCGGGGACCGAGGCGATCACGGGTGGTTCGGGTAGATTGAGTCTCTTGTCTTGAGTCAACCCACAAAAATACAGAGTATATGAGTACACCACATTGTGACTATTGCCTTGGGTAAACCGAGGTCAGATGAGTCGCCGGCTATGCTCCAAGTGAAGTCTTGGGGTCAGATTATCATTCCAAGTATAGTCTTGGGACCAGGGGTTCCTAGAATGATCAACTAGGTTCCCATATTGCTCACGTGAGATATTGCCTTCGGGCCAGATTCTCTCCTAATAGAGATATTGCCTTCGGGCTAGTTTATGATTACGGTTAATTGAATACGGGTGACCACATGGAATTTTATGTTAAATCATGATATGATGTATGTGTGAATTTAAATGTATGTAAATCCATGGTTTAAATTCTTTATTGTGAATATGATATAAGCTAATTGTCTGACCACTTAATATATGGAAATTTAATCCGTTATATGCGTATGTGTTTGTGATTGGGTCCTCTTCCCCAGTTGTAGTGGTACCCGCTACTACACCAGGGATGGGAAAGTCTCTCACTGAGTCTGTTTGACTCACCCCAATGTTAAATGTTACAGACACAGGTGGTCTAGGCATCGGGAGCGCTTCCACTTCATCCCAGGGAGGCGGACAGACTTAGAGACCGCACGCATTGTTCGCGTGCGTAGTATTGATATATGTATTTTGTCAGGATGTATATGTATATGATTCTTTTGGTATAACATTGTTTTGTACAGTTGCTATATGCATATATGTATATGTCACACTCTAGAACTGTCGGCTTCATACAGATTAAAGATTGGTCTTGTTGTTGGGAATATAGGTTATGATATGATGAATATCATGTGTATATATATATATGGATGTGACCTCCGCATGTGAATAGGATAGATCACACGCACTGAGCGTGTGGTCAATATGTAAATTTATATATATGTGTGACTGAATACTTGATTGTGTGAAAATACGGCTTCCGCATGTGAATAGGATAGGTCACACGCATTGAGGCGTGTGATCAATATGTATATTTTATGCAGGGGTGCGGTTGAATATATACGCTTGACTGTATACAGGGATTCTGCATGTGAATAGGATAGATCACCCGCCTTGAGGCGCGTGATCAATATGTGTATTATATGTACGTGTGATTGACTATGTGTATATGTATAGACTGAAGCGGCATTGAGCGAGCCGTGGATTGCGTGCTACTTAGGTCACCGGATAGGGATGGCCATATATACTATATATTGTTTGTATTAGAAATGGGTAGTTACGTATATATAAGAATGTCAATCAGGGATTAGGGGCTTACGGGATAGGAGAAATCCTACGTCCCGTGCCGGTCACAGACGCCTGATAGGGGGTCGTGACACCAGGATAGGGCAATGACCATCGTCATGGTGATTATAAAACTGAGGTCTCAAGTGCCATCTGACGTTGTTCTAGTCGATGTATCACATTGCTAGCATAATCAAATCCGAAACCCACCAATAACTCCCTTTGCATGATTTTAATTTAAGTCACCGTCGTGACGGGTTTTCAAAATAAAAGCTTAGTCCTTCCGTACAAGGACTCTTGCCACCGTCGTGGAAAAGATTTAATAAATTACTCATCATGCCTCCGGAGTGTATGTGTTGGATTTGTAACACACGAATCATAGCAAACAATTACACTCTACTCCTATGTCTTCCTATCCAAGCTACTTTCCACCACATATTTTCTAGTTCTTTTATTCTTTTAGCATCCTATACCTCTAGCTAACACATATCAGACAAGCAGAGAATATACATACCCATGTAATCCACATGAGCATATAACCCTAGGAGCAGAGATGGAAGAACCCTCACCTTGGCCAACCTTCCATGCAATCCTCTCCTGTAACTTTAGTCTCCTCGGAGTTCCTGTTGCACTCTATTGCGTACCGTTGTTCCTATAAGAACATCATTTACTTCATTAAAGTTATTACTTAACTTAACTCGTTATTTATCTTTCCATTACTCTCACATGTAGTTCATGGTTGCCACAGAGTCAAGCTCTTGGTCTTATCGAACTTCTTTATCCCGACTTATGTGTATCCTTCCTCGGACACTTGACTTACTCGCATATAACACTCTACTTGAGTGTTTCACATACTTGGATTTGAGTATTAGACCTCTATCTAACTTGTATTCACATCTAAGGAAGCTTACCTAACTTAATTGGAAGAAATCATAATTTTAGGAAGGTCTAAACATTTTGATTCAACTTGTGTTTCTACTTGGGTTCTAGGAAATCTAGTTTCTAAACCCCAATATACCTCTGATTTATCATACTTAAGGTTTTCTAAATATTTATGAGGGGAGAAGGTTGAAATTTTAGAAATTGGATTTCATTGTTCCGCAAGCTTCCACTCTTGGGAAACAAGAAAGTACCTAAATTAATTCTCGATGCTTGATAGCATATTTAGAATCATTCTAGGGTGTTTAAGATTGAAAAGAAGAGGTTTGGAGCCCTCAACATCACCCTTAAAATGTATTTGGGCAAACCGAGCAGGGACCCGGCACACTGACGTCAAGATTCAACCTTAGTAACCTCGGACCAGCTCTTCACAGGTCTTGTTCAGCTAATATTCCAACCATATAATTTTAATAATACCAATCCAAGCCTATTTACTCAAATCCAAGCTCAATCCTAATTATCAACAATTTTCCCCAATTTGGAAATAATTATAATTTCAACCCCAAATCCTTCCAAATTCGAATTTGGGCAAATCCGAGAATATCTTGATTCCTACCCCAACTAAGTGTTCAAGAACACTTTCTAGGTCTCAATCTACCTTCGAAATAACTCAATCGGAGGTCAATCGAAGAAATCCCTAAAAATGAAGAAATTGATGGTTTTGAATGAAATTGGGGTTACCAACCTTGAGTCGATTGGTGGGAGGTGTGGAATATGTTGTAACCGAGCTCCGGTGACCTTTTCCGGCGTCGGCTAGCTCTTCTCCGGCCACTTTTCCGGCAAAATTCCGGCGAAACCTTCTTCCCCTTCTTCCTCTCATGCTCCCTCTATCTATCTCACGTCTTCTTTCCCTCTCTTCCGCTCACGCACTACTCTCTTTCTCTCTTTCTTTCTTTTCTCTTCTCTTTCTTTTATTTACCAACCCCACGTATCCCTTTTTAATATATTAAAATAATATATATATATATATAATAATAATAATAAATAATTAGATAATTAAAAAAATATAATAAGAATAAAATAATTAATAATTAAATAAATAGTAACAAATATGTATTTTTAACTTAATCCCTTTTCCCCTATTTAATTCAGGTTCCCAATTTCTTAGGTTTTGAATTAATCCAAAAAAAATTATTTTCTACTTCTCTTTCCTTCACTTTTATTTTATTTTAAACTTCGAAAAATTTTCTTGGGTATTACAATTTTTGAAAGAAAAATTTTCTTTCCGGTTTCCTTTTAACTTTCATACTTTTTCTATATATATATATATATATATTAAGGTTTTAATTCCTAGCCCCGAAATAAATCATTCTTAAATCCTCGAAATTTTAAATAAATCATTCTTTAATCCTCAAAATTTTCCGGGGTATTACATTCTTCCCCCCTTAAGAAATTCGGTCCCCGAATTTCATCTCCTTCGTGGGGTTGTTGGCTTGTTGTCATCCCTTGGCTAAATTTCACCTATGGTTTCTCTCAACGTGGAAGTTTTGTCGTTTTACCCTACGGTTCATCTTTCTCGCCTAGAGACTCAAGGTCTCCATCTGGTTTCTACATATTCTTTTTGTGATCGTTGGTATTTCTAGTTTCATAGTTAACCACCCTTCCGCGAGGTGTTAACCGACAGACTCCATCTGTCGTCCTATCCTTCCCCGAGGATACCTAACTTTCCTAGCTTCAATTCACTTCGTGCTACTAATTTTGCAATGGAGTGTCTGGCACGTACCACATGCCATGCTCCATTTTAATTCTCCTAGGAGTTAACTATTGCCTTCTCTAGTGAGGCTTACCTTAACTCAATCTGCTTGTCCGACTTAGCTACCTTCGTAGTGACTTCTTATATCCGTCTTAGAACATGCCAAGACACTAGCTATTTACATAGCACATGCACTAGGTTCTATTTCTATAAACTCTAACTGACGAATTACTCCCCTACATCATAGTCCTCGTACCTAAGTGTCCTGTACTACCCAGCAGCTACCCTTCTCCTAGTATTACCTCGATATATTCTTTGTAAACGACTTCTCCAGAAAAGTCTGTTTACATCTTGCTACACCCTCTACTCTACATTTAGACTTACCGCATACACGGCATACACCCTACGTAGGTGTTTATACTTCGTGCTATCAGTGTACCCAACCCTTCCGAGGTTGTTACAATCACTACCGACTCAGTTTACCCTACTCGTATCTTAACGAAGCCAAATGTCATGACACTAGCACAACTATGTATTATACTTACCGTTTCTCCACGGAGTGGTAAAGAATCTTACATTTATGACTCGTGTTTCCCTTTCTTTTCTGGACTCCTACACTTACCCTTAGTGGTTTCCATAACCACTTCAGGTTGCTCCCTGTGAACATCCTATGTCTGACTGACTTAGACTCTTCTCTGACTACTACACGTAGTCACTACTGTTTATAATGGAAACTCACCAGTCTTCTCCTTACCATCATACTCATTACTCTGCCTCAGGCTCAGTTCGGTCCTCACATCTGAAGACCTCGCTTAACACGACTACGACTGCGGATCTATACCATCCTCAGGTTAGTCCACTTAGAGTTGCACATCTTATGCTAACTCTACTCATTGGGTTTCCGTTGCCTTTTACCCCAACTTGGCCCACTCGGATTCCTCAACTCACTTAGATCCTATATTCCTACTTGAAATACTTGATCCGTTAACTCCAGCATGAACCTTTCTGGACATGCTCTACTCCCCTTGACCAAACGGGATCCGCTCCCACGGTTTGAATCTTTCCTTTCTTACGGTGTGGCATATGTTCACGAACATATACCGCCTCTTACAAGTGTGTTACCCGTTGGGTTCCAATCGCCCCCAACGATAGCATACATGTTTTATCATTTTGGCTCGCATCCCCAGATGCTTACCCGACTCCGTTCCCGTATTCGCTCTCTTCTTTTCCATTTCAAATGTAATATTCATTTTTCTTTTTCTTTTTAAAATAGTTTTCGCCGATTAGTGTTTCGAATACTTGATATTCATTTTTCTTTTTCTTAATCAGTTTTCGCCGATGAGTGTTTCTAAAACGTGATATTCATTTTTCTTTAATTAATTAGTTTTCACCGATGAGTGTTTCGAAAACTTGATATTCATTTTTCTTTTTTTGATCAGTTTTTGCCGATAAATGTTTCGAAAACTTTATATTCATTTTTTATTTTTTAAATAAGTTTTCGTCGATTAGTGTTTCGAAAACTTGATATTCATTTTTCTTTTTTTAGTAAGTTTTCGTTGATGATTGTTTCGAAAACTTCATATTCATTTTTCTTTTTTTAATCAGTTTTCACCAATAATTGTTTTGAAAACATGATAGTAATTTTTCATTTTTTAATCAGTTTTCGCCATTTAGTGTTTCGAAAACGTAATATTCATTTTTCTTTTTTTTAAATAGTTTTCGTCGATGAGTGTTTCGAAAACTTGATATTTATTTTCCTTTTTAATCAATTTTCGCCGATGAGTGTTTCGAAAACTTGATATTCATTTTTATTTTTTTTAATCAGTTTTCGTAGATGAGTTTTTCGAAAACTTGATATTCATTTTTCTTTGGGTAAACTACAGTTTATCCCCCTGTGGTTTGGCCTAAATCTAGTTTGCCCCCTGTGGTTTAAACTGCGACACTTAACTACCCTATGGTTTGGCTTAAAATTAATGTGCCCCCCTGTGGTTTAGAGTGTGACACTTGACCCCCCTGTGGTTTGTTATGTTATCACTTAACTACTTTCACCTACCTTCTATCCAAATTTTAGTCAAATTAATCATCATTTTTATACTTTTAATGTTTAAAATTTGTTATTCAACACTCTAGAATTATAAAATGATTCAAAAAATTATAATTAATATAAAAATAAAATTATAATTTTAAAAAAATCAATAAAACAATTTAATATTTATTGTTTACTCCATTGATTATTTATATTTAGTTATTTATTCATTTTATTGTTATTTTTTATCTTTAATGTTTTAGAATTATTAAATCAATCAAAATAAAATTGTAAAAGAATAATATAATACAAATATATAACTAAATTTAAGTTTTTTATTGTTCAAGTTCGGAACATACATACCTGAATTGAATGTTAACATTGTTGAACTTAGAGAAGAGCGAAGAGCATAAACGGTACGGAAGAGAAGACCACAAACTCACCTTTGACTAGGAGCATAACAGTACTCTTGGATATGGTGGAGACTGGAGAGATTAGAGGAAAGAAAGAGTTTGAAGGAAGCAGTAAAAAGAGTTGAAAGTAGAAGATTAGGGTTTAATGTTATTATTTTAGAGATAAAATAAATATAATAAAATAATTAATTAATTCAATTATTTTTAGGTAATTTCTTTTATAAGTTATATTAAATATTAAATTTTGAGGAAAAAAAATAATATAGGGTAGTTAAGTGATAACATAACAAACCACAAGGGGGTCAAGTGTCACACTCTAAACCACAGGAGGGCACATTAATTTTAAGCCAAACCACATGGTAGTTAAGTGTCGCATTTTAAACCACAGGGGGGAAAACTGAATTTAGGCCAAACCACATGGGGGCAAACTGTAGTTTACCCTTTTTCTTTTTTTAGTATGTTGTCGCTAATGAGTGTTTCGAAAACTTGATATTCATTTCTCTTTTTTTTAACCAGTTTTCGCCGATGAGTGTTTTGAAAACTTGATATTCATTTTTCTTTTTTAATTAGTTTTGGTCGATGAATATTTCGAAAACATGATATCTATTTTTCCTTTTTTAATAAGTTTTCACCGATGAGTGTTTCGAAAACCTGATATTCATATTTCTTTTTTAATTAGATTTGGTCGATGAGTGTTTCGAAAACTTCGTATTCATTTTTCTTTTTTTTAATAAGTTTTCACCGATGAGTGTTTCGAAAACTTGATATTTGTTTTTCTTTTTTTAATCAGTTTTCGCCGATGAGTGTTTCGAAAACGTGATATTCATTTTTCTTTATTTAATTAGTTTTCACCGATGAGTCTTTCGAAAACATGATATTCATTTTTCTTTTTCTTTATCAGTTTTCGCCGATGAGTGTTTCGAAAACGTGATATTGATTTTTCTTTTTTTAATCAGTTTTCGCCGATGAGTGTTTCAAAAACTTCATATTTATTTTCCTTTTTTAATCAGTTTTCGCCGATGAGTGTTTCGAGAACTTGATATTCATTTTAATTTTTTTTAATCAGTTTTCGTAGATGAGTGTTTCGAAAACTTGATATTCTTTTTTCTTTTTTTTAATCAGTTTTCGTCGATGAGTGTTACGAAAATGTAATATTCATTTTTCTTTTTCTTTTTAAAATAGTTTTCGCCGATTAGTGTTTCGAATACTTGATATTCATTTTTCTTTTTCTTAATCAGTTTTCGCCGATGAGTGTTTCTAAAACGTGATATTCATTTTTCTTTAATTAATTAGTTTTCACCGATGAGTGTTTCGAAAACTTGATATTTATTTTTCTTTTTTTAATCAGTTTTCGCCGATAAGTGTTTCGAAAATTTTATATTCATTTTTATTTTTTAAATAAGTTTTCGTCGATTAGTGTTTCGAAAACTTGATATTCATTTTTCTTTTTTTAGTAAGTTTTCGCTGATGATTGTTTCGAAAACTTCATATTCATTTTTCTTTTTTTAATCAGTTTTTCAACGATAAGTGTTTTGAAAACTTGATAGTAATTTTTCATTTTTTAAGCAGTTTTCGCCATTTAGTGTTTCGAAAGAGTAATATTCTTTTTTCTTTTTTTTTAAATAGTTTTCGTCGATGAGTGTTTCGAAAAATTGATATTCATTTTTCTTTTTTTAATCAGTTTTCGGCCATGAGTGTTCTGAAAACTTGATATTCATTTTTCTTTTTCTAATCAGTTTTCGCCGACGAGTGTTTTGAAAACTTCATATTCTTTTTTCTTTTTTTTAATCCATTTTCGCCGATGATTGTTTCGAAAACGTAATATTCATTTTTCATTTTTTTTAAATAGTTTTCGCCGATGAGTGTTTCGAAAACTTGATATTCATTTATATTTTTCTTAATCAATTTCCGCCGATTAGTGTTTCGAATACGTGATATTCATTTTTCTTTATTTAATTAGTTTTCACCGATGAGTGTTTCGAAAACTTGATATTCATTTTTCTTTTTCTTAATCAGTTTTCGTCGATGAGTGTTTCGAAAACGTGATATTTATTTTTCTTTTTTCAATTAGTTTTCACTGATTAGTGTTTCGAAAACTTGATATTCATTTTTGTTTTTTTAATCAGTTTTCGCCGATGAGTGTTTCGAAAACTTGATATTCATTTTTATTTTTTTTAATCAGTTTTCGTAGATGAGTTTTTCGAAAACTTGATATTCATTTTTCTTCTTTTAGTATGTTGTCGCTAATGAGTGTTTCGAACACTTGATATTCATTTCTCATTTTTTTAATCAGTTTTCGCCGATGAATGTTTTGAAAACTTGATATTCATTTTTCTTTTTTAGTTAGTTTTGGTCGATGAATGTTTCGAAAACATGATATTTTTTTTTCTTTTTTTAATAAGTTTTCACCGATTAGTGTTTCGAAAACCTGATATTCATATTTCCTTTTTAATTAGTTTTGGTCGATGAATGTTTCGAAAACCTGATATTCATATTTCTTTTTTAATTAGTTTTGGTCGATGAGTGTTTCGAAAACTTGGTATTCATTTTTCTTTTTTTTAATAAGTTTTCACCGATGAGTGTTTCGAAAACTTGATATTTGTTTTTCTTTTTTTATTCAGTTTTCGCCGATGAGTGTTTCGAAAACGTGATATTCATTTTTTTTTATTTAATTAGTTTTCACCGATGAGTCTTTCGAAAACATGATATTCATTTTTCTTTTTCTTTATCAGTTTTCGCCGATGAGTGTTTCGAAAACGTGATATTGATTTTTCTTTTTTTAATCAGTTTTCGCTGATGAGTGTTTCAAAAACTTCATATTTATTTTCCTTTTTTAATCAGTTTTCGCCGATGAGTGTTTCGAGAACTTGATATTCATTTTAATTTTTTTAATCAGTTTTCGTAGATGAGTGTTTCGAAAACTTGATATTCTTTTTTCTTTTTTTTAATCAGTTTTCGTCGATGAGTGTTTCGAAAATGTAATATTCATTTTTCTTTTTCTTTTTAAAATAGTTTTCGCCGATTAGTGTTTCGAATACTTGATATTCGTTTTTCTTTTTCTTAATCAGTTTTCGCCGATGAGTGTTTCTAAAACGTGATATTCATTTTTGTTTAATTAATTAGTTTTCACCGATGAGTGTTTCGAAAACTTGATATTCATTTTTCTTTTTTTAATCAGTTTTCGCCGATAAGTGTTTCGAAAATTTTATATTCATTTTTATTTTTTAAATAAGTTTTCGTCGATTAGTGTTTCGAAAACTTGATATTCATTTTTCTTTTTTTAGTAAGTTTTCGCTGATGATTGTTTCGAAAACTTCATATTCATTTTTCTTTTTTTAATCAGTTTTTCAACGATAAGTGTTTTGAAAACTTGATAGTAATTTTTCATTTTTTAAGCAGTTTTCGCCATTTAGTGTTTCGAAAGAGTAATATTCTTTTTTCTTTTTTTTAAATAGTTTTCGTCGATGAGTGTTTCGAAAAATTGATATTCATTTTTCTTTTTTTAATCAGTTTTCGGCCATGAGTGTTCTGAAAACTTGATATTCATTTTTCTTTTTTTAATCAGTTTTCGCCGACGAGTGTTTTGAAAACTTCATATTCTTTTTTCTTTTTTTTAATCCATTTTCGCCGATGATTGTTTCGAAAACGTAATATTCATTTTTCTTTTTTTTTAAATAGTTTTCGCCGATGAGTGTTTGGAAAACTTGATATTCATTTATATTTTTCTTAATCAATTTCCGCCGATTAGTGTTTCGAATACGTGATATTCATTTTTCTTTATTTAATTAGTTTTCACCGATGAGTGTTTCGAAAACTTGATATTCATTTTTCTTTTTCTTAATCAGTTTTCGTCGATGAGTGTTTCGAAAACGTGATATTTATTTTTCTTTATTCAATTAGTTTTCACTGATTAGTGTTTCGAAAACTTGATATTCATTTTTGTTTTTTTAATCAGTTTTCGCCGATGAGTGTTTCGAAAACTTGATATTTATTTTCCTTTTTTAATAAGTTTTCGCCGATGAGTGTTTCGAAAACTTGATATTCATTTTTATTTTTTTTAATCAGTTTTCATAGATGAGTTTTTCGAAAACTTGATATTCATTTTTCTTCTTTTAGTATGTTGTCGCTAATGAGTGTTTCGAAAACTTGATATTCATTTCTCATTTTTTTAATCAGTTTTCGCCGATGAATGTTTTGAAAACTTGATATTCATTTTTCTTTTTTAGTTAGTTTTGGTCGATGAATGTTTCGAAAACATGATATTTATTTTTCTTTTTTTAATAAGTTTTCACCGATGATGTCACGACCCCATTTCTAGGAGTCCGTGACCGGCACGGGAGTAGGATTTCACCCCTAAACCCGTAAGCCTTCCCTATTACCCTTTAAAATAATTACCCTGCTATACAAACAACATACAATATTCACATAATAAATATTGGCCACGTCATTTACGGTGGTCTAAATAACCTGCAATCCACGGCGCTCATTGCCGCTTCAGCCCAACTCAAGTATATATATATATCCATTCACATAAGCAATCACACATAAATTTGTATATACGTAGTGATCAAACCGCAAGGGAATGATCTATCCTATTCACACACAATATATATATATAACCTGTTCAATCACCGGTATATGAGCATCCACACTCGCATTTAAATTTACATATTGATCACACGCCTCAATGCGTGTAATCTATCCTATTCACATGCAGGTTTATATATTTGCAAACAATCACATACCAACCACACATATATACATATATAATTTACATATTGATCACACCCCATAGGGTGTGACCTATCCTATTCACATGCGGAAGCAATTCATACTCATCATAATATTCATATATCCTATATTCCCATCCATTACCTAATCTTTAAACAGTATGAAGCCGACAAGTCTAGATTTGTACATATATTTATACATATAGCAATTGCCTATACATCAAAGGCTATACTCAAAATAATGTATACATCAATGAAATATAACAAAAGAATGTATACATCAAAAGATAAACCTCTCACGCGAACAATGCGTGAGGTCTCTAGGAATGTCCGCCTCCTTGAGAGGAAGTAGACGCGTGTCCGGTGCCCGCTACACCTGTATCTGTAACATGTAAAATTGGGGGGTGAGTCAAACGGACTCAGTGAGAGGCTCTCCCATCCTTGGTGTAGTAGCGGGTACCACTACAACTGGGGAAAGGGAGCCAATCACATCCACATGCACATATAATATTCCTTTTAACCTTTCATGTTTAAGTGATCATGCATTTGGCATATATAACACATATATTGACAAAATTAGGCATATATATCACCTGTTCAATATCGTCAAACACTTTCCAATATCATATATCGTTTTAAAATAACATAAACTGGCTCGAAGGCATATCTCCCTTTGGGGAGAGAACTGGCCCGAAGGCATATCTCCGTTAGGAGAGAATCTGGCCTGAAGGCATAACTCACGTGAGTGGCATCCGTTATGAGGTAAACTGGCCCGAAGGCATAGCTCACGTGAGCGGTTAGGAACCTACTTGATCATTCTAGGAACCCCTGGCCCCAAGACTTTACTTGAGACATATCTGGCACCAAGACTTTACTTGGTACATAGCCGGCGACTCGTGTGACTTTGGCCTAACCAAAGCTTTAACCACAAAGTGGCAAACTCATAGACTTTGGACTCTTGGGTGTCCGACTTCACGAGGACATACTCGAAAATAATTTCAAGGAAGAACATCCTAAGTTCGGTTTTACTTTTCTTGGAAAAACTTATAAGTTTATACCCTTTCCCAAGTTCGAAAATAATTTCAAGGAAGAACATCCTAAGTTCGATTATTTCAAAAATTTCAAGATCAAACAATAGGTTTCCAACTTCATTTAACTTGTGAGTTTCTAGGACCATGGAATTTAGACACCGAAAGTAGACTCGATCCTACCCCGATATCGTTCTAGGTTCCAAGAACCTTTTTCCATATAAGGCTTCCCAAGCCATCATGATATTTCACATGTATCAAATACACATATAACATGTAATTTCATATAATAACATTTAGGAATAACAATAGCATGTTTCTAACATACATATTCTAACAAAGAGGCAAATAATACAAACCATATTTTTCCACATCCTCATACAACCCACAAGAGGGCAAGGATGGGAAAACCCCTCACCTGGTTGGCACTTCGGATCAGCTCTCGGTGTGCCCGAAGGTCCACTCGCAGTATGGTGCCCTATACACATATATATTTAGGAAATTTAGAACGCGTAATTAAACATCTAAAAATGCGTGTGTCGTACTAATACTCATGTACCGTTTAGATATTTCTAAGAACTAATTATTTAATTCGTTACGTCGTCTAAATTTCTCTTTTTGAAAGTCCAGAATGCCCCATATTTGACTTTCACACTCTCGAGCCATTTAGAACATCTAATTGCTTAGGTTATAGGTTTCCACTTGTCTAAATTCCCCTTCATGTGTTCAGGTGAAGTTCCCATTACCCAAGTCTTGAATTTATGGCTCAAGAGTCATAAATTCTACTTGTCCAAAATTTCCATTTATCAAAATAACCCTGAACACTTCACCTACACATGAATACGTATACCCGAATACGCGTAAAATTAGAAAATTGTCTCTTTTTCCCCGAACGGGGTTCCGGGTGAGACGGAAATTACTCGAGTTTTAATCCCTCGTACATTCCAATAATTTTTAATAATGATATAATTATTATTCAACCTTTCAGTGCACCCCGAGTCATTCCGCAACACCCTTAAACCTTAACAATCACATTTTCCTACACTTTTTCGAACCCAGATAAATTCCATCAATTTGGTTCCGGTTCCTAAGCTTCCAACTCACTTCCTAGCATGCAAATACTTCAATTTAGGATCCAAAATACTCATATTGAATCAATTGGGGTCTTTCTAAAAATCCCTAAAATTGATAAATTTGGGGTTTGAGTGATTCGGGACTTCTTACCTCGATTTAATCGGTTAAGATGATGGAATAGGGTATAGGAAACCCCCGGTCACCTTCCCCGAGCTCGGAACGGCCAAAATCCGGCGAGATTCCGGCGAAAAACACTATTCCCGTTTGTTTCTCTCTCTAACCAAGCTCTCTCTCTCTCCTCCGAGAAACCCGCGCCGGACCACCTTCTCCGGCGCCCAACGTCGCCGTCGACAGCCCTTGTTCCGGCGAACGGCGGCGTCACAGCTCCGTTTGCTCTCCCGCACCCCCTCGGCGTCCGTGTGTATGTGGTCCTCAACTCCTTCTTCTCTGCTTCTCGATGGCGGCTGGAAGCAAGAATGAGGACCAAATGTTTTTTTTTTAAATGGGGGGTCACGTGCGTGACCCCCCCTTCCTCTGCCAACACTATATATATATTATATATATATACATTTACCTAACATATTATATATTTATATATATATTTATTTTATATATTATTTATTTATTTAAAATTGACTTTGGGGTTAATAAACTTACACCCAATATTTCCCGTTAAGTCTAAATTTTGGTCTAAATAAAATTTCATTTATTTAAAATTTTCTCCTTTTCCTTCCAAATTAAGATAAAAATTAAATTAGGACCTTAACGTAAATTGGAAAATTTTCGGGTATAACAGATGAGTGTTTCGAAAACCTGATATTCATATTTCCTTTTTAATTAGTTTTGGTCGATGAATGTTTCGAAAACCTGATATTCATATTTCTTTTTTAATTAGTTTTGGTCGATGAGTGTTTCGAAAACTTGGTATTCATTTTTCTTTTTTTTAATAAGTTTTCACCGATGAGTGTTTCGAAAACTTGATATTTGTTTTTTCTTTTTTTATTCAGTTTTCGCCGATGAGTGTTTCGAAAACGTGATATTCATTTTTCTTTATTTAATTAGTTTTCACCGATGAGTCTTTCGAAAACATGATATTCATTTTTCTTTTTGTTTATCAGTTTTCGCCGATGAGTGTTTCGAAAACGTGATATTGATTTTTCTTTTTTTAATCAGTTTTCGCCGATGAGTGTTTCAAAAACTTCATATTTATTTTCCTTTTTTAATCAGTTTTCGCCGATGAGTGTTTCGAGAACTTGATATTCATTTTAATTTTTTTAATCAGTTTTCGTAGATGAGTGTTTCGAAAACTTGATATTCTTTTTTCTTTTTTTTAATCAGTTTTCGTCGATGAATGTTTCGAAAATGTAATATTCATTTTTCTTTTTCTTTTTAAAATAGTTTTCGCCGATTAGTGTTTCGAATACTTGATATTCATTTTTCTTTTTCTTAATCAGTGTTCGCCGATGAGTGTTTCTAAAACGTGATATTCATTTTTCTTTAATTAATTAGTTTTCACCGATGAGTGTTTCGAAAACTTGATATTCATTTTTCATTTTTTAATCAGTTTTCGCCGATAAGTGTTTCGAAAATTTTATATTCATTTTTATTTTTTAAATAAGTTTTCGTCGATTAGTGTTTCGAAAACTTGATATTCATTTTTCTTTTTTTAGTAAGTTTTCGCTGATGATTGTTTCGAAACCTTCATATTCATTTTTCTTTTTTTAATCAGTTTTTCAACGATAAGAATTTTGAAAACTTGATAGTAATTTTTCATTTTTTAAGCAGTTTTCGCCATTTAGTGTTTCGAAAGAGTAATATTCTTTTTTCTTTTTTTTTAAATAGTTTTCGTCGATGAGTGTTTCGAAAAATTGATATTCATTTTTCTTTTTTTAATCAGTTTTCGGCCATGAGTGTTCTGAAAACTTGATATTCATTTTTCTTTTTTTAATCAGTTTTCGCCGACGAGTGTTTTGAAAACTTCATATTCTTTTTTCTTTTTTTTTAATCCATTTTCGCCGATGATTGTTTCGAAACCGTAATATTCATTTTTCTTTTTTTTAAATAGTTTTCGCCGATGAGTGTTTCGAAAACTTGATATTCATTTATATTTTTCTTAATCAATTTCCGCCGATTAGTGTTTCGAATACGTGATATTCATTTTTCTTTATTTAATTAGTTTTCACCGATGAGTGTTTCGAAAACTTGATATTCATTTTTCTTTTTCTTAATCAGTTTTCGTCGATGAGTGTTTCGAAAACGTGATATTTATTTTTCTTTATTCAATTAGTTTTCACTGATTAGTGTTTCGAAAACTTGATATTCATTTTTGTTTTTTTAATCAGTTTTCGCCGATGAGTGTTTCGAAAACTTGATATTTATTTTCCTTTTTTAATAAGTTTTCGCCGATGAGTGTTTCGAAAACTTGATATTCATTTTTATTTTTTTTAATCAGTTTTCGTAGATGAGTTTTTCGAAAACTTGATATTCATTTTTCTTCTTTTAGTATGTTGTCGCTAATGAGTGTTTCGAAAACTTGATATTCATTTCTCATTTTTTTAATCAGTTTTCGCCGATGAATGTTTTGAAAACTTGATATTCATTTTTCTTTTTTAGTTAGTTTTGGTCGATGAATGTTTCGAAAACATGATATTTATTTTTCTTTTTTTAATAAGTTTTCACCGATGAGTGTTTCGAAAACCTGATATTCATATTTCCTTTTTAATTAGTTTTGGTCGATGAATGTTTCGAAAACTTGATATTCATTTTTCTTTTTTAAATAAGTTTTCACCGATGTGTGTTTCAAAAACTTGATATTTATTTTTCTTTTTCTTAATCAGTTTTTGCCGATGAGTTTTTCGAAAACGTGATATTCATTTTTCTTTATTTAATTAGTTTTCACCGATGAGTGTTTCGAAAACATGATATTCATTTTTCTTTTTTTAATATGTTTTCACCGATGACTGTTTCGAAAACCTGATATTCATATTTCTTTTTTAATTAGTTTTGGTCGATGAGTGCGTCACGATCCCCTATCGGACGTCCGTGACCAGCACGGGAAGTAGGATTTCTCCTATCCCGTAAGCCTCTAATCCCTGATTGACATTTTCACATGTTTATAACTACCCATTTCTAATACAAACAATATATAGTATTTATGGCCATCCATATCCGATGACCTAAGTAGCGTGCAATCCACAGCTCGCTCAACGCCACTTCAGTCTATATATATATACACAAATACATATAGTTTACATATTGATCACGCGCTTCAGGGCGGGTGATCAATATACAGTCATACAGTCATACATATATTCAATCACACGCTTGCATATACTTTACATATTGATCACACGCCTCAATGCATGTGATCTATCCTATTCACATGCGGAAGCCATGTTTTCATACAATCAGGTATTCAGTTACATATATATAATTTACATATTGATCACAGTCCTCAAGGCGTGTGACCTATCCTAGTCGCATGCGGAAGTTATATATATACATATACATGATATACGTTATATAATAGCCTAAAGTCTCAATACCAAGACCTAACTTTAATCTGCATGAAGCCGACAATACTAGAGTTCAATATATATATATATATATATATACAGCCGTTGTATAAGTACAAAAGCTACATCCAAAAAGGAATCATATATACATATATATCCTGATTTAATTACATATACCAAAATACACTACCCACGCGGACTATGCATGCGGTCTTCAGAGTTGTCCGCCTCCTTGAGAAGAAGTGGACGCGTTCCCGACTCCTGAACCACCTGTATCTGAAACATGTAAACAAGGGGTGATTCGAAATGACTCAGTGAGAAGCTCCCCCATCCCTGGCGTAGCAGCGGGTACCACTACAGCTGGGGGAAGGGAGCAACCACAACCACATGCGCATGAAACAGATTCGTATTATGATCTTTAATATGATCAGGCAATCAGTAAATCATATTCACAATTTAAAATCCTATTTCATGCTTCTAGCATATTTATTAATCCGCATGTAAACCAATTATAAACATATAACATATGGTTCCATAGTTAACATATACTTGTGCACGTAGGCACTCACTTTCGTTCTCCCGCATCATGCTAAGAGAAATACTGGCCCGAAGGCAATTTCATGTACGAACCTGGTTGATCACACCAAGAACTTTCTGACTCCAAGGCACGCTTAGAGTAATAGCCGGAAACTTGTCTGACCTCAGTTTAAACCAAGGTAATGGCCACTATGTGGCATACTTGCTGACGTCATAATCCTGTCTGTCCGATCAGGATGACCGACTCGATCTACCCGGACAACCTAAACAGACTTAACTAACATATTTAACCTTGAAAGACGTCCTAAGATAAACTACTGAATATTACACGTGGTTATTAATTAGGCATAGTTTCCCCCTTTTCAATTTATGCGGCACTCTCACTCATATTCAACAACCTAGGTTCAGTTTTCCTCAACAAACCATACAAATGAGATCTTTAAGTGATGATCAATATGATTGGTTTCTAATGTTACTGAACTCTCACATATGAAATCACGACACAATCCTACCCACGGTAACATATAAGGCTCAATGAGCCACAATAGCACATATATACTTGAGATTAATCATATAAGCACATACACTATTGCACGTTGACTGCTTACTTGCCAATCATACACGTGTAGCAAAAATTTATTCATATAAATAAATTCATATAATAATTACACAAAATAGAGAAAACCACATTTCCACGTAGTCATCCAACCCTGTGGGGCAGGGATGGGAGAGCCCCTCAGCTCGTTGGCCCTCCTGATCAGTCCTCGGAGTGCCTGAAACTCCAATTACCCTGTGGTGCCCTATACACATGTATATTTAAGAAATTTTGAACGTGTAACTAAACATATAACATGCACGTCTCATGCTAATGCTCATGCATCCTCTAGCTATTTTCCAAGAACTAATTGTTTAGTTCGTTAGGTCGTTTTATTTGCTCTTTCCGAAAGTCCAGAATGCCCCATATTCGACTTTCACACTTTCGAGCCATTTAGAACCTCTAATTGCTTAGGTTAGAGATTTCCATTTGTCTAAATTTCCCTTCATGTGTTCATATGGGTATTTAATTAATAAAAGAATTAAATTCGCGATTCAAAAGAGGCTCTAGCTTACTCATCTCACCGTCTCCCTCATTCGCCGAGTAAAAGCTTATTTACTACCTCTTTAATTATATATAAAAATATAATTGGGTATAATTAGAGCCTTGGAACTAATTTAGTGGGTCTTAGGTGTCCCCCACGGACTAGAGCAAGGTGTCCAACCCACTGCACAGCTCCTTACTATACGGTGGTTTGGTATTTCGCCTCTTTTTCACCGGATTGGGTTCCGGTTAAGACGGTAAACACTCGGGCTTTATTCCCTTATCTATTTCCAACAACTACAACACTTATACTACTCCAATCCAAGCCTGAACATGCATCAAACTATCAATTTCAAATTTTAGAGCATTTTCCTAACCCATTTTTCCTAATTTCCATACCCGGTCAAATCCTACGGTTTAACTTCGATTCTGAACCTCACTAAGCTTTCAATAACACCCACTAAGCTCAACTTTAACCCCGGAATGCCCTCGATTGGAAGAAATTGAAGCATTCCTAAAATACCCAAAATTGGAAAAATTGGGGCTTTCTCACCTTGATTCAATCGGATGGGAGGCTTGTGGGTGTTGAAAGACGAAGTCTGGTCACCTTCTTCGGCACCGGCGTGCCTTTTCCGGCCAGAAACCGCCGTGGAACACTCCCCCTCCTTCTTGGCTTGCTTGTTCGTGCGTGCTTGCTGCTGCTTCTTCTCTTTTTTTGTGTGTGTTAGTGAATGCTCGGCCCCCCACCCTTTCAGTTTAGTAATATAATATATATATATATATTAAGATAATGGGGGGTGGGGCCAAACCGTGACCCCCACCCCCTTCCCTTATTACTTCATTAGGAGAAGGGGGTGGGGGTCACGGTTTGGCCCCACCCCCCATTATCTTAATATATATATATATATATATATATATATATGTATGTATTTTTTTTTTGATATTATATATTTATATAACATATATATATTTATTTTATTAGAAAAATTTATTTACTTGTTATATCTCCTTTTTCCCTCATACTTTTTAGTCCTCTTTTCTTTTAGGTCCTAGAAAAATTATAAATATCCCCTATTACTTTCGTCTTTATTCTATTAACCCTATAATTCTTTAATTTAATTTATTTTTCTTTCTGAAAGAAAAATAACTTTAACAATAATGAAAATAATTAAATCTAAATATCTCGGATATTACAGAGTGTTTCGAAAACTTGATATTCATTTTTTTAATAAGTTTTCACCGATGAGTGTTTCGAAAACTTGATATTTAGTTTTCTTTTCTTTAATCAGTTTTCGCCGATGAGTGTTTCGAAAATGTAATATTCATTTTTCTGTTTCTTTTTAAAATAGTTTTCGCCGATTAGTGTTTCGAAAACTTGATATTCATTTTTCTATTTCTTAATTAGTTTTCGCCGATTAGTGTTTCTAAAACGTGATATTTATTTTTCTTTAATTAATTAGTTTTCACCGATGAGTGTTTCGAAAACTTGATATTCATTTTTCTTTTTTTAATCAGTTTTCGCCGATAAGTATTTTGAAAACTTTATATTCATTTTTATTTTTTAAATAAGTTTTCGTCGATTAATGTTTTGAAAACTTGATATTCATTTTTCTTTTTTTGTAAGTTTTCGCTGATGAGTGTTTCGAAAACTTCATATTCATTTTTATTTTTTTAATCAGTTTTCACCGATGAGTGTTTTGAAAACTTGATAGTAATTTTTCACTTTTTAATCAGTTTTCGCCGTTGAGTGTTTCGAAAACGTAATAATCATTTTTCTTTTTTTTAAATAGTTTTCGTCGATGAGTGTTTCGAAAAATTGATATTCATTTTTATTTTTTTAATAAGTTTTCGCCGATGAGTGTTCTGAAAACTTGATATTCATTTTTCTTTTTTTAATCAATTTTCGCCGATGAGTGTTTCGAAAACGTGATATTTATTTTTCTTTATTTAATTAGTTTTCACCGATGAGTGTTTCGAAAACTTGATATTCATTTTTCTTTTTCTTAATCAGTTTTCGCCGATGACTGTTAAGAAAACGTGATATTTATTTTTCTTTATTCAATTAGTTTTCACCGAATTAGTGTTTCGAAAACTTGATATTCATTTTTGTTTTTTTAATCTGTTTTCGCCGATGAGTGTTTCGAAAACTTGATATTTATTTGCTTTTTTTAATCAGTTTTCGCCGATGAGTGTTTCGAAAACTTGATATTCATTTTTATTTCTTTTAATCAGTTTTCATAGATGAGTTTTTCGAAAACTTGATATTCATTTTTCTTTTTTTAGTATGTTTTCGCTAATGAGTGTTTCGAAAACTTCATATTCATTTCCCATTTTTTTAATCAGTTTTTGCCGATGAGTGCTTTGAAAACTTGATATTCATGATTCTTTTTTAATTAGTTTTGGTCGATAAATGTTTCGAAAACATGATATTTATTTTTCTTTTTTTAATAAGTTTTCACCGATGAGTGTTTCGAAAACTTGATATTCATATTTCTTTTTTAATTAGTTTTGGTCGATGAGTGTTTCGAAAACTTGATATTCATTTTTCTTTTTTTAATAAGTTTTCACCGATTAGTGTTTCAAAAACATGATATTTATTTTTCTTTTTTTTTCAATCAGTTTTCGCCGATGAGTGTTTGGAAAATGTAATATCATTTTTCTTTTTCTTTTTAAAATAGTTTTCGCCGATTAGTGTTTCGAAAACTTGATATTCATTTTTCTTTTTCTTAATCAGTTTTCGTCGATGAGTGTTTCTAAAACGTGATATTCATTTTTCTTTAATTAATTAGTTTTCACCGATGAGTGTTTCGAAAACTTGATATTCATTTTTCTTTTTTTAATCAGTTTTCACCGATAAGTTTTTCGAAAACTTTATATTCATTTTTATTTTTTAAATAAGTTTTCGTCGATGAGTGTTTCGAAAACTTGATATTCATTTTAATTTTTTTAATCAGTTTTCTTGATGAGTGTTTCGAAAACTTGATATTCATTTTTCTTTTTCTTAATCAGTTTTGTCACGACCCCAAATCGGGAGTACGTGACTGGCACGGGAATAGATTTTTACCTCTAAACCCGTAAGCCTTACTCTGTAAACATAACTATAACTACCCTACGTAATCCCTTCTTTTCCCCCTTGTTTGCTTAAGGTACTAGCAATTCATGGACCGAACGCAGGGTTGGGCTAGGCTCCTTCCATGTGCCTTACCATTTACTCTGTTTCCTGCTCGGCACATGGTCACGCTCTACACGTTTACATATGCCTCTACTTCTTAATATCTATCTCTACGGCGTATGGTTCGACCACTTTGCCCTTCCATGTACCATATCCTGATTTTTCTAGTCCGTAAACTTCTACTTCTATACTGTGGCATACGCCACCTCGTTTCTGTTTACTTTCTAGGAAGGACAACTCACTTCCTTCAGCCATAGCATACCGCACAGTCGTGACCCGTTCACGTGGTCATCTTCCTGTCAGTCTCATGCCTCATGGCCCTGTTTATTTTTGTCTGTAGACTATCCATTTCAATCGCCCCGTGGGCTTACTTTCTTTTCTACACGCCAAGCGTGTCTTTTCTTTCACTTTACAAACCATTCCTAGCCTAAACGACTATTCATTGCACTATTCTACTTGCATTCCCTACTATAGTCAAACAACTTGTGCCTATACCATAGCACACAATGCGTGCTAACAGAGCAGACGCATCGTCTCTTTTAACAACTGCAAAACAATCACACATTGTAGCGCATTCCTGCCTACAATTCAACCAAATGTGTCTGTGTCTAGGTAGCATCCTCCATGGATGTCTCATTTCCCTATTATGCCGTCCTAAGGTTCCTGGGGTCACTGCCACCCCACCTTACGCCTTAGTGCCCATCGGCACTTGTGTATTGTACAGGTTATATGCTTTGCATAGAATTTCACATAAAAATTTTATGCTTAAAGCGATGACTCGAAAGAATTTATAATCTATCACAGATTAAGAAGGAATGAAAGAAAAGCTGACTCAAATTATCCTGGGTACTCCCACAAGTGCATGTTTAATGCAACGCTGTGCCCGGGTTTCACAACGAAGCTTAAACTGACACCCGGTTATACCAATGGCTTCACATGACTTAAAGAATAACTAGGCTCTGATACCAAGTTTGTCATGACCCCAAATCGAGAGTTCGTGACCGACACGGGAATAGATTTTTACCTCTAAACCCGTAAGCCTTACTCTGTAAACATAACTATAACTACCCTGCTATACAATCAATATATATATCATAATAGTGACCACACCTCACTGGTGGCGTAATTAACCTGCAATCCGAGGTTTGCTCAATACCGCTTCAGCTCAGTCCAGTGTATAGATATATATTTACACTCATAAAGTAAATACTCATATCATATTGACCGTACGTGTCAATACGTACGATCTATCCTATTCACATGCAGCAAGCACACGTAATATATATATATCTATATCATATTGACCGTACGCCTCAATGCGTACGATCTATCCTATTCACATGCAAAAATTTATATACTCATACATATATCCTAGTTTTCCCCAAACTGGACCCTGTCTTTAAATGCATGTGAAGCCGACAATTCTAGAGTAGGTACATATCAAAAGCAGAGGGAGAGAGTCAAACGGACTCAGTTAGAAGCTTCCCATCCTCAGCGTAGCGACGGGTACCACTACAGCTGGGGAAAGGGAAACACCCACAATCACATGCGCATGAAAGTCCAGTTTATCACATGTTATATTACGATCATGCAATATTAATATAACATCAAATCAAAGATAAACCTACGGATCAAGCTCCACTATCATACTTCTCATAAGCAAACAATCATATTTAACATATCATCTGAAAACTGTAAATCACTCAACTGACCCTAGTGCCAGGCTAGGGCAATGGCCTCAACGGGCAAATTCTTTTAATCTTTAACTGACCCTAGTACCAGGCTAGGGCAATGGCCTCAACGGGTAAATCTTTTAGTCTTTTACTGACCCTAGTGCCAAGCTAGGGCAGTGGCCTCAACGGGCAAATATTTTAGTCTTTTACTGACCCTAGTACCAGGCTAGGGCAATGGCCTCAACGGGCAAATCTTTTAGTCTTTTACTAACCCTAGTGACAGGCTAGGGCAATGGCCTCAACGGGCAAATCTTTTAGTCTTTTACTGGCCCTAGTGCCAGGCTAGGGCAATGGCCTCAACGGGTAAATCTTTTAGTCTTTCACTGACCCTAGTAGCAGGCTAGGGCAATGGCCTCAACGGGCAAATGTTTTAACTTGTTTCTCTTCCCAAGCTTTCAGCTAGGATCCTGACTCTATCTACCCATTACTATCCTAAACTGACTTTACCTAGGTAGTGTGAACATCCCTACGACTCACTAATCAATTAAGAGATCGTATTAATCCTCATATTATTCCCAAACCCTTGGTTTAGATCATAACCTAGCTCTAAGGTCTTCACTAAGTTCAATTAGCATAAAATGTCGACGTTAGCAGCACTTTCTTTATGATTTCTTAAATGAGTTTCTAATTAATAGGGTAAAGAAAACCTTAGACTCAATCAACAGCTTACCCCCTTGCTTTTACTGTTCGACGTATCTCATGTTAACACATGGATATCCTCCAGTACCTCTTTACCTGTAGTCAAACACACATATACAGATACTTTCATATATAATAGTTTAGGAACAACAATAGCATGTTGACCAATAAATAATTCTTACAAATTGGCAAGTAGGCAAACCACATATCCACATCCTCAATCAACCCTGTAGGGCAAGGATGGGAAACCCCTCACCTGGACGGCTTCCTTGTGTTTGTCCTGGAGTAACTCCCGCTCCGGACGAATCGTGGTTTCCTAACAATTGCATTCATGTGGTTAACAATCTTAACTATATGCAACTCATATGCGTATGGTATGCTCGTGGCTAAAAATGCACCTAGACGTCACCAAGAACCGAGTTCTTGGTCTTATCCGTCTTCCCTCTCTTCCACGAGAGTCTCAAGTGCTACACACTTGGTTTCGTATAATTATCGCTCATCTTGAAATGATTTTGGAGCCTTGGATTTGAGTTTCTAAACCTCGATATGCTTCTAAATTATCATACTTAAGGTTTCCTAATAATTACGAAGGAATTAAATTGCCATTTTAAATTTTGGACTTTATTGTTCCGCAAGTTTCCATCCTTGAGAAACAAGAAGGTACCTAAACTAATTCTTGATGCTTGATAGCATATTTAAAATTATTCTAGGGTGTTTAAGATTGAAAAGAAGAGGTTTGGAGCCCTCAACATCACCCTTAAAGTGTATTTGGGCAATCCGAGCAGGGACCCGGCACATTAACGCCAAGGTTCAACCTTAGTAACCTCGGGCCAGCTCTTCACGGGTCTTGTTCAGCTAATATCTCAACATATAATTTCAATCCAAACCTATTTACTCAAATCCAAGCGCAATTCCTAATTATCAATAATTTTCTAAATTTATGAATAATTCGAATTTCAACCCCAAACCCTTCAAAATTCGAATTCGGCTAAGCCCGAGGGTATAGTCTCGATTCTTACCCCAACTAAGTGTTCAAGAACACTTCCTAGGTCTCAATCTACCCTCAAAACAATCCAATCTAAGGTGGATCGAAGAAATTGAGGGTTTAGAATGAAATTGGGGTTACCAACCTTTGATTCGATTGGTGGGAGATGTGGAAAATGTTGTAGTCGAGCTCCGGTGAGCTTTCCCGGCGTCGACTAGCTCTCCTCCGGCAAGATTCCGGCGAGATTTCTCACCACTTCTCCTTCTTCCTCACGCCACTTCCCTCTCTCTCTCGACTTTCTCTCTCTCTTCCTCTATTTTCTTTCTTCTTTCCTTTCTTTTTCTTCTTATAAGCCTCACGCACCCCACTCTTTTTTTTTTAAAAAAAATTAAAATAACATAAAATAATTAATACTTAATTAATAAAATAACTAATAATTAAATAATAAATTGATAATAATAATTAAAAATAAAATAATTAATAACTAATATGTTTTTCTAACCCCTTTCCCTATTTAATTCAGATTTCCACTTTCTTAGGCCCTGAATTAAATCCTAAAAATATTTCCTACTTCTTTTCTTGCCCTTTTATTTTATTTTAAACTTCGAAAAATTTTCCGGGTATTACAAGTTTTCGCCGATGAGTGTTTCGAAAACGTGATATTCATTTTTCTTTATTTAATTAGTTTTCGCCGATTATTGATTCGAAAACTTGATATTTATTTTTCTTTTTTTAATCAGTTTTCGCCGATGAGTATTTCGAAAACTTGATATTTATTTTCTTTTTTAATCAGTTTTCGCCGATGAGTGTTTCGAAAACTTGATATTCATTTTTAATTTTTTTAATCAGTTTTCGTAGATGAATGTTTCGAAAACTTGATATTCATTTTTAATTTTTTTAATCAGTTTTCGCCGATGAGTGTTTTGAAAACTTGATATTCATTTTTCTTTTTTAATTAGTTTTGGTCGATGAATGTTTGGAAAACATGATATTTATTTATCTTTTTTTAATCAGTTTTCGCCGATGAGTGTTCTGAATACTTGATATTAATTTTTTTTTTTTAAAAAACTTGATATTCATTTTTCCTTTTCTTAATCAGTTTTCACCAATGAGTATTTCCAAAACATGATATTCATTTTTCTTTATTTAATGAGTTTTTACCGATGAGTGTTTCGAAAACTTGATATTCATTTTTCTTTTTCTTAATCAGTTTTCGCCGATGAGTATTTCGAAAACATGATATTCATTTTTCTTTATTTAATTAGTTTTCACCGATGAGTGTTTCGAAAACTTGATATTCATTTTTCTTTTTCTTAGTCAGTTTTCACCGATGAGTGTTTCGAAAACGTGATATTCATTTTTCTTTATTTAATTAGTTTTCACCGATTAGTTTTCACCGATGAGTGTTTCGAAAACATGATATTCATTTTTCTTTTTCTTAATCAGTTTTCGCCGATGAGTGTTTCGAAAACGTGATATTCATTTTTGTTTTTTTTAATCAGTTTTCCCCGATGAGTGTTTCGAAAACTTCATATTTATTTTCCTTTTTTAATTAGTTTTCGCCGATGAGTGTTTCGAAAACTAGATCTTCATTTTAATTTTTTTTAATCAGTTTTCGTAGATGAGTGTTTCGAAAACGTGATATTCATTTTTCTTTATTTAATTAGTTTTCACCGATGAGTGTTTCGAAAACTTGATATTCATTTTTCTTTTTCTTAATCAGTTTTCGCCGATGAGTGTTTCGAAAACGTGATATTCATTTTTCTTTTTTTTAATCAGTTTTCCCCGATGAGTGTTTCGAAAACTTCATATTTATTTTCCTTTTTTAATTAGTTTTCGCCGATGAGTGTTTCGAAAACTAGATCTTCATTTTAATTTTTTTTAATCAGTTTTCGTAGATGAGTGTTTCGAAAACTTGATATTCATTTTTCTTTTTCTTAATCAGTTTTTAGCCGATGAGTGATTCGAAAAGTTGATATTCATTATATTTTTAATTAGTTTTGGTCGATGAATGTTTGGAAAACATGATATTTATTTTTCTTTTTTTAATCAGTTTTCGCCAATGAGTGTTCTGCATACTTGATATTCATTTTCCTTTTTTTTAATCAGTTTTCGTCGATGAGTGTTTTGAAAACTTGATATTCTTTTTTCTTTTTTTAATCAGTTTTCGCCGATGAGTGTTTCGAAAGCATAATATTCATTTTTCTTTTTTTTTTTAAATAGTTTTCCCCGATGAGTGTTTCGAAAACTTGATATTCATTTTACTTTTTCTTAATTAGTTTTTGCCGATGAGTATTTCGAAAACATGATATTCATTTTTCTTTATTTAATTAGTTTTCACCGATGAGTGTTTCGAAAACTTAATATTCATTTTTCTTTTTCTTAATCAGTTTTCGCCGATGAGTATTTCGAAAACATGATATTCATTTTTCTTTATTTAATTAGTTTTCACCGATGAGTGTTTCGAAAACTTGATATTCATTTTTCTTTTTCTTAATCAGTTTTCACCAATGAGTGTTTCGAAAACGTGATATTCATTTTTCTTTATTTAATTAGTTTTCACCGATGAGTGTTTCGAAAACTTGATATTCTTTTTTCTTTTTCTTAATCAGTTTTCGCCGATGAGTGTTTCGAAAACGTGATATTCATTTTTCTTTTTTTAATCAGTTTTCCCCGATGAGTGTTTCGAAAACTTCATATTTATTTTCCTTTTTTAATTAGTTTTTGCCGATGAGTGTTTCGAAAACTAGATCTTCATTTTAATTTTTTAATCAGTTTTCGTAGATGAGTGTTTCGAAAACTTGATATTCATTTTTCTTTTTCTTAATCAGTTTTTAGCCGATGAGTGATTCGAAAAGTTGATATTCATTATATTTTTAATTAGTTTTGGTCGATGAATGTTTGGAAAACATGATATTTATTTTTCTTTTTTTAATCAGTTTTCGCCGATGAGTGTTCTGCATACTTGATATTCATTTTTCTTTTTTTTAATCAGTTTTCGTCGATGAGTGTTTTGAAAACATGATATTCTTTTTTCTTTTTTTAATCAGTTTTCGCCGATGAGTATTTCGAAAGCATAATATTCATTTTTCTTTTTTTTTAAATAGTTTTCTCCGATGAGTGTTTCGAAAACTTGATATTCATTTTACTTTTTCTTAATCAGTTTTCGCCGATGAGTATTTCGAAAACATGATATTCATTTTTCTTTATTTAATTAGTTTTCACCGATGAGTGTTTCGAAAACTTGATATTCATTTTTCTTTTTCTTAATCAGTTTTCGCCGATGAGTATTTCGAAAACATGATATTCATTTTTCTTTATTTAATTAGTTTTCACCGATGAGTTTTTCGAAAACTTGATATTCATTTTTCTATTTCTTAATCAGTTTTCGCCGATGAGTGTTTCGAAAACGTGATATTCATTTTTCTTTATTTAATTAGTTTTCACCGATAAGTGTTTCGACAACTTGATATTCATTTTTCTTTTTCTTAATCATTTTTCGCCGATGAGTGTTTCGAAAATGTGATATTCATTTTTCTTTTTTTAATCAGTTTTCGCCGATGAGTGTTTCGAAAACTTGATATTCATTTTTCTCTTTTTAATCAGTTTTCGCCGATGAGTATTTTCGAAAACTTGATATTCATTTTTCTTTTTTTAATCGGTTTTCGCCGATTAGTATTTTGAAAACTTGATATTCATTTTTCTTTTTTTAATCAGTTTTCGTCGATGAGTGTTCTGAAAACTTGATATTCATTTTTCTTTTTTTAAATCAGTTTTTGTCGATTAGTGTTTTGAAAACTTGATAATTATTTTTCTTTTTTTAATCAGTTTTCACCGTTGAGTCTTTCAAAAACTTGATATTCATTTTCGTTTTTTAATCAGTTTTCGACGATGAGTATTTCGAAAACTTTATATTCATTTTTATTTTTTTAATCAGTTTTCGTCGATGAGTGTTTCGAAAACTTGATATTCATTTTTCTTGTTTTAGTAAGTTTTCGCTGATGAGTGTTTCGAAAACTTCATATTTCTTTTTCTTTTTAATCTATTTTTGCCGATGAGTGTTTCGAAAACTTGATATTCATTTTTCTTTTTTTAATCAGTTTTTTCCGATAAGTGTTTTCGAAAACTTGATATTCACTTTTTTTAATCAGTTTTCACCGATTAGTATTCTGAAAACTTGATATTCATTTTTCTTTTTTTTAATCAGTTTTCGCCGATGAGTGTTTCGAAAACTTGATATTTATTTTTCTTTTTTTAATCAGTTTTCTCTGATGAGAGTTTCGAAAACGTAATACTCATTTTTCTTTTTTAAATAGTTTTTGCCGATAAGTGTTTCGAAAACTTCATATTCATTTTTCTTTTTCTTAATCAGTTTTCCCCGATGACTGTTCCGAAAATGTGATATTTATTTTTCTTTATTTAATTTGTTTTCACCGATGAGTGTTTCGAAAACTTGATATTCATTTTTCCTTTTTTAATAATTTTTCGCAGATTAGTGTTTCGAAAACTTGATATTCATTTTTCTTTTTTTAGTCAGTTTTCACCGATGAGTTTTTCGAAAACTTTATATTCATTTTTTTTATCAGTTTCGTGTATGATTATTTCGAAAACTTGATATTCATTTTTCTTTTTTAGTAAGTTTTCGCTAATGAGTGTTTCGAAAACATGATATTCATTTTCCTTTTTTAATCAGTTTTCGCCGATGAGTGTTTCGAAAACTTGATATTCATTTTTTTTCTTAATCATTTTTCGCCGATCAGTGTGTCGAAAACGTCATATTCATTTCCCTTTTTTAATCAGTTTTCGCCGATGAGTGTTTCGAAAACTTGATATTCATTTTTATTTTGTTTAATCAGTTTTTGTGGATGAGTGTTTCGAAAACTTAATATTCATTTTTCTTTTTTTAGTAAGTTTTCGCTAATAAGTGTTTCGAAAACTTGATATTCATTTTTCTTTTTTTAAACAGTTTTTTCGGATTAGTATTTTGAAAACTTGATATTTATTTTTCTTTTTTTTAATCAGTTTTCGCCGATGCGTGTTTCGAAAACTTGATAGTCATTTTTCATTTTTTAATCACTTTTAGTCGATGAGTGTTTTCGAAAACTTAATATTTATTTTCTTTTTTTAATCATTTTTCGCCGATGAATGTTTCGAAAATTTGATATTCATTTTTCTGTTTTTTAATCAGTTTTCGCCGATATGTGTTTCGAAAACTTGATATTGATTTTTATTTTTTTAATTAGTTTTCGCCGATGAGTGTTTCGAAAACTTGATATTCATTTTTATTTTTTTAATTAGTTTTCGCCGATGAGTGTTTCGAAATCTTGATATTCATTTTTCTTGTTTTTATCAGTTTTCGCCGATGAGAATTTCAAAAATGTAATACCCTAGAAAAATTTTTGAAGTTTAAAATAAAATAAAGGGAAAGAAAAGAAGTAGAAATAATTTTTTTAGGATTTAATTCAGGACCTAAGAAATTGGAAACCTCAATTAAATAGGGAAAGGAAACTAAATTAAAAATATATCTTTATTATTTTTAAGTGGTTATTATTTATCTTATTTATTTAAAAAAAATAAAAAATAAAAAATATATTAGTTGTGTATTTATTTAATTATTAATTAATTTATTTTTAATTATATTCATTTATTTATTATTTAAATATCTAATTATTATAATTATTAATTAACTATTTTAAATTATATATATTTTGAAAGGGGTGCCGTGAGGGGATGGGGGTTGGTAGAAGTAGAAGGAAATAAGAAAGAAAAGAAAAAGAGGAAGAAAGAGAAGGAGACGAGGCGGAGAAAGAAAGAAAATGTGAAGGGAGAGAGAGGGCTACGAACAGAGGAAGAAGAAGGGGGAAGCACCACGGTTCATCGAAATCTCGCCGGAGGAGAGCTAGTCGACGCCGGAAAAGCTCACCGGAGCTCGACTACAGCATTTTCCACACCTTCCATTGATCGAATCAAAGGTTGGTAACCCCAATTTCATTCTAAACCCTCAATTTCTCCATTTTTAGGGATTTCTTCGATCCCCCTTCGATTGGGTTGTTTCGAGGGTAGATTGAGACCTAGGAGGTGTTCTTGAACACTTAGTTGGGGTAAGAATTGAGGCTATACCCTCGGGTTTAGCCGAATTCGAATTTTGAAGGATTTGGGGTTGAAATTCTAATTATTCATAAATTGGAAAAATTGTGATAATTAGGATTGAGCTTGGATTTGAGTAAATAGGCTTGGATTGAAATTATTGAAATTATATTGTTGAAATATTAGCTGAACAAGACCTGTGAAGAGCTGGCCTGAGGTTACTAATGTGGAACCTTGACGTTAACGTGCCGGGTCCCTGCTCAGATTGCCCAAATACACTTTAAGGGTGACGTTGAGGGCTTCAAACCTCTTCTTTTCAATCTTAAACACCCTAGCTAGAATAATTCTAAATATGCTATCAAGCATCAAGAATTATTTTAGGTACTTTCTTGTTTCTTAAGGATGGAAACTTGCGGAACAATAAAGTCCAAAATTTAAAATGGCAATTTAATTCCTTTGTAATTATTAAGAAACCTTAATTAGGATAATTTAGAAGCATATCGAGGTTTAGTAACTCAAATCCAAGGCTCCAAAATCAATTCAAGGTGAGCGATAATTATACGAAACCAAGTGTGTATCACTTGAGACTCTCTTAGAAGAGAGGGAAGACGGATAAGACCAAGGACTCAGTTCTTGGCAACGTCTAGATGCATTTTTAGGCACGAGCATACCATACCCATATGAATTGCATATAGTTAAGATTGTTAACCACGTAAATGCGTTTGTTAGGAAACCACGACTCGTCCGGAGCGGGAGTTACTCCAGGACAAGCGCAATACCCGAGAATATTTTAACTGGCATCATTAATTAATTTAAAAAGTTGAAAATGGATAGGAGCACACACTATCCTACTACTTATTATTTTGTAGATACAAATTATTTTAAGTTATAAGTATTCTAATTTTAATATTCTTATTATTTCATCAGATTTTTTTTTGTAAAATGTATATATATATATTAATTAATTAAATATATATATATTATATAAAGAAAGGAGTAAGTAAAGGAAAAGAGGAAAGAAAAAGAAAGAGGGCGTGAAGGAAAGACGCACGAGCAGAGAGAGGCGTGAGTTGACGAGAGGCTCACGCACGGGGGAAAAACGGAGAAACAGAGAGAGAGGGCTGGATGAGAGGGCATGCACGGACAGAGCCACGCGTGGTGGTGGTCGGACGCACGGAGGAGGAGCCGGAGTCGCGTCCACCGGAGCCGGTCGTCGCCGTTGTGCTAGAGAGAGAGAGAGCTACGGGTTAGAGAGAGAAAGCAAAGGGAGAGAGTTTCTCGCCGGAAAACGCCGTCTCTTCACCGGGGAAGGTAGCTGGGAGTCTCCTCTACTCCATATCGTCCTTCTAACCGGTTGAATCGAGGTGAGAAGTCCCGAAACTCTCAAACCCCAATTTTATCAATTTTAGGGATTTTTGGTAAGACCCCAATTGATTCAATCTGAGTATTCTGGGTCCTAAATTGAAGTATATGCATGTTAGGAAGTGAGTTGGAAGCTTAGGAACCGGAACCAAATTGATGGAATTTATCCGGGTTGGAAAAAGTGTAGGAAAAGTATGATTGGAAAGGTTTAAGGGTGTTGTGAACTGATTGGGGGTGCATTAATAGGTGGAAATTGTGATTATATAATTGTTAAAATTATTTGAATGTACAAGGGATTAAAACCCGAGTAATTCCCGTCTCACCCGGAACCCGGTTCGGGGAAAAACAGACAATTTTCTAATTTTACGCGTATCCGGATTTGTGTACTCATGTGCAGGTAAAGTGTTGAAAGTTAATTCGGCAAATGGAAATTTTAGACAAGTAGAATTTATGACTCTCTTGAGCCATAAATTCAAGACTTGGGTAATGGGAATTTCATATGGACACATAGAGGTGAAATTGGGTAACCTTGCATTCCCAAGTCTAAGCTTCCGAATAGTGTGATTAAGTAAGGGTTGGACACGAATAGAAACATGCTAGGCGTCCTAAAACTAGTTGAGGGCATTTCCAAGCCAACAACTAGTCTATGGAATTAATTAGAGAGAACATGAGCACTAGTGTTGCATGTACACGATAGTGGTTGAATTTTCAAGCCTCTGAATCTCTCAAATATATGTGTATAGGGCACCATACAGTGAGCGGACCTTCGAGCACACCGAGAGCTGATCCGAGGGGCCAACCAGGTGAGGGGCTTTCCTATCCTTGCCCTATAGGGTTGACTGCGGATATGGATATATGGTTTGCCTTCTTGCCTACTTGTAGGAATTTTATAATAGATAACATGCTATTGTTGTTCCTAAATTGTAATATATGTGATAACGTGCTGTATGTGTATATGTGAACTGTAAAAGCAATGGTGGCTCAAGGAGCCTTATATGGAAAGAAGGTCCTCGGGACCTATATGATATTGGGGGTAGGATCAAGTCAATTTTAATTGGGAGAGTCTTGTGGTACTAGAAACCCACCTTATTGATTATCTGAAAAGTATGGTGGTGTATATAAACTCTCAAAGAAAATGAACATAGGTGACCTTGTTTTAAACCGAGGGATTTCGGCTTAGAAAACCACTTGGAAATTTAGAATTTCCTAAGAAGAAGCAAAACAAATAAGTAGTGGTCCGTAGGGGTCATTTATAGTACAACGCGGGAACCGAGTCTATCACGGGTGGTCCGGGTAAATTGAGTTTGTGATCTTGAGTCAAATTCTCAGAAATATAAAGTATATGAGTACACCACATTGTGGCTATTGCCTTGGGTAAATCGAGGTCAGATGAGTCACCGGCTATGCCCCAAGAGAAGTCTTGGGGTCAGATTATTGTTCCAAGTAAAGTCTTGGGGCCAGGGGTTCCTAGAATGATCAACTAGGTTCCTATACCGCTCACGTGAGATATTGCCTTCGGGCCAGATTCTCTCCCAACGGAGATATTGCCTTCGGGCCAGATTCTCTCCCATCGGAGATATTGCCTTCGGGCCAGATTCTCTCCTAACGGAGATATGCCTTCGGGCCAGTTCATGATTACGGTTATTTGAACATGGATATCCACATGAAGTTGTATGTTAACTATGAGATGATGCATGTGTGAATTTAAATGTATGTAAAACCATGCTTTAAATTCTTTATTGTGAATATGATATATGCTAGTTGCCTGACCACTTAAAATATGGAAATTTAAACCCGTTATATGCGTATGTGTTTGTGATTGGCTCCTTTTCCCCAGTTGTAGTGGTACCCGCTACTACACCAGGGATGGGAAAGCCTCTCACTGAGTCCGTTTGACTCACCCCAATGTTAAATGTTACAGACACAGGTGGTATAGGCATCGGGAGTGCTTCCACTTCATCTCAGGGAGGCGGACAAACTTAGAGACCGCACGCATTGTTCGCGTGGGTAGTATTGATATATGTATTTTGTCAGGATGTATATGTATATGATTCTTTTGGTATAGCATTGTTTGTACAGTTGCTATATACATATATGTATATGTCACACTCTAGAATTGTTGGCTTCATACAGATTAAAGATTGGTCTTGTTGTTGGGAACATAGGTTATGATATGATGAATATCATGTGTGTATATATATATGAATATGACTTCCGCATGTGAATAGGATAGATCACACGCACTGAGCGTGTGGTCAATATGTAAATTTATATATATGTGTGACTGAATACTTGATTGTGTGAAAACACAGATTCCGCATGTGAATAGGATAGGTCACACGCATTGAGGCGTGTGATCAATATGTAAATTATATGCAGGTGTGTGATTGAATATATATACTTGATTGTACACAGGAATTCTGCATGTTAATAGGATAGGTCACCCGCTCTGAAGCGCGTGATCAATATGTATATTTTATGTACATGTGATTGATTATGTGTAAATGTATATACTGAAGCGGCGTTGAGCGAGCCGTGGATTGCATGCTACTTAGGTCACCGAATAGGGATGGCCATATATACTATATATTGTTTGTATTAGAAATGGGTAGTTATGCATATATAAGAATGTCAATTAGGGATTAGAGGCTTACAGGATAGGAGAAATCCTACCTCCCGTGCCGGTCACGGACGCCCGATAGGGGGTCGTGACAAACTTAGTATCAGAGCCAGGTTACTTTAAACTGTATGAAGCCATAGGTATGACCGGGTGTCGGTTTACCCCTCTTTGTGTACCCGGGCACAACGTGGGAGTAAAAAGGCACTTGTGGAAGTACCCAGGAAAAAAATTGAGTCAGCCTTTCTTTCATTTCCTTCTTAATCTATGATGGATTATGAAAATTCTTATCAAGTGATATTCTTGTGCGGTACAGCGATGCACTAAGGCGTAAGGTGGGGTGGTAGTGACCCCAGGAACCTTAGGACGCCATAATAGGGAAAGGAGACATCCATGAAGGATGCTACCTAGACACAGACACATTTGGTTGCATTGTAGGCAGGAATGCGCTATAATGTGTGATTGTTTTGCAGTTGTTTAAAAGAGACGATGCGTCTGCTCTGTTAGCGCGCATTGTGTGCTATGGTATAGGCACAAGTTATTTGACTATAGTAGAGAATGCAAGTAGAATAGTGCCTTGAATGGTAGTCTAGTCTAGGAATGGTTTGTAAAGTAAACAGAAAAGAGGTGGTGTATGCCACAGTGTAGAAGTAGAAATCTACGGACTGGAAAATCAGGATACGGTATATGGAAGGGAAAAGTGGCCGAACCACATGCCGTAGAAATAGATGTTAAGAAGTAGAGGCATATGTAAACATGTAGAGCGTGACCATATGCCGAGTCGGAAATAGAGTAAATGGTAAGGCACAGGGAAGGAGCCTAGTCCAACCCTGCGCTCGATCCATGAACTACTAGTTCCTTAAGCAAACAAGGGGGAAAGGAAGGGATTAAGCCCAACCAAACTCTCTGGGGTGCTTAAGGAAGAGCATAAAGAGTGGGATATTGATCACATGAAAATTTTTTGTAAAAGTCTTTTTGGTCTTTCCGGATGAGAGCTTCTGAAAGACCCTAAAATTTTTCTTGAAAATACAAGGGATAACCATTGGAAGGCAAATTTTCATGAAAACTCTTTCTCAATTTGTGTCATTCCAATTGGTTAAACCCTAACCATTTACGAAAACCTTAGGCATCATTTTCTAAGAAATAAATTTGAATTAATTTCAAAACCCACAGGGTGCCTAAGAAGACTAACTCATGTGACCAATACCCTACCAAACAACAATCCTTTTACAAGTAAGTTGTATAAGGACGGTAGATATAGTTGAGAAATCACTCGCTTTGAGTGATTCAAGTTAAGTAGACATCGAAAAGCACTAGAGAGTGTTAAGGTGCCAAGGGAGTATATAGGTAAACCTAAGGGTTACCAACTAAGGGGCCGTATGGTGATAATGGACCCGAAAGTATTAGACCGGAGCAGGTCTAGAAGTGGAAACGGGCGTAGATGGGTACCGTCCAAAGATAAGAAAGTGAGTGCTATTGCGATAGATAGCTCTCGAACGAGATAAAGTGAGAGATAAACCCCAAAGAGATTCGTGGAAGCCCGATGGGAGAGAAAGTATACGGGGAAAAGTAGTCCCATAAGGGGGAATAGCGGAAGCCTATAGGACCCCATAGGATGAGAGTCAAGTAGGAGGTGGAGAACCAACTACTACCATAAGTGCACGTATAGTACACAGATCGTAGTGGACATAGCTAGGTAAGCTAGTTCCACATGTTGGTGAATCGTAAATCCGTTAGTCTGAAGCTCGTGTATGGGTGGAGACTGAGTGGAAAAACCAAACGTATAAATGGCCATGGGGGTGCCATAAAGGGAAAATTAACCGTAAGGACGATTAATCGAGAAGAAGAATGTAGTGAATAACGAGTATTGAGAAATACTCGAAGAAAGAGTACCACGTAGGTGCAAAATGAAAAGAAGAGAGTGAATACGAGAACGGAGTCGGGCGAGCATCGGGGGATGGGAGCCAAATGATAAAACAGGTATGTTACCGTTGGGGGCGATTGGAACCCAACGGGTGACACACTTGCAAGAGGTGGTATATGTTCGTGAACATATGCCGCACTGTTAGAAAGGAAAGAGTCAAACCGTGGAAGCGGATCCCGTCTGGTCAAGGGGAGTAGAGCATGTCCAGAAAGGTTCATGCTGGAGTTAACGGATCAAATATTCCAAGTAGGAATACAGGATCTAAGTGAGTTGAAGGAGCTACACACGTAGTTATAGGAATTACTTGATAAGGGTTCCATCAGACCCAGTTTTTCACCTTGTGGTGCACCAGTTCTATTCGTGAAGAAGAAGGATGGAAGTTTAACATTGGGCATCGATTACCGAAAGCTGAATAAGGTAACGGTCCGCAACCAATACCCACTTCCAAGAATCGATGATCTGTTCGACCAGTTGCAAGGTGCTAAGAGGTTTTCAAAGATCGATCGACGATCAGGGCATCATCAGCGGAAGATTAGAAAAGAAGATGTGCCCAAGACTGCTTTTCGAACCCGATACGGTCATTATGAGTTTCTAGTCATGTCGTTCGGGCTAACCAATGCACCAGCAGCTTTTATGGACATGATAAATCGGGTTTCAAGCCATTTCTAGACTGGTTTGTCATTGTATTCATAAATGACATTCTAGTTTATTCCAAGAATGCTGAGGAACATGCAGAGCATTTGAGACTAGCATTGCAGAGGCTGAGAGAGGAGAAATTTTATGCTAAGTTTTCAAAATGCGAGTTTTGGCTTGATAAGGTTGCATTTCTCGGTCACGTGGTATCTTCAGAAGGAATCCACGTTGATCCGAGCAAGGTGGAGGCAGTCAAGAATTGGTCCCAGCCTACCTCAGTCACAGAAATTCGCAGTTTTCTATGTTTGGCTGGATATTATAGAAGATTTGTGCAGGACTTCTCTAAGGTTGCTGCACCTATGACTAAGTTGACTCAGAAAGGAGTGAAGTTTGTATGGGATGACAAGTGTGAGCAGAGTTTTCAGAAGCTGAAAGACAGTCCCACTACCGCTCCGGTGCTACCATTACCTGAAGGCACAGGAGGGTATGTGGTATACTGTGATGCGTCGAGGATCGGGTTAGGGTGTGTCTTGATGCAACATGGCAAGGTGATTGCGTACGCATCGCGACAACTGAGGAAACATGAGAAGAACTACCCGACACACGACCTCGAAATGGCGGCTGTAGTGTTCGCTTTGAAGATATGGAGACACTACTTATACGGTGAGACTTGTGAAATTTATACAGACCACAAAAGCGTCAAATACATTTTCGAGCAGAAAGACTTGAACTTGAGACAACGTCAATGGTTGGAGTTGTTGAAAGACTACGACTGCACGATCTTGTATCATCCAGGAAAGGCTAATGTGATAGCCGATGCTCTGAGTCGAAAATCCATGGGCAGTCTTGCTCATATAAGTGAAGAAAGGAGACCGTTAATTAGAGAACTGCACGAGCTAGAGGAAACGGGAAATCAGTTTGAGATTGGAAGTTCTAACTCACTTTTAGCCCATTTGCAAGCTAAGTCCTTTTTCGTAGAAGAGGTGCAGGCTAGGCAAGATGAAGATACCGACCTCAAGCAAATTAGGGATACCGTAACTATAGGGAAAGGGGACGACGTCCGATTTTCTATAGATGATTTTGGGATACTTCGGTTGGAGGGACGGTTGTGTGTCCCTATGGTTGATAACTTGAAAGAAAGAATTCTTGAAGAAGCACACCGTACAGCGTATACAATCCATCCGGGAGCTAATAAGATGTATCATGACCTGAAACAGTTGTATTGGTGGAATGGCATGAAAAAGGATGTCGCAAACTATGTAGCCAGGTGTTTAGTGTGCCAGCAAGTCAAGGCTGAACACCAGATAGAAATACCTGAGTGGAAATGGGAGAGGATAACGATGGATTTTGTAACAGGGTTGCCAAGATCACAACGGGGATTTGATTCGGTTTGGGTAATAGTGGATCGCATGACTAAGTCCGCACACTTTCTGCCAGTTAAGACCACTTACGGAGTGAGTCAATATGCACAGATTTACCTATCAGAAATCATTACATTGCACGGTGTGCTAGTGTCAATAATATCTGATAGGGGTCCACAATTCACTTCCAGGTTTTGGAAGTCATTGCAGGAAGTGTTGGGAACTAGAGTTGAACTGAGTACTGCGTTCCACCCACAAACCGACGGGCAATCAGAAAGAACCATTTAGATTCTTGAGAACATGCTTCGGGCGTGTATTATGGATTTCGGCGGAAGTTGGGAAAGGTACTTACCTTTAGCTGAGTTTACGTACAATAATAGTTATCAAGAAAGTATTAAATGGCACCCTTCGAGGCTCTGTACGGTCGCAGATGCAGATCCCCGATTGGGTGGTTCGAGGTCGGAGAAGCTAGCCTAGTCGGCCCGGAATTGTTACAAGATGCCTTGCAAAAAGTAAAGTGTATAAGGGAGAGATTGCTGACGGCTCAGAGTAGGCAAAAGTCTTATGCAGACAATCGAAGGAGGGAACTGGAGTTTGCCGTTGGTGATCAGGTGTTCTTGAGAATATCACCGATGAGAGACGTGATGCGGTTCGGTAAGAAGGGGAAGTTGAGTCCTCGGTATATCAGACCCTTTGAAATCTTAGAACGAATTGGGAATGTAGCGTATCGGTTGGAATTGCCTACGGAACTGGAGGGGGTACACCCTGTCTTTCACGTATCAATGCTTCGGAAGTATCTTCCCGATCTCTCGCACGTAATCCAATCGCAAGACGTGTAACTAACCGAAAATATGACGTATGAAGAGGAGCCAGTCATAGGGAGGTTCACACTACATAGGTAAAGTCAGTCTAGGATAGTAATGGGTAGATAGAGTCAAAATCCTAGCTGAAGGCTCGGGAAGAGAAACGAGTCAGAAAAGATTGCCTGTTGAGGCCATTGCCCTAGCCTGGCACTAGGGTCAGTTAAAGATTTAAAATAATTTGCCCGTTGAGGCCATTGCCCTAGCCTGGCACTAGGGTCAGTTAAAGAGTAAAGCATTTGCCCGTTGAGGCCATTGCCCTAGCCTGGTACTAGGGTCAGTAAAAGACTAAAAGATTTGCCCGTTGAGGCCATTGCCCTAGCCTGACACTAGGGTCAGTTAAAGAGTAAAGCATTTGCCCGTTGAGGCCATTGCCCTAGCCTGGTACTAGGGTCAGTTGAGTGATTTACAGTTTTCATATTATATGTTAATTATGATTGTTTGATTATGAGAAGCATGATAGAAAAGCATGATCCGTAGGTTTATCTTTGATTTTAATGTTATATTAATATTGCCTTATCGTAATATAACATTTGATAAACTGTACTTTCATGCGCATGTGATTGTGGGTGTTTCCCCTTTCCCCAGCTGTAGCGGTACCCGCCGCTACGCCGAGGATGGGAAGCTTCTCACTGAGTCTGTTTGACTCACTCCCTTTGCTTCAATGTTTCAAATACAGGGATTGGGCAGGCATCGACGTCCGGGCAGTGATATGGACATCAGACCATCCTTACGCACTTGTTCGCGTGGGTGGACACCTTTTGGTTATTTTGATTTCTCTTGTTGTACATATTTTAAAGTTGTAAGAGTTGTATATATATATTTATAGCTTTTGATATGTACCTACTCTAGAATTGTCGGCTTCACATGTACTTAATGACAGGGTCCAGTTGGGGATAAACTAGGATATATGTTTGAGTATATAAACTTCTGCATGTGAATAGGATAGATCGTATGCATTGAGGCGTATGGTCAATATGATATGGTTATATATTATGTGTGCTTGCTGCATGTGAATAGGTAGATCGTACGTATTAAGACGTACGGTCAATATGATATTAATATTTACATTATGAGTGCTGATAAATATATCTATGCACTGGATTGAGCTGAAGCGGTATTGAGCGAACCGTGGATTGCAGGTTAATTAGGCCACCAGTGAGGTGTGGCCACTAGTATGATATATATATATATATATTGATTGTATAGCAGGGTAGTTATAGTGATGTTTACAGGATAAGGCTTACGGGTTTAAAGGTAAAAATCTATTCCCGTGCCGGTCACGTACTCCCGATTTGGGGTCGTGACAAACTTGGTATCAGAGCCTGGTTATTCTTTAAGTCATGTGAAGCCATTGGTATAACCGGGTGTCGGTTTAAGCTTCGTTGTGAAACCCGGGCACAACTTGAATTAAACAAGCACTTGTGGGAGTACCCAGGATAATTTGAGTCAACCTTTCTTTCATTCCTTCTTAATCTATGATAGATTATGCAAATGCTTATCAGGTGACATTTTTGTGCAGTACAGGGATGCCGCCGACTACTAGGCAGGCTAGGAGGGGCGGTAGAGTCCATGCACGTACTGATGAGGAATCCGTTCGGGAGGAGAGAATGCCTCCCAGGGGTCGAGCTAGAGGTCGTGCTCGCAGTCATGGTAGGACACAAGAAAGAGGAGTGCATAGGCAACAAAACCCAAAGCCACAGGTTAAGATGGGTGCTCCGTCAGTGGCTGAGATACTGACTGCGGGATTTCAGGAGTTGAGAGCTGAAATGACCCGCCAAATTCAACAAGTCCGCCGTTTAGTTGTCGGCGAGGAAGAGGAGCAAGTGATATCGACTGAACAGGATACTGAAATGGTTGAGGAAAGAGAGGAAGAACCAAGAAGGGAATGGCAACAAAGGGACGTGCCCCGGGGACCGAGGGGAGTTCCGAGGGAATTACCGATTACTAAATTCCTGAAGCTGAATCCACATACCTTTTGCGGAAATGAAACCAAGTAGGACCCTCAACATTTCCTTCGTGATATAGTCAGAATTGGGCAGTTACTGAGGTTTCCAGGAGGAGAGATGGTGGAACTTGCCTCATTTCAGTTGAGAGGCACTGCACGGGTTTGGTTTGAATCAGTGCAGAAGAGATATGCAAGGAGAGTTGCTCCTATGACCTGGGAAGATTTTCAGAGGGAATTCCTGGGTCGGTTTCTATCTGAAGGAATGAGGTATGCCAAGCGTCAACAGTTTGAAGATTTGTGGATGACGCTGAATATGTCAGAGATTGAGTTTGAGCTGCAGTTCACGGAGCTAGCTCAATATGCTCCAGAATTGGTTCCCGATGAGAGGGAGTAGATTAAGAGGTTTATCCACAGGTTGGTAGAGCCATTGTTCGTAGTCCTACTGCCGCAATGTGGTCAGTTTGAAACTCTAGCACAGGCTGCTGATTGTGCCAGGGTAATTGAAAATAGAAAGAAGTTTGGGACATCGACGAATCCCAAGAACAAGTTACTGACAGGTAGTGATGGACAGGGATGGAAGAAGAAGCAAAAGACAGCTGGTAATTCTGGTATAGTTCCAAATTATGCAGGGCAAGTTGGTGGGCAGTCTGCTATTACCACCACAAGTTCTGAGAGGAGTAACACACAAGGTGGGCAGAGGTTCCAAGGCAGTAGTCAGGGCGGTAACCAGAGACCGCAGTGTGGAACATGTGGAAGATTTCATTTTGGAGTGCAAAGTTATGAAGGGAGTTTGTTACAACTGTGGACAGTTCTGGCATATGGCTAAGGAATGTCCGCAGAGGAAGAGTAATACAAGTGTCAAGACCAATCCTACTCCGAGTAGTACTCCAATTGCAGCCCCACCAGTTAGAATTGTACCACCCCAAGTCAACACTTTAGGAGCGGGCAGAGGTAGAGGAGCAGGAGCAGGAGGTAGAGGCCCAGGTGCACCAGGGGGAGGATATGCACGGGTGTTTGCTTTGTCTCGACAGGATGCACATGCCTCAAATGCAGTAGTGACAGGTACACTTTCAGTATGCTCTCTCTAGGCTCTTGTATTATTTGATTCTGGTTCAACACATTCCTACATCTCCCATGCATTTGCACGAAAAGTTGAGAAAAGCCCGACTAGGTTGAAGGAGACAGAAATGGTCTCTACTCCGATGGGTGAATCAGTACAAGTCAAGTATGTCTATGAATCGTGTATGGTTGTGGTCGAGGGTCATGAAACAGTTGTGGACCTACGATGTCATTCTAGGTATGGATTGGTTGGCATCATGTCATGCGGTAGTTGACTGCAGGGCGAAGTGTTTGAAATTCAATATGCCGAATGAAGAGCCATTCGTGGTGCGGGGTGATGGTGCTGCACCATATCCGAGTCTAATTTCAATAATGAAAGCTTCCAAGCTACTCGAGAAAGGGTGTAAAGGATATCTGGCTTTTGTGAGGGATACTACGAAAGAAGTACTTCCAGCAAATCAGGTACCGGTGGTTCGGGAGTTTCTTGATGTATTTCGTGACGACTTGCCTGGTTTGCTGCCTGATCAAGAGATTGAATTTGAGATCGAGCTTTTACCAGGTACTCAACCGATTTCCACACCACCCTACAGAATGGCTCTGAAGGAGTTGAAGGAACTACACATGCAATTACAGGAGTTGCTTGATAAGGGTTTCATCAGACCCAGTTTTTCGCCTTGGGGTGCACCAGTTCTATTCGTTAAGAAGAAGGATGGAACTTTAAGATTGTGTATCGATTACCGAAAGTTGAATACGGTAACGGTTCACAATCAAAATCCACTTCCAAGAATCGATGACCTGTTCGACCAGTTGCAGGGTGCTAAAAGATTTTCAAAGATCGATCTACGATCAGGGTATCATCAGCTGAAGATTAGAAAAGAAGATGTGCCCAAGACTGCTTTTCGAACCCGATACGACCATTATGAGTTTCTAGTCATGTCGTTCGGGCTAACTAATGCACCGGCAACTTTTATGGATATGATGAATCGGGTTTTCAAGCCATTTCTAGACCGGTTTGTCATTGTATTTATTGATGACATTCTAGTCTATTCAAAGAATGCTGAGGAGCATGCAGAGCATTTGAGACTAGCATTACAGAAGCTAAGGGAAGAGAAATTGTATGCTAAGTTTTCAAATGTGAGTTTTGGCTTGATAAAGTTGCATTTCTCGGTCACGTGGTATCTTCAGAGGGAATCCATGTTGACTTGAGTAAAGTAGAAGCAGTGAAGAATTGGTCCCAGCCTACCTCAGCCACAGAGATTCGCAGTTTTCTAGGTTTGGCTGGATACTATAGAAGGTTTATGCAGGACTTTTCGAAGGTTGTTGCACCTCTTACAAAGCTAACTCAGAAAGGGGTAAAGTTTGTGTGGGATAAAAAGTGTGAAGAGAGTTTTCAGAAACTAAAGGAAAGTCTCACCACAGCACCGGTGTTGGCTCTTCTTGAGGGCACCGGAGGGTATGTGGTGTACTGTGATGCTTCACGAGTTGGGTTAGGGTGTGTTCTTATGCAGCACGGCATGGTGATTGCTTATGCGTCTAGGCAACTCCGGAAGCACGAAAAGAACTACCCAACTCACGATCTTAAAATGGCAGCGGTGGTATTTGCCTTGAAGATTTGGAGGCATTACCTTTATGGTGAAACATGTGAGGTATATACAGACCACAAGAGCCTCAAGTACATTTTCAAGCAGAAAGATCTAAATCTGAGACAACGCAGGTGGATGGAGTTGTTGAAAGACTATGACTGCACGATCTTGTACCATCCCGGTAAGGCGAATGTGATGGCAGACGCTCTGAGCCGAAAGTCAATGGGTAGCTTAGCCCATATCAGTAAAGTACGAAGGCCATTAATCCCGAAAATACATGAGCTGGAACAGTCTGGAACTCAGTTTGAAATTGTAGATCTCAGCCTGTTTCTAGCCCACATTCAAGCTAAGTCAGCTCTAATCGAAGAAGTTAAATCCAAACAAGATCAAGACTCCGACCTCAAACAGATCAAAGATACAATGGTTCAAGGGGAGAAAGACGACGTCCGGTTTTCCATAGATGACAGTGGCATACTCCGGTTGGAGGGACGACTGTGTGTACCTATGGTGGATGGTTTGAAAGAAAGAATTCTTGATGAGGCACACAAGACAGCGTACACTATCCATCCGGGTAGTAATAAGATATATCAGGATCTGAGAGAATTATACTGGTGGAATGGTATGAAGAAGGATATGGCAGACTACATATCTAGATGTTTAGTGTGTCAACAAGTTAAGGCTGAACACCAAAAGCCCGCCAGAACACTTCAACAAATAGAAATTCCTGAATGGAAGTGGGAGAGAATTACTATGGATTTTGTGACAGGATTGCCGCGGTCACAGAGGGGATTCGATTCAGTTTGGGTAATCGTTGAACGAATGACCAAGTCCGCCCATTTCCTGCCAGTTAAGACCACTTACGGAGTGGGTCAGTATGCCCAGTTGTACCTATCAGAGATAGTGAGGTTACACGTAGTACCGGTGTCGATTATCTCTGACAGGGGGCCACAGTTTACCTCTTGATTCTGGAGAGCATTGCAGGATGCATTGGGGACGAGGGTTGATCTGAGTACAGCATTTCATCCCCAGACAGACGGGCAATCTGAGAGGACCATTCAAATTTTAGAGGACATGCTTAGGGCATGTGTTATGGATTTCGGCGGAGGGTGGGAGATATACTTGCCGTTAGCGGAGTTTGCCTACAATAACAGTTACCAATCCAATATTCAGATGGCACCCTTCGAGGCTTTGTATGGTCGGAAGTGTAGATCCCTGATTAGCTGGTTCGAGATCGGAGAGGCCAAGTTGGTTGGTCCAGAACTTGTGCAGGATGCTTTGGACAAGATAAAGTCCATTAGAGAAAGGCTTGCCACGGCTCAGAGTAGGCAGAAGTCGTATGCCGACAACCGGAGAAGAGAGTTAGAGTTTGTTGTGGGTGAGCAGGTTTTCTTAAAGATTTCACCGATGAGGGGCGTGATAAGATTTGGCAAGAAAGGCAAGCTAAGTCCAAGATACATCGGACCGTTTGAGATTCTAGAGCGCGTGGGAAATGTTGCCTACCGTCTAGAATTGCCAGCGGAGTTGGAAGGAGTTCATCCGGTGTTTCATGTGTCCATGCTCCGAAAGTACCTACCAGATCCCTCTCACGTAATCCAACCCCAGGAAGTACAACTAGCTGAAACTCTAACTTATGAGGAGATGCAGTGGAAATCTTAGATCACCAGCTGAAGAAGCTAAGGTCGAAGGAGATACCATTGGTGAAAGTCCTGTGGCGAAACCATTCGATCAAAGAAGCAACGTGGGAAGTTGAGGCTGAGATGCGCGGGATGTATCCTCACTTATTTCAAGACTAAGATTAGTATGTTAATTGAAATTCGGGGACCGAATTTCTTAAGGGGGGAAGATTGTATTACCCGAGAAAAATTTTCGAAGTTTAAAATAAAATAAAGGGAAAGAAAAGAAGTAGAAATAATTTTTTTAGGATTTAATTCAGGACCTAAGAAATTGGAAACCTGAATTAAATAGGGAAAGGAAATTAAATTAAAAATATCTCTTTATTATTTTTAAGTGGTTATTATTTATCTTATTATCTATTTTTAAAAAAATAAAAATAAAATAAAATATATATTAGTTGTGTATTTATTTAATTATTAATTAATTTATTTTTAATTATATTCATTTATTTATTAATATCTAATTATTATAATTATTAATTAACTATTTTAAATTATATATATTTTAAAAGGGGTGTCGTGAGGGGAGGGGGGTTGGTAGAAGTAGAAAGAAATAAGAAAGAAAAGAAAAAGAGGAAGAGAAGGAGCCGAGGCGGAGAAAGAAAGAAAATGTGAAGGGAGAGAGAGGGCTACGAACGGAGGAAGAAGAAGGGGGAAGCACCACGGTTCATCAGAATCTCACCGAAGGAGTGCTAGTCGACGCCGAAAAAGCTCACCGGAGTTCGACTACAACATTTTCCACACCTTCCACCGATCGAATCAAAGGTTGGTAACCCCAATTTCATTCTAAACCCTCAATTTCTCCATTTTTAGGGATTTCTTCGATCCACCTTCGATTGGGTTCTTTCGAGGGTAGATTGAGACCTAGGAGGTGTTCTTGAACACTTAGTTGGGGTAAGAATCGAGGCTATACCCTCGGGTTTAGCCGAATTCGAATTTTGAAGGATTTGGGGTTGAAATTCTAATTATTCATAAATTGGAAAAATTGTGATAATTAGGATTGAGCTTGGATTTGAGTAAATAGGCTTGGATTGGAATTATTGAAATTATATTGTTGAAATATTAGCTGAACAAGACCCGTGAAGAGCTGGCCCGAGGTTACTAATGTGGAACCTTGACGTTAACGTGCCGGATCCCTGCTCAGATTGCCGAAATACACTTTAAGGGTGACGTTGAGGGCTTCAAACCTCTTCTTTTCAATCTTAAACACCCTAGCTAGAATAATTCTAAATATGCTATCAAGAATCAAGAATTATTTTATGTACTTTCTTGTTTCTTAAGGATGGAAACTTGCGGAACAATAAAGTCCAAAATTTAAAATGGCAATTTAATTCCTTTGTAATTATAAAGAAACCTTAAGTAGGATAATTTAGAAGCATATTGAGGTTTAGTAACTCAAATCCAAGGCTCCAAAATCAATTCAAGGTGAGCGATAATTATACGAAACCAAGTGTGTAGCACTTGAGACTCTCATAGAAGAGAGGGAAGACGGATAAGACCAAGGACTCGGTTCTTCGCAACGTCTAGATGCATTTTTAGGCACGAGCATACCATACCCATATGAGTTGCATATAGTTAAGATTATTAACCACGTAAATGCGTTTGTTAGGAAACCACGACTCGTCCGGAGCGGGAGTTACTCTAGGACAAGCGCAAGGAAGCCGTCCAGGTGAGGGGTTTCCCATCCTTGCCCTACAGGGTTGATTGAGGAAGCCGTCCACATAACATGCTATTGTTTTTCCTAAATTGTTATCCATGAAAGTATTTGTATATGTGTGTTTGACTACAGGTAAAAAGGTATTGGAGGGTATCCATGTGATGACATGAGGTACGCCGAACAGTACAAGCAAGGGGGTAAGTTGTTGATTGAGTCCAAGGTTTAGTTTACCCTATTAATTAGAAACTCATTAAAGAAATCGTATAGAAGTTGTTAGCAAACGTCAACGTTTTATGGTAATTGAACTTAGGAAATGCCTTAGAGCTAGGTTATGATCTAATCAAGGGTTTGGGTATTATATAAGGATTAAAACGATCTCATAAATTGATTAGTGAGTCATAGGGAGGTTCACACTACATAGGTAAAGTCAGTCTAGGATAATAATGGGTAGATAGAGTCAGAATCCCAGCTGAAGGCTCGGGAAGAGAAACAAGTCAAAAAAGATTGCCCGTTGAGGCCATTGTCCTAGCCTGGCACTAGGGTCAGTTAAAGAGTAAAGCATTTGCCCGTTGAGGCCATTGCCCTAGCCTGGTACTAGGGTCAGTAAAAGACTAAAAGATTTGCCCGTTGAGGCCATTGCCCTAGCCTGACACTAGGGTCAGTTAAAGAGTAAAGCATTTGCCAGTTGAGGCCATTGCCCTAGCCTGGTACTAGGGTCAGTTGAGTGATTTACAGTTTTCATATGATATGTTAGTTATGATTGTTTGATTATGGGAAGCATGATAGAAAAGCATGATCCGTAGGTTTATCTTTGATTTTATTGTTATATTAATATTGCCTGATCGTAATATAACATTTGATAAATTGGACTTTCATGCGCATGTGATTGTGGGTGTTTCCCCTTTCCCCAACTGTAGCGGTACCCGCCGCTACGCCGAGGATGGGAAGCTTCTCATTGAGTCTGTTTGACTCACTCCCTCTGCTTCAATGTTTCAGATACAGGGATCGGGCAGGCATCGACGTCCGGGCAGTGATACGGACATCAGGCCATCCTTACGCACTTGTTCGCGTGGGTGGACACCTTTTGGTTATTTTGATTTCACTTGTTGTACATATTTTAAAGTTTTAAGAGTTGTATATATATATATATTTACAGCTTTTGATATGTACTTAATCTAGAATTGTCGGCTTCACATGTACTTAAAGACAGTGTCCAGTTGGGGATAAACTAGGATATATGTTTGAGTATATAAACTTCTGCATGTGAATAGGATAGATCATATGCATTGAGGCGTACAGTCAATATGATATGGATATATATTATGTGTGCTTGCTGCATGTGAATAGGATAGATCGTACGGATTGAGACCTACGGTCAATATGATTTTAATATTTACATTATGAGTGCTGATAAATATATCTATACACTGGATTGAGCTGAAGAGGTATTGAGCGAACCGCGAATTGCAGGTTAATTAGGCCACTAGTGACGTGTGGCCACTAGTATGATATATATATATATATATATATATATATATTGATTGTATAGCAGGGTAGTTATAGTCAAGTTTACAGGACAAGGCTTACGGGTTTGGAGGTAAGAATCTATTCCCGTGCCGGTCACGTACTCCCGATTTTGGGTCGTGACAAAAAACTTGACATTCATTTTTCTTTTTTAATAAGTTTTCACCGATGAGTGTTTCGAAAACTTAATCTTCATTTTCATTTTTTTAATCAGTTTTCGTCGATTAGTGTTTCGAAAACTTGATATTCATTTTTCTTTTTTTAGTAAGTTTTCGCTAATGAGTGTTTCGAAAACTTGAGTTTCATTTTTCTTTTTTTAATCAGTTTTTGCCGATTAGTGTTTCGAAAACTTGATATTCATTTTTCTATTTTTAATAAGTTTTCACTCATTAGTGTTTCGAAAACTTGATATTCATTTTTCTTTTTTTAATCAGTTTTCACCGATAAGTGTTTCGAAAACTTGATATTCTTTTTATATTTTTAATCATTTTTCGCCGATGAGTGTTTCGAAAACTTTATATTCATTTTTATTTGTTTTAATCAGTTTTCGCCGATGAATGTTTCGAAAACTTGATATTTATTTTTCTTTTTTCTAATCAGTTTTCGCCGATGAGTGTTTCGAAAATGTAATATTCATTTTTCTTTGTTTTTAAATAGTTTTCGCCGATGAATGTTTCGAAAACGTGATATTCATTTTACTTTTTGTTTATCAGTTTCCGCCGATGAGTGTTTCGAACACTTGATATTCTTTTTTCTTTTTTTAATTAGTTTTCGCCTATGAGTGTTTTGAAAACATGATATTCATTTTTCTTTTTTAATTAGTTTTGGTCGATGTTTGTTTCGAAAACTTAATATTCATTTTTCTTTTTTTTGATAAGTTTTCACCGATGAGTGTTTGGAAAACTTGATATTTATTTTTCTTTTTTTTAATAAGTTTTCGTCGACAAGTGTTTCGAAAACGTAATGTTCATTTTTATTTTTTTTAAATACTTTTCGCCGATGAGTCTTTCGAAAACTTGATATTTATTTTTCTTTTTCATAATCAGTTTTCGTCGATGAATGTTTCTAAAACGTGATATTCATTTTTCTTTAATTAATTAATTTTTTCGATGAGTGTTTCGAAAACTTGATATTTATTTATTTTTTTTAATCATTTTTCGTCGATTAGTGTTTCGAAAACTTGATATTCATTTTTGTTTTTTTAATCAATTTTTGCCGACGAGTGTTTCGAAAACTTGATACTCATTTTTCTTTTTTAATTAGTTTTCGCCGATGAGTGTTTCGAAAACTTGACATTCATTTTTTTTTTTAATCACTTTTCGTCGATGAGGGTTTCGAAAACTTGATATTCATTTTTCTTTTTTTAATCAGTTTTTGCCGATGTGTTTCGAACACTTGATATTCTTTTTTTCTTTTTCTTAATCAGTTTTCGCCGATGAGTGTTTCGAAAACTTGATATTCATTTTTCTTTTTTTAATCATTTTTCGCCGATGAGTGTTTTGAAAACTTGATTTTCATTTTTCTTTTTTTAATCAGTTTTCGCCGATTATTGTTTCGAAAACTTGATATTCATTTTCCTTTTTTTAATCAATTTTCGCCGATGAGTGTTTCGAAAACTTGATATTCATTTTCCTTTTTTAATATGTTTTCACCGATGAGTGTTTCGAAATCTTGACATTTATTTTTATTTTTTTTAATCAGTTTTTGTGGATGAGGGTTTCGAAAACTTGATATTCAATTTTCTTTTTCTAGTAAGTTTTTGCTAATAAATGTTTTGAAAACTTGATATTCATTTTTCTTTTTTTTAATCAGTTTTCACCGATGAGTGTTTCGAAAACTTGATATTCATTTTCCTTTTTTAATCAGTTTTCGCCGATGAATGTTTCGAAAACAGGATATTCTTTTTTCTTTTCTTAGTAAGTTTTCGATGATGAGTTTTTCGAAAACTTGATATTCTTTTTCTTTTTTAATCAGTTTTCACCGATAGTGTTTCGAAAACTTTATATTCATTTTTATTTTTTTTAATCAGTTTTTGCCGATGAGTGTTTCGAAAACTTTATATTCATTTTTTTAATCAGTTTTCGCCGATGAGTGTTTCGAAAATTTGATATTTATTTTACTTTTTTTAATCATTTTTCGCCGATGGGAGTTTCGAAAACTTGATAGTCATTTTTCATTTTTTAATCATTTTTCGCTGATGAGTGTTTCGAATACTTAATATTCATTTTTCTTTTTTTAACTAGTTTTCGCCGATGAGCGTTTCGAAAACTTGATATTCATTTTTCTTTTTTTAATCAGTTTTCGCCAATGAGTGTTTCGAAAACGTAATATTCATTTTTCTTTTTTTAAATAGTTTTCGTCGACAAGTGTTTCGAAAAATTGATATTCAATTTTTCTTTTTTTAATCAGTTTTTGCCGATGAGTGTTCTGAAAACTTGATATTCATTTTTCTTTTTTTAATCAGTTTTTGCCGATGAGTGTTTTGATAACTTGATATTCATTTTTCTTTTTTTTAATCAGTTTTCGCCAATGACTGTTTTGAAAACGTAATATTCTTTTTTCTTTTCTATTTTTTAAATAGTTTTTGCCGATGAGTGTTTCGAAAACTTGATATTCATTTATATTTTTCTTAATCAGTTTTCGCAATGAGTGTTTCAAAAACGTGATATTCATTTTTCTTTATTTAATTAGTTTTCGCCGATGAGTGTTTCGAGAACTTGATATTCATTTTTCTTTTTTTAATTAGTTTTCGCCGATGAGTGTTCTGAAAACTTGATATTCATTTTTCTTTTTTTTAATCAATTTTCGTTGATGTGTGTTTCCAAAACTTGATATTCATTTTTCTTTAATTAATTAGTTTTCATCGATGAGTGTTTTAAAAACTTGATATTTATTTTTCTTTTTTAAATCAGTTTTCGCCGATGAGTGTTTCAAAAACTTGATATTCTTTTTTTTTTTTAATCAATTTCGCCAATGTGTGTTACAAAAACTTGATATTCAATTTCCTTTTTTAATCAGTTTTCGACGATGAGTGTTTCGAAAACTTGACATTCAATTTTATTTTTTTGAATCAGTTTTCGTCGATTAGGGTTTCGAAAACTTGATATTCATTTTTCTTTCTTCAGTTAGTTTTCGCCAATCACTGTTCCGAAAACTTGATATTCATTTTTTCTTTTTTCAATCAGTTTTCACCGATGAGTGTTTCGAAAACTTGATATTCATTTTTTTTAATCAGTTTTCGCCGATTAGTGTTTCGAAAACTTGATATTCATTTTTATTTTTTTAATTAGTTTTCGCCGATGAGCGTTTCGAAAACTTGATATTCATTTTTTTTAATCAATTTTCGTCGATGAGTGTTTTGAAAACGTGATATTCCTTTTCTATTTTTAATAAGTTTTCGCTAATTAGTGTTTCGAAAACTTTATATTCATTTTTATTTCTTTTAATCAGTTTTCGCCGATGAGTGTTTCTAAAACTGGATATTCATTTTTCTTTTTTTAGTAAGTTTTCGCTGATAAGTGTTTTGAAAACTTGATATTTATTTTTCTTTTTTTAATCAGTTTTCCCCGATGAGTGTTTTCGAAAACTTGATATTCATTTTTCTTTTTTTAATCAGTTTTCGCCGATGAGTGTTCTGAAAACTTGATATTCATTTTTCTTTATTTTAATTAGCTTTTGGCGATGTGTGTTTCGAAAACTTGATATTAATTTTTCTTTTTTTAATCAGTTTTCGCCGATGAGTGTTTCGAAAACTTAATAGTCATTTTTCGTTTTTTAATCAGTTTTCGCCGATGGGTGTTTCGAAAACGTAATATTCATTTTTCTTTCTTTTAAATAGTTTTCGCCGATGAGTGTTTCGAAAACTTGATATTCATTTTTCTTTTTCTTAATCAGTTTTCGCCGATGAGTGTTTTGAAAACGCGATATTTATTTATTTTTATTTAATTAGTTTTCACCGATGAGTGTTTCGAAAAGTTGATATTCATTTTTCTTTTTTTAATCAGTTTTCGCCGATGAGTTGTCACGACCCCAAATCGGGAGTACGTGACCGGCACGGGAATAGATTTTTACCTATAAAACCGTAAGCCTTATGCTGTAAACATGACTATAACTACCCTGCTATACAATAAATATATATATATATCATACTAGTGGTCACACCTCACTGGTGGCCTAATTAACCTGCAATCCGCGGTTCGCTCAATACCGCTTCACCTCAATCCAGTGTATAGATATAATTATCAACACTCATAATGTAAATATTAATATCATATTGACCGTACGTCTCAATACGTACGATCTATCCTATTCACATGCAACAAGCACACATAATATATATCCATATCATATTGACCGTACGCCTCAATGCGTACGATCTATCCTATTCACATGCAGAAGTTTATATACTCAAACATATATCCTATTTTATCCCCAACTGGACCCTGTCTTTAAGTACATGTGAAGCCGACAAGTCTAGAGTGAACGTACATCAAAAGCTGTAAATATTTACAACACTTACAACTTTAAAATATGTACAACAAAATAAATCGAAATAACCAAAATGAGTCCACCCACGCGAACAAGTGCGTAAGGATGGTCTGATGTCCGTATCACTGCCCGGACGTCGATGCATGCCCGATCCCTGTATCTGAAACGTTGAAGCAGAGGAAGTGAGTCAAACAGACTCAGTGAGAAGCTTCCCATCCTCGGCGCAGCGGCGGGTACCACTATAGCTGGGGAAAGGGAAACACCCACAATCACATGCGCATGAAAGTCCAGTTTATCAAATGTTATATTACGATCAGGCAATATTAATATAACATCAAAATCACAGATAAACCTACGGATCAAGCTTTTCTATCATGCTTCTCGTAAACAAGCAATCATATTTTAACATATAATATGAAAACTGTAAATCACTTAACTGACCCTAGTACTAGGCTAGGGCAATGGCCTCAATGGGCAATTTCTTTTAAATCTTTAACTGACCCTAGTGCCAAGCTAGGGCAATGGCCTCAACGGGCAAATCTTTCTGACTTGTTTCTCTTCCCGAGCCTTCAGTTGGGATTCTGACTCTATCTACCCATTACTATCCTAGACTGACTTTACCTTCGTAGTGTGAACCTCCCTATGACTCACTAATCAATTTATGAGATCGTTTTAATCCTTATGTAATACCCAAACCGTTGATTAGATCATGACCTAGCTCTAAGGTCTTCCCTAAGTTCACTTACCGTGAAACGTCGATGTTTACTAACAACTTCTATACGATTTCTTTAATGAGTTTCTAAATTATAGGGTAAAACAAACCTTGGACTCAATCAACAACTTACCCCCTTGCTTGTACTGTTCGGCGTATCTCATGTCATCGCATGGATACCCTCCAGTACCTCTTTACCTGTAGTCAAACACACATATACAAATATTTTCACATATAAAAGTTTAGGAACAACAATAGCATGTTAACCACTAGGTAATTCTTACAAATAGGCAAGTAGGGAAACCAAATATCCACATCCTCAATCAACCCTATAGGGCAAGGATGGGAAACCCCTCACCGGGACGGCTTCCATGTGCTTGTCCTGGAGTAACTCCCGCTCCAGACGATTCGTGGTTTCCTAACAATTGCATTCACGTGGTTAACAATCTTAACTATATGCAACTCATATGCATATGGGATGCTCGTGCCTAAAATGCACCTAAACGTCGCCAAGAACCGAGTTCTTGGTCTTATCCGTCTTCCCTCTCTTCCATGAGAGTCTCAAGTGCTACACACTTGGTTTCGTATAACTATCGCTCACCTTGAATTGATTTTGGGGTCTTGGATTTGAGTTACTAAATCTCGATATGCTTCTAAATTATCCTACTTAAAGTTTCCTAATAATTACGAAGGAATTAAATTGCCATTTTAAATTTTGGACTTTATTGTTCCGCAAGTTTCCATCCTTGAGAAACAAGAAAGTACCTAAAATAATTCTTGATGCTTGATAGCATATTTAGAATTATTCTAGGGTGTTTAAGATTGAAAAGAAGAAGTTTGGAGCCCTCAACATCACCCTTAAAGTGTATTTGGGCAATCCGAGCAGGGACCCGACACGTTAACGTTAAGGTTCAACCTTAGTATCCTCGGGTCAGTTCTTCACGGGTCTTGTTCAGCTAATAATTCAACAATATAATTTCAATAATTCCAATCCAAACCTATTTACTCAAATCTCAGCTCAATCATAATTATCAATAATTTCCCCAATTTATGAATATTTAGAATTTTCAACCCCAAACCCTTTCAAATTCGAATTGGGCTAAACCCGAGGGTATATCCTCGATTCATACCCCAACTAAGTGTTCAAGAACACTTCCTAGGTCTCAATCTACCCTCGAAACAACCCAATCGAAGGTGGATCGAAGAAATCCCCAAAAATGAAGAAATTGGGGTTTTCGAATGAAATTGGGGTTACCAACCTTTGATTCGATTGGTGGAAGGTGTAGGAGACGTCGTACCCGAGCTCCGGTGACTTTTTCGGCGTCGGCTAGCTCTCCCCGACCACTTTTCCGGCAAAACCCACATCTTCTCCTCCGTCCTCCTTCATGCCACTTCTCTCTCTCTCTCTCTCTTCTTTCTCTCTCTCTCGATTTCTTCTTCCTTCTTTCTTTCTTTCTTTCCTTTTACTTCCTTTCTTTTCTTTTTCTATCTTAAGTAACCTACGACACCCCAACCATTAAAATAATTAAATAAGTAATTAATTAATAAAAAAGTAATATAATTAATTATAAAATAATTAATAATTAAATAAATATAATTAAAACATATTTTTTGTTTAATTTCCTACTTCTTTTCTCTTTCTTTTTATTTTCTTTTATTTTCTAATATATAATAATAATAATATTAAAAAAGTAAGGCTGAAAAATATTTCTAATTTAATCCGTTTCCCTATTTAATTCAGGTTTCCAATTTCTTAGATCTTGAATTAAATCCTAAAAGTTATTTTCTGCTTCTTTTCTTTACCTCTTATTTTTATTTCAAGTTTTGAAAAATTTCCCGGGTATCACAATCTTCCCCCCTTAAGAAATTTGGTCCCCGAATTTCAACTAACATACTAACCTTGGTCTTGAAATATGTGAGGACATGTCCTGCGCATCTCAACCTCAACTTCCCACGTTGCTTCTTCAACCGAATGATTTTGCCACAGGACTTTCACCAATGGTATCTCCTTTGACCTCATCTTCTTCAGCTGGCGATCTAAGATTTCCACTAGCATCTCCTCATAAGTCAGACCTCCAGCTAGTTGTACTTCCTGGGGTTGGATTACATGAGAGGGGTCTGGCAGGTACTTCCGAAGTATAGACACGTGAAACACTAGATGAACTCCTTCCAATTCCGCCGGCAATTCTAGACGGTAGGAAACATTTCCCACACGTTCTAGAATCTCAAACGGTCCAATGTATCTTGGACTTAGCTTGCCTTTCTTGCCAAATCTCATCACGCCCCTCATCAGTGAAATCTTTAAGAAAACCTGCTCACCCACAGCAAACTCTAACTCTCTTCTCCGGTTGTCAGCGTACGACTTTTGCCTACTCTGAGCCATGGAAAGCCTTTCTCTAATGGACTTTATCTTGTCCAAAGCATCCTGAACAAGTTCTGGACCAACATACTTGGCCTCTCTGACCTCGAACCACCCAATCGGGGACCTGCACTTCCGACCGTACAAAGCGTCGAAGGGTGCCATCTGAATACTGGATTCGTAATTGTTGTTATAGGCAAACTCCGCTAACGGTAGGTATTTCTCCCACCCTCCGCTGAAATCCATAACACATGCTCTAACCATGTCCTCTAAAATCTGAATGGTCCTCTTAGATTGCCCGTCTGTCTTGGGATGAAATGCTGTACTCAAATCAACCCTTGTCCCCAATGCCTCCTGCACTGCTCTCCATAATCGAGAGGTAAATTGTGGCCCCATGTCAGAGATAATCGACACCGGTACTCCGTGCAACCTCACTATCTCTGATAGGTACAACTGGGCATACTGACCCACTCCGTAAGTGATCTTAACTGGCAGGAAATGGGCGGACTTGGTCATCCGATCAACGATTACCCAAACTGAATCGAATCCCCTCTGTGACCGCGGAAATCTTGTCACAAAATCCATAGTAATTCTCTTCCACTTCCATTCAAGAATTTCTATTTGTTGAAGTGTTCCGGCGGGCTTTTGGTGTTCAGCCTTAATTTGCTAACACACTAGACATCTAGACACGTAGTCTGCCACATCTTTCTTCATACCATTCCACCAGTATAATTCTCTCAGATCCTGATACATCTTATTACTACCCGGATGGATTGTGTACGCTTTCTTGTGTGACTCATCAAGGATTCTTTCTTTTAAACCATCCACCATAGGTACACACAGTCGTCCCTCCAACCGGAGTATGCCACTATTATCTATGGAGAATCGGACGTCGTCCTTCTCTCCCTTAACCACTGTATCTCTGATATGTTTGAGGTCGGCATCTTGATCTTGCTTGGATTTAACTTCTTCGATTATAGCTGACTTAGCTTGGATGTGGGCTAGAAACAAGTTGGGATCTCCAATTTCGAACTGAGTTCCAAACTGTTCCAGCTTACGCATTTCCCGAATTAACGGCCTTCGTATTTCACTAATATGGGCTAAGCTACCCATTGAATTTCGGCTCAGAGCGTCTGCCACCACATTCGCCTTACCAGGATGGTACAAAATCGTGCAGTCATAGTGTCACGACCCCCATTTAGAGGACCGTGACCGGCACAGACACAGGGAATATCCCTATGCCTGTAAGCCTTATCACCTAGTTGACAGAATAGCTATTATTGAAAAATACATTCACATGCATTATAATACCGTGGCTACACCAAAATGGTGGCCTATCCTAGGCAAGCAAATCCACGGCCAGTGCCGCTTCAGGATATAGATATAGGAAAACACACATAATGTATATAACCTGTGTACTGGCTACACATCCGAAGATGCTGCCTATCCTATTCACATGCAACAGATATATGTATATATATATAGATATATTTTGAAAACAGTTTTCCCTGTATCGCAAGATAACTAATCCTGATCTTTAAGGTGTGTGAAGCTGACAGTTCTAGATTTAGTGATACAATATAGTTGGGTACATCTACCCTTTACTTTATGATACATGATAAAGTAAATTAAATTACAATTACAATTTATTCACCCACATGAAGAAGTTGTGGGTCTTGGAAGGTGTTGCTCAACCCTTGTTCCACCGAGACTTCTTCCACCTGTACTTAACCTGTCTCTGTGTAGTAAAAATGAGGTGTGAGTCTAAACCACGCGACTCAGTGAGGACTCTCCCATCCCCGGCGCAAGGTGGGTACCATAGCACTGGGTTTGGGAGTCATACACAACCACATGCAAAAACAACTAGTTAATGTTGTTAGCATACATTCTTGGTGGTCACACAACAATAGAAATTTCACCCAAAACACTCACATGCTTTTAATAACTGTAAACATGCAGCAGTTTATTCCACATCATCAATCAGCAAGTACACATGTAACATATAGTGCCGGCTTTTACTTACTGGTCTTCTCACGTTTCAGCATGTCTGAATCAAACAAGACGTGCGGTGACGTAATCCTGTACGTTACCCCTACGCTGCACAATCAGCAATTATATGCAAACACAGATAATTTGTACATACACATAGATGCTAAACATACATATACTTAATCTCCCCAACTCTGGGGTATCTACTAGCCACTACGTGGCTTTTCTACTTCGAACCCGTGCACTCGGGCTGCTGGCCACCACGTGGCAAATATACTTAACCCATTCACTCGGGTACTGGTCACCTCGTGACAATTCTGTTAATCAAACAATACTTAACTCATTCACTTGGGTAATAGTCACCTCGTGACAATTCTATTAATCAAACACAATCAACTTCTATCTATCAAACAACTGATACGTAGCCACCACGTGGCACGTCCTGACCTCTTACTGTGGGGCAATAGCTTGAGCCCACTCGTCCATTACCCAACCAGGCCACATGGCGGGCACGACACGACGTCTCGAAGCATGGCCACTGACACACCCTGGACCAACTCCACAGGATGATTTCTCTTTTACTAGGTTAGGCTCACGGTTCACCCGTAGGTTCCTCCCGTGTCTCCTTACCTTAGTCTCACATATTAAAACGATTCTTTGTATCTTAACCGAAGGATCAACAATTCTTCTCCTTATTAATGTGGACGAGTATCCTTAACAGGAGATAACTCATATACCCGTCCAGATGCACTCTCTGAGCCTCAAGCTATTGTCATAGCAATATAAAACCTTTCTGACCCTATTGCTAGGATAGGGCAATGACCATCGTCATGGTGATTATAAAACTGAGGTCTCAAATGTCATCTGATGTTGTTCTAGTCGATGTCTCTAATCGGTAGCATAACCAAATCCGAAACCCACCAATAACTCCCTTTGCATGATTTTAATTTAAGTCACCGTCGTGACGAGTTTTCAAAATAAAGTTTAGCCCTTCCGTACAAGGACTCTTGCCAGCGTCGTGGAAAAGATTTAATAAAATACTCATCATGCCTTCAGAGTGTATGAGTTGGATTTGTAACACACCAATCATAGCAAACAATTATACTCTACTCCTATGTCTTCATATCCAAGCTACTTTCCACAACCTATTTTCTAAATCTGTCATTCTTTTAGCATTCTATATCTCTAGCTAACACATACCAGACAAGCAAAGAATATACATACTCATGCAATCCACATAAGCATACAACCCTAGGAGCAGAGATGGAAGAACCCTCACCTTGGCCAACCTTCCATGCAATCCTCTCTTGTAACTTTAGTCTCCTCGGAGTTCCTGTTGCACTTTATTGTGTGCCGTTGTTCCTATAATAACAACATTTACTTCATTAAGGTTATTACTTAGCTTAACTTGTTATTTATCTCTCCATTACTCTGACGTGTAGTCCATGGTTGCCACAGAGTCAAGCTCTTGGTCTTATTGGACTTCTCTATCCCGACTTATGCGTATCCTTCCTCGGACACTTGACTTACTCGAATATAACACTCTACTTGAGTGTTTCACATAATTGGATTTAAGTATTAGAGCTCTATCTAACTTGTATTCACATTTAAGGAAGCTTATCTAACTTGATTGGAAGGAATCCTAATTTTAGGAAGATCTAAGCATTTTGTTTCAACTTGTATTTTTAATCGGTTTCTAAGAAATCTAATTTCTAAACCTCAATATACCTCCAATTTATCCTATTTAAGGTTTCCTAAATATTTACGAGGGAAGAAGGTTGAAATTTTAGAAATTGAATTTCATTGTTCCGCAAGCTTCCACTCTTGGAAAACAAGAAGGTACCTAAAATAATTCTTGATGCTTGATAGCATATTTAGAATTTTTCTAGGGTGTTTAAAATTGAAAAGATGAAGTTTAAAACTCCCAACATCACCCTTAAAGTGTATTTGGGCAACCCGAGTAGGGACCCAGTACGTTAACATCGAGGTTCAACCTTAGTGACCTCGGGCCAACTCCTGACGGGTCTTGTTCAGCTAATATTTTCACAATATAATTTCAATAGGACCAATCCAAGCCTATTTACTCAAATCCAAGGTCAATTCCTAGCTATCAACAATTGCCCCAATTTGGAAATAATTATAATTTCAATAATATCAATCCAAGCCTATTTACTCAAATCCACGCTCAATCCTAATTATCAACAATTTTTTTCCCAATTTAAAAATAATTATAATTTCAACCCCTAATCCTTCCAAATTTGAATTTGGGCAAATCCGAGAATATAATCTTGATAATCATTTTTCTTTTTTTAATCAGCTTTCGCCGATGAGTGTTTTGAAAACTTGATATTCATTTTTCTTTTTTTAATCATTTTTCGCCGATGAGTGTTTCGAAAACGTGATATTCATTTTTCTTTATTTAATTAGTTTTCACCGATGAGTGTTTCGAAAACTTGATATTCATTTTCCTTTTTTAATCAGTTTTCACCGATAAGTGTTCTGAAAACTTGATATTTATTTTTATTTTTTTAATCAGTTTTCGTCGATAATTGTTTCAAAGTCTTGATATTTATTTTTCTTTTTTTAATCAGTTTTCGCCGTTGAGTGTTTTGAAAACTTGATATTCATTTTCTTTTTTTAATCAGTTATCGCCAATGATTGTTTCGAAAACTTGATATTCATTTTTATTTTTTTTAATCAGTTTTCGTCGGTGAGTGTTTAGAAAACTTGATATTCTTTTTCTATTTTTAATCAGTTTTCGTCGATGAGTGTTTCGAAAACTTTATATTCATTTTTATTTTTTTCAATCAGTTTTTGTAATGAGTTTTTCGAAAACTTGATATTCATTTTTCTTTTTTTAATCAGTTTTCGCCGATGAGTGTTTCGCAAACATGATATTTACTTTCCTTTTTTAATCAGTTTTCGCGGATGAGTGTTTCGAAGACTTGATATTCATTTTTCTTTTTTTAATCAGTTTTCGCCGATGAGTGTTTCGAAAACTTGATATTCATTTTACTTCTTTTAATCAGTTTTCGCCGATGAGTGTTTCGAAAACTTGATATTCTTTTTCTATTTTTAATCAGTTTTCACAGATGAGTGTTTCGAAAACTTTATATTCATTTTTATTTTTTTTAATCAGTTTTCGCCAATGAGTGTTTTCAAAAACTTGATATTTATTTTTTTTTGTTTAATCAGTTTTCGCCGATGAGTGTTCTAAAAACTTGATATTCATTTATAATTTTTTAATCAGTTTTCGTCGAAGAGTGTTTCGAAAACTTGATATTTATTTTCCTTTTTTTTAATTAGTTTTCCTCGATGAGTGTTTCGAAAACTTGATAGTCATTTTTCGTTTTTAATCAAGTTTCGCCGATGAGTGTTTCGAAAACGTAATATTTATTTTTCTTTCTTTTAAATAGTTTTCCCCGAGGAGTGTTTTTCGAAAACTTGATATTCATTTTTCTTTTCCTTAATCAATTTTCGCCGATGAGTGTTTCGAAAACTTGATATTCATTTTACTTTTTTAATCAATTTTCGCCGATGAGTGTTTCGAAAAAGTGATATTCATTTTTCTTTAATTAATTAGTTTTCACCGATGTGAGTTTCGAAAACTTGATATTTATTTTTTTTTTTTTAATCAGTTTTCGCCGATGAGTGTTTTGAAAACATGATATTCATTTTTCTTTTTTTAATCAGTTTTCGTCGATGAGTGTTTCGAAAACTTGATATTCATTTTTCTTTTTTTAATCCGTTTTCGTCGATGAGTGTTTCGAAAACTTGATATTCATTTTTCTTTTTTTAGTCAGTTTTCGTCGATGAGTGTTTCCAAAACTTGATATTTATTTTTCTATTTTTAATCAGTTTTCGTCGATGAGTGTTTCGAAAACTTGATATTCATTTTACTTTTTTTAATCAGTTTTCGCCGATGAGTGTTTCGAAAACTTGATATTCATTTTTGTTTTTTAATCAGTTTTCGTCGATGAGTGTTTCCAAAACTTGATATTTATTTTTCTATTTTTAATCAGTTTTCGTCGATGAGTGTTTCGAAAACTTGATATTCATTTTACTTTTTTTAATCAGTTTTCGCCGATGAGTGTTTCGAAAACTTGATATTCATTTTACTTTTTTAATCAATTTTCGCCGATGAGTGTTTCGAAAACTTTATATTCATTTTTATTTTTTTAATCAGTTTTCGTCGATGAGTGTCTCGAAAACTTTATATTCATTTTTATTTTTTTTAATCAGTTTTCGTCGTTGAATGTTTGTAAAACTTAATATTCATTTTTCTTTTTTTAATCAGTTTTCGCCGATGAGTGTTTCGAAAACTTGATATTCATTTTACTTTTTTTTTAATCAATTTTCGCCGATGAGTGTTTCGAAAACTTGATATTCTTTTTCTATTTTTAATCAGTTTTCGCCGATGAGTGTTTCGAAAACTTGATATTCATTTTTATTTTTTTTAATCAGTTTTCGTCAATGAATGTTTGTAAAACTTTATATTCATTTTTCTTTTTTTAATCAGTTTTCGCCGATGAGTGTTTCGAAAACTTGATATTCATTTTAATTTTTTTAATCAATTTTTGCCGATGAGTGTTTCGAAAACTTGATATTCTTTTTTTATTTTTAGTCAGTTTTCGCCGATGAGTGTTTCAAAAACCTTATCTTCATTTTTATTTTTTTAAATCAGTTTTCGCCAATGAGTGTTTCCGAAAACTTGATATTCATTTTTCTTTTTTTAATCAGTTTTCGCCGAGGAGTGTTCTGAAAACTTGATATTCATTTTACTTTTTTTTAATCAGTTTTCGCCGATGAGTGTTTCGAAAACTTGATAGTCATTTATCGTTTTCTTATCAGTTTTTGCCGATTAGTGTTTCGAAAACGTAATATTCATTTTTCTTTCTTTTAAATAGTTTTCGCCGATAAGTGTTTCGAAAACTTGATATTTATTTTTCTTTTTCTTAATCAGTTTTTGCCGATTAGTGTTTCGAAAACGTGATATTCATTTTTTTTATTTAATTAGTTTTCACCGATAAGTGTTTCGAAAACTTGATATTCATTTTTCTTTTTTTAATCAGTTTTCGCCGATGAGAGTTTTGAAAACTTAATATTCCTTTTTCTTTTTTATATCAGTTTTCGCCGATTAATGTTCTAAAAACTATATATTCATTTTTCTTTTTTTTAATCAATTTTTGCAGATTTGTGTTTCGAAAACTTGATATTAATTTTTCTTTTTTTAATAAGTTTTCGCCGATGAGTGTTTCGAAAACTTGATTGTCATTTTTCGTTTTTTGATCAATTTTCGCCGATTAGTGTTTCGAAAACGTAATATTCAGTTTTCTTTCTTTTAAATAGTTTTCGCCGATGAGTTTTTCGAAAACTTGATATTATTTTTCTTTTTCTTAATCTATTTTCGCCGATGAGTGTTTCGAAAACGTGATAATCATTTTTCTTTATTTAATTAGTTTTCGTCAATGAGTGTTTTGAAAACGTGATATTCATTTTTTTTATTTAATTAGTTTTCACCGATGAATTTTTCGAAAACTTGATATTCATTTTCCTATTTTAATCAGTTTTCGCCGATGAGTGTTCTGAAAACTTGATATTCATTTTTATTTTTTTTAATCTGTTTTCATCGACGAGTGTTTCGAAAACTTGATATTCATTTTTCTTTTTTTAATCAGTTTTCGCCGATAAGTGTTTCGAAAACTTGATAGTCATTTTTTGTTTTTTAATGAGTTTTAACTGATCTGTGTTTCGAGAACTTGATATTCATTTTTCTTCTTTTAATCATTTTTCGCCGATGAGTGTTTCGAAAACTTGATTTTTTTTTGTTTTTTTAATCATTTTTCGCCGATGAGTGTTTCGAAAACTTGATATTCATTTTTCTTTTTTTAATCATTTTTCGCCGATGAGTGTTTCGAAAACTTGATATTCATTTTTCTTTTTTTAATCTGTTTTCGTCGATTAGTGTTTCGAAAACTTTATATTCATTTTTATTTTTTTAATCAGTTTTCGCCAATGAGTGTTTCAAAAACTTGATATTAATTTTTCTTTTTTTAATCAGTTTTCGCCAATAAGTGTTTCGAAAACTTGATATTCATTTTTCTTTTTTTAATTAGTTTTCGCCGATGAGTGTTTCTGTAATACCCCGAAAAAATTTCGAGAATTAAAGAATGATTTATTTAAAAGTTTTGGGGATTTAAGAATGATTTATTCCAGGGCTAGGAATTAAAACCCCAGAAAGAATATAGAAAAAAAAAGTATGAAAGTTAAAAGAAACCGGAAAGGGAATTTTTTTCAAAGATTATAATTCCGAGAATATTTTTCGAGGGTTAAAATAAAATAAAAGATGAAAGAAAGAAGTAAAATATTTTTTTGAATTAATTCGGGACTTAAGAAATTAGAAACCTAAAATAAATTGGAGGGGGAACTAAATTAAAATATTATTAGTTATTGTTTATTTAATTTTTAATTAATCTATTTATTTATTTTATACAATTTTCAGATTTTATTATTTTTATAAATATATATTAGTTATTAAATAAAAAAAAGTAAAGAAATTAAAAAGGGAAAAAGAGAGAGGGAGTGTTACGGGGAAAGAAGCAGTGAAGGAAGAAAAAGAGAAGGAAAGGAGAGAGAGGGAGAAGAGAGAGAGAGAGCTAGGGCTTGGAGGTGGGAGGAGATCCGGCGGGAATCTCGCCGGAACCCGGCGAGCCGGAGTTGTAGGAGGAGCCGGAGATCATCCTTGTCATCTTCCTCGTCTCAATCTCTCGAGTTAAGGTTGGTACAACGCCTGATTCTCTCCAAGTTCCCATTTTCTTCATTTTTCTTCATTTTTTTGGAATTGAGTTGAAAATCCAAGTTTGGGCGGATTTGAGGGTGGAATAATGTTTCTAAAGTGTTCTTGAAAACTCATCGGGGTTAGGACTTGAGGCTAGATCGTTGAATTTGACCGGATTCGAAGTTGGAAGAGTTTGGGGTTTATAAAACCCATTTTTCTCAATTTCGAACAATCAACGATTCGGCGACGAATCGGAGTTGGATTTGAGTTGTAGGACTTCCTAAATATAGTATATATGTAGGAGAACAAGACCCGTGAAAAGTGGAATCGAAGCCGGATCAGAAGATGGCCGAAAAGGCGGCCAAAACCAGCCACAGCACAGTAAAAACGCTGCTGTGCTGCGAGCTGGCGCTGCAGCGCCCACTTGCTGGTTAGCCAAGGGCCACCAAGGCAGCAGCGCCCGGTCCCTGCCTGGCGTGCCCCAAGCCCATTTTTAGGGCGAATTGAGACCTCCAAACCCCCTCTCTTCAATCTTAAAAACCCTAGAACACTCCTAAACATGTTTTATGAGAATTAATTCACTTTTTTAGGATTAAATAACTCCAAGTAGCCTCTTGTTTCTCAAGGATAGAAACTTGCGGAACAAATTAGGTCTAACTTTGTGAATTGCAACCTTATCCCTTCACAACCTTTATGAAACCTTAAGTAGGATAAATTGGAGGTATGTTGAGGTTTAGAAACTAGATTTCTTAGAACCCAAGTAAGAACACAAGTTGATTTAAAATGTTTAAACCTTCCTAAAATTAGGATTCCTTCCAATTAAGCTAGATAAGTTTCCTTAGATGCGAATACAAGTTAGATAGAGGTCTAATACTCAAATCCAAGTATGTGAAACACTCAAGTAGACACTACAAGAAAAAACAAGATTAGCTAGGGATTAGCTACGGATTTTTCCCTAGCTAATATTTGGACGCTAATTGCTAGGGATTTTTTTCGTAGCTAATCCCTAGCTAATTCGTAGTCAATCCCTAGCTACTCCGTAGCTAATCCCTAGCTAAATTCCCTAACTAAGCCGTAGCTAATCCCTAGCTAAAATTACCTAGCTAAGCCGTAGCTAATCCCTACCTAATCCGTAGCTAATCCCTAGCTAACTCGCCCCCTCCAAAAATTGTCACCGGCGACCTCCTCCACCGGCCTCCGGTGGCCCCTCCGGCGACCCCCTCTGACGACGGCCGCCGGCGACCTCCTCCACGGCCGGCCGGCGACCACCTCCGACAACCTCCTCTGTCAACCACTTTATATTTTTGAAAAATGGTCCTAGGAGGCCTCGAAGACAGGACGTCATGGATGGTAACATATAGACTAACCACTAGGCCATTTATCACTTTTTGATTTATTAATGTAAAACATTTTATATATACACATATAATAAATTAGCTAGGGATTAGCTACGGATTAGCTAGGGATTAGCTTGGAAAAATCCGTAGCTAATCCCTAGCTAATTTCCCTAGCTAATTAGCTAGGGATTAGCTAGGGATTTTTTCCCTAGCTAATTAGCTAGGGATTAACTACGGTTTTTTTTCCCTAGCTAATCCGTAGCAAATCCCTAGCTAAATTTTCCCACCTTTTCGCGCCAAATTTTTTTACCAAATTAGCTAGGGATTTTATCCCTAGCTAATCCCTAGCTAATTAGCTAGGGATTTTTTTCCCTAGCTAATTTTTGTAGCTAAATCAGTTTTTTCTTGTAGTGAGAGTGTTATATGCGAGTAAGTCAAGTGTCCGAGGAAGGATACGCATAAGTCGGGATAGAGAAGTCCAATAAGACCAAGAGCTTGACTCTGTGGCAACCATGGACTACACGTCAGAGTAATGGAGAGATAAATAACAAGTTAAGCTAAGTAATAACCTCAATGAAGTAAATGTTGTTCTTATAGGAACAACGACACACGATTGAGTGCAACAGGAACTCCGAGGAGACTTAAGTTACAAGAGAGGATTGCATGGAAGGTTGGCCAAGGTGAGGGTTCTTCCATCTCTGCTCCTAGGGTTGTATGCTTATGTGGATTACATGAGTATTTATATTCTCTGCTTGTCTGATATGTGTTAGCTAGAGGTATAGGATGCTAAAAGAATAAAAGAACTTGAAAATAGGTTGTGGAAAGTAGCTTGGATAGGAAGACATAGGAGTAGAGTGTAATTGGTTGCTATGATTGGTGTGTTACAAATCCAACTCATACACTCCGGAGGCATGATGAGTAATTTATTAAATCTTTTCCACGACGGTGGCAAGAGTCCTTGTACGGAAGGACTAAGCTTTTATTTTGAAAACTCGTCACGACAGTGACTTAAATTATAATCATGCAAAGTGTAATACCCGAGCAATTTTCGAAGTAGAAAAATATAAAATAAAAAGAGAGAAAATAAATAGGAAATATTTTTAGGATTTAATTCAGGACTTAAGAAAGTGGAAACCTGAATTAAATAGGGAAAGGGATTTAATTAAAAATACATATTAGTTATTATTTATTTAATTATTAATTAATTTATTTTTAATTATATTTATTTATCTATTTATTATTGATTTATTTAATTATTTTATTAACTAATTATAATATTTATTTATTTATTTATTATATATATATATATATATATTTTAAGTGGGTGCCGTGTTTTAATAGAAGAAAGAAAGTAAGAAAGAAAGAAAGAAAGAAAAGAGAGGAAGAGAGAGAGAAAGTCGAGAGGTTGAGAGAGAAGGAGAAGACGTGAAGAAGGAAGAAGGAGAGGTGGGTTTCGCCGGAAAGGTGACCGGGGAGAGCTAGCCGACGCCGGAAAAAGGTTACCGGAGCTCGGGTACGACGTCTCCTACACCTTCCACCAATCGAATCAAAGGTTGGTAACCCCAATTTCATTCGAAACCCCCAATTTCTTCATTGTTAGGGATTTCTTCGATCCACCTTCGATTGGGTTGTTTCAAGGGTAGATTGAGACCTAGGAAGTGTTCTTGAACACTTAGTTAGGGTAAGAATGGAGACTATACCCTCGGGTTTAGCCGAATTCGAATTTTGAAGGGTTTGGGGTTGAAAATTCTAAATATTCATAAATTGGGGAAATTATTAATAATTAGGATTGAGCTTGGATTTGAGTAAATAGGCTTGGATTGGAATTATTGAAATTATATTGTTGAATTATTAGTTGAACAAGACCCGTGAAGAGCTGGCCCGAGGTTACTAAGGTTGAACCTTAATGTTAACGTGCCAGGTCCCTACTCGGATTGCCCAAATACACTTTAAGGGTGATGTTGAGGGCTCCAAACTTGATTTTTTTCAATCTTAAACACCCTAGAATAATTCTAAAAATGTTATCAAGCATTAAGAATTATTTTAGGAACTTTCTTGTTTCTCAGGGATGGAAACTTGCGGAACAATAAAGTCCAAAATTTAAAATGGCAATTTAATTCCTTCGTAATTATAAGAAAACCTTAACTAGGATAATTTAGAAGCATATCGAGGTTTAGTAACTCAAATTCAAGGCTCTAAAATTAATTCAAGGTGAGCGATAATTGTACGAGACCAAGTGTGAAGCACTTGAGACTCTCGTGGAAGAGAGGGAAGACGGATAAGACCAAGACCTCGGTTCTTAGCGACGTCTAGGTGCATTTTTAGGCACGAGCATTCCATACGCATATGAGTTGCATATAGTTAAGATTGTTAACCACGTGAATGCAATTGTTAGGAAACCACGATTCGTCTGGAGCGGGAGTTACTCCAGGACAAACGCAAGGAAGCCGTCCAAGTGAGGGGTTTCCCATCCTTGCCCTACAGGGTTGATTGAGGATGTGGATATGCGGTTTGTCTACTTGCCTGTTTGTTAGAATTATTTAGTGGTTAACATGCTATTGTTATTCCTAAACTGTTATATATGGAAGTATTTGTATATGTGTGTTTGACTACAGGTAAACAGGTACTGAAGGGTATCCATGTGATGACATGAGATACGCCGAACAGTACAAGAAAGGGGATAAGTTATTAATTGAGTCCAAGGTTTGGTTTACCCTATTAATTAGAAACTCATTATAGAAATCGAATCGAAGTTGTTAGTAAACGTCGACGTTTTATGGTAATTGAACTTAGGAAAGACCTTAGAGCTAGGTTACGATCTAATCAAGGGTTTGGGTATTACATAAGGATTTAAAACGATCTCATAAATTGATTAGTGAGTTATAGGGAGGTTCACACTACCTAGGTAGAGTCAATCAAGGATAGTAATGGGTAGATAGAATCAGAATCCCAGCTGAAGGCTCGGGAAGAGAAACAAGTCAGAAAGATTGCCCGTTGAGGCCATTGCCCTAGCCTGGCACTAGGGTCAGTTAAAGAGTAAAGTATTTACCCGTTGAGGCCATTGCCCTAGCCTGTACTAGGGTCAGTAAAAGACTAAAAGATTTGCCCGTTGAGGCCATTGCCCTAGCCTGGTACTAGGGTCAGTAAAAGACTACAAGATTTGCCTGTTGAGGCCAATGCCCTAGCCTGGCACTAGGGTCAGTTAAAGATTAAGAGAAATTGCCCGTTGAGGCCATTGCCCTAGCCTGGTACTAGGGTCAGTTGACTGATTTACAGTTTTTATATGATATGTTAATTATGATTGTTTGATTATGAGAAGCATGATAGAAAAGCATGATCTGTAGGTTTATCTTTGATTTTAATGTTATATTAATAGTGCCTGATCGTAATATAACAATTGATAAACTGGACTTTCATGTGCATGTGATTGTGGGTGTTTCCCTTTCCCCAGCTGTAGTCGTACCCGCCGCTACGCCGAGGATGGGAAGCTTCTCACTGAGTCTGTTTGACTCACTCCCTCTGCTTCAATGTTTCAGATACAGGGGTCGGGCAGGCATCGACGTTCGGGCAGTGATACGGCCACTAGTATGATATAAATATATTGATTGTATAGTAGGGTCGTTATAAACATGTTTACAGGATAAGGCTTACGGGTTTAGAGGTAAAAATCTATTCCCGTGCCAGTCACGTACTCCGGATTTGGGGTCGTGACAAACTTGGTATCAGAGCCTGGTTATTCTTTAAGTCATGTGAAGCCATTGGTATAACCGGGTGTCGGTTTAAGCTTCGTTGTGAAACCCGGGCACAACGTTGCATTAAACAGGCACTTGTGGGAGTACCCAGGATAATTTGAGTCAGCCTTTCTTTCATTCCTTCTTAATCTATGATAGATTATGCAAATGCTTATCAGGTGACATTTTGTGCTGTACAAGGATGCCATTGACTACTAGGAAGGTTAGGAGGGGCGGTAGAGTCTCTGCACGTACTGATGAGGAATCCGTTCGGGAGGAGAGAATGCCTCCCAAGGTTCGAGCTAGAGGCCGAGCTAGAGGCCGTGCTAGAGGCCATGCTCGCGGTCGTGGTAGGGCTCAAGAAAGAGAAGTGCATAGGCAACAAACCCCAGAGCCACAGGTTGAGACGGGTGCTCCGTTAGTGGTTGAGATGCTGACTGCGGGATTTCAGGAGTTGAGAGCTGAAATGACCCGCCAAATTCAACAAAAAGTTCGTCGTTTAGTTGTCGGCGAGGAAGAGAAGCAAGTGATATCGGCTGAACAGGAAACTGAAATGGTTGAGGAAAGGGAGGAAGAACCAAGAAGGGAATGGCAACAAAGGGACGTGCCCTGGGGACCGAGCGGTGTTCCGAGGGAATTACCGATTACTAAATTCCTGAAGCTGAATCTGCCTACCTTTTGTGGAATCGAAACCAAGGAGGACCCTCAACATTTCATCCGTGATATAATCAGAATTGGGCAGTTATTGAGGTGTCCAGGAGGAGAGATGGTGGAAGTTGCCTCATTTTAGTTAAGAGGCGCTGCACGAGTTTGGTTTGAGTCAGTACAGAAGAGATATGCAAGGAGAGTTGCTCCTATGACCTGGGAAGATTTTCAAAGGGAATTCCTAGGTCGGTTTCTATCTGAAGGAACGAGATATGCCAAGCGTCAACAATTTGAGGACTTGTGGATGACGCCGAATATGTCAGTGACTGTGTTTGAGCTGCAGTTCATGGAGCTAGCTCAATATGCTCCTGAATTAGTTCCCGATGAGAGGGAGTTGATCAAGAGGTTTATCCACAGGTTGGTAGAGCCATTGTTCGTAGTTTTACTGCCGCAATGTGGTCAGTTTGAAAATCTAGCATAGGCTGCTGATTGTGCCAGGGTAATTGAAAATAGAAAGAAGTTTGGGACATCGGCAAATCCCAAGAACAAGTTACTGACAGGTAGTGATGGACAGGGATGGAAGAAGAAGCAAAAGACAGCTAGTAATTCTGGTATAGTTCCAAATTATGCAGGGCAAGTTGGTGGGCAGTTTGCTATTACCACCACAAGTTCTGAGAGGAGTAACACACAAGGTGGGCAGAGGTTCTAAGGCAGTAGGCAGGGCGGTAACCAGAGACCGCAGTGTAGAACATGTGGAAGATTTCATTTTGGAGAGTGCAAAGTTATGAAGGGAGGTTGTTACAACTGTGGACAGTTCGGGCATATGGCTAAGGAATGTCCGCAGAGGAAGAGTAATACGAGTGACAAGAGCAATCCTACTCCGGGTAGTACTCCAATTGCAGCCCCACCAATTAGAAATGTACCACCCCAAGTCAACACTTTAGGAGCGGGCAGAGGAAGAGGAGCAGGAGCAGGAGGTAGAGGCCCAGGTGCACCAGGGGGAGGACAAGCACGGGTGTTTGCTTTGTCTCGACATGATGCACATGCCCCAAATGCAGTAGTGACAGGTACACTTTCAGTATGCTCTCTCCAGGCTCTTGTATTATTTGATTCTAGTTCAACACATTCCTACATCTCACATGCGTTTGCACGGAAAGTTGAGAAAAACCCGACTAGGTTGAAGGAGGCAGAAATGGTCTTTACTTCGATGGGTGAATCAGTACAAGTCAAGTACGTCTATGAGTCATGTGTGGTTGTGGTCGAGGGTCATGAAACAGTTGTGGACCTACGACTACTATACATGGTAGACCTGGATGTCATTCTGGGTATGGATTGGTTGGCATCTTGTCATGCAGTAGTTGATTGCAGGGCGAAGTGTTTGAAATTCAATATGTCGAATGAAGAGCCATTTGTGGTGCGGGGTGATGGTGCTGCACCATATCCGAGTCTAATTTCAGCAATGAAAGCTTCCAAGCTACTCGAGAAAGGGTGTAAAGGATATCTGGCTTTTGTGAGGGATACTACGAAAGAAGTACTTCCTGCGAATCAGGTACCGGTGGTTCGGGAATTTCTTGATGTATTTCCTGACGATTTGCCTGGTTTACCGCCTGATCGAGAGATTGAATTTGAGATCGAGCTTTTACCAGGTACTCAGCCGATTTCCACACCACCCTATAGAATGGCTCCGAAGGAGTTGAAGGAGCTACACACGCAGTTACAGGAATTACTTGATAAGGGTTTCATCAGACGTAGTTTTTCACCTTGGGGTGCACCGGTTCTATTCGTGAAGAAGAAGGATGGAACTTTAAGATTGTGTATCGATTACCAAAAGTTGAATAAGCTAACGGTCCGCAATCAATATCCACTTCCAAGAATCGATGATCTGTTCGACCAGTTGCAAGGTGCTAAGAGGTTTTCAAAGATCGATCTACGATCAGGGTATCATCAGCTGAAGATTAGAAAAGAAGATGTGCCCAAGATTGCTTTTCGAACCCGATACGGCCATTATGAGTTTCTAGTCAAGTCGTTCGGACTAACTAATGCACCAGCAGCTTTTATGGATATGATGAATCGGGTTTTCAAGCCATTTCTAGACCGGTTTGTCATTGTATTCATAGATGACATTCTAGTTTATTCCAAGAATGCTGAGGAGCACGCAGAGCATTTGAGACTGGCATTACAGAAGCTGAGAGAAGAGAAATTGTATGCTAAGTTTTCAAAATGTGAGTTTTGGCTTGATAAAGTTGCATTTCTCGGTCACGTGGTATCTTCAGAGGGAATCCATGTTGACCCGAGTAAAGTAGAAGCAGTGAAGAATTGGTCCCAGCCTACCTCAGTCACGGAGATTCGCAGTTTTCTAGGTTTGGCTGGATACTATAGAAGGTTTGTGCAGGACTTTTCGAAGGTTGCTGCACCTCTTACAAAGCTAACTCGGAAAGGGGTAAAGTTTGTGTGGGATAACAAGTGTGAAGAGAGTTTTCAGAAACTGAAGGAAAGTCTCACTACAGCACCGGTGTTGGCTCTTCCTGAGGGCACCGGAGGGTATATGGTGTACTGTGATGCTTCACGAGTTGGGTTAGGGTGTGTTCTTATGCAGCATGGCAAGGTGATTGCTTATGCGTCTAGGCAACTCCGGAAGCACGAAAAGAACTACCCAACTCACGATCTTGAAATGGCAGCGGTGGTATTTGCCTTGAAGATTTAGAGGCATTACCTTTATGGCGAAACATGTGAGGTATATACCGACCACAAGAGCCTCAAGTACATTTTCGAGCAGAAAGATCTAAATCTGAGACAACGCATGTAGATGGAGTTGTTGAAAGACTATGACTGCACGATCTTGTACCATCCTGGTAAGGCGAATGTGGTGGCAGACGCTCTGAGCCGAAAGTCAATGGGTAGCTTAGCCCATATCAATGAAGTACGAAGGCCGTTAATTCGGGAAATACATGAGCTAGAACAGTCTGGAACTCAGTTTGAAATTGGAGATCCCAACCTGTTTCTAGCCCACATTCAAGCTAAGTCAGCTCTAATCGAAGAAGTTAAATCCAAACAAGATCAAGACGTCGACCTCAAACAGATCAGAGATACAGTGGTTAAGGGGAAGAAGGACGACGTTCGATTCTCCATAGATGACAGTGGCATACTCCGGTTGGAGGAACGAGTGTGTGTACCTATGGTGGATGGTTTGAAAGAAAGAATCCTTGATGAGGCACACAAGACAGCGTACACAATCCATCCGGGTAGTAATAAAATGTATCAAGATCTGAGAGAATTATACTGGTGGAATGGTATGAAGAAGGACGTGGCTGACTACGTATCTAGATGTTTAGTGTGTCAGCAGGTTAAGGCTGAACACCAAAAGCCCGCCGAAACACTTCAGTAGATAGAAATTCCTGAATGGAAGTGGGAGAGAATTACTATGGATTTTGTGACAGGATTGCCGCGATCACTGAGGGGATTCGATTCAGTTTGGGTAATCGTTAATCGGATGACCAAGTCCGCTCATTTCCTGCCAGTTAAGACCACTTACGGAGTGGGTCAGTATGCCCAGTTGTACCTATCAGAGATAGTGAGGTTACACGGAGTACCGGTGTCGATTATCTCTGACAGAGGGCCACAGTTTACCTCTCGATTCTGGAGAGCATTGCAGGAGGCATTGGGGACAAGGGTTGATCTGAGTACAGCATTTCATCCCCAGACAGACGGGCAATCTGAGAGGACCATTCAGATTTTAGAGGACATGCTCAGAGCATGTGTTATGGATTTCGGCGGAGGGTGGGAGAAATACTTGCCATTAGTAGAGTTTGCCTACAACAACAGTTACCAATCCAGTATTCAGATGGCACCCTTCGAGGCTTTGTACGGTCGGAAGTGCAGGTCCCCGATTGGGTGGTTCGAGGTCGGAGAGGCCAAGTTGGTTGGTCCAGAACTTGTGCAGGGTGCTTTGGACAAGATAAAGTCCATTAGAGAAAGGCTTGCCACGGCTCAGAGTAGGCAAAAGTCGTATGCCGACAACCGGAGAAGAGAGTTAGAGTTTGTTGTGGGTTAGCAGGTCTTCTTAAAGATTTCACCGATGAGGGGCGTGATGAGATTTGGCAAGAAAGGCAAGCTAAGTCCAAGATACATCGGACCGTTTGAGATTCTAGAACGCGTGGGAAATGTTGCCTACCTTCTAGAATTTCCAGCGGAGTTAGAAGGAGTTCATCCGGTGTTTCACGTGTCTATGCTTCGCAAGTACCTGTCAGATCCCTCTCATGTAATCCAACCTTATGAAGTACAGCTAGCCAAAGGTCTGGCGTATGAGGAGATGCCAGTGGAAATCTTAGATCACCAGTTGAAGAAGCTAAGATCGAAAGAAATACCATTGGTGAAAGTCCTGTGGCAAAACCATTCGTTTGAGGAAACAACGTGGGAAGTTGAGGTTGACATGCGTAGGACATATCCTCACCTATTTCAAGACTAAGGTTAGTATGTTAATTGAAATTCGGGGACCGAATTTCTTAAGGGGGGAAGATTGTAATACCCGAGCAATTTTCGAAGTAGAAAAAAATAAAATAAAAAGAGAGAAAAGAAATAGGAAATATTTTTAGGATTTAATTCAGGACTTAAGAAAGTGGAAACCTGAATTAAATAGGGAAATAGATTTAATTAAAAATACATATTAGTTATTATTTATTTAATTTATTTTTAATTCTATTTATTATTGATTTATTTAATTATTATAATTATATTAATTATTTTATTAACTAATTATAATATTTATTTATTTATTTATTATATATATATATATATATTAAGTGGGTGACATGTTTTAATAGAAGAAATAAAGAAAAGAGAGGAAGAGAGAGAGAAAGTCGAGAGGTTGAGAGAGAAGGAGAAGACGTGAAGAAGGAAGAAGAAGGAGAGGTGGGTTTCGCCGGAAAGGTGACTGGGGAGAGCTAGCCGACGCCAGAAAAAGGTTACCGGAGCTCGGGTACGACGTCTCCTAACACCTTCCACCAATCGAATCAAAGGTTGGTAACCCCAATTTCATTCGAACCCCCCAATTTCTTCATTGTTAGGGATTTCTTCGATTCACCTTCTATTGGGTTGTTTCGAGGGTAGATTGAGACCTAGGAAGTGTTCTTGAACACTTAGTTAGGGTAAGAATCGAGACTATACCCTCGGGTTTAGCCGAATTCGAATTTTGAAGGGTTTGGGGTTGAAAATTCTAAATATTCATAAATTGGGGAAGTTATTAATAATTAGGATTGAGCTTGGATTTGTGTAAATAGGCTTGGATTGGAATTATTGAAATTATATTGTTGAATTATTAGTTGAACAAGACCCGTGAAGAGCTGGCCCGAGGTTACTAAGGTTGAACCTTAATGTTAACGTGCCGGGTCCCTACTCGGATTGCCCAAATACACTTTAAGGGTGATGTTGAGGGCTCCAAACTTGTTTTTTTCAATCTTAAACACCCTAGAATAATTCTAAAAATGTTATCAAGCATTAAGAATTATTTTCGGAACTTTCTTGTTTCTCAGGGATGGAAACTTGCGGAACAATAAAGTCCAAAATTTAAAATGACAATTTAATTCCTTCGTAATTATAAGAAAACCTTAAGTAGGATAATTTAGAAGCATATTGAGGTTTAGTAACTCAAATTCAAGGCTCTAAAATTAATTCAAGGTGAGCGATAATTGTACGAAACCAAGTGTGAAGCACTTGAGACTCTCGTGGAAGAGAGGGAAGACGGATAAGACCAAGACCTCAGTTCTTGGCGACGTCTAGGTGCATTTTTAGGCACGAGCATTCCATACGCATATGAGTTGCATATAGTTAAGATTGTTAACCACGTGAATGCAATTGTTAGGAAACCACGATTCGTCCAGAGCGGGAGTTACTACAGGACAAACGCAAGAAAGCCGTCCAGGTGAGGGGTTTCCCATCCTTGCCCTATAGGGTTGATTGAGGATGTGGATATGCGGTTTGCCTACTTGCCTGTTTGTTAGAATTATTTAGTGGTTAACATGCTATTGTTATTCCTAAACTGTTATATATGGAAGTATTTGTATATTTGTGTTTGACTACAGGTAAACAGGTACTGAAGGGTATCCATGTGATGACATGAGATACGCCGAACAGTACAAGCAAGGGGGTAAGTTGTTGATTGAGTCCAAGGTTTGGTTTACCCTATTAATTAGAAACTCATTAAAGAAATCGTATCGAAGTTGTTAGTAAACGTCGACGTTTTATGATAATTGAACTTAGGAAAGACCTTAGAGCTAGGTTACGATCTAATCAAGGGTTTGGGTATTACATAAGGATTTAAAACAATCTCATAAATTGATTAGTGAGTTATAGGGAGGTTCACACTACCTAGGTAGAGTCAGTCAAGGATAGTAATGGGTAGATAGAGTCAGAATCCCAGCTGAAGGCTCGGGAAGAGAAACAAGTCAGAAAGATTGCCCATTGAGGCCATTGCCCTAGCCTGGCACTAGGGTCAGTTAAAGAGTAAAGCATTTACCCGTTGAGGCCATTGCCCTAGCCTGGTACTAGGGTTAGTAAAAGACTAAAATATTTGCCCGTTGAGGCCATTGCCCTAGCCTGGTACTAGGGTCAGTAAAAGACTAAAAGATTTGCCTGTTGAGGCCATTGCCCTAGCCTGGCACTAGGGTCAGTTGACTGATTTACAGTTTTTATATGATATGTTAATTATGATTGTTTGATTATGAGAAGCATGATAGAAAAACATGATCTGTAGGTTTATCTTTGATTTTAATGTTATATTAATAGTGCCTGATCGTAATATAACAATTGATAAACTGGACTTTCATGCATATGTGATTGTGGGTGTTTCCCTTTCCCCAGCTGTAGTGGTACCCGCCGCTACGCCGAGGATGGGACGCTTCTCACCGAGTCTGTTTGACTCACTCCCTCTGCTTCAATGTTTCAGATACAGGGGTCGGGCAGGCATCGACGTCCGGGCAGTGATACGGACCTCAGACCATCCTTACGCACTTGTTCGCGTGGGTGGACACCTTTTGGTTATTTTGATTTCACTTGTTGTACATATTTTAAAGTTGTAAGAGTTGTATATATATATATTTACAGCTTTTGATATGAACCTACTCTAGAATTGTCGGCTTCACATGTACTTAAAGACAGGGTCCAGTTGGGGATAAACTAGGATATATGTTTGAGTATATGAACTTCTGCATGTGAATAGGATAGATCGTGCGCATTGAGGCGTATGGTCAATATGATATGGATATATATATTATGTGTGCTTGCTGCATGTGAATAGGATAGATCGTACGTATTGAGACGTACGGTCAATATGATATTAATATTTACCTTATGAGTGCTGATATATATATCTATACTCTGGCTGAGGTGAAGCGGTATTGAGCGAACCGCGGATTGCAGGTTAGTTAGGCCACCAGTGAGGTGTGGCCACTAGTATGATATAAATATATTGATTGAATAGCAGGGTAGTTATAAACATGTTTACAGGATAAGGCTTACGGGTTTAGAGGTGAAAATCTATTCCCGTGCCGGTCACGTACTCCCGATTTGGGGTCGTGACACAAAGGGAGTTATTGGTGGGTTTCAGATTTGATTATGCTAGCGATGTGATACGTCGACTAGAACAACGTCAGATGGCACTTGAGACCTCAGTTTTATAATCACCATGACGATGGTCATTGCCCTATCCTGGCAATAGGGTTAGAAAGGATTTATATTGCTATGACGATAGCTTGAGGTTCAGAGAGTGCATCTGGACGGGTATATGAGTTATATTACATTGAGGATACTTGTCCATATTAACAAGGAGAGGAATTGTTGATCCTTCGGGAAAGATACAAAGAATCCTATTAATATGTGAGACTTAGGTAAGGAGACACGGGAGGAACCTACGGGTGAACCGTGAGCCTAACCTAGAAAAGAGAAATCATCATGTGGAGTTGGTCCAGGGTGTGACAGTGGCCATGCTTCAAGACGTCGTGCCGTGTACGCCATGTGGCCTGGTTGGGTAATGGACGAGTGGGCTCAAGCTATTGCCCCGCAGTGAGGGGTTAGGACGTGCCACTTGGTGGCTACGGATCAGTTGTTTGATAGATAGATGTTGATTGTGTTTGATTAACAAAATTGTCACGAGGTGACTAGTACCCAAGTGAATGGGTTAAGCGTTGTTTGATTAATAGAATTGTCACGAGGTGACCAGTACCCAAGGGAATGGGTCAAGTATGTTTTGCCACGTGGTGGCCAGTAACCCAAGAGCGCGGGTTTGAAGTAGAAAAGCCACGCAGTGGCTAGTAGATGCCCTAGAGTATGGGAGATTAAGTAGATGTATGCTATAGTATCTATGTGTAGGTACAACTTGTCTGTGTTTGCATATGATTCCTGATTGTACAGCGTAGTAGTGACGTACAGGATTACGTCACCACAACGTCTTGTTTGATTCAAACATATTGAACGTGAGAAGACCGGTAAGTAAAAGCCGACATTATATGTTATATGTTTACTTGTTGAGTGATGATGTGAATTAAACTGCCGCATGCTTGTATCTGTTAAATGCATGTGAGTGGTTGGGTGAAATATTTGTTGTTGTGTGGTCGCCAAGAATGTATGCTAATTAAGAGTAACTAGTTGTTTTTGCATGTGGTTGTGTATGACTCCCAATCCCAGCGCCATGGTACCCGCCTTGCGCCGGGGATGGGAGAGTTCTCACTGAGTCACGTGGTTAAGACTCACACCTCATTTTTACTACACAAAGACAAGTTAAGTACAGGTGGAAGAAGTCTCGGTGGAACGAGGGACAAGCAAAACTTTCCAAGACCCACAACTTCGTTCATGTGGGTGAATAAATTGTAACTGTAATTTAATTTACTTTATTATTGTATCATAAAGTAAAGGGTAGACGTACCCAATTAGATTGTATTACTAAATCTAGAACTGTCAGCTTCACACACCTTAAAGATCATGATTAATTATACTATGATACAGGGAAAATTTGTTTTCAAAAAATATATATATACATATATCTGTTGCATGTGAATAGGATAGGCAGCATCTTCGAATGTGTAACCAGTATACATGTTATATATATTATGTGTGTTTTCCTATATCTATATCCTGAAGCGGCACTGGCCGTGGAATTGCTTGTCTAGGATAGGCCACCATTTCGATGTAGCCATGGTATTATACTGCATGTAGATGTACTTTCAATAATAGATATTCTGTCAATTAGGTGATAAGGCTTACAGGCATAGGGATATTCCCTCTGTCTGTGCCGGTCACGGTCCTCTAAACGGGGGTCGTGACAAACTTGGTATCAGAGTCTGGTTTTTCTTTAAGGGTGTGAAGCTAACTAGTACTCTCGGGTTTCAGTCGGGCTATCCATTACGAATCCGGACGTAACGGTAGTTCTGACAGGCACTTGTGAGGTTGCTCAGGATGTTGAGTCATAAATTCTTTCGAGTCATCGCTTTAGGCGTAGAATTTGTATGTGATAATTATTTTTCCTTATTTAATTAGTTTTCACCGATAAGTGTTACGAAAACTTGATATTCATTTTTCTCTTTTTAATCATTTTTCGTCGATAAGTGTTCTGAAAACTTGATATTCATTTTTCTTTTTTTAATTAGTTTTCGCCGATGAGTGTTTTGAAAAATTGATATTCATTTTTCTTTTTTTAAATCATTTGTCACGACCCCAAATCGGGAGTACGTGACCGGCACGGGAATAGATTTTTACCTCTAAACCCGTAAGCCTTATCCTGTAAACATGTTTATAACTACCCTGCTATACAATCAATATATATATATATCATACTAGTGGCCACACCTCACTGGTGGTCTAATTAACTTGCAATCCACGGTTCGCTCAATACGCTTCAGCTCAATCCAGTGTATATATATACTTATCAGCACTCATAATGTAAATATTAATATCATATTGACCGTACATCTCAATACGTACGATCTATCCTATTCACATGCAACAAGCACACATAATATATATCCATATCATATTGACCGTACGCCTCAATGCGTACGATCTATCCTATTCACATGCAGAAGTTTATATACTCAAACATATATCCTAGTCTTCCCCAAACTGGACCATGTCTTTAAGTACATGTGAAGCCAACAATTCTAGAGCAAGTATATATCAAAAGCTATAAATGTATGTATACAACTCTTACAACTTTAAAATATATACAACAAGTGAAATCAAAATAACCAAAAGGTGTCCACCCACGCGAACAAGTGCGTAAGGATGGTCTGATGTCCGTATCACTGCCCGGACGTCGATGCCTGCCCGATTCCTGTATCTGAAACAATGAAGCAGAGGGAGTGAGTCAAACAGACTCAGTGAGAAGCTTCCCATCCTCGGCGTAGCGGCGGGTACCACTACAGCTGGGGAAGGGGAAACACCCACAATCACATGCGCATGAAAGTCCAGTTTATCAAATGTTATAATACGATCAGGCAATATTAATATAACATTAAAATCAAAGATAAACCTAAGGATCATGCTTCTCATAATCAAACAGTCATAATTAACATATCATATGAAAACTGTAAATCAATCAACTGACCCTAGTGCTAGGCTAGGGCAATGGCCTCAACGGGAAAATTTCTCTTAATCTTTAATAGACCCTAGTGCCAGGCTAGGGCAATGGCCTCAACGGGCAAATCTTTTAGTCCTTTACTGACCCTAGTACCAGGCTAGGGCAATGGCCTCAACGGGCAAATGCTTTACTCTTTAACTGACCCTAGTGCCAGGCTAGGGCAATGGCCTCAACGGGCAATATTTTCTGACTTGTTTCTCTTCCCGAGCCTTCAGCTGGGATTCTGACTCTATCTACCCATTACTATCCTAGACTGACTTTACCTAGATAGTGTGAACCTCCCTATGACTCACTAATCAATTTATGAGATCATTTAATCCTTATGTAATACCCAAACCCTTGATTAGATCATAACCTAGCTCTAAGGCCTTGCCTAAGTTCAATTACCGTAAAACGTCGACGTTAGCAACACTTTCTTCATGATTTCTTAGGTGAGTTTCTAATTAATATGTAAACCAAACCTTGGACTCAATCAACAACTTACCCCCTTGCTTGTACTATTCGGCGTATCTCATGTCACCACATGGATACCCTCCAGTACCTCTTTACCTGTAGTCAAACACACATATGCAGATACTTTCATATACAATAGTTTAGGAACAACAATAGCATGTTAACCACTAAATAATTCTTACAAATAGGCAAGTAGGCAAACCACATATCCACATTCTCAATCAACCCTGTAGGGCAAGGATGGGAAACACCTCACCTGGACGGCTTCCTTGCGCTTGTCCTAGAGTAACTCCCGCTCCGGACGAGTCGTGGTTTCCTAACGAAAGCATTCAAGTGGTTAACATCTCATCTATATGCAATTAATATGCATACTACATGCTCATGCCTAGAATGCATCTAGACGTTGCCAAGAATCGAGTCCTTGGTCTTATCCGTCTTTCCTCTCTTCTATGAGAGTCTCAAGTGCCTCGCACTTGGTTTCGTACCGCTATCGCTCTCCTTGAGTTACTTTTGGGGCCTTGGATTTGAGTTACTAAACCTCAACGTGTGTCTAAGCAATCCTAATTAAGGTTTGTGTAGAAGGAATTTAGAAATTCAAGAAGTTGAGCTTAGCTTGTTCCGTAAGTTGCTATTCTTGAGGGACAAGAAGACATTTGAAATGGTGTTGATCCTTAAAAACATGGTTAGGGGTGTCCTAAGAAGTTTAGGATTGAAAATAGGAGGTTTGGACACCCCGGTTTGAAAAAAAATGACTTTTGAGCATGCTGGACAGAGGCCCGGTGCTATAGCGCCAAGCGCCCAGCAGCTTTTGGTGAACCAGAGAAATTGCGCTATAGCACCGGTTCGCAGCACAGCAATTCGTTTGCTGTGCTGTGGTCCGGTTTGAGCCCGTTCCGGCCCCGGCCCTTTCGACCCCGGCTTCGACTCCGCACCTCACGGGTTTTGTTCCCCTACAATCCAACGACATAAATCCAACCCTAACTACTCAAATCCAAATTTATCAACGAATCCCCAAATTGGGAATATTTAGAATTTCAAACCTCAAACCCTTTCAGATTCGAATTCAGCTAAACCCGAGGGTATAGCCTCGACTATTACCCCAACTAAGTGTTCAAGAACACTTCCTAGGTCTCAATCTACCCTTGAAACAACCCAATCGAAGGTGGAATGAAGAAATCCCTAAAATGAAGAAATTTGGGGTTTTCGAATGAAATTGGGGTTACCAACCTTTGATTCGATTGGTGGAAGGTGTAGGAGACGTCGTACCCGAGCTCCGGTGACTTTTCCGGCGTTGGCTAGCTCTCCGCGGTCACTTTTCCAGTGAACCCCAACCCTTCCTCTTCTTCTTCCTCACACCTCTCTGTCTCTTCTTTCTCTCTCTTTCTTCTCTTATTCTTTTCTTCTTCCTTCCTTCCTTTCTTCTTTCTTTATTTCTTATTCCTAACCCCCACGGCACCTACCCCATTTTTTAAAAAAAAAGTAATTTAAAAAAATAATAACTAAATATTAATACTAAATAATGATAATAATAATTATAATAAAGAAAAGGTGGAATAATATTCCCAAGTAAATCCCTCCTCTTTCCAATTAAATTTTTTTTTGTGTCCCAAATTAAATATCCAAAAATATTCCTTACTCTCTTTTTCCCAATTAAATTCAGGTTTCCAATTCCTTAGGTCCTGAATTAAATCCAAAAATTATTTTCTACTTCTTTTCTTTCCCTTTCATTCCATTTTAAACTTCGAAATTTTTTTCCCGGGTATTACATCATTTTTCACCGATGAGTGTTTCGAAAACCTGATATTCATTTTTCTTTTTTTAATCAGTTTTCACCGATCAGTGTTTCGAAAACTTGATATTCATTTTTCTTTTTTAAATCAGTCTTCACCGATGAGTGTTTCGAATACTTGATATTCATTTTCCTTTTTTAATCAGTTTTCGCCGATGAGTGTTTCGAAAACCTTATATTCTTTTTTATTTTTTTAATCAGTTTTCGTCGATGAGTGTTTCGAAAACTGGATATTCATTTTTCAATTTTTAGTAAGATATCGCTCATGAGTGTTTCGAAAATGGATATTCATTTTTCTCTTTTTAATCAGTTTTCGCAGATGGGTGTTTTGAAAACATGATATTCATTTTTCTTTTTTTAATCCGTTTTCACCGATGAGTGTTTCGAAAACTTGATATTCATTTTTCTTTTTTTAATCAGTTTTCGTCGATGAGTGTTTCAAAAACTTGACAGTCATTTTTCATTTTTTAATCATTTTTCGCCAATGAGTGTTTCGAAAACTTGATAGTCATTTTTCGTTTTTTAATCAATTTTCGCCGATTAGTGTTTCGAAAACGTAATATTCAGTTTTCTTTCTTTTAAATAGTTTTCACCGATGAGTATTTCGAAAACTCGATATTCATTTTTCTTTTTCTTAATCTGTTTTCGCCGATGAGTGTTTCGAAAATGTGATATTCAATTTTCATTATTTAATTAGTTTTCACCGATGAGTGTTTCGAAAACTTGATATTCATTTTTCTTTTTTTAATTAGTTTTCGCTGATAAGTGTTCTGAAAACTTGATATTCTTTTTTCTTTTTTTTAATAAGTTTTCGCCGATGTGTGTTTCCAAAACTTGATATTAATTTTTCTTTTTTTAATCAATTTTCGCCGATGAGTGTTTCAAAAACTTGATAGTCATTTTTCGTTTTTTAATCACTTTTTGCCGATGAGTGTTTCGAAAACCTAATATTCAAATTTTTTTCTTTTAAATAGTTTTCGCCGATGAGTGTTTCGAAAACTTAACATTCATTTTTCTTTTTCTTAATCAGTTTTCGCCTATTAGTGTTTCGAAAACGTGATATTCTTTTTTCTTTATTTAATTAGTTTTCACCGATGAGTGTTTCGAAAACTTGATATTCATTTTTCTTTTTTTAATCAGTTTTCGCTAATGAGTGTTCTGAAAACTTGATATTCATTTTTCTTTTTTTTAATCAGTTTTCGCCAATGAGTGTTTTGAAAACTTGATATTCATTTTTCTTTTTTTAATCACTTTTCACCTATGAGTGTTTTGAAAACTTGATATTCATTTTTCTTTTTTTAATCAGTTTTCGCCGATGAGTGTTTCGAAAACGTGATATTCATTTTTCTTTATTTAATTAGTTCTCATCGATGAGTGTTTCGAAAACTTGATATTCATTTTCCTTTTTTAATCAGTTTTCGCCGATAAGTGTTCTGAAAACTTGATATTCATTTTTAATTTTTTTTAATCAGTATTCGTCGATGAGTGTTTCGAAAACTTGATATTCATTTTTCTTTTTTTTAATCAGTTTTCGCCGATGAGTGTTTCGAAAAGTTGATAGTCATTTTTCGTTTTTTAATCAGTTTTAACTGATGTGTGTTCCGAGAACTTGATATTCATTTTTCTTCTTTTAATCATTTTTCGCCGATGAGTGTTTCGAAAACTTGATTTTTTTTAATCATTTTTCGTCGATGAGTGTTTCGAAAACTCGATATTAATTTTTCTTTTTTTAATCAGTTTCCGCCGATAAGTGTTTCGAAAACTTGATATTCATATTTCTTTTTTTAATCAATTTTCGCCAATAAGTGTTGAAAACTTGTTATTCATTTTTATTTTTTTTAATCAGTATTCGTCGATGAGTGTTTTGATAACTTAATATTCAATTTTCTTCTTTTAATCAGTTTTCTCCAATGAGTGTTTCGAAAACTTGATATTCATTTTATTTTATTTTTTTATCAATTTTCGCCGTTGAGTGTTTCGAAAACTTGATAATCTTTTTCTATTTTTAATCAGTTTTCGCCGATGAGTGTTTTGAAAACTTTATATTTATTTTTATTTTTTAATTAGTTTTCGCCGATGAGTGTTTTCGAAAACTTGACATTCATTTTTCTTTTTTTAATCAGTTTTCGCCGATGAGTGTGCTGAAAACTTGATATTCATTTTCTTCTTTTTTTAATCAGTTTTCGTCGATGAGTATTTCGAAAACTTGATATTCATTTTTCTTTTTTAAATCAGTTTTTGCCAATGGGTGTTTCGAAAACGTGATATTCATTTTCCTTTTTTAATCAGTTTTCGCAGATGAGTGATCCGAAAACTTGATATTCATTTTTAATTTTTTTTATCAGTTTTCATCGATGAGTGTTTCGAAAACTTGATATCCATTTTTCTTTTTTTAATCAGTTTTCGCCGATGAGTGTTTCGAAATCTTGATATTCATTTTTCTTTTTTTAAACAATTTTCGCCGATGAGTGTGTCGAAAAATTGATATTCTTTTTCTATTTTTAATCAATTTTCGCCGATGAGTGTTTCGAAAACTTTATATTCATTTTTATTTTTTTTTAATCAGTTTTCGCCGATCAGTGTTTCGAAAACTTGATATTTATTTTTCTTTTTTTTAATCAGTTTTCGCCGTTGTGTGTTTCGAAAACTTGATAGTCATTTTTCAATTTTTCATCAGTTTTCGTCGATGAGTGTTTCGAAAACGTAATATTCATTTTTCTTTTCTGTTTTTTTAAATATTTTTTGCTGATGATTGTTTAAAAAACGTGATATTCTTTTTTCTTTTTTTAATCATATTTCGCCGATAAGTGTTTCGAAAACTTGATATTCATTTTTTTGTTTTTTAATCAGTTTTCGTCGATGAGTGTTTCAAAAACTTGATATTTATTTTTCTTTTTTTTAATCAGTTTTCGCAGATAAGTGTTTCGAAAACTTGATATTCATTTTTCTTTTTTTGATCAGTTTTCGCCGATCAGTGTTTCGAAAAGTTGATATTCATTTTTATTTTTTTAATCAGTTTCACCGAGGAGTGTTTCAAAAACTTGGTATTCATATTCCTTTTTTAATTAGTTTTCGCCGATTAGTGTTTCGAAAACATGATATTCATTTTATTTTTTTTAATCAATTTTCGTCGATGAGTGTTTCGAAAACTTGATATTCATTTTTTAATCAGTTTTCGCCGATTAGTGTTTTCGAAAACTTGATATTCATTTTTCTTTTTTGAATCAGTTATTGCCGATGAGTGTTCTAAAAACTTGATATTCATTTATAATTTTTTTTAATCAGTTTTCGTCGAAAAGTGTTTCGAAAACTTGATATTTATTTTCCTTTTTTTAAATCAGTTTTCCCCGATGAGTGTTTCGAAAACTTGATAGGTATTTTTCATTTTTTAATCAGTTTTCACCGATGAGTGTTTCGAAAACTTGATATTCATTTTTTTCTTTTTTAATCAGTTTTCGCCGATGAGTGTTTCGAAAGCTTGATATTCATTTTTCTTTTTTTAATCAGTTTTCGCCGATAAGTGTTTCGAAAACTTCATATTCATTTTCCTTTTTTAATCAGTTTTCGCCGATGAGTGTTCTGAAAACTCGATATTCATTTATATTTTTTTAATCAATTTTCGCCGATGAGTGTTTCGAAAACTTGTTATTCATTTTACTTTTTTTAATCAATTTTCGCCGATGAGTGTTTCGAAAACCTGATATTTTTTTTTCTATTTTTAATAAGTTTTCGCCGATGAGTGTTTTCGAAAACATGATATTCATTTTTCTTTTTTTAAACAATTTTCGCCGATGAGTGTTCTGAAAACTTGATATTCATTTATATTTTTTTAATCAGTTTTCGTCGATGAGTGTTCCGAAAACTTGATAGTCATTTTTCGTTTTTTAATCAGTTTTCGCAGATAAGTGTTTCGAAACCGTAATATTCATTTTTCTTTCTTTTAAATAGTTTTCGCTGATAAGTGTTTTGAAAGCTTGATATTCATTTTTCTTTTTCTTAATCAGTTTTCGTCGATGTGTTTCGAAAACGTGATATTCATTTTTCTTTATTTAATTAGTTTTCACCGATGGGTGTTTCGAAAACTTGATATTCATTTTTCTTTTTTTAATCAATTTTTCGCCAATTAGTGTTTCAAAAACTTTATATTCGTTTTTCTTTTTTTAATCAGTTTTTGCAGATGAGTGTTTCAAAAACTTGATATTCATTTTCATTTTTTAATCAGTTTTCGCCGATGAGTAATTCGAAAACTTGATATTCATTTTTCTTTTTTTAATCATTTTTCACCGATGAGTGTTTCGAAAACTTGATATTCATTTTCCTTTTTTAATCAGTTTTCGTCGATGAGTGTTCCGAAAACTTGATAGTCATTTTTCGTTTTTTAATCAGTTTTCGCAGATAAGTGTTTCGAAACCGTAATATTCATTTTTCTTTATTTTAAATAGTTTTCGCTGATAAGTGTTTCGAAAGCTTCATATTCATTTTTCTTTTTCTTAATCAGTTTTCGTCGATGTGTTTCGAAAACGTGATATTCATTTTTCTTTATTTAATTAGTTTTCAGCAATGGGTGTTTCGAAAACTTGATATTCATTTTTCTTTTTTTAATCAATTTTTCGCCGATGAGTGTTTCAAAAACTTTATATTCGTTTTTCTTTTTTTACTCAGTTTTCGCAGATGAGTGTTTCGAAAACTTGATATATTGATTTTCATTTTTTAATCAGTTTTCGCCGATAAGTGTTTCAAAAATGTAATATTCATCTTTCTTTCTTTTAAATAGTTTTCGCCGATTAGTGTTTCGAAAACTTGATATTCATTTTTCTTTTTCTTAATCAGTTTTCGCCGATTAGTGTTTCGAAAACGTGATATTCATTTTTCTTTATTTAAATAGTTTTCACCGATGAGTGTTTCGGAAACTTGATATTCATTTTTCTTTTTTTAATCAGTTTTCGCCGATGAGTGTTCTGAAAACTTCATATTCATTTTTCTGTTTTTTAATCAGTTTTCGCCAAGGAGTATTTTGAAAACTTGATATTCATTTTTCGTTTTTTAATCATTTTTCACCGATGAGTGTTTCGAAAACTTGACTTTCATTTTCCTTTTTTAATCAAATTTCGCCGATGAGTGTTTCGAAAACTTGATAGTCAGTTTTCAATTTTTAATCATTTTTCGCCGATTAGTGTTTCGAAAACGTAATATTCATTTTTCTTTTTTTTTTTAAATAGTTTTTGCCGATAAATGTTTCGAAAACGTGATATTCAATTTTCTTTTTTTAATCATATTTCGCCGATGAGTGTTTCAAAAACATGATATTTATTTTTCTTTTTTTTAATCAGTTTTCGCCGATGAGTGTTTCGAAAACTTGATATTCATTTTTCTTTTTTTAATCAATTTTCATCGATGAGTGTTTCGAAAACTTGATATTCATTTTCCATTTTTAATCAGTTTTCGCCGATTAGAGTTTTGAAAACTTGATATTCATTTTTATTTTTTTATTCAGTTTTTGTCGATAAGTGTTTCGAAAACTTGATATTCATTTTTCTTTTTTTTAATCAGTTTTCGCCGATAAGTGTTTCGAAAACTTGATATTCATTTTTATTTTTTTATCAATTTTCGCCGATGAGTGTTTCGAAAACTTGATATTCATTTTACTTTTTTTAATCAATTTTGCCGATAAGTGTTTCGAAAACATGATATTCTTTTTCTATTTTTAATCAATTTTCGCCGATAAGTGTTTCAAAAACTTGATATTCATATTTATTTTTTTTAATCAGTTTCGTCGATCAGTATTTCGAAAACTTGATATTCATTTTACTTTTTTTAATCAATTTTCGCCAATGAGTGTTTCGAAAAGTTGATAGTCATTTTTCGTTTTTTAATCAGTTTTAACTGATCTGTGTTTCGAGAACTTGATTTTCATTTTTTTTCTTTTAATCATTTTTCGCCGATGTGTGTTTCGAAAACTTGATATTCATTTTTCTTTTTTTAATCAGTTTTCGCCGATGAGTGTTTCGAGAACTTGATATTCATTTTTCTTTTTTTAATCATTTTTCATCGATGAGTGTTTTGAGAACTTGATATTCATTTTTCTTTTTTTAATCAGTTTTCGCCGATGAGTGTTTCGAATACTTGATATTCATTTTTATTTTTTTAATCAGTTTTCGTCGATGAGTGTTTCAAAAACTTGATAGTCATTTTTCTTTCTTTAATCAGTTTTCGCTGACGAGTGTGTCGAAAACTTGATATTCATATTATTTTTGTTAATCAATTTTCGCCGATGAGTGTTTCGAAAACATGACATTCATTTTCTTTTTTTAATCAGTTGTCGCCGCTGAGTGTTTCGAAAACTTAATATTCATTTTTATTTTTTTTAATCAGTTTTCGTCGATGAGTGTTTCGAAAATTTGATATTCATTTTTTTTAATCAGTTTTCGCCGATGAGTGTTTTCAAAAACTTGATATTCATTTTACTTTTTTAATCAGTTTTCGCCGATGAGTGTTATGAAAACTTGATATTCATTTATATTTTTTTAATCAGTTTTCGTCAAAGAGTGTTTCGAAAACTTGATATTTATTTTCCTTTTTTTATTCAGTTTTCGCCGATGAGTGTTTCGAAAACTTGATAGTCATTTTTCGTTTTTTAATCAGTTTTCGCCGATGAGTGTTTCGAAAACTTAATATTCATTTTTCTTCCTTTTAAATAGTTTTCACCGATGAGTGTTTTCGAAAACTTGATATTCATTTTTCTTTTTCTTAATCAGTTTTCGCCGATGAGTGTTTCAAAAACTTGATATTCATTTTTATTTTTTTAATCAGTTTTCTTCGATGAGTGTTTCGAAAACTTGATATTCATTTTTCTTTTTTTAATCAGTTTTTGCCGATGTGTGTTTCAAAAACTTAATTTTTTTTCTTTTTTTAATCATTTTTCGCCGATGAGTGTTTCGAAAACTTGATATTGATTTTTCTTTTTTAATCAGTTTTCGCCGATGAGTTTTTCGAAAACGTGATATTCATTTTTCTTTATTAATTAGTTTTCACAGATGAGTGTTTCGAAAACTTGATTTTCATTTTCCTTTTTTAATCAGTTTTCGCCGATGAGTGTTCTGAAAACTTGATATTCATTTTAATTTTTTTTAATCAGTTTTCGTCGATGAGTGCTTCGAATACTTGATATTCATTTTTCTTTTTTTAATCAGTTTTTGTCACGACCCCAATTTTAGGAGTACGTGACCGGCACGGGGTTAGGATTTCGTCCCCAAACCCGTAAGCCTTCCCCATAACCATAGAATGTAACTACCCTGTTATACACTCAACAAACAATATTCACATAATAGATAGTGGCCACACCATCCTTAGTGGCCTAGGTAACCTACAATCCACGGCTCTCATTGCCGCTTCAGCCCATTTCAAGTAGGTATATTCAACCAATCACACAATCAATCACACATAGTTATATATATATATACAGTGATCAAACCACAAGGGAATGATCTATCCTATTCACACGCAACATATATATAACCTGTTCAACCAATCTTATATACATACACATTCACAGTTATGTATATACGTGATCACACGCCTCAATGCGTGTAATCTATCCTATCCACATGCAAGTATATATATTTCCACACAACCATGTACAACTTCACACGTATGTATATATCCATATCATATTGGTTGTACGTCTCAATACGTACAACCTATCCTATTCACATGCGTTGGAACGTATATATATATATATAAACAAATAATTGACTTCCCAACACCCAGAATCCTATCTATAAGTTCATGTGAAGCCGACAATGCTAGATAACATATATAATTCAAAAGCTGTAAATATTTACATCCCATTTACAACTTAGAATATATATATATATATTTACAACTCAAAATATGAAATATGAATAACCAAAACAAAACCACCCACGCGAACGAAACGTTACAAGTGGTGAGATGTCCGTGTCACTGCCCGGACGTCGACGCCTGTCCAATACCTGTATCTGAAATATTTAAAAAGAGGAGTGAGTCTTAACCACTTGACTCAGTGAGGAGAATCCCATCCTCGGCTAAGTGGCGGGTACCACAGCAGCTGGGGAGAGGGAAACACTCACATCCACACGCGCATGAAATTTCTGGTTTAACATGTGTTATACAGTGACCAGGCAACATTTATATAACATTACACGTAGATAAACCTAATATCATGCATTCTCTAGCATACTCCTCATAAACATTCACAATTTACATGATAAACTAAATGCAATGAATCACACAACTGACCCTAGAACCAAGCTAGGGCAATGGCCTCCACGGCAATTATATATATATTTTTAACTGACCCTAGTACCAGGCTAGGGTAATGGCCTCAACGGGCGATTATCTTTAGTTTAACTGACCCTAGTGCCAGGCCAGGGCAATGGCCTCAACGGGCGATTATCTTTTGTCTGACTCTATTCACTTTCCAAGCCATACCTTGGAGTTTTGACTCTATCTACCCTGTATAAAATTTTCTATTGCGCTTAACAAGTGAAAACTCACTAAGACTTTCTAACTCATTATGAAATTTGCCTATTCTTTAATTAGTACCCAGCCCTCGTTTCGAAAATCCCTAATTCTAGGGAGATCCTAAATTCATTTAAAACAAGATACGTCGACGTTTTGAGAAAACGAGTTTAGTTTCTTGAGTGTGTTTCTAGTTATTAAGACAGCCAGAACTCAATTCATATCAATATCCTACCCCTTTTATCCGTACTATTAGGCGTGTCCCGTGTCATCACGGTGAACACCCTTCAGTACTATATTATCACGAGTAATATTCGCAAACACAAATATATTCAAATAAATCCTTTTAGGATCAACAATAGCATGTCAATTTCTAATAATTTCTGCAATCAAGAAATCAATCAAACCACCTTTACACATCCACATCCAACCCTGGGCAAGGATGGGAAACCCCTCACCTGGACGGCTTCCCGGCTCCAATTCTGGAGTCACTCCCGCTCCAGATGACTCGCGGTTACCTATCGAATATACGTACGTCATTAACATTTATATTCTATGCAACATGTATGCATATGAAATGCTTATGCTATATGAATGTGTTTAACTTTGCCAAGAATCACATTCTTGGTCTAAATTTCTCTTTTTTCTCTTATGCCATTTTTCAAGTGTCTCACACTTGTTCTCATTACCTTTTTACCCCTTCTTTGAACATTCATTGAAATTTATATTTAAATTTCCAACCTCCCTTCAACTTAAATTTCCCAAGTTATCCATTTACCAACAAATGTGCATATGTGACTTTTCTCATTCCTTTATTAATTTAATAACCTATGAAAATCATAATTTCCAATGGCCCATACTTACTAATTTCCAACTCCACTTATAACTTATTATCACATATACACACATGTGGGTCAATATACTCAAAAGTTGGAATTTGCCCCAACTAAGGAATTTCACTAACTAAATAATTCTCCGGCGTCTATCACGGGCTAACCAACTTCCTAATTCACCTCCTAATCCCAAATTGGCTATATGAACTAGAATTTATCTCCTTCATCAATAATCTAGTTTCCAATTAAAACTAAATTATTCATTCTTCAACCCCTTGTCTATTCTAATAATTTATACCATTATAAAATAATAATTCAACACTCCAATCGACTCTAATACTATCCATCCAACATTTCAAATCACTTTAAATCCTATTGGAAACTCATTAGTCTAGGTTTTTCCACATTAGTAACTTCCAACATCAATTTATCAACATAATCACTTCCACATACTTCCAATCAACCCAACAACATCCAATTGAAGCTTAGAATGACCAAATGTATCAATTTGGAATTTTTCCAGAAATCCCTAAAATTGATAAATTCGGGATTTGAGTGATTGGGGACTACTTACCTCGATTCGATCGGATTAAATGATGCTACGGGGTAGAGTAAGCTCCTAGTCACCTTCCCCGAGCTCGGAACGGCCGTTTTCCGGCGAAAATCCGGCTAAAACGGAGTCCCGCAACTTTAGCGTCCTTTAACGTCGTTTCCGCCGTGCACGCCGCCTCCACCACCGTGGACGTCTTCTCCGGCCAGAACACGGTCCAGCGCCACCCAGCTCCGCCCCAAACGCCGCCGCCGTAGCCCTCCTTCTTCTTCCCCGAAACTTCGCCCTTCGCTCGCGTCACTGGCCCTCACGTTTCTCTCTTTCTTCTTTTTTTTTTTTCCTTAGCTCCAGTGACTCTCGGGAATTGGGGCTGAAGCAATTTGATGTATATGGCATTCTAAATGAAATAGGGGGGTCACGTGAGTGACCCCCCCCCCTCCACCCATCACTCTCCCATATTTTTTTTTTAAAAATTTCTTAAATGTATATTTATATAGGAAAAAAAATATTTGATCACCTAAGATTAACTAAAATAAATTCAAGAATTTATTTTAGTGAAAAAAAAAGAAATTTGGGGTTAGTTGACTTGTACCCGTTATCTCCCGTTAGGTCCCAATTTGTCCACGAAAAATTTTATTTGTTTCAAATTTTCTCCCAATTTCAATTAAAAATTAGATTAGGACCTTAACGTTATTTTAAAAATATTCCGGATATTACAATCTTCCCCCCTTAAGAAAATTCGTCCTCGAATTTCAATAATATACTAACCTTAGTTTTCAAATAGACGAGGATACGTCCTGCGCATATCAGCCTCGACTTCCCATGTAGCTTCTTCGACTGAATGATTCCGCCACAGAACCTTTACCAACGGGGATTTCTTTCGATCTCAACTTCTTTACTTGATAATCTAAGATTTCCACTGGTATTTCCTCATATGTCAAGTCTTCGGTTAGTTGTACTTCTTGGGGTTGGATCACATGAGAAGGATCTGGCAAGTACTTGCGAAGCATTGATACATGAAACACCGGATGAACTCCTTCTAGTTCCGCCGGCAATTGAAGGCGGTAGGCAACCTTCCCTACACGTGCTAAAATCTCGAATGGCCCAATGTATCTCGGACTTAGCTTGCCCTTCTTGCCAAATCTCATTACGCCTCTCATTGGTGAAATTTTCAAGAATACCTGCTCACCCACAGCAAACTCTAACTCCCTTCTACGGTTGTCAGCATACGACTTCTGTCTACTTTGAGCCGTCGCAAGCCTTTCTCTGATTATCTTTACCTTGCCCATAGCTTCTTGAACAAGTTCCGGGCCAACTAACTTGGACTCTCCGACTTCAAACCACCCAATAGGGGATCTACACCTCCGGCCATATAAAGCCTCAAATGGTGCCATCTGTATACTGGATTGGTAGCTATTATTGTAGGCAAACTCTGCTAACGGTAAATACCTCTCCCAACTCCCGCCGAAATCCATAACACACGCCCTAAGCATATCCTCTAACACCTGAATGGTTCTCTCAGATTGCCCATCAGTCTGGGGATGAAATGCGGTACTCAGATCGACCCTAGTCCCCAATGCCTCCTGCAATGCTCTCCAAAACCGAGAGGTAAACTGTGGCCCCCTGTCAGAGATAATCGACACCGGAACTCCGTGTAACCTCACTATCTCTGATATGTACAACTGGGCATACTGACCCACTCCGTAAGTGGTCTTAACCGGCAAGAAGTGAGCGGACTTGGTCATCCGATCAACTATAACCCAAACCGAATCAAAACCCCTCTGTGATCGCGGCAATCCTGACACAAAATCCATCGTAATTCTCTCCCACTTCCACTCTGGAATTTCTATCTGCTGAAGCGTTCCGGCGGGCTTTTGGTGTTCAGCCTTAACTTGCTGACATACTAAGCATCTAGATACATAGTCTGCCACATCCCTCTTCATACCATTCCACCAGTATAGCTCCCTAAGATCTTGATACATTTTGTTACCTCCGGGATGGATTGTATAAGCGGTCTTGTGTGCCTCATCAAGAATCTTTCCTTTTAAACCATTCACTATAGGTACACACAATCTTCCCTCCAACCGGAGTATGCCATTCTCATCAATAGAGAATCGAGTATCATTCCATTTCCCCTCATTAACTGCATCTCGAATCTGGTTGAGGTTGGCGTCTTGATCTTGCTTGGACTTCACTTCCTCAATAAGAGTTGATTTCGCTTGAATATGAGCTAAGAACAAGTTGGAATCTCCAATTTCAAACTGAGTTCCATACTGCTCTAGTTCATGCAACTCCCGAATCAATGGTTTCCGGACTTCGCTAATATGGGCTAAGCTACCCATTGTCTTCCGGCTCAGAGCATCTGCTACAACATTTGCCTTGCCAGGATGGTAAAGAATTGTACAATCATAATCCTTTATCAATTCCATCCACCTGCGTTGTCTCAAATTTAAGTCTTTCTGTTCAAATATGTACTTGAGGCTTTTGTGGTCTGTATAAATTTCACAAGTTTCTCCATATAGGTAATGCCTCCATATTTTTAAGGCAAATACCACCGCTGCCATCTCAAGATCGTGAGTCGGGTAGTTCCTCTCATGCTTCCGAAGTTGCCTAGACGCATAAGCAATTACTTTCCCATGTTGCATAAGAACACACCCTAACCCAATCCGTGAAGCATCACAGTAAACCACATATCCTCCAGTACCTTCAGGAAGTGCTAAGACTGGTGCTGTGGTGAGACTCTCCTTCAATTTCTGAAAACTTTCTTCACACTTGTCACTCCATTCAAATTTTACCCCTTTCTGAGTTAGCTTTGTAAGAGGTGCAGCGATCTTTGAAAAATCCTGCACAAACCTCCTGTAGTACCCAGCCAAACCCAAGAAACTGCGTATCTCTGTGACTGAGGTTGGTTGGGACCAATTCTTCACCGCCTCCACCTTACTTGGATCAACGTGGATTCCCTCTGATGATACCACGTGACCCAAAAAAAGCGACTCTATCCAGCCAAAATTCACACTTTGAGAACTTAGCATACAACTTTTCTTCTCTGAGCTTTTGTAATGCCATTCTCAAGTGGGTTGCGTGCTCCTCCGCGTTTTTAGAATAGATTAGAATGTCATCTATAAAAACAATGACAAACTTATCTAGGAATGGCTTGAAAACCCGGTTCATCAAATCCATGAAAGCTGCTGGTGCATTAGTAAGACCGAACGACATAACTAGAAATTCATAGTGGCCGTATCGGGTTCGAAAAGCAGTCTTGGGTACATCTTCACTTCTGATCTTCAACTGATGATACCCAGACCTCAAATCAATCTTGGAAAACCGCTTGGCACCTTGCAGTTGATCAAACAAATCATCGATTCTTGGAAGCGGGTATTGATTGCGAACCGTTACCTTATTCAACTTCCGGTAATCAATACACAATCTCAAAGTGCCATCCTTCTTCTTCACAAATAATACCGGAGCACCCCACGGCGAAAAGCTTGGCCGAATAAAGCCTTTATCAAGCAATTCTTGCAATTGAGCATGTAACTCCTTCAATTCTTTAGGAGCCATTCGATATGGTGGTGTAGAAATAGGTAGAGTACCGGGTTGCAATTCAATTTCGAACTCAATTTCCCGATCGGGAGGCAACCCCGGCAACTCTTCTGGAAATACATCTAAGAATTCCCGCACCACTGGTACTTGATCCGGTGAAGCTACTTCCTTCGTAGTGTCTTTCACGAATGCCAAATACCCCTTACACCCTTTTTCAAGTAACTTGGAAGCTTGCATTGCCGAAATCAAGCTTGGCCGTGATGCACCACCATCACCCCATATCACAAATGGTTCTTCACCAGGCATATTGAACTTTAAGCACTTGGCCCTACAGTCAACCACTGCATGACAAGATGCCAACCAGTCCATGCCAAAAATAACATCTAGATCCACCATATGTAGCAAGCGAAGATCTATCATTGTCTCATGACCCTCGACTTCAACCACACACGACTCATAAACATATTTGACTTGAACTGAGTTACCCATCGGAGTAGAGACTTTTTCTGTCTCTTTTAACTTGGTTGGGCGTTTCTCTAACTTCCGTGCAAATGCATGTGACATGTATGAATGTGTAGACCCAGAGTCAAATAATACAAAGGCCTTGAGAGAGCATACGGTAAGTATACCTGTTACCACAGTGTTGGAAGCATGCGCATCCTGCCTGGACAAAGCAAATACACGTGCCTGTCCTCCCTCCCGGTGCACCTGTACCTCTACCACCTGCTCCTGTGCCTCTGCCTCTGCCCACGCCAGAAGTATTAATCTGAGGGGGTACCGTCCTTACCGGTGGAGCTGGAATCGGTGTCGTTCTTGGAGTTAAATTACTCCTTACACTTGTACCTTCCCTTCTTTTGGGACACTCCCTAGATAGGTGGCCCATTTCGCCACATGTATAACACGCTCCCACCAGTTTCCGGCATACACCGAAATGATACCTGCCACATGTTGCACATTGCTGCCTCTGGCTACCACTCTGACCACTACCTTGGGATCTCTGCCCATCCTGCCTATTGTTCCTCCAAGTACCTGTGGCGGTAGTAGTAGTTTGTCCACCTGCTTGTCCCACAAAAGTTGAGACTACGCCCGAGCTTCCTGTCACCTTTTGTTTCTTCTTCCACCCTTGACTTTCACTGCTCATCAACAGCTTGTTCTTGGGATTTGCCGACGTCCCAAATTTTCTTCTATTCTCTATCACTCTGGCACAATCAGCAGCCTGTGCTAGAGTCTCAAAATGATCACACTGGGGTAGCAGTACCATGAACAATGGCTCAACCAATCTATGGATGAACCGCTTAATTAATTCCCTCTCATTTGGAACCAATTCAGGAGCATATTGAGCTAACTCCGTGTACTGTAGCTCAAACTCTGTCACTGTCATGTTAGGCGTCATCCACAAATCTTCAAACTGTTGACGCTTAGCATATTTAGTTCCCTCAGATAGAAACCGACCTAGGAATTCCCTCTGAAAATCTTCCCAGGTCATAGGTGCAATTCTCTGAGCATATCTCTTCCTTACTGACTCAAACCATATTCTTGCAGCGCCTCTCAACTGAAACGAGGCAAGTTCTACCATTTCTCCACCCGAACACCTCAACAACTCTCCAATTCTAATTACATCACGAATGAAGTGTTGAGGGTCCTCTTTTATTTCGGTTCCGCAAAAGGTAGGCGGATTCAACTTCAGAAATTTTGTAATTGGCAACTCTCTTGGGCCGCCCCTCGGTCTTCTAGGCACCTCCCCCATTTGCCAATCTTCTCTTGGCCCTTCACCTCTTTCTTCTACTTCTCCTACCCCTTGTCCCTCGGGTAGTACCGGTTCTTCCACTTCGCCGACCACTAGTCGACGGACCTCTTGTTGAATCTGGCGGGTGATTTCAGCTCTCAGCTCCTGAAATCCCACAGTCAGCATTTCGGCCACCGACGGAGCACCCGTCTCTACCTGTGGCTCTGAGGGTTGTTCTACTGGTGTCTCTCTCCCTCTTGCTCTTCCACGGCCACGAGCACGACCTCTTGCTCGGCCTCTAGGAGGTATTCTCTCCTCCCTAACTGATTCCTCATCAGCTCTGGCAGTAACTTTACCACCCCTCCTACCTCGTCTGGTAGTTGGCGGCATCCCTATACTGCACAAGAACGTCACCTGATGAGTATTCATACAACTATGACAACATAAGATGGAATGAAAGAAAAGCTGACTCAAACTGTCCTGGGTACTCCCACAAGTGACTTTTTACTCCCACTTTGCGCCCGGGTACACAAAGAAGGGTAAACCGACACCCGGTTATACCAATGGCTTCACATGACTTAAAGAAACAACCTGCCTCTGATACCAACTTTGTCACGACCCCAATTTAGGAGTACGTGACCGGCACGGGGTTAGGATTTCGTCCCCAAACCCGTAAGCCTTCCCCATAACCATAGAATGTAACTACCCTGTTATACACTCAACAAACAATATTCACATAATAGATAGTGGCCACACCATCCTTAGTGGCCTAGGTAACCTACAATCCACGGCTCTCATTGCCGCTTCAGCCCATTTCAAGTAGGTATATTCAACCAATCACACAATCAATCACACATAGTTATATATATATATACAGTGATCAAACCACAAGGGAATGATCTATCCTATTCACACGCAACATATATATAACCTGTTCAAACCAATCTTATATACATACACATTCACAGTTATGTATATACGTGATCACACGCCTCAATGCGTGTAATCTATCCTATCCACATGCAAGTATATATATTTCCACACAACCATGTACAACTTCACACGTATGTATATATCCATATCATATTGGTTGTACGTCTCAATACGTACAACCTATCCTATTCACATGCGTTGGAACGTATATATATATATAAACAAATAATTGACTTCCCAACACCCAGAATCCTATCTATAAGTTCATGTGAAGCCGACAATGCTAGATAACATATATAATTCAAAAGCTGTAAATATTTACATCCCATTTACAACTTAGAATATATATATATATATTTACAACTCAAAATATGAAATATGAATAACCAAAACAAAACCACCCACGCGAACGAAACGTTACAAGTGGTGAGATGTCCGTGTCACTGCCCGGACGTCGACGCCTGTCCAATACCTGTATCTGAAATATTTAAAAAGAGGAGTGAGTCTTAACCACTTGACTCAGTGAGGAGAATCCCATCCTCGGCTAAGTGGCGGGTACCACAGCAGCTGGGGAGAGGGAAACACTCACATCCACACGCGCATGAAATTTCTGGTTTAACATGTGTTATACAGTGACCAGGCAACATTTATATAACATTACACGTAGATAAACCTAATATCATGCATTCTCTAGCATACTCCTCATAAACATTCACAATTTACATGATAAACTAAATGCAATGAATCACACAACTGACCCTAGAACCAAGCTAGGGCAATGGCCTCCACGGCAATTATATATATATTTTTAACTGACCCTAGTACCAGGCTAGGGTAATGGCCTCAACGGGCGATTATCTTTAGTTTTAACTGACCCTAGTGCCAGGCCAGGGCAATGGCCTCAACGGGCGATTATCTTTTGTCTGACTCTATTCACTTTCCAAGCCATACCTTGGAGTTTTGACTCTATCTACCCTGTATAAAATTTTCTATTGCGCTTAACAAGTGAAAACTCACTAAGACTTTCTAACTCATTATGAAATTTGCCTATTCTTTAATTAGTACCCAGCCCTCGTTTCGAAAATCCCTAATTCTAGGGAGATCCTAAATTCATTTAAAACAAGATACGTCGACGTTTTGAGAAAACGAGTTTAGTTTCTTGAGTGTGTTTCTAGTTATTAAGACAGCCAGAACTCAATTCATATCAATATCCTACCCCTTTTATCCGTACTATTAGGCGTGTCCCGTGTCATCACGTGAACACCCTTCAGTACTATATTATCACGAGTAATATTCGCAAACACAAATATATTCAAATAAATCCTTTTTAGGATCAACAATAGCATGTCAATTTCTAATAATTTCTGCAATCAAGAAATCAATCAAACCACCTTTACACATCCACATCCAACCCTGGGCAAGGATGGGAAACCCCTCACCTGGACGGCTTCCCGGCTCCAATTCTGGAGTCACTCCCGCTCCAGATGACTCGCGGTTACCTATCGAATATACGTACGTCATTAACATTTATATTCTATGCAACATGTATGCATATGAAATGCTTATGCTATATGAATGTGTTTAACTTTGCCAAGAATCACATTCTTGGTCTAAATTTCTCTTTTTCTCTTTATGCCATTTTTCAAGTGTCTCACACTTGTTCTCATTACCTTTTTACCCCTTCTTTGAACATTCATTGAAATTTATATTTAAATTTCCAACCTCCCTTCAACTTAAATTTCCCAAGTTATCCATTTACCAACAAATGTGCATATGTGACTTTTCTCATTCCTTTATTAATTTAATAACCTATGAAAATCATAATTTCCAATGGCCCATACTTACTAATTTCCAACTCCACTTATAACTTATTATCACATATACACACATGTGGGTCAATATACTCAAAAGTTGGAATTTGCCCCAACTAAGGAATTTCACTAACTAAATAATTCTCCGGCGTCTATCACGGGCTAACCAACTTCCTAATTCACCTCCTAATCCCAAATTGGCTATATGAACTAGAATTTATCTCCTTCATCAATAATCTAGTTTCCAATTAAAACTAAATTATTCATTCTTCAACCCCTTGTCTATTCTAATAATTTATACCATTATAAAATAATAATTCAACACTCCAATCGACTCTAATACTATCCATCCAACATTTCAAATCACTTTAAATCCTATTGGAAACTCATTAGTCTAGGTTTTTCCACATTAGTAACTTCCAACATCAATTTATCAACATAATCACTTCCACATACTTCCAATCAACCCAACAACATCCAATTGAAGCTTAGAATGACCAAATGTATCAATTTGGAATTTTTCCAGAAATCCCTAAAATTGATAAATTCGGGATTTGAGTGATTGGGACTACTTACCTCGATTCGATCGGATTAAATGATGCTACGGGGTAGAGTAAGCTCCTAGTCACCTTCCCCGAGCTCGGAACGGCCGTTTTCCGGCGAAAATCCGGCTAAAACGGAGTCCCGCAACTTTAGCGTCCTTTAACGTCGTTTCCGCCGTGCACGCCGCCTCCAACCACCGTGGACGTCTTCTCCGGCCAGAACACGGTCCAGCGCCACCCAGCTCCGCCCCAAACGCCGCCGCCGTAGCCTCCTTCTTCTTCCCCGAAACTTCGCCCTTCGCTCGCGTCACTGGCCCTCACGTTTCTCTCTTTCTTCTTTTTTTTTTTCCTTAGCTCCAGTGACTCTCGGGAATTTGGGGCTGAAGCAATTTGATGTATATGGCATTCTAAATGAAATAGGGGGGTCACGTGAGTGACCCCCCCCCCCTCCACCCATCACTCTCCCATATTTTTTTTTTTTAAAAATTTCTTAAATGTATATTTATATAGGAAAAAAAAAATATTTGATCACCTAAGATTAACTAAAATAAATTCAAGAATTTATTTTAGTGAAAAAAAAAGAAATTTGGGGTTAGTTGACTTGTACCCGTTATCTCCCGTTAGGTCCCAATTTGTCCACGAAAAATTTTATTTGTTTCAAATTTTCTCCCAATTTCAATTAAAAATTAGATTAGGACCTTAACGTTATTTTAAAAATATTCCGGATATTACAGTTTTCGACGACGAGTGTTTCAAAAACTTGATATTTATTTTTCTTTTTTTAATCAGTTCTCGCCGACGAGTGTTTCTAAAACTTGATATTCATTTTATTTTTTTTAATCAATTTTCGCCGATGAGTGTTTCGAAAACTTGATATTCTTGTTTTATTTTTAATCAGTTTTCGCCGATTAGTGTTTCGAAAACTTGATATGCATTTTAATTTTTTTTAATCAATTTTCGCCGACGAGTGTGTCGAAAACTTTATATTCATTTTTCTTTTTCTTATTCAATTTTCGCCGATGAGTGTTTCGAAAACTTGATATTCATTGTCCTTTTTTAATCAGTTTTCGCCGATGAGTGTTTCGAAAACTTGATATTCATTTTTATTATTTTTAATCAGTTTTCATCGAAAAGTGTTTCGAAAACTTGATATTCATTTTTCTTTTTTGAATCAGTTTTCGCCGATGAGTGTTTCGAAAACTTGATATTCATTTTACTTTTTTTAATCAATTTTTCCGATGAGTGTTTCGAAAACTTGATATTCTTTTTGTATTTTTAATCAGTTTTCGCCGATAAGTGTTTCGAAAACTTGATATTCATATTTTTTTTTTAATCAGTTTTCGTCGATCAGTGTTTCGAAAACTTGATATTCATTTTACTTTTTTTAATCATTTTTCTCCGATGAGTGTTTGGAAAACTTGATATTCTTGTTCTATTTTTAATCGGTTTTCGCCAATGAGTGTTCTGAAAACTTGATATTTATTTTCCTTTTTTTAATCAGTTTTCGCCAATGAGTGTTCTGAAAACTTGATATTCATTTTTATTTTTTTTAATCAGTTTTCGCCGATGTGTGTTTCCAAAACTTGATATTAATTTTTCTTTTTTTTAATCAGTTTTCGCCGATGAGTGTTTCGAAAACTTGATAGTCATTTTTCGTTGTTTAATCAGTTTTCGCCGATGAGTGTTTCAAAAACTTGATATTCATTTTACTTTTTTTAATCAGTTTTCGCCGATGAGTGTTTCAAAAACTTGATAGTCATTTTTCATTTTTTAATCAGTTTCCGCCGATAAGTGTTTCGAAAACTCGATAGTCATTTTTCATTTTTCAATCAGTTTTAACTGATCTGTGTTTCGAGAACTTGATATTTATTTTTCTTCTTTTAATCATTTTTCGCCGACGAGTGTTTCGAAAACTTGATTTTTTTTCTTTTTTTAATCAGTTTTCGCCGAGGAGTGTTCTGAAAACTCGATATTCATTTTTCATTTTTTAATCAGTTTTCGCCGATGAGTGTTCTGAAAACTTGATATTCATTTTTCTTTTTTTTTAATCAGTTTTCGCCGATGAGTTTTTCGAAAACTTGATAGTCATTTTTCGTTTTTTAATCAGTTTTCGCCGATGAGTGTTTTGAAAACGTAATATTCATTTTTCTTTCTTTTAAATAATTTTTCGCCGATAAGTGTTTCGAAAACTTGATATTCATTTTTCTTTTTCTTAATCAATTTTCGCCGATTAGTGTTTCGAAAACGTGATATTCATTTTCCGTTTTTTAATCAGTTTTCGCCGATGAGTGTTTCGAAAACTTGATATTCTTTTTTCTTTTTTTAATCAGTTTTCGCCGATGAGTGTTTCGAAAACTAGATATTCATTTTTCTTTTTTGAATCAGTTTTCGCCGATGAGTGTTTCGAAAACTTGATATTCATTTTTCTTTTTTCAATCAGTTTTCGCCGATGAGGGTTTCGAAAACTTGATATTCATTTTTCATTTTTTAATCAGTTTACGCCGATGAGTGTTTCGAAAACGTGATATTCATTTTTCTTTATTTAATTAGTTTTCATCGATGACTGTTTCGAAAACTTGATATTCATTTTTCTTCTTCTTAATCAATTTTCGCCGATTAGTGTTTCGAAAACGTGATATTCATTTTTCTTTATTTAATTAGTTTTCACCGATGAGTGTTTTGAAAACTTGATATTTATTTTACTTTTTTTAATCATTTTTCACCGATGAGTGTTTCGAAAACTTGATATTCATTTTTCTTTTTTTAATCAATTTTCACCGATGAGTGTTTCGAATACTTGACATTCATTTTCCTTTTTTAATCAGTTTTCGTCGATGAGTGTTTCGAAAACGTGATATTCATTTTTCTTTATTTAATTAGTTTTCACCGATTAGTGTTTGGAAAACTTAATATTCGTTTTCCTTTTTTAATCAGTTTTCGCCGATGAGAGTTTCGAAAACTTGATATTCATTTTTTTAATCAGTTTTCGCCGATAAGTGTTTCGAAAACTTGATAGTCATTTTTCATTTTTTAATCAGTTTTAACAGATCTGTGTTTCGAGAACTTGTTATTCATTTTTCTTCTTTTAATCATTTTTCACCGATGAGTGTTTCGAAAACTTGATATTCTTTTTCTATTTTTAATCAGTTTTCGCCGATGAGTGTTTCGAAAACTATATATTCGTTTTTATTTTTTTTAATCAGTTTTCGTCGATGAGTGTTCTGAAAACTTGATATTCATTTTTATATTTTTTAATCAGTCTTCGTCGATGAGTGTTTCGAAAACTTGATATTCATTTTTCTTTTTTTTTAATCAGTTTTCGCCGATGAGTGTTTCGAAAACTTGATAGCCATTTTTCATTTTTTAATCAGTTTTAACTGATCTATGTTTCGAGAAATTGATATTCATTTTTCTTCTTTTAATCATTCTTCGCCGATTAGTGTTTCGAAAACTTGATTTTTTTTTTCTTTTTTTAATCATTTTTCGCCGATGAGTGTTTCGAAAACTTGATATTCATTTTTCTTTTTTTAATCAGTTTTCGCCGATGAGTATTTCGAAAACTTGATATTCTTTTTTGTTTTTTTAATCAGTTTTCGCCGATGAGTGTTTCGAAAACTTGATATTCATTTTCCTTTTTTAATCAGTTTTCGCCGATGAGTGTTTTGAAAACTTGATATTCATTTTTATTTTTATTAATCAGTTTTCGTCGATGAGTGTTTCGAAAGCTTGATATTCACTTTTCTTTTTTTAATCAGTTTTCGCCGATGAGTGTTTCGAAAACTTGATATTCATTTTTTTTAATCAATTTTTGCCGATGAGTGTTTCGAAAACTTGATATTCTTTTTCTATTTTTAATCAGTTTTCATCGATGAGTGCTTGGAAAACTTTATATTAATTTTTAATTTTTTTAATCATTTCTCGCCGATGAGTGTTTCGAAAACTTGATATTCATTTTTCTTTTTTGTAATCAGTTTTTGCCGATGAGTGTTTCGAAAACTTAATAGTCATTTTTCGTTTTTTAATCAGTTTTAACTGATCTGTGTTTCAAGAAGTTGATATTCATTTTTCTTCTTTTAATCATTTTTCGCCGATAAGTGTTTCGAAAACTTGATTTTTTTTCTTTTTTTAATCATTTTTCGCCGATGAGTGTGTCGAAAACTTGATATTCATTTTTCTTTTTTTAATCAGTTTTCGCCGATAAGTATATCGAAAACTTGATATTCATTTTTCTTTTTTTAATCAGTTTTCACCGATGAGTGTTTCAAAAACTTGATATTCATTTTCCTTTTTTAATCAGTTTTCGCCGATGAGTGTTTCGAAAACTTGATATTCATTTTTATTTTTATTAATCAGTTTTCGTCGATGAGTGTTTCGAAAACTTGATAAGAGTACCTGTCACAACCGCATTTGATGCATGAGCATCCTGCTGAGAGAGTGCAAATACCCGCGTCTGTCCTCCACCTACCGCCCCTGGCCCTCGGCCACTAGACCCTGCACCACAGCCTCTAGCTGCACCTTTACTTGCTACCTGTGGTGGCACGGTTCTCACTGGTGGAGCTAGAATAGGTGTACTCCTCGGCGTCGGATTGCTTCTCACACTTGTACCCTCTTTCTTCTTTGGACACTATCTAGCCATATGGCCCATCTGGCCGCAATGGTAGCATCCACCTGTCAGTTTCCGACATATACCGGAATGAAATCTACCGCAAGTCACACACTGGGGCTTTGCCTTACCGGCATTTCTACCCCCTTGTTCCCTCTGCCCCCCTTGAAAATTACCTCTTGTACTTGTGTAATGGGTGGTGGTTGAGGATTGTCCTCCTGCGGACCCTGAATATCCTGCACCCCCACCTGTTGTCTTCCTTTTCTTACTTCCACCTCCTTGGTTGTCACTGCCTGTAATTAACTTCACTTTGGGATCAACAGATGTCCCATACCTCTTCCTGGTTTCAATCATTCTAGCACAGTCTGCTGCTTGAGCTAAAGTCTCAAACTTTCTCCTCTGAGGTAGCAAAGCAGTAAACAACGGCTCCATGAGTCGGTGTATGAATCTCTTGATCCTCGCCTCTTCATCAGGAACTAACTCAGGTGAGAATTGAGCCAGTTCAGTAAAAAGTAACTCATACTCCGTCACGGTCATATTAGGCGTCATCCACAATTCCTTGAATTGCTGACGCTTTGCATCTTTGGTATCTTTAGGTAGAAACCGACCCAGGAATTCCCTCTGAAAATCTTCCCAGGTCATCGGTGCCACTCTGCGTGAATACCTCGTCTGTACGGACTCTATCCATACTCTAGCCACTCCCCTCAGCTGGAATGAAGCTAATTCCACTAATTCATGGCCTGAGCACCTCAGCATGCGCTCAATTCTGACCACATCTCTGATAAAGTACTGCGGATCCTCTTTCTCACTAGTTCCGCAGAAAGTGGGTGGATGAAGCTTCAGAAATTTTGAAATTGGTAGCTCTCGGGGTGCTGCCCGTGGTTCACGAGGCATTTCTTTTGGTTGTTGCCATTCCCTATCCTCTTCCTCAACAACCTCCATCTCTTGATTGCTAGGAACCCTCTCTTGTTCTTCCTCACCGACTATTAACCGGCGTACCTCCCTCTGTATTTGCCTCGTCATTTCTTCTCTTAATTCCTGAAATCCTGCCGTGAGCATTTCCGCCACGGAAGGTGCACCTGTATCTACTTGAGGTTGAGGTTCCAGTGACTGTCCCCTCTCTTCCCTCTCACTTGTGCTCTACCTCGAGCTCGAGCACGACCTCTACCTCGGCCTCGGGTGGGCATTCCCTCCTCCCGAACTGATTCTCGATCAATTTCAGTTGGAGTTCTCCCTCCACCCCTAGTCCGTCTCGTGATAGGTGGCATCCCTATACTGCACAAGCACCACACCTAATAAGTACACATATACTTATGACATTCCATATCAAAGAGAGTAGAAAGAAAGGCTGACACAATTTCCTGAGTACTTCCACAAGTGCCTTTTTACTCCCACGTTGTGCCCGGGTACACAAAGAGGGGTAAACCGACACCCGGTCATACCAATGGCTTCATACAATTAAAGATAACCAGGCTCTGATACCAAGTTTGTCACGACCCCCTATCGGACGTCCGTGACCGGCACGGGAGGTAGGATTTCTCCTATCCCGTAAGCCTCTAATTCCTTATTGACATTCTTATATATGTATAACTACCCATTTCTATTACAAAGAATATATTGTATTTATGGTAATCCCTATCCGGTGACCTAAGTAGCACGCAATCCACGGCTCGCTCAACGCCGCTTCAGTCTATACATATACACATAATCAGTCACACGTACATATAATATACATATTGATCACGCGCTTAAGGGCGGGTGATCTATCCTATTCACATGCAGAATCCCTGTGTACAGTCAAGCATATATATTCAATCACACACCTGCATAAAATATACATATTGATCACACGCCTCAATGCGTGTGACCTATCCTATTCACATGCGGAAGCCGTATTTTCACACAATCAAGTATTCAGTCACACATATATATGAATTTACGTATTGACCACACACTCAGTGCGTGTGATCTATCCTATTCACATGCGAAAGTCACATTCATATATATATATATACACATGATATTCAGCATATCATATCCTATATTCCCAACCACAAGACCAATCTCTAATCTGTATGAAGCCGACAATTCTAGAGTGTGACATACGTATATGCATATAGCAACTGTACAAAATAATGCTATACCAAAATGAATCATATACATATATATCCTGTCAAAATACATATATCAGTACTACCCACGCGAACAATGCGTGCGGTCTCTAAGTCTGTCCGCCTCCCTGAGATGAAGTGGAAGCGCTCCCGATGCCTAGACCACCTGTGTCTGTAACATTTAACATTGAGGTGAGTCAAACAGACTCAGTGAGAGGCTTTCTCATCCTTGGTGTAGTAGCGGGTACCACTACAAATGGGGAAGAGGAGCCAATCACAAACACATACGCATATAACAGGTTTTGAGTTTCCATATATTAAGTGGTCAGGCAATTAGCATATATCATATTCACAATAAAGAATTTAAAGCATGGTTTTACATACGTTTAAATTCATACATACGTCATATCATGATTTAACACATAATTCCATGTGGTCATCCGTATTCAATTAACCGTAATCATAAACTGGCCCGAAGGCAATATCTCCGTTAGGAGAGAATCTGGCCCGAAGGCAATATCTCACGTGAGCAGTATGGGAACCTAGTTGATCATTCTAGGAACCCCTGGTCCCAAGACTATACTTGGAACAATAGTCTGACCCCAAGACTTCACTTGGAGCATAGTCGGCGACTCATCTGTCCTCGGTTTACCCAAGGCAATAGCCACAATGTGGTGTACTCATATACTCTGTATTTCTGTGGGTTGACTCAAGACAAGAGACTCAATCTATTTTGGACCACCCGTGATAGACTCAGTTTCCGCGTTGTGCCATCAATGACCCCTATGGACCACTACTTGTTCATTTTACTTCTTCTTAGGCAAATCTAGATTTCCAAGTGGTTTCTAATTCCGGCTCTTGGTTCAGAACACAGTCACCTAGGTTTATTCTCTTTAAGGACTTACTTACAAAACCACACCCTTCAGATAATATTTACTCGATCCTACCCCCGATATCGTATAGGTCCCGAAGACCTTCTTTTCATATACGGCTCCTTGAGCCACCATTGCTTTAACAATCCACATACACACATATAGCACATTTTCACATATACTGTAATTTAGGAACAACAATAGCATGTTATCTAACATGTAATTCCTACAAATAGGCAAGAAGGCAAACCATATATCCATATCCGCAGTCAATCCTATAGGGCAAGGATAGGAAAGCCCCTCACCTGGTTGGCCCCTCTGATTGGCTCTCGGTGCGCCCGAAAGTCCACTCACAGTATGGTGCCCTATACACATATACTTGAGAGATTCAGAAACTTCCAATTTCAACCACTATCGTGTACATGTAACGCTAATGCTCATGTTCTTTCTAATTAATCCCATAGACTAGTTGTTGGCTTGGAATGCCCTCAACTAGTTTTTGGAACACCTAGCATGCTTCTATTCGTGTTCAGCCCTTTCTTAATCACACTATTCAGAAGCTTTGACTTGGGAATGCAAGGTTACCCAATTTCATCTCTATGTGTCCATATGAAATTCCCATTACCCAAGTCTTGGATTTATGACTCAAGAGAATCATAAATCCTACTTGTCCAAGCTTTGCATTTATCAAACTAACCTTGAACTCTTCACCTACACATGAATACACATACCCAAATACGCGTAAAATTAGGAAAGTGTCTCTTTTTCCCTGAACCGGGTTCCAGGTGAGACGGGAATTACTCGGGTTTTAATCCCTCGTACATTCCAATAATTTTTAATAATTATATAATTATCATTCACCCTTTCAATGCGCCCCAAGTCATTCCACAACACCCTTAAACCTTAACAACCACATTTTCCTACACTTTTTCCAACCCGGATAAATTCCATCAATTTGGTTCCGGTTCCTAAGCTTTCAACTCACTTCCTAACATGCATATACTTCAATTTAGGACCCAGAACACTCAGATTGAATCAATTGGGGTCTTTCCAAAAATCCCTAAAATTGATAAAATTGGGGTTTGAGAGTTTCGGGACTTCTCACCTCGATTCAACCGGTTAGAAGGACGATATGGAGTAGAGGAGACTCCCAGCTACCTTCCCCGGTGAAGAGACGGCATTTTCCGGCGAGTTTTTCGGCGAGAAAGCTCTCTTCCTCTTGTTTCTCTCTCTAGCCCGTAGCTCTCTCTCTCTCTAGCACACGGTTGCGTTTTCCGGCTTCCTCCGTGCGTCTGGCCACCACCACGAGCTTGCCGTCGTCCTCCTTGCTCCTCCGTGCCAAACGTTGCTTCTAACCTCTCTCTCCCTCTGCTCGTTCCGTCGACCTCCCTCACGCCTCCTTCCCTTTCTTTTTGTTTGTTTTTCTTTTGCTGTATCCGTTTCTTTATTTACACACACACACACACACACACACACACACATATATATATATATATATATCACTAAAATGAACACAATCTGGTTTCTTTCTTTTTCTTTCCTTATTCCTCTTTTCTTTTATCTAATATATATATATCTAATAAACAAATATATACATACATATATAAAAAAAAAGTCTGATAGAATAATAATAATATAAAATTAGAATACTTGAGACTTAAAAAAAAATGGTTTGTATTTACAAAATAATTAGTAGTAGGATAGTGTTTATTTTTATCTCATTTTCCACTTTTAACTTAATTAATTTGATTTAATTAATGATGCTAGTTAGAATATTCGCGGGTATTATAGAGTGTTTCGAATACTTTATATTTATTTTTCTTTTTTTTAATCAGTTTTCGCCGATGAGTGGTTCGAAAACGTAATATTCATTTTTCTTTCTTTTAAATAGTTTTCGCCGATAAGTGTTTCGATAACTTGATATTCATTTTTCTTTTTCTTAATCAGTTTTCGTCGATAAGTGTTTCGAAAACGTGATATTCATTTTTCTATATTTAATTAGTTTTCACCGATGAGTGTTTCAAAAACTTGATGTTCAATTTTCTTTTTTAACCAGTTTTCGCCGATGATTGTTCTGAAAACTTGATATTCATTTTTCTTTCTTTAATCAGTTTTCGCCGATGAGTGTTTCGAAAACTTGATATTCATTTTTCTTTTTTTAATCAGTTTTCGCCGATGAGTGTTTCGAAAACTAGATATTCATTTTTATTTTTTTAATCAGTTTTCGTAGATGAGTGTTTCGAAAACTTGATATTTATTTTCGTTTTTTAATCAGTTTTCGCCGATAAGTGTTTCGAAAACTTGATATTCATTTTTATTTTTTTTAATCAGTTTTCGTTGATGAGTGTTTCTGTAATACCCGAGAATATTTTAACTAGCATCATTAATTAAATTAAATTAATTAATTTAAAAGTGCAAAATGAGATAAAAATACACATCATCCTACTGCATATATTTTTTTAAATACAAATTAGTGTGAATCCTAATTTTGTTATATATTCCTTTTTCTTAATTATTTTTATATCAGAATTGTTTTTCTTTTAGTGATAAGTATATATATATTAATTTATTTTATAGATATATATATATATATATATATATATATATTATATAAGAAAGGGATAAGTAAAAGAAAGGGGAAAGAAAACGTGGGAGTGAGACGCACGCAGGAAAAGAGAGGCACGATAGAGAGAGAGCAGCTTTAGGCGTCGTTCACGGAGGAGCTCACGGACGGAGAAGCACGCGTGGGTGGCCGGACGTGCGAGCCGGTGCCGGAGTGAGACGCCGTCGCCGGAAAACGCCATCGTTGTGCTGGAGGAGAGAGAGTCGCGAGCTAGAGAGAGAAACCAAGAGGGAGAGGGTTTCTCGCCGGAAAACGCCGTCTCTTCACCGGGGAAGGTGGCTGGGAGTCTCCTCTACTCCATATCGTCCTTCTAACCGGTTGAATCGAGGTGAGAAGTCCCGAAACTCTCAAACCCCAATTTTATCAATTTTAGGGATTTTTGGAAAGACCCCAATTGATTCAATCTGAGTATTTTGGGTCCTAAATTGAAGTATTTGCATGTTAGGAAGTGAGTTGGAAGCTTAGGATCCGGAACCAAATTGATGGAATTTATCCGGGTTGGAAAAATTGTAGGAAAATGTAGTTGTTAAGGTTTAAGGGTGTTGTGGACTGATTGGGGGTGCATTAATAGGTGGAAATTGTGATTATATAATTGTTAAAATTATTAGAATGTACGAGGGATTAAAACCCGAGTAATTCCCGTCTCACCCGGAACCCGATTCGGGGGAAAATAGACAATTTTCTAATTTTACGCGTATCCGGATATGTGTATTCATGTGTAGGTAAAGTGTTGAAGGTTATTTTGGTAAATGGAAATCTTGGGCAAATAGGATTTATGACTCTCTTGAGCCATAAATTCAAGACTTGGGTAATGGAAACTTCACATGGACACATAGAGGTGGAATTGGGTAACCTTGCATTCCCAAATCAAGGCTTCCGAATAGTGTGATTAAGCAAGGGTTGGACACGAATAGAAGCATGCTAGGTGTTCCGAAAACTAGTTGAGGGCATTCCAAGCCAACAACTAGTCTATGGAATTAATCAGAGAGAACATGAAAATTAGCGTTACATGTACACGATAGTGGTTGAATTTTCAAGTTTCTGAATCTCTCAAATATATGTGTATAGGGCACTATACAGTGAGTGGACCTTTGGGCACACCGAGAGCCGATCAGAGAGGCTAACCAGGTGAGGGGCTTTCCTATCCTTGACCTATAGGGTTGACTGCGGATATGGATATATGGTTTGCCTTCTTGCCTACTTGTAGGAATCATATAATAGATAACATGCTATTGTTGTTCCTAAATTATAATATATGTGATAACGTGCTGTATGTGTATATGTGAACTGTAAAAAGTGATGGTGGCTCAAGGAGCCTTATATGGAAAGGAGGTCCTCGGGACTTATATGAAATCGGGGGTAGGATCGAGTCAATTTTATTTGTGAGGGTCTTGTGGTACTAGAAACAAACCTCATTGATTATTATCTGAAAAGTGTGGTTATGTATGTAAATCCTTAAAGAAAATAAACATAGGTGACGTTGTTTTGAACCAAGAGTCCGAATTAGAAACCACTTGGAAATCTAGATTTGCCTAAGAAGAAGTAAAATGAACAAGTAGTGGTCCATAGGGGTCATTTATGGTACAACGGGGGAACCGAGTCTATCATGGATGGTCCGGGTAGATTGAGTCTGTTATCTTGAGTCAAACTCATAGAAATCCAAGTATATGCGTACACCACGTTGTGGTTATTGCCTTGGGTAAACCGAGGTCAGATGAGTCACCGGCTATGCTCCAAGTGAAGTCTTGGGGTCAGATTATTGTTCCAAGTAAAGTCTTGGGGCCAGGGGTTCCTAGAATGATCAACTAGGTTCCTATATCGCTCACGTGAGATATTGCCTTCGGGCCAGATTCTCTCCTAACGGAGATATGCCTTTGGGCCAGTTTATGATTACGGTTATTTGAACATGGACATCCACATGAAGTTATATGTTAAACTGTGATAAGACGTATGCATGAATTTAAACGTATGTAAAACCATGCTTTAAATTCTTTATTGTGAATACGATATATGCTAATTGCCTGACCACTTAATATATGGAAACTCAAAATCCGTTATATGCGTATGTGATTGTGATTGGTTCCCTTCCCCCAGTTGTAGTGGTACCCGCTACTACACCAGGGATGGGAGAGCCTCTCACTAAGTCCGTTTGACTCACCCCAATATTAAATATTACAGACACAGGTGGTGTAGGCATCGGGAGCGCTTCCACTTCATCTCAGGGAGGCGGACAGACTTAGAGACCGCACGCATTGTTCGCGTGGGTAGTATTGATATATGTATTTTGTCAGGATATATATATGTATCTGATTCTTTTGGTATAGCATTGTTTTGTACAGTTGCTATATATATACATTTATATGTCACACTCTAGAATTGTCGGCTTCATACAGATTAAAGATTGGTCTTGTTGTTGGGAATATAGGTTATGATATGATGAATATCATGTGTAAATATATATGAATGTGACTTCCGCATGTGAATAGGATAAATCACACGCACTGAGCGTGTGATCAATATGTAAATTTATATGTATATGTGACTGAATACTTGATTGTGTGAAAATATGGCTTCCGCATGTGAATAGGATAGGTCACACGCATTGAGGCGTGTGATCAATATGTAAATTATATGCAGGTGTGTGATTGAATATATATACTTGACTGTATACAGGGATTATGCATGTGTATAGGATAGATCACCCGCTTTGAGGCGCGTGATCAATATGTATACTATATGTATGTGTGATTGATTATGTGTATATGTATAGACTGAAGCGGCGTTGAGCGAGCCGTGGATTGCACTCTACTTAGGTCACCAGATATGGATGGCCATAAATACTATATCGTTTGTATTAGTAATGGGTAGTTATGCATATATAAAAATGTCAATCAGGAATTAGAGGCTTACGGGAGAGGAGAAATCCTACCTCCCGTGCCGGTCACGGACGCCCGATAGGGGGTCGTCACAGTTTCGAAAACTTGATATTCATTTTTCTTTTTTTAATCAGTTTTCGCCGATGAGTGTTTCGAAAACTTGATATTCATTTTACTTTTTTTAATCAATTTTCGCCGATGAGTGTTTCGAAAACTTGATATTCTTTTTTCTATTTTTAATCAGTTTTCGCAGATGAGTGTTTTGAAAACTTTATATTCATTTTTATTTTTTTTAATTAGTTTTCGCCGATGAGTGTTTTCGAAAACTTGATATTCATTTTTCTTTTTGTAATCAGTTTTTGCCGATGAGTGTTCTGAAAACTTGATATTCATTTCTATTTTTTTTAATCAGTTTTCGTCGATGAGTGTTTCGAAAACTTGATATTCATTTTCTTTTTTTTAATCAGTTTTCACCGATGAGTGTTTCGAAAACTTGATATTCATTTCTCTTTTTTTCATCATTTTTCGCCGATGAGTGTTTTGAATGCTTGATATTCATTTTCATTTTTTAATCAGTTTTCGCCGATGAGTGTTTCGAAAACTTGATATTCATTTTTATTTTTTAATCAGTTTTCGCCGATGAGTGTTTCGAAAACTTAATATTCATTTTTATTTCTTTTAATCATTTTTCGTCGATAAGTGTTTCGAAAACTTGATATTCATTTTACTCTTTTAGTCAATTGTCGCCGATGAGTGTTTCGAAAACTTGATATTCTTTTTCTTTTTTTAATCAGTTTTCGCTGATGAGTGTTTCGAAAACTTGATATTCATTTTTATTTTTTTTAATCAGTTTTCGTCGATGAGTGTTTCGAAAACTGGATATTCATTCTTCTTTTTTTAATCAGTTTTCGCCGATGAGTGTTTCGAAAACTTGATATTCATTTTACTTTTTTTTAATCAATTTTTGGCGATGAGTGTTTCGAAAACTTGATATTCTTTTTCTATTTTTAATCAGTTTTCGCCGATGAGTGTTTCGAAAACTTGATATTCTTTTTTCTTTTTTTTTAATTTGTTTTCGCCGATGAGTATTTCGAAAACTTGATATTTATTTTTATTTTTTTTAATCAGTTTTCGTCGATAAGTGTTTCGAAAACTTGATATTCTTTTTTCTTTTTTTAATCAGTTTTCGCCGATGAGTGTTTCGAAAACTTGATATTCATTTTACTTTTTTACTCAATTGTCGCCGATGAGTGTTTCGAAAACTTGATATTCTTTTTCTATTTTTATTCATTTTTCCTCTATGAGTGTTTCGAAAACTTGATATTCATTTTTCTTTTTTTAATCAGTTTTCTCCGATGAGTGTTCTGAAAACTTGATATTCATTTTTTTTTATTTTAATCAGTTTTCGCCGATGAGTGTTCTGAAAACTTAATATTCATTTGCCTTTTTTAATCAGTTTTCGCCGATGAGTGTTTCGAAAACTTGATATTCAATTTTCTTTTTTTAATCAATTTTCGCCGATGAGTGTTTCGAAAACTTGATATGTATTTTACTTTTCTTAATCAATTTTCGCCGATGAGTGTTTCGAAAACTTGATATTCTTTTTCTATTTTTAATCAGTTTTCGCCGATGAGTGTTTCGAAAACTTTATATTCATTTTTATTTTTTTAATCAGTTTTCGCCGATGAGTGTTTTCGAAAACTTGATATTCATTGTTCTTTTTTTGATCAGTTTTCGCCGAGGAGTGCTCTGAAAACTTGATATTCATTTTTCTTTTTTTTAATCAATTTTCGCCGATGAGTGTTTCGAAAACTTGATAGTCATTTTTCGTTTTTTAATCAGTTTTAACTGATCAGTGTTTCGAGAACTTGATATTCATTTTTCTTCTTTTAATCATTTTTCGCCGATGAGTGTTTCGGAAACTTGATATTCATTTTTCTTTTTTTAATCAGTTTTCACCGATGAGTTTTTTGAAAACTTGATATTCATTTTTCTTTTTATAATCAGTTTTGTCACGACCCCCTGTCGGACGTCCGTGACCGACTCGAGAAGTAGGATTTCTCCTATCCCGTAAGCCTCTAACCCCTTATTGAGATTTCCGCCTGTTTATAACTAACATTTTCTAATACAAACAATATATAACATATATGGTCATCCCTTTCTGGTGACCTAAGCAGTTTGAAATCCACGGCTCGCTCAACGCCGCTTCAGTTTATACATATACACATATTCATTCACAAGTGCGTATAATATACATATTGATCACGCGCTTCAGGGCGGGTGATCTATCCTATTCACATGCAGAAGTCCTGTATACAGTCATACATATATTCAATCACACGCTTACATATAGTTTACATATTGATCACACGCCTCAATGCGTGTAATCTATCCTATTCACATGCGGAAGCCATATTTTCACACAAACAGGTATTCAATCACACATACATATAATTTACGTATTGATCACACGTCTCAATGCGTGTGACCTATCCTAGTCGCATGCATAAGTCATATACGTATATACATGATATATATTATATCATAGCCTATATTCTCATCACCAAGACCTAACTTTAATCTGTATGAAGCCGACAATGCTAGAATTCAAGTGTGATATGTATATATACACAGTAGATGTAAACGTACAACGCTACGCCCAAAAAGGATTCATATATACATATACATCACAACATATATACAGAATCAAAATAACTACCGACACGAACAAAGCGTGCGGTCTTCAGAGTTGTCCGCCTCCTTGAGAAGAAGTGGACGCATTCCCGACTCCTGAACCACCTGTATCTGAAACATGTAAACAGGGGGTGAGTCGAACAGACTCAGAGAGAAACTCCCCCATCCCTAGCGTAGCAGCGGGTACCACTACAGCTGGGGGAAGGGAGCAACCACAACCACATGCGCATGAAATGGATTTATATTGTGATCTTTAACATGATCAGGCAATCAATAAATCATATTCACAATTAAAATCCTAATTCATGCTCCTAACATATTTATTAATCCACATGTAAATCAATCTCAACATATCATATTTGGTTTCACAATTAACACATATTTGTGCACGTAGGCACTCACTTTCTGTCTCTCGCATTACGCTAAGAGAAATACTGGCCCGAAGACAATTTCATGTACGAACCTGGTTGATCACACCAGAAACTTTCTGACTCCAAGGCATGCTTAGAGTAATATCCGGCAACTTGTCTGACCTCGGTTAAACCAAGGTAATGGCCACTATGTGGCATACTTACTGTTAACTGAATCCTGTCTGTCCGACCAGGATAACCGACTCGATCTACCCGAACTAACCTAAACAAGTTAAAATAACCTATTCGACCTTGAAAGACGCCCATTAATAACTAACTGAATATTACACGTGTGAATTAGCTAGGCCTAGTTTCCCCCGTTTCAATTATGCAACCCTCTCACTCACAATTAACAACCTAGGTTCATAATCCTCAATGTACCATACGGTCAAAACCTTTGCACGATGATCAATTTAAATGGGTTTCTAATATTAATAAAGCCTGACATGTGAAATTCCGACTCAATCCTACCCACGGTATCACATAAGGCTCAGTGAGCCACAATAGCACATATACACCTTGAGGTTAATCATATAAGAACATATACTATTAAACGTTGACTGCTTACTTGCAAATCATACACGTGTAACACAAATTTATTCATATAAATATATTCCATATATCAATTTGCACAAAATAGAGCAAACCACATTTTCCTCGTAGTCATCCAACCCTGTGGGACAGGGATGAGAGAGCCCCTCACCTCGTTGGCCCTCCTGATCAGTACTCGGAGTGCCTAAAACTCCAATCGCTCTGTGGTGCCCTATACAAATATATATTTAGGAAATTTAGAACGTGTAACTAAGCATCTAAAAATGCGCGTGTCATGCTAATGCTCATGTACCCTCTAGATATTTCTAAGAACTAATTATTTAATTTGTTACGTCGTCTTATTTACTCTTTCTGAAAGTCCAGAATGTCTCATTTAGAACCTCTAACTGCTTAGGTTAGAGATTCCCACTTGTCTAAATTTCCCTTCATGTGTTCATATGGGTATTCAAGTAATAAAAGAATTAAATTCTCAGTTCAATAAAGGCTCTAGCTTACTCATCCCACCGTCTCCCTTATTCGCCGAGTAAAAGCTTAATTACTACCTCTTTAATTATATATAAAAATATAATTTGGGTATAATTAGAGCCTTGGAACCAATTTAGCGGGTCTTAGGTATCCACCACAGACTAGATCGAGGTGTTCAACCCACCGCACAGCTCCTTACTGTACGGTGGCTTAGTATTTCGCCTCTTTTTTCACCGGATTGGGTTCCGATTGAAACGGTAAATACTCGAGCTATATTCCCTTGTTTATTTCCAGCAATTAGGACACCTATACTACTCCAATCCAAGCCTATACATGCATCCAACTAGCAATAATTCAATTTATAGGAATTTTCTAACTAAATTTTCCTAATTTCAGTACCCGGTCAAATCCTACGGTTTAACTTCGATTCTGAACCTTACTAAGCTTTCAATAACACCCACTAAGCTCAAATTTAACCCCGGAATGCCCCGATTGGAAGTATTGAAGAATTTCTAAAATACCCAAAATTGGAGAAATTGGGGTTTTGAAGGATTGGGGCTTCCATACCTTGATTCAATCGGATGGGGAGCTTAATGGGTAGGGGAGATGAAGTCAGGTGGCCTTCACCGGCGGCGGAATACAATTTCCGGCGAGATTCCAGCACCGGACCGTCGAGCTCTTCCTCCCTCTCCTTCGTGCGTCTCGTCGTGGTGCTTCTTGGGTGTGTGTGTGAGACGTTCGCTGCTTGCTCCTGTGCGTTTTGTGGCTCTAGCCACTTTACTTTAACATATTATATATATATATATATATATATATATATATATATATATATATATATATATATATATATTCTTTTGTTTATATGAGTGTGTGTGTTGACTACTTACTGCTTTCTCTTTTCTTTTCTTTTAATTGTGTGTGTGTAAATGGGAAAGGGGTCACGGTTGCCCCCCCCCATATATTTTGATATATTTTATTATATATATATATATTATATATATTTTTATTTTATAAAAAAAACTTATTTACTTGTTATATCCTCCTTTTCTTTTAGGTCCTAGAAAAATATTCATATAGTCCCTATTATTTTTTCCTTTATTTTATTTTAACTCTTTAATTCTTTAATTAATTTATTTTTCTTTCTGAAAGAAAAATAAATTAATAATAATGATAATAATACAAACTAATATCTCAGATATTACAATCTTTCCCCCTTAAGAAATTCGGTCCCTGAATTTCAAATAAAATACTAACCTTAGTCTCGAAACAGATGAAGATACGTCCTGCGCATTTCACCCTCGACCTCCCATGTAGCTTCTTCGGTCGACTGATTTCTCCACAGAACTTTAACTAATGGAATCTCTTTCGTTCTGAGTTTCTTCAACTGCCGATCTAATATTTCCACTGGCTCCTCTTCATATGTCAGATTTTCGGTTAGTTGCATGTCTTGCGATTGGATTACGTGCGAGGGATCAGGAAGATATTTCCAAAGCATTGATACATGAAAGACAGGATGTACTCCCTCCAATTCCGTAGGCAATTCCGACCGATACGCCACATTCCCAACTCGTTCTAGGATTTCAAACGGTCCGGTATACCGAGGACTTAATTTCCCCTTCTTACCGAACCGCATCACTCCTCTCATCGGTGATATCCTGAGAAACACCTGTTCACCAATGGCAAATTCGAGTTCTCTTCTTCGATTGTTTGCATAAGACTTTTGTCTACTCTGAGCCGTCAGCAATCTCTCCCTTATACATTTCACCTTCTGCAAGGCATCTTGTAGCAATTTTGGGCCGATTAGACTAGCCTCTCCGACCTCAAACCACCCAATCGGGAACCTGCACCTTCGACCGTACAGAGCCTCGAACGGTGCCATCTGGATACTTGCTTGATAACTGTTATTGTAAGCAAACTCAGCCAAAGGTAAATACTTTTCCCAACTTCCGCCGAAATCCATAATACATGCCCGAAGCATGTCTTCAAGGATTTGAATGGTTCTTTCTGATTGCCTGTCGGTCTGTGGGTGGAACACAGTACTCAAATCAACTCTAGTTCCCAACACTTCCTGCAATGACTTCCAAAACCTGGAAGTGAACTATGGCCCTCTATCAGATATTATGGACACTGGCACACCGTGCAGTCTAACGATTTCTGATAAATAAATCTGTGCATATTGACTCACTCCGTAAGTGGTCTTAACTGGCAGAAAGTGCGCGAACTTAGTCATGTGATCCACTATCACCCAAACCGAATCATATCCACGTTGAGATCGTGGCAACCCGATTACAAAATCCATCGTTATCCTCTCCCATTTCCACTCAGGTATTTCTATTTGTTGTAACGTTCTGGCGGGCTTCTGGTGTCCAGCCTTGACTTGCTGACACACTAAACACATGGCTACATAGTTTGCAACATCCTTCTTCATGCCATTCCACCAGTACAACTGTTTCAGGTCATGATACATTTTATTAGCTCTCGGATGGATTGTATAAGCTGTCCGGTGTGCTTCTTCAAGGATTCTTTCTTTCAAGTTATCAACCATAGGGACACACAACCGTCCCTCCAACCGAAGTATTCTGAAATCATCCATAGAGAATCGGACGTCGTCCCCTTTCTCTTTAGTTACAACATCCCTAATTTGCTTGAGATCGACATCTTCATCCTGTCTAGCCTTCACTTCTTCTACCAGAGATGACTTAGCTTGCAAATGGGCTAAAAGTGAGTTAGAACTCCCAATCTCAAACTGATTCCCCGTCTGTTCTAGCTCGTGCTACTCTCTGATCAACGGTCTTCTTTCTTCACTTATATGAGCAAGACTGCCCATGGATTTCCGACTCAGAGCATCGGCTACCACATTAGCCTTTCCTGGATGATAGAAGATCGTGCAGTCGTAGTCCTTCAACAACTCTAACCATCGGCGTTGTCTCAAGTTCAAGTCTTTCTGCTCGAAAATGTATTTGAGGCTTTTGTGGTCTGTATAGATTTCACAAGTCTCACCATATAAGTAATGTCTTCATATTTTCAAAGCGAATACTACAGCCGCCAATTCATCTGGAAATACATCCAAGAACTCTCACACTACCGGTACTTGAGTCGGCGAAAGTAATGCTTTCGTTGTATCTTTGACCAAGGCCAAATACCCTTTGCATCCCTTTGCAAGTAACTTGGATGCCTTTAAAGCCGAGATCAAGCTTGGATACGGTGCAGCTCCGTCACCCCGTATCACAAAAGGCTCCTCGTTTGGCATATTAAATTTCAAGCATTTAGCCCTGCAGTCCACAACCGCATGGCAAGACGACAACCAATCCATTCCGAGGATCACATCAAGATCAACCATACACAACAACCAAAGGTCTACCACAGTCTCATGACCATCGACCTCCACAATGCAAGACTTGTGCACATACTCTACTTGTACCGATTCTCCCATTGGAGTAGAGATCAGTATTGTTTCTTCCATTCTAGACGGACTCTCGTTGAATTTAGAAGCAAATGCATGCAACACATAGGAATGAGTGGAGCCGAAATAAAACAACTCGTGCTTCAAGAGAGCAAACAATAAGGATACCTGTCACAACTGCATTTGAAGCATGAGCGTCTTGCTAAGAAAGTGCAAATACCCGCGCTTGTCCTCCACCTACTGCCCTTGGCCCTCTGCCACTAGATCCTGCACCACGACCTCTAGCTGCACCTGTACTTGCTGGCTGTGGTGGTACGGTTCTTACTGTTGGGGCTGGAATAGGTGTACCCCTTGGCGTCGGATTACTTCTCACACTTGTACCCTCTTTTCTCTTTGGACATTCTCTAGCCATATGGCCCACCTGGCCATAGTGGTAGCATCCCCCTGTCAGTCTCCGACACACTCCAAAATGATACCTGCCACAAGTCGCACACTGGGGTCTTGTTTTACCGGCATTTCCACCCCTTGCACTCTCTGTCCCCCTTGAAAATTTCCTCTTGTACCTGTTTCATGGGTGGTAGTTAAGGATTGTCCTCCTGCGGACCTTGAATATCCTGCACTTCCACCTGTTGTCTTCCTCTTCTTACTTCCACCTCCTTGGTTATCATTGCCTGTAATTAACTTGACTTTGGGATCAACAGAAGTCCCGTACCTCTTCCTGGTTTCAATGATTCTGGCACAGTCTGCTGCTTGAGCTAAAGTCTCAAACTGTCTTCTCTAGGGTAGCAAAGCAGTAAACAACGGCTCCGTGAGTCGGTGTATAAATCTCTTGATCCTCGCCTCTTCATCAGGAACTAACTCAGGTGAGAATTGAGCCAGTTTTGTAAAAAGTAATTCATACTCCGTCACGGTCATGTTAGGCGTCATTCACAACTCCTCGAATTGCTGACGCTTTGCATCTTTGGTTCCTTCAGATAGAAACCGACCCAAGAATTCCCTCTGAAAATCTTCCTATGTCATCGGTGCCACCCTTCTTGAATACCTCGTCTGTACGGACTCTATCCATACTCTTGTGGCTCCCCTCAACTGAAATGAAGCCAACTCCACTAACTCATGCCCTGAGCACCTCATCATGTGCCCAATTCTAACCACATCTCTGATAAAATACTGCGGATTCTCTTTCTCACTAGTTCCGCAGAAAGTGGGGGGATGAAGCTTCAGAAATTTTGAAATTGGTAGCTCTCTGGGTGCTACCCGTGGCTCACGAGGCATTTTCTTGTGGTTGTTGCCATTCCCTATCCTCTTCCTCAACAACCTCGATCTCTTGATTGCTAGGAACTCTCTCTTGTTCTTCCTCACCGACTACTAACTGGCGTACCTCCCTCTGTATTTGTCTCGTCATCTCCTCTCTTAGTTCTTGAAATCCTGCCGTGAGCACTTCCGCCACGGAAGGTGCACCTGTCTCAACCAGAGGTTCCGATGACTGTCTCCTCTCTTCTTCTCTCACTTGTGCTCTACCTCGACCACGAGCACGACCTCTACCTTGGCCTCGGGTACGGCCTCTACCTCGACCTCGGGTGGGCATTTCCTCCTCTCGAACTGACTCTTGATCAAATTCAGTAGGAGTTCTCCCTTTACCCTAGCCCGTCTCGTAATTGGTGGCATCCCTATACTGCACAAGGACCACACCTAATGAGTACACGTATATCAATGATATTTCATATCAAAGAAAGTAGAAAGAAAGACTGACTCAATTTCCTGGGTACTCCCACAAGTGCCTTTTTAGTCCAACGTTGCGTCCGGGTTCACAACGAGGCGTAAACCGACACCCGGTCATACCTATGGCTTCATACAATTTAAACAAAACTTGCCTCTGATACCAAGTTTGTCACGACCCCCTACCGGACGTCCGTGACCGGCATGGGAAGTAGGATTTCTCCTATCCCGTAAGCCTCTAACCCCTGATTGAGATTTCCACCTGTTTATAACTACCCTTTTCTAATACAAACAATATATAACATATATGGTCATCCCTTTCCGGTGACCAAAGCAGTTTGCAATCCACGGCTCGCTCAACGCCAATTCAGTCTATACATATACACATATCCATTCACAAGTACGTATAATATACATATTGATCACGCGCTTCAGGGCGGGTGATCTATCCTATTCACATGCAGAAGTCCTGTATATAGTCATACATATATTCAATCACAGGCTTACATATAGTTTACATATTGATCACACGCCTCAATGCTTGTAAACTATCCTATTCACATGCGGAAGCCATATTTTCACACAAACAGGTATTCAATCACACATACATATAATTTACGTATTGATCACACACCTCAATGCGTGTGACCTATCCTAGTCACATGCAGAAGTCATATACGTATATACATGATATATATTATATCATAGCCTAGATTCCCATCACCAAGACCTAACTTTAATCTGTATGAAGCCGACAATACTAGAATTCAAGTGTGATATGTCTATATACACAGCAGATGTAAACGTACAACGCTACGCCCAAAAAGGATTCATATGTATATATACATCACAACATATATACAGAATCAAAATAACTACCGACGCGAACAAAGCGTGCAGTCTTCAGAGTTGTCCGCCTCCTTGAGAAGAAGTGGATGCGTTCCCGACTCCTGAACCACCTGTATCTGAAACATGTAAACAGGGGGTGAGTCGAACAGACTCAGTATTGATCACACGCCTCAATGCTTGTAAACTATCCTATTCACATGCGGAAGCCATATTTTCACACAAACAGGTATTCAATCACACATACATATAATTTACGTATTGATCACACACCTCAATGCGTGTGACCTATCCTAGTCACATGCAGAAGTCATATACGTATATACATGATATATATTATATCATAGCCTAGATTCCCATCACCAAGACCTAACTTTAATCTGTATGAAGCCGACAATACTAGAATTCAAGTGTGATATGTCTATATACACAGCAGATGTAAACGTACAACGCTACGCCCAAAAAGGATTCATATGTATATATACATCACAACATATATACAGAATCAAAATAACTACCGACGCGAACAAAGCGTGCAGTCTTCAGAGTTGTCCGCCTCCTTGAGAAGAAGTGGATGCGTTCCCGACTCCTGAACCACCTGTATCTGAAACATGTAAACAGGGGGTGAGTCGAACAGACTCAGTGAGAAGCTCCCCCATCCCTGGCGTAGCAGCGGGTACCACTACAGCTGGGGGAAGGGAGCAACCACAACCACATGCGCATGAAATGGATTTATATTGTGATCTTTAACATGATCAGGCAATCAATAAATCATATTCACAATTAAAATCATAATTCATGCTCCTAACATATTTATTAATCCCCATGTAAATCAATCTCAACATATCTCATTTGGTTTCTGTAATACCCGAGGATATTTAGTTAGCATCATTGGTCTAATTTAATTAATTAAATTAAAAAAATGGAAAAAATGAGATAAAAAGGAAAATAACCTGAATTTCCTTTTTATATATTCCTTTTTCTTATTATTATTAAACCAGATTTTTATTTTTAGTGGTATGCATATATATATTAATTATATAAATATATATATATATGTAATAAAGGAAAAGAATAAAGAAGTAGAAAAAAGAAATCAGATTTTCTTTTCTTTTGTAATATATATATATATACATACTAATTGATTATATATATATATATATATATATATATATATATATATATATATATATATATATATATATATGTTATATAAGTGAGTATAAGGAAAGAAGAAAAAAGAAAGAAAGCAGAGTGTGAGAAAAGGGAGGGGTCGACGGGAAGAAGCAAATAAGGGAGAGAGAGCTTGAGGCACGGACAGGGAAGGAGCTCACGGACGGAGGTGAGGTCGCGTGGTGGCCGGACGCGCGGGAGAGGCCGGAGTCGCCGTCCACCGGAGCCGGAAAACGCCGTCTTGTGGCTTGAGGAGAGAGAGAGCTCGGGTTAGAGAGAGAAAGCAAAGGGGGAGAGCTTTCTCGCCGAAAAACTCTCCGGAAAACGCCATCTCTTCATCGGGGGAGGTAGCTGGGAGTCTCCTCTACTCCATATCGTCCTTCTAACCGGTTGAATCGAGGTGAGAAGTCCTGAAACTCTCAAACCCCAATTTTATCAATTTTAGGGATTTTTGGAAAGACCCCAATTGATTCAATCTGAGTGCTCTGGGTCCTAAGTTGAAGTATATGCATGTTAGGGAGTGAGTCAGAAGCTTAGGAACCGAAACCAAATTGATGGAATTTATCCGGGTTGGAAAAAGTGTAGGAAAATGTGGTTGTTAAGGTTTAAGGGTGTTGTGGAATGATTTGGGGTGCATTGAAAGGGTGAATGATAATTATATAATTATTAAAAAAATTATTGGAATGTACAAAGGATTAAAACCCGAGTAATTCCCGTCTCACCCGGAACCCGGTTCGGGGAAAAAGAGACACTTTCCTAATTTTACGCGTATCCGGATATGTGTATTCGTGTGTAGGTAAAGTATTGAAAGTTAATTCGGTAAATGGAAATTTTAGACAAGTAGAATTTATGACTCTGTTGAGTCATAAATTCAAGACTTAGGTAATGGGAATTTCACATGGACACATAGAGATGAAATTGGGTAACCTTGCATTCCCAAAATTCAACGTTTCCGAATAGTGTGATTAAGAAAGGGGTTGGACACAATTAGAAGCATGCTAGGTGTCCTAAAACTAGTTGAGGGCATTTCCAAGCCAACAACTAGCCTATGGAATTAATTAGACAGAACATGAACACTAGCGTTGCATGTACACGATAGTGGTTGAATTTTCAAGCTTCTAAATCTCTCAAATAAATGTGTATAGGGAACCATACAGTAAGCGGACCTTCGGGCACACCGAGAGCCGATACGAGGGGCCAACCAGGTGAGGGGCTTTACTATCCCTGTCCTATAGGGTTGTATGTGAATTGTAAAAGCAATGGTGGCTCAAGGAGCCTTATATGGAAAGAAGGTCCTCAGGACCTAAATGATATCGGGGGTAGGATCGAGTCAACTTTATTTGTGAGGGTCTTGTGGTAATATAAACCAACCTCATTGTTGATCACCTGAAAAGGGTGGTTGTGTATGTAACTTCTTAAAAAGAGATGAACATAGGTGACTTGTTTTAAACCGAGAGCTTCCGAATTAGAAAACCACTTGAGAATTTAGAGTTGCCTAAGAAGGAGAGAAATGGGTAAGCAGTGGTCCATAGGGGTCATTTATGGCACAACGTGGAAACCGAGTCGATCAAGGATAGTCCGGGTAGATTGAGTCTGTTTGTCTTGAGTCAACCCACAGAAATACAGAGTATATCAGTACACCACATTGTGGTTATTGCCTTAGGTAAACCGAGGTCAGATGAGTCGCCGGCTATGCTCCAAGTGAAATCTTGGGGTCAGACTATTGTTCCAAGTAAAGTCTTGGGACCAGGGGTTCCTAGAGTGATCAACTAGGTTCCCACATTGCTCACGTGAGATATTGCCTTCGGGCCAGATTCCCTCCTAACGGAGATATTGCCTTCGGGCCAGATTCTCTCCTAACGGAGATATTGCCTTCGGGCCAGTTTATGATTACGGTTAATTGAATACGGGTGACCACATGGAATTATATGTTAAATCATGATATGATGTATGTGTGAATTTAAATGTATGTAAATCCATTCTTTAAATTCTTTATTGTGAATATAATATATGTTAAATTGCCTGACCACCTAATATATGAAAATCTAAACCCGTTATATGCGTATGTGTTTGTGATTGGCTCCTCTTCCCCAGTTGTAGTGGTACCCGCTACTACACCAGGGATGGGAAAGCCTCTCACTGAGTCTGTTCGACTCACCCCAATGTTACATGTTACAAACACAGGTGGTATAGGCATCGGGAGCGCTTCCACTTCATCTCAAGGAGGCGGACAGACTTAGAGACCGCACGCATTGTTCGCGTGGGTAGTATTGATATGTGTATTTTGTCAGGATGTATATGTATATGATTCTATTGGTATAGCATTGTTTTGTACAGTTGCTATATGCATATATGTATATGTCACACTCTAGAACTGTCGGCTTCATACAGATTAAAGGTTGGTCTTGTGGTTGGGAATATAGGTTATGATATGCTGAATATCATGTGTATATATATATATGAATATGACTTCCGCATGTGAATAGGATAGATCACACGCACTGAGCCTGTGGTAAATATGTAAATTTATATATATGTGTGACTGAATACTTGATTGTATGAAAATACAGCTTCCGCATGTGAATAGGATAGGTCACACGCATTGAGGCGCGTGATCAATATGTAAATTATATGCAGGTGTGTGATTGAATATATATGCTTGACTGTATACAGGGATTCTGCATGTGGATAGGATAGATCTCCCGCCTTGAGGCGCGTGATCAATATGTATACTATATGTACGTGTGATTGATTATGTGTATATGTATAGACTGAAGCGGCGTTGAGCGAGCCGTGGATTGCGTGCTACTTAGGTCACCGGATAGGGATGACCATAAATACTATATATTGTTTGTATTAGAAATGGGTAGTTATGCACATACAGAAATGTCAATCAGGGATTAGAGGCTTACGGGATAGGAGAAATCCTACCTCCCGTGCCGGTCACGGACGCCCGATATGGGGTCGTGACAGTTTCACAATTAACAGATATTTGTGCACATAGGCACTCACTTTTTGTCTCCCGCATTACGCTAAGAGAAATACTGGCCCGAAGGCAATTTCATGTACGAACTTGGTTGATCACACCAGGAACTTTCTAACTCCAAGGCATGCTTAGAGTAATAGCCGGCAACTTGTTTGACCCCGGTTAAACCAAGGTAATGGCCACTATGTGGCATACTTACTGTTAACTGAATCCTGTCTGTCCGACCAGGATAATCGACTCGATCTACCGGAACTAACCTAAACAAGTTCAAATAACCTATTCGACCTTGAAAGATGCCCTATTAATAACTAATTGAATATTACACGTGTCAATTAGCTAGGTTCATAATCCTCAATGTACCATACGGTCAAAACCTTTGCACGATGATCAATTTAAATGGGTTTCTAATATTAATAAAGCCTCACATGTGAAATTCCAACTCAATCCTACCCACGGTATCATATAAGGCTCGGTGAGCCACAATAGCTCATATACACCTTGAGGTTAATCATATAAGCACATATACTATTGCACGTTGACTGCTTACTTGCAAATCATACACGTGTAACACAAATTTATTCATATAAATATATTCCATATATCAATTTGCACAAAATAGAGCAAACCACATTTTCCACGTAGTCATCCAACCCTGTGGGGCAGGGATGGGAGAGCCCCTCACCTCGTTGGCCCTCCTGATCAGTACTCGGAGTGCCTGAAACTCCAATCTCTTTGTGGTGCCCTATACAAATATATATTTAGGAAATTTCGAACGTGTAACTAAGCATCTCAAAATGCAAGTGTCATGCTAATGCTCATGTACCCTCTAGATATTTCTAAGAACTAATTATTTAATTCGTTACGTCGTCTTATTTACTCTTTCTGAAAGTCCAGAATGTCTCATTTAGAACCTCTAATTGCTTAGGTTAGAGATTCCCACTTGTCTAAATTTCCCTTCATGTGTTCATATGGGTATTTAACTAATAAAAGAATTAAATTCTCGGTTCAATAGAGGCTCTAGCTTACTCATCCCACCGTCTCCCTTATTCGCCGAGTAAAAGCTTAATTACTACCTCTTTAATTATATATAAAAATATAATTGGGGTATTACAAGTTTTCGCCGATGAGTGTTCTGAAAACTTGATATTCATTTTTCTTCTTTTTAATCAGTTTTCGCCGATGAATGTTTCGGAAACGTGATATTCATTTTTCTTTATTTAATTGGTTTTCACCGATGAGTATTTCGAATACTTGACATTCATTCTCCTTTTTTAATCTGTTTTCGCCGATGAGTGTTTCAAAAATGTGATATTCATATTTCTTTATTTAATTAGTTTTCAACGATGAGTGTTTCGAAAACTTCTTATTCATTTTCCTGTTTTAATCAGTTTTCGCCGATGAGTGTTCTGAAAACTTGATATTAATTTTTATTTTTTTAATCAGTTTTCGCCGATGAGTGTTTCGAAAACTTGATAGTCATTTTTCGTTTTTTAATTAGTTTGAACTGATTTGTGTTTCGAGAACTTGATATTCATTTTTCTTCATTTAATCATTTTTCGCCGATGAGTGTTTCAAAAACTTGATTTTTTTAATCATTTTTTGCCGATGAGTGTTTCGAAAACTTCATATTCATTTTTCTTTTGTTAATCAGTTTTCGCCGATGAGTATTTCGAAAACTTGATATTCATTTTTCTTTTCTTAATCAGTTTTCGCCGATGAGTGTCTCGAAAACTTGATATTCATTTTTATTTTTTTTAATCAGTTGTCGCCGATGAGTGTTTCGAAAACTTGATATTCTTTTTCTATTTTTAATCAGTTTTCGCCGATGAGTGTTTCGAAAACTTTATATTCATTTTTATTTTTTTAATCAGTTTTCGCCGATGAGTGTTTTCGAAAACTTGATATTCATTTTTCTTTTTTAATCAGTTTTCGCTGATGAGTGTTCTGAAAACTTGATATTCATTTTTCTTTTTTTAATCAGTTTTCGCCGATAAGTGTTTTGAAAACTTGATATTCATTTTTCTTTTTTTAATCATTTTTCACCGATGAGTGTTTCGAAAACTTGATATTCATTTTTCATTTTTTAATCAATTTTCACCGATGAGTGTTTCGAATACTTGACTTTCATTTTCCTTTTTTAATCAGTTTTTGCCGATGAGTGTTTCGAAAACGTGATATTCATTTTTCATTATTTAATTAGTTTTCATCGATAAGTGTTTCAAAAACTTGATAGTCATTTTCCTTTTTTAATAAGTTTTCGCCGATGAGTGTTCTGAAAACTTGATATTCATTTTTATTTTTTTTAATCAGTTTTCGTCAATGAGTGTTTCGAAAACTTGATATTCATTTTTCTTTTTTATAATCAGGTTTCGCCGATGAGTGTTTCGAAAACTTGATAGTCATTTTTCGTTTTTTAATCAGTTTTAACTAATCTGTGTTTCGAGAACTTGATTTTCATTTTTATTCTTTTAATCATTTTTCGCCGATGAGTGTTTCGAAAACTTGTTTTTTTTTTTTTTTTAATCATTTTTCGTCGATGAGTGTTTCGAAAACTTGATATTCATTTTTCTTTTTTTAATCAGTTTTCGCCGATGAGTGTTTCGAAAACTTGATACTCATTTTTCTTTTTTTAATCAGTTTTCGCCGATGAGTGTTTCGAAAACTTGATATTCATTTTCCTTTTTTAATCAGTTTTCGCCGAAGAGTGTTTCGAAAATGTAATATTCATATTTTTTCTTTTAAATAGTTTTCGCCGATAAGTGTTTAGAAAACTTGATATTCATTTTTCTTTTTCTTAATTAGTTTTCGCCGATTAGTGTTTCAAAAACGTGATATTCATTTTTTTTTATTTAATTAGTTTTCACCGATGAGTTTTTCGAAAACTTGATATTCATTTTTTTTAATCAGTTTTCGCGGATGAGTGTTCTGAAAACTTGATATTCATTTTTCTTTTTTTAATCAGTTTTCGCCGATGAGCGTTCTGAAAACTTGATATTCATTTTTCTTTTTTTTTAATTAGTTTTTGCCGATGCGTGTTTCCAAAACTTGATATTAATTTTTCTTTTTTTTTAATCAGTTTCGCTGATGAGTGTTTCGAAAACTTAATATTCATTTTTCTTTCTTTTAAATAGTTTTCGCCGAAGAGTGTTTCGAAAACTTGATATTCATTTTTCTTTTTCTTATTAAGTTTTCGCCGATGAGTGTTTCAAAAACTTGATAATCATTTTTCTTTTTTTGATCTGTTTTCGCCGATGAGTGTTCTGAAAACTTGATATTCATTTTTCTTTTTTTAATCAGTTTTCGCCTTTGAGTGTTTTGAAAACTCGATATTCATTTTCCTTTTTTGAATCATTTTTCATCGATGAGTGTTTCGAAAACTTGATATTCATTTTTCTTTTTTTAATCAATTTTCATCGATGAGTGTTTCGAATACTTGACATTCATTTTCCCTTTTTAATCAGTTTTCGCCGATGAGTGTTCTGAAAACTTGATATTCATTTTTATTTTTTTGATCAGTTTTCGTCAATAAGTGTTTCGAAAACATGATATTCATTTTTCTTTTTTTTTATTCAGTTTTCGCCGATGAGTGTTTCAAGAACTTGATAGTCATTTTTCGTTTTTTAATCCGTTTTAACTGATCTGTGTTTCGAGAACTTAATATTAATTTTTCTTCTTTTAATCATTTTTCGCTGATGAGTGTTTCGAAAACTTGATTTTTTTTCTTTTTTTAATCATTTTTCGCCGATGAGTGTTTCGAAAACTTGATATTCATTTTTCTTTTTTTAATCAGTTTTCGCCAATGAGTGTTTCGAAAACTTGATATTCATTTTCCTTTTTTATTCAGTTTTCGCCGATGAGTGTTTCGAAAACTTGTGTAATATCCGAGATATTTAGATTTAATTATTTTCATTTTTATTAAATTTATTTTTCTTTCAGAAAGAAAAGTAAATTAAATTAAAGAATTATAGGGTTAAAAATAAAATAAAGAAGAAAATAATGGGGAATAATGAAATTTTTCTAGGACCTAAAAGGAATAGGGATGAAAAAAATGGGGGAAAAGAAAATAAAATAACTATATATATATATATATATATTATTATAATTATTAATATTATTAATATTATTATTATATTATTTAGAAATGGGGGGTGAAAACCGTGACCCCCTATTCTTAAAGCACACACACATTATAAAAAATATATATGAGAGAAAGCAAAAGCAACAACTCACACATTAAAAAAAAAAAGAGAAAGCAGCAAGCACAACCAGAGCACGCACACGCACACACACACGCACACGCACGGATCGAGAAGCTTGAGGAGAAGAGGAGAAGCACTTGCACGGCGGTTTAGCGCCAGAAACCCGCCGAAAATCAGGTTCCGACGCCGGAGACGGTGATCGAAAGCCATCTTTAGCCCTTAGCAAGCCTTCTAGCCGATTGATTTAAGGTGAGAAAGCCTCAATCTTTCAAAACCCCAATTTCTCCATTTTTGGATATTTTAGAAATGCTTCAATTTCTTCCAATCGGGGCATTCCGGGGTTAAAGTTGAGCTTAGTGGGTGTTATTGAAAGCTTAGTGAGGTTCAGAATCGAAGTTAGACCGTAGGAATTTGATCGGGTATGGAAATTCAGAAAATTGGGTTAGGAAATTGCTATAAATTCGAAATTGATAATTCGATGCATGTTTAGGCTTGGATTGGAGAAGTATAGGTGTCCTAATTGCTGGAAATATACAAGGGAATAAAGCCCGAGTATTTACCGTTTCAACCGGAACCCAATTCGATGAAAAAGAGGCGAAATACTAAGCCACCGTACAGTAAGGAGCTGTGTGGTGGGTTGGACACATTGGTCTAGTCCGTGGGGGACACCTAAGACCCACTAAATTAGTTCCAAGGCTCTAATTATACCTAATTATATTTTTATATATAATTAAGGAGGTAGTAATTAAGCTTTTACTCGGCGAATAAGGGAGACGGTGGAATGAGTAAGCTAGAGCCTCTTTTGAACCGTGAATTTAATTCTTTTATTAATTAAATATCCATATGAACACATGAAGGGAAATTTGGACAAGTGGAAATCTCTAACCTAAGCAATTAGAGGTTCTAAATGGCTCGAAATTGTGAAAGTCGAATATGGGGCATTCTGGACTTTCAGAAAGAGCAAATAAGATGACGTAATAAACTAAATAATTAATTTTTGGAAAATAGCTAAATGGTGCATAAGCATTAGCATGACACGTGCATGGTAGATGCTTAGTTACGCGTTCTAAATTTCTTAAATATAATGTGTATAGGGCACCACAGAGTGATTGGAGCTGCAGGCACTCCGAATACAGATAAGAAGGGCCAACAAGGTGAGGGGCTCTCCCATCCCTGCCCCACAGGGTTGGATGACTACGTGGAAAAGTGGTTTGCTCTATTTTGTGTAATTATTATATGAATTTATTTATATGAGTAAATTTGTGCAACACATGTATGATTGGCAAGTAAGTAGTCAACGTGCAATAGTGTATGTGCTTACATGATTAATCTCAAGTATATATGTGCTATTGTGGCTCATTGAGCCTTATATGTTACCGTGGGTAGGATTGTGTCGTGATTTCATATGTGAGAGTTCGGTAACATTAGAAACCAATCATCTTGATCGTCACTTAAAGATCTCATTCGTATGGTTTACTGAGGAAAACTGAACCTAGGTTGTTGAATATGAGTGAGAGTGCTGCATAAATTGAAAAGGGGGAAACTAGGCCTAATTAATAACCACGTGTAATATTCAATAGTTTATCTTAGGGCGTCTTTCAAGGTTAAATATGTTAGTTGAGTTTGTTTAGGTTGTCCGGGTAGATCGAGTCGGTCATCCTGATCGGACAGACAAGATTATGACGTCAGCAAGTGATAAGTCCCTATTTTGTATAATATTTCCTATCTTATTTTAGGGTTCTTATTATATTTTATTGGGCTTAATTGCATCAATTATGATAAATTTGGTTGAAGAGTAATTACATAAAAATAATATTAAAAAGGGTTAAATTGCTATATTTTTGTGATTGCTTTTTAATTAAAATATTTTGGGATGATTATTTTATATTGGGCATATTTTTGCTTTGTAGGTTATCTTGAAAAAGAAAAAAAAAAAGAGTTCAAAGGCCCAAGCATAAGAATTTAAAAACCCAAGAAAAGCCCAACATCCAATCTATGACCCAAGTCCAACCCATTAAACCCAAAAAATCAAAATCCACTTTCCCACAATATTTTTGTACATGCCCTTCACGCCACTTTTTCCAAAAATTTTACATTAGATTAGGTTTTGTTTTGAATGGAAACACACATTGGAAAAACAATCTCTTTTTTTTCCCCAATTTCTCTCCTCTGTTTCGACGCCATTCTTCACTCTTCTTCTCCACTCCATTTATCAATTTCAATCTTCATACCATCACCTCCATTTCCTTTCCTCCTCACGCCATTCTTCATTTTCCTTCTCCACTCCATTTCTCTCTTTCCACGCCACCCACCTCTTCACCTAACCCGTTCAATCCATTCTTCACTTATTCTCTGTTTCACCCCATCACCCCACTCATCTCACCATTTCCATCATCATCATCTACTTTAGCATCTCATCACAGCATCTAGCAATATTGTAGAAGTGATGCAGTTCTCCATTTCTCTCTTCATGTGTGGCTAGTTTCCTTGCTTCTTGGAGATGGAGATTAGGGCTTGAGTTCCCATTCTACAAAGGGGAGTTATTTTATCTCAATACCTAATTTTAATTTGTATATTTGATTTCCTAGGTTTAGGATTTATCTTTATGCAATTTAGAATTTTAGATTTATGGATACATTGTCTATGTGTATTGAGTGATTATGATTTAGATTGATTTTGGCAACTTGATGATTGTATAGAAATATTACCTTTACAATGCAATTAGAAAGTATTTTCTATCATGTTCATGACTAGAGGATATAATCTTATATGCTTGTATTTGATTGTCTTGGTTGAGCAATTTTTAGTAGAGGAACAAGTTGCTTTTGTCTAATTTTAATCATACACTAAGTGATTTTTAATTGTGTCTTTTGGAGTAATTGCTAGCTATGGTAGTAGGAGTAATTATTAAGAAAGAACACAAGACTCAAGTGGTACCTTGAGGTTTTACCTTAAGACTTAGTGAAATATTAATTCCCATATTAATTTGAACTATGATAGCTATAATTCCATTTCCAAGGGCATTTTCAATATTAATTCCAACTTCTTTTTAATTGGCCTATTTTAGAAAAATACAAAAATAGTAATTTAGGTTCTCTTTATTTACATTCAAGTTTACTTTGATTGCATTTCTCATTTAGTAGATAGCTTAAAAACCCAACACTTCACTTTAGTTTGTTAATTGCATGTTTTTTACACTTAGTTTAGCCTAGGATCCTAGATAAAGGTTCCTTGAGTGAATACGATCCGAGTTACACTGCTATATTGCATTCTAATTCGGTTAATTTGGTCAACCTTGCGACGGGTGCAATCAAATTTTGGCGCCGTTGCCAGGGGGCCAATTTATTTGGTTCTTTGGTTAGCTAAGTGTCAATCTCTCTTGTGTTGCCTTTTAGATTTTTTTTTCTTTCTTGTTTTAGTCTTGTTTAAAGCATATTAATATATAGTTTGCATTTTTTTTTCTTATTTTAAATTTTCCCCTTTGTTTATTTAAAAAAAACCAAAATCAACAATTATTATTATTATTTTTCTTATTACCTTTGTTTTATTTATTTTTAGTGCATAGCTCATACTTTACACTTTTCAAGTGTATAGATCTTTTGGACTCTTTGGGAATATCTTTGTTCATTATTAAGGTTCACTAAATTTCCATTGTTACTTTTGATTGTTATTCTGACTGTGTATAAACCAAAGTCCTGAAATTTTACCATTTGATCCAGAAATTGAAAGAACTTTGAGGAAGTTAAGGAAAGAAAAGAAGTCAGAAGGCATTAGTAGCAATAGTGTAATTCAAGAAACTAGTGTATCTAGTGATTCCGGTGTGTCTAGTGATTCTGAATCTAGTTTAGAATTTTATATTGATATACCTTTCACTATGGATGATCAAGATATACATAGGGATCAAAATGAACGAAATGATAATGTGAACAATAGGGAAAGAGAAGCTGAAAATAATGGGAAAAATGTGAGAAGAAGCATTAGGGAAATCACAACTTCTGATGTTAATTTTAATCCTATTAATGCTGCTTGTCCTAATCTTGACGTGAATTTTGAATTGAAAGGTCCTCTTGTTAATGCTTTACCAAAATTTTGTGGCTTGGCAGGTGAGGACCCTTATAATCATTTGAACTCCTTGTACATGGTATGTGCAAGCATGAAGCCCGTCGGAGCCAGCACAGATGATGTTCAATGGATGGTCTTTCATCTATCTCTTGAAGGAAAAGCCAAGGATTGGTACATGAGACTTCCTCGTCATGTGGAAAATGCATACAACTCATGGGCAAATTTGAAGAGGGCTTTCTTAGAAAAATACTTCCCTGCATCTAGAACTTCTGCAGTTAGAAAAGAAATTTATTCAATAACGCAGATGGATCAAGAGACATTTTATGAGTATTGGAATAGGTTTCAATATTTGCTATCAAAGTGTCCTCATCATCAAATCCCAGAGGAACAATTGGTCCAATACTTCTATGATGGACTCTTGAATCATGATAAGAGTGTACTTGATGCTGCATCTAGAGGTTCTTTGATTGACAAAACAGCTCAAGAAGCATGGGTGTTGATTGAGAAGATGGCTGGAAATAGCCAACAATATAGTTGTCGGGACACAAGATCTGTGAGTGCATTGAGTGGTTCTTCAAGCCAATCAAGAGAAATTAGCTCTCTCTCCTCACAAGTGGAGACATTAACTGCTCAAATGTCCAAGATGTCTTCTCAGTTGAACAACTTAAATGTGCAACATCCAACTTCTCAAGCAATTGTGGCCCCAAGTTATGAATTTTGTGCTTCAGTTATGCATATCTCTAGTGTTTGTCCACACCGATTTGAAGAAGTGTCAGCTATGTATCAAGGAAATCCAAACACATCTCAAAGATGGGACCCTTACTCCAATACATATAATGAAGGGTGGAGATACAATCCCAAGTTTAGTTGGAGAGATGGAGACAACAGAGGCCAAAATAGATTTCAGCAGAGTGGTGGGGCAGGAACTTCTCAAGAAAATTCTCTTTCTGTTCCCAAAAATGATGAGACCAACCAGTTGTTGAAAGGATGATGACTCAAATGAGTCAAATGGGTAATATGATAAAAGATGATAAAGCAGCTACTAATTCTCAACTCTCCACTATTTGTAAAGAGTTATAGGAACTACGTGTGAAGAATAACAACCTCACTTCTTTTGTCACTCAACTGTCCAACAATATGAGTGAGCAGCAAGCAAAGAGTAGTGGTTCAATACCCTCCAGCACGGTCATCAACCCTAAATCATTGAATGCCATCACTCTTAGAAGTGACAAAAAGGTGAAGTTTCCTGGTGAAGATGATGAACAAGCTGAAGTTGTAGTTGATGATGCATCATTGGTTCCTAACACATTGAAGGAATCAGAGAGTTTGAAAGAAAAGGAGCTGCTTGTCAAAAAGAATCCCACACTGGCCCAACAAGAGTCAGAGTTGCAAAGTAAGGATAACACTCATCCTCATGAAGAAGCAGAGCATTCTTCAGAGTTTCATGCAGGTTCTGCAAAGTCCAATGGAAGCAAACAACCTGAACAAGGGAAAGCAGATGAGCAAGGAGCCTCAAAGCATAAAGGTAAGGAGGTATGTATTCAAGATATCCCTTTTCCTCACTCTTATCTTTCAAGCAAGATAAAGAGATCTTAGAATTGTTTAGCAAACTTGAGGTCAATATTCCCTTGTTAGAACTAATCAAAAAGGTGCCTAAATATGCTAAATTTCTTAAGGACCTTTGCACACATAAAAGAAAATTTAGGCCTAATGAAAGAGTGCAGATTAGTTCTAATGTGTCAACCTTGTTCAAACCTGAAATTCCTATAAAATGCCAAGACCCTGGATCTTTCACTATCCCTTGCACCATAGGTAAGGCAACCATAAAAAGAGCTTTGTTAGATCTAGGGGCTGCTATAAATGTCATGCCTAAGTCCATGTATGCATCACTAGGTATAAAAACTCTTAAGCCCACTAGTGTATTGTTGCAATTAGCTGATAGGACTATAAGGCACCCTCACGGCATTTTAGAGGACATACTTGTTAATGTAAAGGATTTGGTATTCCCTGCTGATTTTTATGTACTTCATATGACTAATGAAGTATCACACGATACTACATTGATTCTTGGTAGGCCTTTCTTGAGGAATGCTAATACTATGATTAGCATGAAAGAAGGTGTCATCACTATGGAGGTAGGGGACCAGAAAATTTATTTTAACATGTATGAGGCTATGAAACATCCTTATGAAGATTATTCTTTATTGGGTGTCAATGCCATTGATTCTATCATTGATGAGGCTAGAGATGAACATGAATTGAATGTGCATGCTAACATTGATTTGCATGATCTTGATATATATGGATTTGATGAGTCTTATTCTTCTTTTTCTTCACCTTCTTCTTTTTGTTCTTGTGGAGATGACGTGACATGCATTATTTGTCAAGAAATTAATTGCTGTCTTTCCACTCCACAAGATTTTACTTTTTCTTCTTTAGCAAGTGATGATAGTTCCGAGAAAGGTTTGCTTTGTGATTGTGCAGATATTCAAGCTTTGATGGAAGCTAAATTGGTGGTTGGAAGTGACTCTTTGAGTACACAAGAAGATGAAAGTGACCACATTCTAGCCACTTCACTTTCTCTTGCGCTTCAAGAAGATTAAAAGCAGCCTAAACCTGAAAATGAGAAGCCACTTGCTGTTTTTTCTAAATCTGACTTTTCTCCTGAAACCTTGAGATACTTACATGATCTTATTTCTTGCTATGATGCAGGTGCGAAGGAGAACCCCAAGCATGTTGCTGCGATAGATCAGCCTAGAGTTGATTCAACACTTGGGAAGACCAAAGAGCAAGTTCTTGCACCACAGAAGTTAAATCAGTGCACCCAAGCTGAAACTAAAAAAGGGAGTACTCTTTGCTCCTTAGAACTCACTCATTTAATTCCTTCTAATGTTCAACCTCCTGACCTTGAATTGAAACCTTTGCCCTCTAATCTAAAGTATGTTTTTCTAGAAAGTAATGAGAAACTTCCTGTGATCATTTATAATGCATTGTCTTTAGATGAAGAGGATAGGTTAGTTGGTGTGCTCAAAAAGCACATAGGAGCTATAGGTTGGACATTAGCTGATATACCAGGGATTAATCCATCTATTTGTACCCATAGGATACTGCTTAATGAGGAGTCTAAGCCTGTTAGACAACCTCAGAGGAGATTGAACCCACCTATTCTAGATGTTGTGAAAAAAGAGGTCACTAAACTCCTTAGTGCTGGAATTATATATCCTATATCAGATAGTGAGTGGGTTAGACCAGTCCAAGTAGTTCCTAAGAAGAGTGGTATCACTGTGATTAAAAATGAACAGAATGAATTGATTCCATCTAGGGTACAAAATGCTTGGAGAGTTTGCATTGATTATAGGAAACTGAATGCATCCACTAGAAAAGAGCACTTTCCCCTTCCCTTTATTGACCAAATGTTAGAAAGACTTGCAGGGAAGTCCCATTATTGTTTTCTTGATGGTTTTTCAGGATACTTTCAGATTCCTATATCTCCCGAGGATCAAGAAAAGACCACTTTTACTTGCCCCTTTGGTACATTTGCATATAGGAGAATGCCTTTCGGTTTGTGTAATGCTCCTGGTACATTTTAGCGTTGTATGATGTCTATTTTTTCTTATTTCCTTGAACAATGCATGGATGTATTTATGGATGATTTTACAGTTTATGGAGAATCATTTGATGCATGTTTAGACAGCTTGGATAAAATTCTTGCTAGATGTTCTGAAAACGGTCTTGTGCTAAATTATGAAAAGTGCCATTTTATGGTTGATCAAGGAATTGTTTTAGGCCATTTAATATCTAGCAATGGGATTGAGGTTGACAAAGCTAAAATTGAAATAATATCTTCTTTCCATATCCCACTACACTTAAAGAGCTTAGATCTTTCTTGGGGAATGTTGGTTTTTATAGAAGATTTATCAAGAATTTTAGTAAAATAGCTTTGCCATTATCTCATTTGCTACAAAACGATGTGGAATTTGTTTTTGATGATAGTTGTAAGCATGCATTTAATGAACTCAAGGAAAGGCTCATATCTCCTCCTATTCTGACTTCTCCCAATTGGGACTTACCATTTGAGCTTTCATGTGATGCTTTTAATAGTGCAGTAGGAGCTATGCTTGGTCAAAGGGATGGTAAGATTTCTAAGGTTATTGCTTATGCCTCCAAAACTTTGGATGCCGCCCAAGTGAACTACACAACCACTGAAAAGGAGTTATTTGCCATTATTTTTGCTTTAGATAAGTTCAGACCATATTTGATTAACTCCAAGGTTGTTATTTTCACAGATCATGCTGCAGTTAAATATCTTTTCAAGAAGCCCCAGTCCAAACCAAGGCTATTGAGATGGATGCTACTTATACAAGAGTTTGATGTTGAGATCAAGGATAGAGCTGGAGCAGAGAACCTTGTAGCTGATCACTTAAGTAGACTTCCAGATCAATCAAAGGGAGTAGATGATTCTGATTTTATTTGTGATAATTTTCTTGATGCTACTCTCTTTGCTTTAGCTATTAAAGAGCCATGGTTTGCAAACATAGTCAATTACTTGGTCACAAATTTGATTCCACATTCTTTGTCTCCTTTTCAGGTGCAGAAGCTAAAGAGAGAAGCTCAACACTATGTATGGGATGCTCCTCACTTATGGAGGATGTGCAGTGACCAAGTGATCAGAAAATGTGTTCCAAAGGAAGAATTTCAGTCCATTCTCTCAGCTTGCCATTCTATGGTTTGTGGTGGACACTTTAGTGCTAGAAAAACCTCTAGGAAAGTTTTAGATGCTGGTTTTTATTGGCCCTCCTTGTTTAATGATGCCTATAACTTCTGTAAAGCTTGTGATAAGTGTCAAAGGTTTGGGGGGTTAAGTAAAAGGCATGAGATGCCGCAACAGCCGATGTTGTTTTGTGAGGTTTTTGATGTTTAGGGAATAGACTTTATGGGTCCCTTTCCACCCTCTTTTGGTTTTAATTATATCCTTCTTGTAGTAGATTATCTATCTAGATGGGTAGAAGCTATTCCTACACGTAAGGATGATGCCACTACGGTTTCCAAATTTCTTAAGTCTCATATCTTTTGTAGATTTGGAATACCTCGGGCTATACTAAGTGATCGAGGAACCCATTTTTGCAATAGGATTCTTGATAGCCTATTTGCTAAATTGGGGGTTACCCACAAAGTTTCTACTGCCTATCACCCACAAACCAATGGTCAAGCTGAGGTGTCAAATAGAGAGATCAAGCACATCTTGGAGAAAATTGTAAAACCTTCCAGGAAAGACTGGAGCTTAAGACTGGAAGAAGTTTTATGGGCCTATAGGACTGCATTCAAGACCCCCATAGGAATGTCACCTTATCGCATCATATATGGCAAATCTTGCCAGATTCCTGTGGTGCTTGAACACAAAGCCTATTGGGCAGTTAAAGCTTGCAATATGGATATGGAATCCTCGGGTTTAGAAAGGAAGTTGCAACTGCAACAGTTGGAAGAGATGAGACTAGATGCATATGAAAATTCTCGTCTCTACAAAGAAAAGACAAGAATGTTGCATGATCAGAGCATTATGAGAAAAATTTTTCAAGTTGGTGACAAGGTGTTACTATTTAGAGCTCGATTCAAATTCAAGCATGGTAAGCTCAACTCTAAGTGGGATGGCCCTTACAAAGTCACCAAAGTTCACAAGTTTGGCATGATAGAGCTCATTGATGAAGCAACTGGACAAACTGTCAAAGTCAATGGGCATCTCTTAAAGATATACCATGAGAATTTCAAGCCTCCTTAAATCTCAGGTTGTCTCTTTCCTTCCTTTATCTATTTACATATTTTGAGCTTTAATGCATAAGATAAGTGTGGGGGAAAACCATTCTAGTAGTTTAGGACTTTAGGTAGTTAGTTTAGTTGGTTTAATTCTCCCCTTTGTTGATGTACTCCTTGCTCACCACTTTTGTTTTGTTGAATTCTGTTGTATTGGGGACAATGCAATAATTCAAGTGTGGGGGAAGGGATTGGGTTGTGAATATTTTGCTGCATGTGCTTTTAGGTGATTTAGTGGTCAAATTTGGAAAAATTTTAAAATTTTTGAAAGGAAGTGAACCCACGTTTGAATTTTTTTGCATCTCTTTGCTTTGAAAGTGCACTTTTCTAGTTTACATTAAAGTTGTTGAGAGCTATACATGTTCTAAGTTGAATGCAATGGTTTGATTGATTGTTATTTTTGGAGTTAGTATTTGGAATACATGAATTGTTGTATTGTGATTGATCTAGTTTTCAACTGAATGATGTGAATGAACTTATGAGAAATAACCTTTGTTGGAAGGATTCTTGAGCCTATCTTTCATTTTTCTCATTGAGTGTTGTCCACCTACTTTAATGAATCTCTAGAACTTGTTTGAATTCTTTTTCAAAATCAAATTTGCATTTAGATGATTGAAGATGAAAGGGGCATTCATTTCTCATAGCCATTTACCCAAACACTCACCATTACTAATTAATCCACTGTCAACCCCCTTTGAGCCATTCACTTTCCTAAATTCATATATTTTAACAAGCTAAGCATGTGCATTTCGTTGAATTTCTCATAGCACCTTATTTTGTGAAGCTTGGTTTACCAATATTTTTATTTACATGAAATGGAGTGTCATATACCTTAAAAAAAAGGCAAAAAGAAAGAAGCAAAATCAAAAGCAAAAGAAGAAAAAAATAAAGAAGAAAAAAAAAGTCAAAAGAAAAAAAACAAAGAATCAAAAGGAACACATCCATTGGATTTTTATGGTTACCAAGCATGTTATATGTATTTAATGTATTACATTAGTGCTATTTTTAATTCTTCCTCTTAACTCTTTTTGCATGTTTAAAGCTTGTTTTAGTTTCTTTGTCCATTCCATTTGGCCATTTTCCATCATTACAACCCTTTTAAGTCCCCTTGATTCATGAGTCTAGTTGCTACTTAGTGGTGGAGAAAATAGAATTTTTTACAAGCTTATGGTAGATTTTAGTTTAGGTGGATTTGAGTGAAAGGACCCATATTTGTGAGATGAGAGAAACACTTTGATCCTTGAGTGTTCTCTTTTGTTCATCCCCATCAATTCAATTGTCTACTTGGGTTAACCTTTTGCATTAGTTCATTCTATAACTATGCTAGCTTGAGGATAAAATTGATTGAGTTGCATTCTTGTTTCAGAATATGTTAGTCCCTCATTTATTTTAATGTCATTCTTAGATTGCTTGCATTTGTTTGTTTTTTGCCCAGGAGTGCAAAAGTTCAAGTGTGGGGGAATTTGATAAGTCCCTATTTTGTATAATATTTCCTATCTTATTTTAGGGTTCTTATTATATTTTATTGGGCTTAATTGCATCAATTATGATAAATTTGGTTGAAGAGTAATTACATAAAAATAATATTAAAAAGGGTTAAATTGCTATATTTTTGTGATTGCTTTTTAATTAAAAAAATTTGGGATGATTATTTTATATTGGGCTTGTTTTTTCTCTGTAGGTTATCTTGAAAAAGAAAAAAAAAGAGTTCAAAGGCCCAAGCATAAGAATTTAAAAACTCAAGAAAAGCCCAACATCCAATCTATGACCCAAGTCTAACCCATTAAACCCAAAAAATCAAAATCCACTTTCCCACAATATTTTAGTACAAGCCCTTCACGCCACTTTTTCCAAAAATTTTACATTAGATTAGGTTTTATTTTGAATGGAAACATACATTGGAAAAACAATCTCTTTTTTTCCCCAATTTCTCTCATCTGTTTTGGCGCCATTCTTCACTATTCTTCTCCGCTCCATTTATCAATTTCAATCTTCATACCATCACCTCCATTTCCTTTCCTCCTCACGCCATTCTTCATTTTCCTTCTCCACTCCATTTCTCTCTTTCCATGCCACCCACCTCTTCACCTAACCCCTTCAATCCATTCTTCACTTATTCTCTGTTTCACCCCATCACCCCACTCATTTCACCATTTCCATCATCATCATCTACTTCAGCATCTCATCACAGCATCTAGCAATATTGTAGAAGTGATGCAGTTCTCCATTTCTCTCTTCATGTGTGGCTAGTTTCCTTGCTTCTTAGAGATGGAGATTAGGGCTTGAGTTCCCATTCTACAAATGGGAGTTATTTTATCTCAATACCTAATTTTAAATTGTATATTTGATTTCCTAGGTTTAGGATTTATCTTTATGCAATTTAGAATTTTAGATTTATGGATACATTGTCTATGTGTATTGAGTGATTATGATTTAGATTGATTTTGGCAACTTGATGATTGTATAGAAATATTACCTTTACAATGCAATTAGAAAGTATTTTCTATCATGTTCATGACTAGAGGATATAATCTTATATGCTTGTATTTGATTGTCTTGGTTGAGCAATTTTTAGTAGAGGAACAAGTTGCTTTTGTCTAATTTTAATCATACACTAAGTGATTTTTAATTGTGTCTTTTGGAGTAATTGCTAGCTATGGTAGTAGGAGTAATTATTATGAAAGAACACAAGACTCAAGTGGTACCTTGAGGTTTTACCTTAAGACTTGGTGAAATATTAATTCCCATATTAATTTGAACTATGATAGCTATAATTCCATTTCCAAGGGCATTCTCAATATTAATTCCAACTTCTTTTTAATTGGCCTATTTTAGAAAAATACAAAAATAGTAATTTAGGTTCTCTTTATTTACATTCAAGTTTACTTTGATTGCATTTCTCATTTAGTAGATAGCTTAAAAATCCAACACTTCACTTTAGTTTGTTAATTTCATGTTTTTGATACTTAGTTTAGCCTAGGATCTTAGATAAAGGCTCCTTGAGTGAAAACGATCCGAGTTACGCTGCTATATTGCATTCTAATTCGGTTAATTTGTCAACCTTGCGACAGGTGCGATCAGCAAGTATGCCACATAGTGGCCATTACCTTGGTTTAAACTGAGGTCAGACAAGTTGCCGGCTATTACTCTAAGCATGCCTTGGAGTTAGAAAGTTCCTGGTGTGATCAACCAGCTTTGTACATGAAATTGCCTTCGGGCCAGTATTTCTCTTAGCGTAATGCGGGAGACAGAAAGTGAGTGCCTACGTGCACAAATATATGTTATCTATGGAACCATATGTTATATGTTTATGTTTGATTTACATGCAGATTAATAAATATGTTAGAAGCATGAAATAGGATTTTAAATTGTGAATATGATTTACTGATTGCCTGATCACGGTAAAGATCATAATACGAATCCGTTTCATGTGCATGTGGTTGTGGTTGCTCCCTTCCCCCAGCTGTAATGGTACCCGCTGCTACCCCAGGTATGGGGGAGCTTCTCACTGAGTCTGTTCGACTCACCCCCTATTTACATGTTTCAGATACAGGTGGTTCAGGAGTCGGATACGCGTCCACTTCTTCTCAAGGAGGCGGACAGATCTGAAGACCGCACGCTTTGTTCGCGTCGGTAGTTATTTTGATTAAGTATATATGTTGTGATGTATATATATAAATGAATCCTTTTTGGGCGTGGTGTATGTACGTTTACATATGCTGTGTATATATATATGTCACACTTGCATTCTAGCATTGTCGGCTTCATACAGATTAAAGTTAGGTCTTGGTATTGGGAATTTAGGCTATGATATAGCATATATCATGTATATATATATATGACTTCCGCATGCGACTAGGATAGATCACACGCCTTGAGGGGTGTGATCAATATGTAAATTATATATATCTGTGTGACTGAATACCTGATTGTATGAGAATATGCTTCCGCATGTGAATAGGATAGATCACACGCATTGAGGCGTGTGATCAATATGTAGACTATATGCAAGTGTGTGATTGAACATATGTATGACTGCATACAGGACTTCTGCATGTGAATAGGATAGTTCACCCGCACTGAAGCGTGTGATCAATATGTATACTATATGTACGTATGAATGATTATGTGTATATATATAGACTGAAGCGGCGCTGAGCGAGCCGTGGATTGCAAACTGCTTAGGTCACCGGAAATGGATGGCCGTATACATATATATTATATATATTGTTTGTATTAGAAATGGGTAGTTATAAACATGTGAAAATGTCAATCAGGGATTAGAGGCTTACGGAATAGGAGAAATCCTACTTCCCGTGCCGGTCACGGACGTTCGATAGGGGGTCGTGACAAACTTGGTATCTGAGCCTGGTTATCTTCAAACTGTATGAAGTCATAGGTATGATCGGGTGTCGGTTTATGCCTCGTTGTGAACCCAGGCACAACGTGGGAGTAAAAAGGCACTTGTGGAAGTACCCAGGAAATTGTGTCAGTATAGGGATGCCACCTATCACGAGACAGAGTAGGGGTGGAGGGAGAACTCCTGCTGAAATTGATCAAGAATCAATTCGGGAGGAGGGAATGCCCACCCGAGGCCGAGGTAGAGGCCGTACCCGAGGCCGAGGTAGAGGTCGTGCTCGAGGTCGAGGGAGAGCACAAGTGAGAGGGGAAGAGAGGAGACAGTCACCGAAACCTCAACCTCAAGTAGAGACAGGTGCACCTTCCGTGGCGGAAATGCTCACGACAGGATTTCAGGAACTAACAGAAGAGATGACGAGACAAATACAGAGGGAAGTACGCCGGTTGGTAGTCGGCAAGGAAGAACAAGAGAGAGTTCCTAGCAATCAAGAGATGGAGGTTGTTGAGGAAGAGGATAGGGAATGGCAACAACCACAGGAAATGTCTCGTGGGCCACGGGTAACACCCAGAGAGCTGCCAATTTCAAAATTTCTGAAGCTTCATCCACCCACTTTCTGCGAAACTAGTGAGAAAGAGGACCCGCAGTACTTTGTGAGAGACATAGTCAGAATTGGGCACATGCTGAGGTGCTCAGTACATGAGTTAGTGGAATTAGCTTCATTCCAGCTGAGGGGAGTTGCTAGAGTATGGATAGAGTCCGTACAGACGAGGTATTCTAGAAGAGTGGCACCGATGACCTGGGAAGATTTTCAGAGGGAATTCCTGGGCCGGTTTCTATCTGAAGGCACTAAAGATGCAAAGCGTCAGCAATTCGAGGAGTTGTGGATGATGCCTAACATGACCGTGATGGAGTATGTGTTACTTTTTACAAAACTAGCTCAATTCTCACCTGAGTTGGTTCCTGATGAAGAGGCGAGGATCAAGAGGTTCATACATCGTCTCACGGAGCCGTTATTTACTGCTTTGTTACCCCAGAGAAGACAATTTGAGACCTTAGCTCAAGCAGTAGACTGTGCCAGGATGATTGAAACCAGGAAGAGGTACGGGACTTCTATTGATCCCAAGGTCAAGTTAATTACAGGCAGTGACAACCAAGGAGGTGGAAGTAAGAAAAGGAAGACAACAGGTAGAGGTGCAGGATACTCAGGGTCTGCAGGGGGACAATCCTCAACCACCACCCATGAAACAGGTACAAGAAGTAATTTTCAAGGGGGACAGAGAGTGCAAGGGGGTGGAAATGCCGGTAAGAGAAGGCCCGAGTGTGCGACTTACAGCAGATTTCATTTTGGAATATGTCGGAGACTGACAGGTGGGTGTTACAACTGTGGCCAGGTGGGCCATATGGCTAGAGAGTGTCCAAAGAAAAAAAGAGGGTACAAGTGTGAGAAGCAATCCGACGCCGATGGGTACACCTATTCCAGCCCCACCAGTGAGAACTGTACCACCACAGACAGCAAGTACAGGTACAGCTAGAGGCCGTGGTGCAGGATCTAGTGGCAGAGGGCCAGGGGCAGTAGGTGGAGGACAAGCGCAGGTATTTGCACTTTCTCAGCAAGACGCTCATGCATCAAATGCAGTTGTGACAGGTACCCTTATTGTTTGCTCTCTTGAAGCACGAGTCTTATTTGATTCCGGCTCCACTCATTCTTATGTGTCGTATGCATTTGCCTCTAAATTCAACAGAAGTCCATCTACAATGGAAGAAACAGTACTGGTCTCTACTCCAATGGGAGAATCGGTACAAGTAGAGTATGTGCACAAGTCTTGCATTGTGGAGGTCAATGGTCATGAGACCGTGGTAGACCTTCAGTTGTTGTGTATGGTTGATCTTGATGTGATCCTCGGAATGGATTGGTTGTCGTCTTGCCATGCGGTTGTGGACTGCAAGGCTAAATGCTTGAAATTTAATATGCCAAACGAGGAACCTTTTGTGATATGGGGTGACGGAGCTGCACCGTATCCAAGCTTGATCTCGGCTTTGAAGGCATCCAAGTTACTTGCAAAGGGATGCAAAGGGTATTTGGCCTTCGTCCAAGATACCACGAAAGCAGTACTTTCACCGACTCAAGTACCGGTAGTGCGAGAGTTCTTGAATGTATTCCCAGAAGAATTGCCGGGCTTGCCGCCCGATCGTGAAATTGAATTTGAAATTGAGCTGCAACCTGGCACCCAACCTATCTCCACACCACCTTATCGGATGGCTCTGAAAGAATTAAAGGAGCTACATACACAATTGCAAGAATTACTTGACAAGGGTTTTATAAGACCCAGTTTCTCTCCTTGGGGTGCACCAGTCCTTTTTGTGAAGAAGAAGGATGGATCTTTGCGGTTGTGTATCGATTACCGGAAGTTAAATAAGGTGACGATCCGCAATCAATACCCACTGTCGAGGATAGATGACCTTTTTGATCAGTTGCAAGGCGTAAAGCGGTTTTCCAAGATTGATTTGCGATCTGGGTATCATCAATTAAAGATTCAAGAATCAGATATACCTAAGACCGCATTCCGGACCCGATACGGACATTACGAGTTCTTGGTGATGTCTTTCGGATTAACTAATGCTCCTGCAGCGTTCATGGACATGATGAATAGGGTCTTCAAACCATTTCTGGACCGATTTGTCATTGTCTTCATTGATGACATCTTAGTCTATTCTAAGAATTCAGAAGAACATGCAGAACACTTGAGATTAGCATTGCAGAAGTGGAGAGAGGAAAAATTATATGCCAAGTTCTCTAAGTGTGAATTATGGCTTGACCAAGTTGCCTTTTTGGATCACGTGGTATCATCAGAGGGAATCCACATTGATCCAAGTAAGGTAGAGGCGGTGAAGAATTGGTCCCAGCCTACCTCTGTTACTGAAATTCGCAGTTTCTTGGGCTTAGCTGGATATTATAGAAGATTTGTGCAGGACTTCTCTAAGGTTGCTCCACCTATGACTAAGTTGACTCAGAAGGGAGTAAAGTTCGTATGGGATGACAAGTGTGAGCAGAGTTTTCAGAAGCTGAAAGATAGCCTCACTACTGCTCTGGTGCTGGCATTACCTGAAGGCACAGGAGGGTATGTGGTATACTGTGATGCGTCGAGGATCGGGTTAGGGTGTGTCTTGATGCAGCACGGCAATGTGATTGCGTATGCATCGCAACAATTGAGGAAACATGAGAAGAATTACCCGACTCACGACCTTGATATGGCTGCTGTAGTGTTCGCCTTGAAAATATGGAGACATTACCTGTACGGTGAGACGTGTGAAATTTATACAGACCACAAAAGCCTTAAATACATTTTCGAGCAGAAAGGCTTGAACTTGAGACAACGTCGATGGTTAGAGTTGTTGAAAGACTACGACTGCATGATCTTGTATCATCCAGGAAAGGCTAATGTGGTAGCCGATGCTCTGAGTCAGAAATCTATGGGCAGTCTTGCTTATATAAGTGAAGAAAGAAGACCGTTGATTAGAGAACTGCACGAGCTAGAACAAACGGGAAATCAGTTTGAGATTGGGGATTCTCACTTACTTCTAGCTCATTTGCAAGCTAAGTCCTCTCTGGTAGAAGAGGTGAAGGCTAGACAGGATGAAGATACCGACCTCAAGCAAATTAGGGTTACGGTAACTAAAGAGAAAGGGGACGACATCCGATTCTCTATTGATGATTTCGGAGTACTTCGATTCGAGGGACGGTTGTGTGTTCCCATGGTTGATAACTTGAAAGAAAGAATTCTTGAAGAAGCACACCGAACAGCTTATACAATCCATCCGGGAGCTAATATAATGTATCAAGACCTGAAACAGTTGTATTGGTGGAATGGCGTGAAGAGGGATGTTGCAAACTATGTAGCCAGGTGTTTAGTGTGTCAGCAAGTCAAGGCTGAACACTAGAAGCCCGCCGGAACATTACAGCAGATAGAAATACCTGAGTGGAAATGGGAGAGGATAACTATGGATTTTATAACAGGGTTGCCAAGATCACAACGTGGATTTGATTCGGTTTGGGTGATAGTGGATCGCATGACTAAGTTCGCGCACTTTCTGCCAGTTAAGACCACTTACGGAGTGAGTCAATATGCACAGATTTATTTATCAGAAATCGTTAGATTGCACGGTGTGCCAGTGTCCATAATATCTGATAGAGGGCCACAGTTCACTTCCAGGTTTTGGAAGTCATTGCAGGAAGTGTTGGGAACGAGAGTTGATTTGAGTACTGCGTTCCACCCGCAAACCGACGGGCAATCAGAAAGAACCATCCGGATCCTTGAAGACATGCTTCGGGCGTGTATTATGGATTTCGGCGGAAGTTGGGAAAGGTATTTACCTTTGGCCGAGTTTGCTTACAATAACAGTTATCAAGCGAGTATCCAAATGGCACCTTTCGAGGCTTTGTACGGTCGTAGGTGCAGATCTCCAATTGGGTGGTTCGAGGTCGGAGAGGCTAGTCTAGTCGGCCCAGAATTATTACAAGATGCCTTGTAGAAGGTGAAGTGTATAAGGGAGAGATTGCTGACGGCTCAGAGTAGGCAAAAGTCTTATGCAGACAACCGAAGGAGAGAACTTGACTTTTCCATTGGGGAACAGGTGTTCTTGAGGATATCACCGATGAGAGGCGTGATGCGGTTCGGTAAAAAGGGGAAGTTAAGTCCTCGGTATATCGGACCATTTGAAATCGTGGAACGAATTGGGAATGTAGCGTATCAGTTGGAATTGCCTACGAAATTGGAGGGAGTAAATCCTGTCTTTCATGTATCAATGCTTCGGAAATATCTTCCCGATCCCTCGCACGTAATCCAATCGCAAGACGTGCAACTAACCAAAAATCTGACATATGAAGAGGAGCCAGTGGAAATCTTAGATCGACAGTTGAAGAAACTCAGAACGAAAGAGATTCCATTGGTTAAGGTTCTGTGGAGAAATCACTCGACTGAAGAAGCTACATGGGAGGTCGAGGGTGAAATGCGCAAGACGTATCCTCATCTGTTTCAAGACTAAGGTTAGTAGTGTATTGTTGAAATTCAGGGACTGAATTTCTTAAGGGGGAAAGAATGTAATATCTGAGATATTTAGATTTAATTATTTTTATTTTTATTAAATTTATTTTTCTTTCAGAAAGAAAAATAAATTAAATTAAAGAATTATAGGGTTAAAAATAAAATAAAGAAGAAAATAATAGGGAATAATGAAATTTTTCTAGGACCTAAAAGGAATAAGGATGACAAAAAAAGGGGGGAAAGAAAATAAAATAACTAAATATATATATATATATATTATTACTATAATAATTATTAATATTAATATTATTATTATATTATTTAGAAATGGGGGGTCAAAACCGTGACCCCCCATTCATAAAGCACAAACACATTATAAAAAATATATATGAGAGAAAGCAAAAACAACAACTCACACATTAAAAAAAAAGAGAAAGCAGCAAGCACAACCAGAGCACGCACACGCACGGACCGAGAAGCTTGAGGAGAAGAGGAGAAGCACGTGCACGGCAGTTTAGCGCCGGAAACCCGCCGGAAATCAGGTTCCGCCGCTGGAGACGGTGATCGGAAGCCATCTTCAGCCCTTAGCAAGCCTTCTAGCCGATTGATTCAAGGTGAGAAAGCCCAAATCTTTCAAAACCCCAATTTCTCCATTTTTGGGTATTTTAGGAATGCTTCAATTTCTTCCAATCGGGGCATTCCGGGGTTAAAGTTGAGCTTAGTGGGTGTTACTGAAAGCTTACTGAGGTTCAGAATCGAAGTTAGACCGTAGGAATTTGACCGGGTATGGAAATTAGGAAAATTGGGTTAGGAAATTGCTATAAATTCGAAATTGATAATTCAATGCATGTTTAGGCTTGGATTGGAGTAGTATAAGTGTTGTAGTTGCTGGAAATATACAAGAGAATAAAGCCCGAGTATTTATCGGTTCAACCGGAACCCAATTCGATGAAAAAGAGGCGAAATACTAAGCCACCGTACAGTAAGGAGCTGTGTGGTGGGTTGGACACCTTGGTCTAGTCCGTGGGGGACACCTAATACCCACTAAATTAGTTCCAAGGCTCTAATTATACCCAATTATATTTTTATATATAATTAAGGAGGTAGTAATTAAGCTTTTACTCGGTGAATAAGGGAGACGGTGGAATGAGTAAGCTAGAGCCTCTTTTGAACCGTGAATTGAATTCTTTTATTAATTAAATACCCATATGAACACATGAAGGGAAATTTGGACAAGTGGAAATCTCTAACCTAAGCAATTAGAGGTTCTAAATGGCTCGAAAGTGTGAAATTCGAATATGGGGCATTCTGGACTTTCAGAAAGAGCAAATAAGACGACGTAACAAACTAAATAATTAATTCTTGAAAAATAGCTAAAGGGTGCATAAGAATTAGCATGACACGTGCATGGTAGATGCTTAGTTACGCGTTCTAAATTTCTTGAATATAATGTGTATAGGGCACCACAGAGTGATTTGAGCTGCAGGTACTCCGAGTACAGATCAGGAGGGCCAACGAGGTGAGGGGCTCTCCCATCCCTGCCCCACAGGGTTGGATGACTACGTGGAAAAGTGGTTTGCTCTACTTTGTGTAATTATTATATGAATTTATTTATATGAGTAAATTTGTGCTACACGTGTATGATTAGCAAGTAAGCAGTCAACGTGCAATAGTGTATGTGCTTACATGATTAATCTCAAGTATATACGTGCTATTGTGACTCATTGAGCCTTATATGTTACCGTGGGTAGGATTATGTCATGATTTCATATGTGAGAGTTCGGTAACATTAGAAACCAATCATATTGATCATCACTTAAAGATCTCATTCGTATGGTTTACTGAGGAAAACTGAACCTAGGTTGTTGAATATGAGTGAGAGTGCCGCATAAATTGAAAAGGGGGAAACTAGGCCTAATTAATAACCACGTGTAATATTCAGTAGTTTATCTTAGGGCGTCTTTCAAGGTTAAATATGTTAGTTGAGTTTTTTTAGGTTGTCCGGGTAGATCGAGTCGGTCATCCTGATCGGACACACAGGATTATGACGTCAGCAAGTATGCCACATAGTGGCCATTACCTTGGTTTAAACTGAGGTCAGACAAGTTGCCGGCTATTACTCTAAGCATGCCTTGGAGTCAGAAAGTTCCTGGTGTGATCAACCAGGTTCGTACATGAAATTGCCTTCGGGCCATTATTTCTCTTAGCGTAATGCGGGAGACAAAGAGTGAGTGCCTACGTGCACAAATATATGTTATCTATGGAACCATATGTTATATGTTTATGTTTGATTTACATGCGGATTAATAAATATGTAAGAAGCGTGAAATAGGATTTTAAATTGTGAATATGATTTACTAATTGCCTGATCACGGTAAAGATCATAATACGAATCCGTTTCATGCGTGTGTGGTTGTGGTTGCTCCCTTCCCCCAGCTGTAGTGGTACCCGCTGCTACCCCAGGGATGGAGGAGCTTCTCACTGAGTCTGTTCGACTCACCCCCTGTTTACATGTTTCAGATACAGGTGGTTCAGGAGTCGGAAACACGTCCACTTCTTCTTAGGGAGGCGGACAGATCTGAAGACCGCACGCTTTGTTCGCGTCGGTAGTTATTTTGATTAAGTATATATGTTGTGATGTATATATATATATAATATGAATCCTTTTTGGGCGTGGTGTATGTACGTTTACATCTGCTGTGTATATATATATGTCACACTTGAATTCTAGCATTGTCGGCTTCATACAGATTAAAGTTAGGTCTTGGTATTGAGAATTTAGACTATGATATAGCATATATCATGTATATATATATATATATATATATATATGACTTTCGCATGCGACTAGGATAGATCACACGCCTTGAGGGTGTGATCAATATGTAAATTATATATATATGTGTGACTGAATACCTGATTGTATGAGAATATGCTTCCGCATGTGAATAGGATAGATCACACGCATTGAGGCGTGTGATCAATATGTAGACTATATACAAGTGTGTGATTGAACATATGTATGACTGCATACAGGACTTCTGCATGTGAATAGGATAGATCACCCGCACTGAAGTGCATGATCAATATGTATACTATATGTACGTGTGAATGATTATGTGTATATATATAGACTAAAGCGGCGCTGAGCGAGCCGTGGATTGCAACCTGCTTAGGTCATCGGAAATGGATTGTCGTATACATATATATTATATATATTGTTTGTATTAGAAATGGGTAGTTATAAACATGTGAAAATGTCAATCAGGGATTAGAGGCTTACAGCATAGGAGAAATCCTACTTCCCGTGCTGGTCACGGACGTCCGATAGGGGATCGTGACAACTTGATATTCATTTTTATTTTTTTTAATCAGTTTTCGCCGATGAGTGTTCTGAAAACTTGATATTCATTTTTCTTTTTTTTAATCAGTTTTCGCCGATAAGTGTTTTCGAAAACTTGATATTCATTTTTCTTTTTTTAATCAGTTTTCGCCGATGAGTGTTTTGAAAACTTGATATTCATTTTTAGTTTTTTTTAATAAGTTTTCGTCGATGGGTGTTTCGAAAACTTGATTTTCATTTTTATTTTTTTAATCAGTTTTGGCCGATGAGTGTTTCGAAAACTTGATAGCCATTTTTCGTTTTTTAATCAGTTTTCGCCGATAAATGTTTCGAAAACGTAATATTCATTTTTCTTTCTTTTAAATAGTTTTTGCCGATAAGTGTTTCGAAAAGTTGATATTCACTTTTCTTTTTCTTAATCAGTTTTCGCCGATTAGTGTTTCGAAAACGTGATATTCATTTTTCTTTATTTAATTTGTTTTCACCAATGAGTGTTTCGAAAACTTGATATTCATTTTTCTTTTTTAATCAGTTTTCGCCGGTGAGTGTTCTGAAAACTTGACATTCATTTTTCTTTTTTTAATCAGTTTTCGCCGATGAGTGTTCTGAAAACTTGATATTCATTTTTCTTTTTTGGCAAAATTACTCTTTTGGTCCTCAACGTTTGCACGAAGTTTAATATTGGTCCTCAACGTTTTTTTTGTTAAAATTAGTCCTCTAGCGTAACATCCGGATGGTTTTGCCATTATATGCTGACGTGGAAGGATTATGTGGTATATCCTCTCTCCTACGTGTCATATTTAAATGGCATGGCACCCTCTCTCACTCCAACTCAGCAAAACGACGCCGTTTTGATTCAAAACAGAACATTTAAATGAATCAAAATGGTGTCGTTTTGCTGAATTTGAGTGACAGAGAGTGTCATGTCATTTAAATGTGACACGTAGGAGAGAGGGTGTGCAAAATAAGCCTTCCACGTCAGCATTTAATGGCAAAACCAGATAGATGTTACGCTAGAGGACTCATTTTAACCCAAAAAAAACATTGAGGACCTAAAACAACTTTTTGAAACGTTGAGGACCAATATTAAACTTCGTGCAAACGTTAAGGACCAAAAGAGTAATTTGGCCTTCTTTTTTTTAATCAGTTTTCGCCGATGTGTGTTTCCAAAACTTATATTAATTTTTCTTTTTTTTTTTAATCAGTTTTCGCCGATGAGTGTTTCGAAAACTTGATAGTCATTTTTCGTTTTTTAATCAGTTTTCACAGATGAGTTTTTCGAAAACGTAATATTCATTTTTCTTTCTTTTAAATAGTTTTCGCCGATGATTGTTTCGAAAACTTGATATTCATTTTTCTTTTTCTTAATCAATTTTCGCCGATGAGTGTTTTCGAAAATGTGATATTCATTTTTCTTTATTTAATTAGTTTTCACCGATTAGTGTTTCGAAAACTTGATATTCATTTTTCTTTTTTTAATCAGTTTTCGCCGATGAGTGTTCTGAAAACTTGATATTCATTTTTCTTTTTTTTAATCAGTTTTCGCCGATGAGTGTTTTGAAAAGTTGACTTTCATTTTTCTTTTTTTAATCATTTTTCACCGATAAGTGTTTCGAAAACTTGATATTCATTTTTCTTTTTTTAATCAATTTTCGCTGATGAGTGTTTCGAATACTTGACATTCATTTTCCTTTTTTAATCAGTTTTCGCCGAGAAGTGTTTCGAAAACATGATATTCATTTTTCTTTATTTAAATAGTTTTCACCGAAGAGTGTTTTGAAAACTTGATATTCATTTTTCTTTTTAATCAGTTTTCGCCGATGAGTGTTCTAAAAACTTGATATGCATTTTTATTTTTTTAACCATTTTTCGTCAATAAGTGTTTCGAAAACTTGATATTCATTTTTCTTTATTTAATCAGTTTTCGTCGATGAGTGTTTCGAAAACTTGATAGTCATTTTTCGTTTTTTAATCAGATTTTGCCGATGAGTGTTTCGAAAACGTAATATTCATTTTTCTTTTTTTCTTTTTGAATAGCTTTCGGCGATGATTGTTTCGAAAACGTGATATTCATTTTTCTTTTTTTAATCATATTTCGCTGATTAGTGTTTCGAAAACTTGATATTCATTTTTCTGTTTTTTAATCAGTTTTCGCCGATAATTGTTTCAAAAATTTGATAGTCATTTTTCGTTTTTTAATCAGTTTTAACTGATCTGTGTTTTAGGAACTTGATATTCATTTTTCTTCTTTTAATCATTTTTCGCCGATGAGTGTTTCGAAAACTTGATTTTTTTATCTTTTTTTAATCATTTTTCGCCGATGAATGTTTCGAAAACTTGATATTCATTTTTCTTTTTTTAATCAGTTTTCCCCGATGAGTATTTCGAAAACTTAATATTCATTTTTCTTTTTTTAATCAGTTTTCGCCGATGAGTATTTCAAACACTTGATATTCATTTTCCTTTTTTAATCAGTTTTCGCCGATGAGTGTTTCGAAAACTTGATATTCATTTTTATTTTTTTAAATCAGTTTTCGCCAATGAGTGTTTCGAAAACTTGATATTCTTTTTCTATTTTTAATCAGTTTTCGCCGATGAGTGTTTCGAAAGCTTTATATTAATTTTTATTTTTTTAATCAGTTTTCGCCGATGAGTGTTTTCGAAAACTTGATATTCATTTTTCTTTTTTTATTCAGTTTTCGCCGATGAGTGTTCTGAAAACTTGATATTCATTTTTATTTTTTTTAATCAATTTTCGTCGATGAGTGTTTCAAAAACTTGATATTCATTTTTCTTTTTTTAATCAGTTTTGGCCGATGAGTGTTTCGAAAACTTGATAGTCATTTTTCGTTTTTTAATCAGTTTTCGCCGATGAGTGTTTCAAAAATGTAATTGTAATACCCCGAAAAAATTTCGAGGATTAAAGAATGATTTATTTAAAATTACGAGGATTAAAGAATGATTTATTTCGGGGCTAGGAATTAAAACTTCAAAATAAAAGAATATAGAAAATAAAATATGAAAGTTAAAAGAAACTGGAAAGGAATTTTTTTTTTCAAAGATTGTAATACCCGAAAATTTTTTTTTGATGTTTAAAATAAAATCAAAGGGAAAGAAAAGAAGTAGAAAATAATTTTTAGGATTTGATTCAGGACCTAAGAAATTGGAAACCTGAATGAAATAGGGAAAGAGATTAAATTAAAAATAAATATTAGTTATTATTTATGTAATAATTAATTAATCTATTTTTAATAATATTTATTTATTTTTTAATTATCTTATTTTAATTATATTTATTTTATTTATTTAATATAATTATTTTAACTATTTAAAAACAAAAAAAATGGGGTGCCGTGCGTTTAGTGGAGTAAAAGGAAAAAAGAAAGAGAAAAAGAAAGAAAAGAGAGAAGGGATGCGTGAGTTTAAGGAAAGAAATAAAGGAAAGAAAGAAAGGGAGAAAGAAAACGAGTGAGAGAGAGAAGAAAGAGAAAGAAAAACGGTAGAGAGAAGGAGTCCGTGAGAAAGAGAGAGGGGGTCACGCAAGAAGAGAAAGGAGAGGGGGAAGGAGGAGATTCCACCGGAGAAGAGCTAGCCGACGTCGGGAAAAGTCACCGGAGCTCGGTTACAACATCTTCCACACCTCCTACCAATCGAATCAAGGTTGGTAACCCAAATTTCATTCGAAACCCTCAATTTCTCCATTTTTAGGAATTCGTTCGATTCAGTTATTTCGAGGGTAGATTGAGACCTAGAAAGTGTTCTTGAACACTTAGTTGGGGTAGGAATCAAGATTATATTCTCGGATTTGCCCAAATTCGAATTTGGAAGGATTTGGGGTTGAAATTATAATTATTTCTAAATTGGGGAAAATTGTTTATGATTAGGATTGAGCTTGGATTTGAGTAAATAGGCTTGGATTGATATTCTTGAAATTATAATTATTTCCAAATTGGGAAAAATTGTTGATATTTAAGATTGATCTTGGATTTGAGTAAATAGGCTTGGAGTGATATTATTGAAATTATAATGATTTCCAAAATGGGGAAAATTGTTGATAATTAGGATTGAGCTTGAATTTGAGTAAATAGGCTTGGATTGATATTATTGAAATTATATGGTTGGAATATTAGCTGAACAAGACCCGTGAAGAGCTGGCCCGAGGCTACTAAGGTTGAACATTGACATTAACGTACTGGGTCCCTGCTCGAGTTGCCCAAATAAACTTTAAGGGTGTCGTTGATAGTTTTAAATCCCCTCTCTTCAATCTTAAACACCCTAGAACACTCCTAAACATGTTTTTGAGGATTTAAATCACTCCAAGTGGGATAAATTGCATACCAAATTAAGTCTAATTTCGTGAATTCCAACCTTATCCCTTCACAACCTTTAGGAAACCTTAAGTGGGATAAATTGGAGGTATATTGAGGTTTAAAAACTAGATTTCTTAGAACCGAAGTAGAAACACAAGTTGAATCAAAATGCTTAGACCTTCCTAAAATTAGGATTCCTTCCAACCAAGCTAGATAAGTTTCCTTAGATGCGAATACAAGTTAGATAGAGGTCTAAAACTCAAATTCAAGTATGTGAAACACTCAAGTAGAGTGTTATATTGTCACAACCCCCGTTTAGAGGACCGTGACCGGCACAGACACAGGGAATGCCCCTATGCCTGTAAACCTTATCACCTAATTGACAGAATATCTATTATTAAAAATACATCCACATGCAGTATAATACCATGGCTACACCGAAATGGTGGCCTATCCTAGGCAAGCAAATCCACGGCCAGTGCCACTTCAGGATATAGATATAGGAAAACCCACATAATATATATAACCTGTGTACTGGCTACACATCCGAAGATGCTGCCTATCCTATTCACATGCAACAGATATATGCATATATATACATTTTGAAAACAAATTTTCCCTGTATCGCAGTAAAATAAATCCTGATCTTTAAGATGTGTGAAGCTGACAGTTCTAGATTTAGTAATACAATCTAATTGGGTACGTCTACCCTTTACTTTATGATACAATAATAAAGTAAATTACAATTACAATTACACTTTATTCACCCACATGAACAAGTTGTGGGTCTTGGAAAGTGTTGCTCAACCATCGTTCCATCGAGACTTCTTCCACCTGTACTTAACCTGTCTCTGTGTAGTAAAAATGAGGTGTGAGTCTTAATCACGCAACTCAGTGAGGACTCTCCCATCCCCGGCGCAAGGCGGGTACCTTACCGCTGGGACTGGGAGTCATACACAACCACATGCACAAACAACTAATTACTGTGAGTTAGCATGCATTCTTGGTGATCACACAATAACAGAAATTTCACCCAGACACTCACATGCATTTAACAGATATAAGCATGCAGCAGTTTAATTCACATCATCACTCAACAAGTAAACATATAACATATAATGCCGACTTTTACTTACCGGACTTCTCACGTTCAACATGTTTGAATCAACCAAGACGTGGTGACGTAATCCTGTACATCACTACTACGCTGCACAATCAGAAATCATACGCAAACACAGACAATTTGTATATACACACAGATACTATAACATACATATACTTAATCTCCCCAACTCTAGGGTTTCTACTAGCCACTACGTGGCTTTCCCACTTTGAACCCGTGCACTCGGGTTGCTGGCCACCACGTGGCAAATATACTTAACCCATTCACTCGGGTACTGGTCACCTCGTGACAATTCTGTTAATCAAACAATACTTAACCCATTCACTTGGGTACTAGTCACCTCGTGACAATTCTATTAATCAAACACAATCAACTTCTATCTATCAAACAACTCATACGTAGCCACCACGTGGCACGTCCTGACCCCTTACTGCAGGGCAATAGCTTGAGCCCACTCGTCCATTACCCAACCAGGCCACATGGCGGGCACGGCACGACGTCTCGAAGCATGGCCAGTGACACACCCTGGACCAACTCCACATGATGATTTCTCTTTTACTAGGTTAGGCTCACGGTTCACCCGTAGGTTCCTCCCGTGTCTCCTTACCTTAGTCTCACATATTAATAGGATTCTTTGTATCTTTCCCGAATGATCAACAATTCTTCTCCTTGTTAATATGGACGAGTATCCTTGACAGGATATAACTGATATACCCGTCCAGATCCACTCTCTGAGCCTCAAGCTATCGTCATAGCAATATAAAACCTTTCTGACCCTATTGCCAGGATAGGGCAATGACCATCGTCATGGTGATTATAAAACTGAGGTCTCAAGTGCCATCTGACGTTGTTCTAGTCGATGTCTCACATCGCTAGCGTAATCAAATCCGAAACCCACCAATAACTCCCTTTTGCATGATTATAATTTAAGTCACCGTCGTGACGAGTTTTCAAAATAAAGTTTAGCCCTTCCGTGCAAGGACTCTTGCCACCGTCGTGGAAAAGATTTAATAAAATACTCATCATGCCTCCGGAGTGTATGAGTTGGATTTGTAACACACCAATCATAGCAAACGATTACTCTCTACTCCTATGTCTTCCTATCCAAGCTACTTTCCAAAACCTATTTTCTAGTTCTTTCATTCTTTTAGCATTCTATATCTCTAGTTAACAGATACCAGACAAGCAGAGAATATACATACTCATGTAATCCACATAAGCATATAACCCTAGGAGCAGAGATGAAAGAACCCTCACCTTGGCCAACCTTCCATGCAATCCTCTCCTGTAACTTTAGTCTCCTCGGAGTTCCTGTTGCACTCTATCGTGTGCCGTTGTTCCTATAAGAACAACATTTACTACATTAAGGTTATTACTTAGCTTAACTTGTTATTTATCTCTCCATTACTCTCACGTGTAGTCCATGGTTGCCACAGAGTCAAGCTCTTGGTCTTATTGGACTTCTCTATCCCAACTTATGCATATCCTTCCTCGGACACTTGACTTACTCGAATATAACACTCTACTTGAGTGTTTCACGTACTTGGATTTGAGTATTAGACCTTTATCTCAATTGTATTCACATCTAAGGAAGCTTATCTAACTTGATTGGAAGGAATCCTAATTTTAGGATTTGTTTCAACTTGTGTTCTTATTCGGGTTCTAAGAAATCTAGTTTCTAAACCTCAATACACCTTTAATTCATCCTACTTAAGTCTTCCTAATAATTATGAAGGAATAAAATTACCATTTTATAATTTGGGCTTCATTGCTCCGCAAGTTTCCCTCCTTGAGAAACAAGAAGGTACCTAAAATAATTTTGATGCTTGATAGCATATTTAGAATTTTTCTAGGGTGTTTAAGATTAAAAAGAATAGGTTTGCAGCCCTCAACATCACCCTTAAAGTGTATTTGGGCAACCCGAGTAGGGACCCGGTACGTTAACGTCAAGGTTCAACCTTAGAAACCTCGGGCCAGCTCTTCACGGGTTTTGTTCATCTAATATTTCAACCATATAGTTTTAATAATATAAATCCAAGCCTATTTACTCAAATCCAAGCTCAATCCTAATTATTAACAATTTTTCCTAATTTGAAAATAATTATAATTTCAACCCCAAATCCTTCCAAATTCGAATTCGGCTAAACCCGAGGGTATAGTCTCGATTCTTACCCCAACTAAGTGTTCAAGAACACTTCCTAGGTCTCAATCTACCCTCGAAACAATCCAATCGAAGGTGGATCGAAGAAATCCCTAAAAATGGAGAAATTGAGGGTTTCGAATGAAATTGGGGTTACCAACCTTTGATTCGATTGGTGGAAGGTGTAGGAGACGTTGTACCCGAACTCCGGTGAGCTTTTCCGGCGTCGGACCACTCTTGTCCGGCCGGTTTCCGGTGACGTTTCCTCCTTCCCCCTCTCCTTCCTCTTCTCTTCCGTTCTTCCCCTCTCTCTTCCTCGGCTCCCTCTCTCTCTCTTTTTCTTCTTTCTTTCTCACGCCTTTCTCTCTTTCTTTCTCACTTTTTCTATATATATATATATATACTTACGTCAACCCCACTCCACTTAAATAATAATTATAATAAAATAATAATTATAATAAATAAATATAATTAAAATAAAATAATTAATAAATAAATATAATTAAAATAAAATAATTAATAATTAAATAAATAATGACTAATAATATTTTAATTTAGTTCCCACTCCTATTTATTTTAGGTTTCTAATTTCGTAGGTCCTGAATTAATTTCGAAAAAAATATTTTACTCCTTTCTTTCATCTTTTATTTTACTTGAAATTTCGAAGAATTTTCTCGGGTATCACAATCTTGAAAAAAAATTCCTTTCCGGTTTCCTTTAACTTTCATTTTTTTATAATATTTTTAAGGTTTTAATTCCTAGCCCCGGAATAAATCATTCTTAAATCCTCGAAATTTTAAATAACTCATTCTTTAATCCTCGAAACTTTTCCGGGGTATTACATATATTCAAGTAAGTCAAGTGTCCGAGGAAGGATACACTTAATGAAGTAAATGTTGTTCTTATATGAACAACAACACGCAGTAGAGTGCAACAGGAACTTCGAGGAGACTAAAGTTACAGGAGAGGATTGCATGGAAGGTTGGCCAAGGTGAGGGCTCTTTCATCTCTGCTCCTAGGGTTGTATGCTTATATGGATTACATGAGTATGTGTATTCTCTGTTTGTCTGAAATGTGTTAGCTAGAGGTATAGGATGTTAAAAGAATAAAAGAACTAGAAAATAGGTGGTGGAAAGTAGCTTGGATAGGAAGACATAGGAGTAGAGGTAATTGTTTGCTATGATTTGTGTGTTACAAATCCAACTCATACACTCCGGAGGCATGATGAGTAATTTATTAAATCTTTTCCACGACGGTGGCAAGAGTCCTTGTACGAAAGGACTAAGCTTTAATTTTGAAAACTCGTCACGACGGTGACTTAAATTATAATCATGCAAAGGGAGTTATTGGTGGGTTTTGGATTTGATTATGCTAGCGATGTGATACATCGACTAGAACAACGTCATATGGCACTTGAGACCTCAGTTTTATAACCACCATGACGATGGTCATTGCCCTATCCTGGCAATAGGGTCAGAGAGGATTTATATTGTTATGACGATAGCTTGAGGTTCAGAGAGTGCATCTGGACGGGTATATGAGTTATATTATGTTGAGGATACTTGTCCATATTAACAAGGAGAGGAATTGTTGATCCTTCGGGAAAGATACAAAGAATCCTATTAATATGTGAGACTAAGGTAAGGAAACACGGGAGGAACCTACGGGTGAACCGTGAGCCTAACCTAGAAAAGAGAAATCATCCTGTGGAGTTGGTCCAGGGTGTGATAGTGGCCATGCTTCGAGACGTCGTGCCGTGCCCGCCATGTGGCCTGGTTGGGTAATGGACGAGTGGGCTCAAGCTATTGCCCCGCAGTGAGGGGTCAGGATGTGCCACTTGGTGGCTACGAATCAGTTTTTTGATAGATAGATGTTGATTGTGCTTGATTAACAGAATTGTCACGAGGTGACTAGTACCCAAGTGAATGAGTTAAGCATTGTTTGATTAACAGAATTGTCACGAGGTGACCAGTACCCAAGTGAATGGGTTAAGTATGCTTTGCCACGTGGTGGCCAGTAATCTGAGTGTGCGGGTTTGAAGTAGAAAAGCCACATAGTGGCTAGTAGATACCCTAAAGTGGGGGAGATTAAGTAGATGTATGCTATAGTATCTGTGTGTAGGTACAACTTGTCTGTGTTTGCATATGATTGCTGATTGTGTAGCGTAGTAGTGACGTACAGGATTACGTCACCACAACGTCTTGGTTGATTCAGATATGCTGAACGTGAGAAGACCGGTAAGTAAAAGCCGGCATTATATGTTATATGTTTACTTGTTGAGTGATGATGTGAATTAAACTGCTGCATGCTTGTATCTGTTAAATGCATGTGAGTGGTTGAGTGAAATATCTGTTGTTGTGTGGTCGCCAAGAATGTATGCTAATTAATAGTAACTAGTTATTCTTGCATGTGGTTGTGTATGACTCCCAAACCCAGCGCTATGGTTCCCACCTTGCGCCGGGGATGGGAGAGTCCTCAGTGTGTCGCGTGGTTAAGACTCACACCTCATTTTTACTACACAGAGACAGATTAAGTACATGTGGAAGAAGTCTCGGTGGAACGAGGGTTGAGCAACACCTTCCAAGACCCACAACTTGTTCATATGGGTGAAAAAAGTGTAATTGTAATTTAATTTACTTTATTGTTGTATCATAAAGTAAATGGTAGACGTACCCAATTAGATTGTATTACTAAATCTTGAACTGTCAGCTTCGCACACCTTAAAGATCAGGATTTATTTTCCTGCGATACATGAAAAATTTGTTTTCAATATATATATATATATACTTATATCTGTTGCATGTGAATATGATAGGCAGCATCTTCGGATGTGTAGCCAGTACACAGGTTATATATATTATGTGTGTTTTCCTATATCTATATCCTGAAGCGGCACTGGTCGTGGATTTGCTTGCCTAGGATATGCCACCATTTCGGTGTAGCCATGATATTATAATGCATGTGAATGTATTTTCAATAATAGATATTCTGCCAATCAGGTGATAAAGCTTACAGGCATATGGGTATTCCCTGTGTCTGTGCCGGTCACGGTCCTCTAAACGGGGGTTGTGACAGTAATATTCATTTTTCTTTCTTTTAAATAGTTTTCACCGATAAGTGTTTCGAAAACTTGATATTCATTTTTCTTTTTCTTAATCAGTTTTTGCCGAATAGTGTTTCGAAAACGTGATATTCATTTTTCTTTATTTAATTAGTTTTCACCGATGAGTGTTTCGAAAACTTGATATTCATTTTCCTTTTTTAATCAGTTTTCGCCGATGAGTATTCTGGAAACTTGATATTCATTTTTATTTTTTTAATCATTTTTCGTCGATAAGTGTTTTGAAAACTTGATATTCATTTTTCTTTTTTTTAATCAGTTTTCGCCGATGAGTGTTTCGAAAACGTAATATTCATTTTTCTTTTTTTTCAATAGTTTTCGCCGATGATTGTGATATTCATTATTCCTTTTTTAATCATATTTTGCCGATAAGTGTTTCGAAAACTTGATATTCATTTTTTAGTTTTTTAATCAGTTTTCGCCGATGATTGTTTCAAAAACTTGATAGTCATTTTTCATTTTTTAATCAGTTTTAACTGATCTGTGTTTCAGGAACATGATATTCATTTTTCTTCTTTTAATCATTTTTCGCCGATGAGTGTTTCGAAAACTTGATTTTTTTCTTTTTTTAATCATTTTTCACCAATGAGTGTTTCGAAAACTTGATATTCATTTTTCTTTTTTTATCAGTTTTCGTCGATGAGTATTTCGAAAACTTGATATTCATTTTTCTTTTTTAATCAGTTTTCGTCGATGAGTGTTTCGAAAACTTGATATTCATTTTCTTTTTTTAACCAGTTTTCGCCGATGAGTGTTTCCAAAACTTGATATTCATTTTAATTTTTTTTAATCAGTTTTCGTCGATGAGTGTTTCGAAAACGTAATATTCATTTTTCTTTTTTTTAAATAGTTTTCGCCGATGATTTTTCGAAAACATGATATTCATTTTTCTTTTTTTAATCATATTTCGCCGATTAGTGTTTCGAAAACTTGATATTCATTTTTTAGTTTTTTAATCAGTTTTCGCCGATGAGTGTTTCAAAAACTTAATAGTCATTTTTCATTTTTAAATCAGTTTTAACTGATCTGTGTTTCAGGAACATGATACTCATTTTTCTTCTTTTAATCATTTTTCGCCGACGAGTGTTTCGAAAACTTGATTTTTTTTCTTTTTTTAATCATTTTTCGCCAAAGAGTGTTTCGAAAACTTGATATTCATTTTTCTTTTTTTAATCAGTTTTCGCCGATGAGTATTTCGAAAACTTGATATCCATTTTTCTTTTTTTAATCAATTTTCGCCGATGAGTGTTTCGAAAACTTGATATTCATTTTCTTTTTTTGATCAGTTTTCACCGATGAGTGTTTCGAAAACTTGATATTCATTTTTCTTTTTTTAATCAGTTTTCGCCGATGAGTTTCCGAAAACTTGATATTTATTTTTCTTTTTTTAATCAATTTTCGCCGATGAGTGCTTCCAAAACTTGATATTCTTTTTCTATTTTTAATCATTTTTCGCCGATGAGTGTTTCGAAAACTTGATATTCATTTTTATTTTTTTTAATTAGTTTTTGCCGATGACTGTTTCGAAAAATTGGTATTTCTTTTTTTTTTTAATCAGTTTTCACCGATGAGTGTTTCGAAAACTTGATAGTCATTTTTCAATTCTTAATCATTTTTCGCCGATGAGTATTTTGAAAACTTGATATTCATTTTTCTTTTTTTTTGAATCAGTTTTCGCCGATGTGTGATTCCAAAACATGATATTAATTTTTCTTTTTTTTAATCAGTTTTCGCCGATAAGTGTTTCGAAAACTTGATAGTCATTTTTCGGTTTTTAATCAGTTTTCGCCGATGAGTGTTTCGAAAACGTAATATTCATTTTTCTTTCTTTTAAATAGTTTTCGCCGATGAGTGCTTTAAAAACTTGATATTCATTTTTCTTTTTTTAATCAGTTTTCGCCGATGAGTGTTCCGAAAATGTGATATTCGTTTTTCTTTATTTAATTAGTTTTCACCGATTAGTGTTTCGAAAATTTGATATTCATTTTTCTTTTTTTAATCAGTTTCCGCCAATGAGTGTTCTGAAAACTTGATATTCATTTTTCTTTTTTTTAATCAGTTTTCGCTGATGAGTATTTTGAAAACATGATATTCATTTTTCTCTTTTTAATCATTTTTCACCGATCAGTGTTTCGAAAACTTGATATTCATTTTTCTTTTTTTAATCAATTTTCATCGATGAGTGTTTCGAATACTTGGCATTCATTTTCCTTTTCTAATCAGTTTTCGCGGATGAGTGTTTCGAGAACGTGATATTCATTTTTCTTTATTTAATTAGTTTTCACCGATGAGTGTTTCGAAAACTTGATATTCATTTTCCTTTTTTAATCAGTTTTAACCGATAAGTGTTCTGGAAAATTGATATTCATTTTTCTTTTTTTTAATCTGTTTTCGCCGATGAGTGTTTCGAAAACTTCATAGTCATTTTTTGTTTTTTAATCAGTTTTAACTGATCTAAGTTTCGAGAACATGATATTCATTTTTCTTCTTTTAATCATTTTTCGCCGATGAGTGTTTCGAAAACTTGATTTTTTTCTTTTTTTAATCATTTTTTGCCGATAAGTGTTTCAAAAACTTGATATTCATTTTTCTTTTTTTAATCAGTTTTCGCCGATGAGTGTTTCAAAAACTTGATATTCATTTTCTTTTTTTAATCAGTTTTTGCCGATTAGTGTTTCGAAAACTTGATATTCATTTTTATTTTTTTTAATCAGTTTTCGCCGATGAGTGTTCTGAAAACTTAATATTCATTTTTCTTTTTTTTCATCAGTTTTCGCCGATGAGTGTTTTCGAAAACTTGATATTCATTTTTCTTTTTTTAATCAGTTTTCGCCGATGAGTGTTCTAAAAACTTGATATTCATTTTTATTTTTTTTAATCAGCTTTCCTCGATGAGTGTTTCGAAAATTTGATATTCATTTTTTTTTAATCAGTTTTGGCCGATGAGTGTTTCGAAAACTTGATAGTCATTTTTTCGTTTTTTAATCAGTTTTCGCCGATGAGTGTTTCGAAAACGTAATATTCATTTTTCTTTCTTTTAAATAGTTTTCACCGATGAGTGTTTCGAAAACTTGATATTCATTTTTCTTTTTTTAATCAGTTTTCGCCAATGAGTGTTTCGAAAATGTGATATTCATTTTTCTTTATTTAATTAGTTTTCACCGATGAGTGTTTCGAAAACTTGATATTCATTTTTCTTTTTTTAATCAGTTTTCGCCGATGAGTGTTCTGAAAACTTGATATTCATTTTTGTTTTTTTAATCAGTTTTCGTCGATGAGTGTTTCGAAAACTTCATATTCATTTTTCTTTTTTTAATCAGTTTTCGCCGATGAGTGTTTCGAAAACTTTAAATTCATTTTTCGTTTTTTAATCATTTTCGCTGATGAGTGTTTCGAAAACATGATATTCTTTTTCTATTTTTATTCATTTTTCGCCGATGGGTGTTTCGAAAACTTGATATTCATTTTTATTTTTTTAAATCAGTTTTCGCCGATGAGTGTTTCGAAAACTTGGTATTTATTTTTCTTTTTTTTAATCAGTTTTCGCCGATGAGTGTTTCGAAAACTTGATAATCATTTTTCAATTTTTAATCAATTTTCGCCGATAAGTGTTTCGAAAACGTAATATTCATTTTTCTTTTTTTTATAATTAGTTTTCGCCGATGATTGTTTCGAAAACTTTATATTCATTTTTCTTTTTTTAATCATATTTCGACGATGAGTGTTTCGAAAACTTGATATTCATTTTTCTGTTTTTTAATCAGTTTTCACCGATTAGTATTTCAAAAACTTGATATTTATTTTTCTTTTTTTAATCAATTTTCGCCGATAAGTGTTTCGAAAACTTGATATTCATTTTTATATTTTTAATCAGTTTTCGTCGATAAGTGTTTCGAAAACTTGATATTCGTTTTTCTTTTTTTTTTTTTAATCAGTTTTCGACGATAAGTGTTTCGAAAACTTGATATTCATTTTTCTTTTTTTAATCAGTTTTTGCCGATAAGTGTTTCGAAAACTTGATATTCATTTTTCTTTTTTTAATCAGTTTTCGTCGATAAGTGTTTCGAAAACTTGATATTCTTTTTTCTTTTTTTTAATCTGTTTTCGCCGATGAGTGTTTCGAAAACTTATTAGTCATTTTTTGTTTTTAATTAGTTTTAACTGATCTTTGTTTCGAGAACTTGATATTCATTTTTCTACTTTTAATCATTTTTCGCCGATGAGTGTTTCGAAAACTTGATTTTTTTTCTTTTTTTAATCATTTTTTGCCGATGATTGTTTTGAAAACTTGATATTCATTTTTCTTTTTTTAATCAGTTTTCGCCGACGAGTGTTTCGAAAACTTGATATTCATTTTCTTTTTTTAATCAGTTTTTGCCGATTAGTGTTTCGAAAACTTGAAATTCATTTTTATTTTTTTTAATCAATTTTCGCCGATGAGTGTTCTGAAAACTTGATATTCATTTTTCTATTTTTAATCAATTTTTGCCGATGAGTGTTCTGAAAACTTGATATTCATTTTTGTTTTTTTTAATTAGCTTTCGTCGATGAGTGTTTCGAAAACTTGATATTCATTTTTTTTTTTTTAATCAGTTTGGGCCGATGAGTGTTTCGAAAACTTGATAGTCATTTTTCGTTTTTTAATCAGTTTTCGCCGATGAGTGTTTTGAAAATGTAATATTCATTTTTCTTTCTTTTAAATTGTCACGACCCCCTATCGGACGTCCGTGACCGGCACGGGAGGTAGGATTTCTCCTATCCCGTAAGCCTCTAATCCCTGATTGACATTTTTATATATGCATAACTACCCATTTCTAATACAAACAATATATATATGGCCATCCCTATCCAGTGGCCTAAGTAGCACGCAATCCACGGCTCGCTCAACGCCGCTTCAGTCTATACATATACACATAATCAATCACACGTACATATAATATACATATTGATCACGCGCTTTAGGGCGAGTGATCTATCCTATTCACATGCAGAAATCCTGTGTACAGTCAAGTATATATATTCAATCACACACCTGCATATAATTTACATATTGATCACACGCCTCAATGCGTGTGACCTATCATATTCACATGCGGAAGCCGTATTTTCATACACTCAAGTATTCAATCACACATATATATAATTTACATATTGATCACGCGCTTAATGCGTGTGATCTATCCTATTCACATGCGGAAGTCATATACATATATATATATACTCATGATATATATCATATCATAACCTATATTCCCAACAACAAGACCAATCTTTAACCTGTATGATATATATATATATATATATATATATATATAGCAACTGTACAAAACAATGCTATACCAAAAGAATCATATACATATATATGTCTTGACAAAATACATATATCAGTACTACCCACGCGAACAATGCGTGCGATCTCTAAGTCTGTCCGCCTCCCTGAGATGAAGTGGAAGCGCTCCCGATGCCTACACCACCTGTGTCTATAACATTTAATATTGGGGTGAGTCAAACGGACTCAGTGAGAGGCTCTCTCATCCCTGGTGTAGTAGCGGGTACCACTACAACTGCGGGAAGGGAGCCAATCACAATCACATACGCATATAACAGATTTTGAATTTCCATAAATTAAGTGGTCAGGCAATTAGCATATATCATATTCACAATAAAGAATTTAAAGCATGGTTTTACATACGTTCAAATTCATACATACATCGTCTCATAGTTCAACATATAACTTCATGTGGATATCCATGTTCGATTAACCGTAATCATAAACTGGCCCGAAGGCATATCTCCGTTAGGAGAGCATCTAGCCCGAAGGTAATATCTCACGTGAGCGATATAGGAACCTAGTTGATCATTCTAGGAACCCCTGGCCCCAAGACTTTACTTGGAACATTAATCTGACCCCAAGACTTCACTTGGAGCATAGCCGGCGACTCATCTGACCTCGGTTTACCCAAGGCAATAGCCACAACGTGGTGTACGCATATACTTTGTATTTATGTGAGTTTGACTCAAGACAAGATACTCAATCTACCCGGACCATCCATGACAGACTCAGTTCCCGCGTTGTACCATAAATGACCCCTATGGACCACCACTTATTCATTTTTATTTCTTCTTAGGCAAATCTAAATTTCCAAGTAGTTCTAATTCGGAATCTCTTGGTTTAAAAACAAGGTCACCTATGTCTATTTTCTTTAAGAATTCACATACACAACCACACTTTTCAGATAATAGTCAATGAGGTTGGTTTCTAGTACCACAAGACCCTCACAAATAGAATTTACTCGATCCTACCCCCGATATCATATAGGTCCCGAGGACCTTCTTTCCATATAAGGCTCCTTGAGCCACCATCGTTTTTACAGTTCACATATACACATATAGCACGTTATCAAATATATTATAATTTAGGAACAACAATAGCATGTTATCTAATATATGATTCCTACAAGTAGGCAAGAAGGAAGACCATAAATCCATATCCGCAGTCAATCCTATAGGACAAGGATAGGAAAGCCCCTCACCTGGTTGGCCCCTCTGATCGGCTCTCGGTGTGCCCGAAGGTCCACTCACTGTATGGTGCCCTATACGCATATACTTGAGAGATTTAGAAACTTGAAATTTAGCCACTATCGTATACATGTAATGCTAATGCTCAAGTTCTCTCTAATTAATTCCATAGACTAGTTGTTGGCTTGGAATGCCCTCAACTAGTTTTCGGAACACCTAGCATGCTTCTATTCGTGTCCAACCCTTGCTTAATCACACTATTCGGAAGCCTTGATTTGGGAATGCAGGGTTACCCAATTCCACCTCTATGTGTTCATGTGAAGTTTCCATTACCCAAGTCTTGAATTTATGGCTCAAGAGAGTCATAAATCCTAATTGTCCAAGATTTCCATTTACCAAAATAACTTTCAACACTTTACCTACACATGGATACGCATATCCGGATACGCGTAGAATTAGAAAATGGTCTCTTTTTCCCCGAACCGGGTTCCGGGTGAGACGGTGATTACTCGGGTTTTAATCCCTCGTAAATTCCAATAATTTTAACAATTATATAATCACAATTCCACCTATTAATGCACCCCCAATCAGTCCACAACACCCTTAAACCTTACCAACCACATTTTCCTACAATTTTTCCAACCCGGATAAATTTCATCAATTTAGTTCCGGTTCCTAAGCTTCCAACTCACTTCATAACATGCAAATACTTCAATTTAGGTTCCAGAATATTCAGATTGAATCAAATGGGGGTTTCCTAAAAATCCCTAAAATTGATAAAATTGGGATTTGAGAGTTTCGGGACTTCTCACCTTGATTCAACCGGTTAGAAGGACGATATGGAGTAGAGGAGACTCCCAGCCACCTTCCCCGATGAAGAAACGGCGTTTTCCGGCGAGTTTCCGGCGTGGAAGCTCTCTCCCTTTGTTTTCTCTCTCTAACCCGTCACTCTCTCTCTCCTCCAGCACAACGACGGCGTGCTCCGTCGGACGACGTCGCACTCCGGCACCGGCTCGCACGTCCGGCCACCTCCACGCGTGCTCAGCCCGTCGAAGCTCTGCCTTCTCTCCGTGCGTCTTTCCCTCTCACGGTTTCTTCCCCTTTTTCTCGATGGCCCTCTTCTCTTTTCTTTATTCTTTCTTATTCCTCTTTTCTTTTATCTAATATATATATCTAATTAATTAATATATATATATATATACATATAAAAAAAAAAGAAATTATGATGTAATAATAATATAAAAATTAGAATGCTTAGGACTTAAAATAATTTGTATCTACAAAATAATAAGTAGTAGGATGCTGTTTTCTTCTATCCCATTTTCAACTTTAATTAAGTTAATTTAATTTAATTAATGATGCTAGTTAAAATATTATCGGGTATTACAATCTTCCCCCCTTAAGAAATTCGGTCCCTGAATTTCAAACAAAATACTAACCTTAGTCTCGAAATAGATGAGGATACGTCCTGCGCATTTCACCCTCGACCTCCCATGTAGCTTCTTCGGTCGAGTGGTTTCTCCACAGAACTTTAACCATTGGAATCTCTTTCGTTCTGAGTTTCTTCAACTGCTGGTCTAAGATTTCCACGGGCTCCTCTTCATACATCATATTTTCGGTTAGTTGCACGTCTTGCGATTGGATCACGTGCGAGGGATCGGGAAGATACTTCCGAAGCATCGATACATGAAAGACAGGGTGTACCCCCTCCAATTCCATAGGCAATTCCAACCGATACGCTACATTTCCAACTCGTTCTAAGATTTCAAACGGTCCGATATACCTAGGACTCAATTTCCCCTTCTTACCGAACCGCATCACGCCTCTCATCGGTGATATTCTCAAGAACACCTGATCACCAACGGCAAACTCCAGCTCTCTCCTTCGATTGTCTGCATAAGACTTCTGCCTACTCTGAGCCGTCAGCAATCTCTCCCTTATACATTTTACCTTCTACAAGGCATCTTGTAGCAATTCCGGGCCGACTAGGCTAGCTTCTCTGACCTCGAACCACCCAATCGGGGATCGACACCTACGGCCGTACAGAGCCTCGAAAGGTGCCATTTGAATACTTGCTTGATAACTGTTATTGTACGCAAACTCAGCCAAAGGTAAATACCTTTCCCAACTTCCGTCGAAATCCATAATACACGCCCGAAGCATGTCCTCAAGAATCTGAATGGTTCTTTCTGATTGCCCGTCGGTCTGTGGGTGGAACGTAGTACTCAGATCAACTCTAGTTCCCAACACTTCCTGTAATGACTTCCAAAACCTGGAAGTGAACTGTGGCCCCCTATCAGATATTATGGACATTGGCACACCGTGCAATCTAACGATTTCTGATAGATAAATCTGTGCATATTGACTCACTCCGTAAGTGGTCTTAACTGGCAGAAAGTGTGCGGACTTAGTCATGCGATCCACTATCACCCAAACCGAATCAAATCCCCGTTGTGACCTTGGCAACCCTGTTACAAAATCCATCATTATCCTCTCCCATTTCCACTCAGGTATTTCTATCTGTTGTAATGTTCCGGCGTGCTTCTGGTGTTCAGCCTTGACTTGTTGGCACACTAAACACCTGGCTACGTAGTTTGCGACATCCTTTTTCATGCCATTCCACCAATATAACTGTTTCAGGTCATGATACATTTTATTAGCTCCCGGATGGATTGTATACGCTGTCCGGTGTGCTTCTTTAAGAATTCTTTCTTTCAAGTTATCAACCATAGGGACACACAACCGTCCCTCCAACCGAAGTATCCCAAAATCATCGATAGAGAATCGGACGTCGTCCCCTTTCCCTTTAGTTACCGTATCCCTGATTTGCTTGAGGTCGGTATCTTCATCTTGTCTAGCCTTCACCTCTTCTACCAAAGAGGACTTAGCTTGCAAATGGGCTAAAAATGAGTTAGAACTTCCAATCTCAAACTGATTTCCCGTTTTCTCTGGCTCGTGCAGTTCTCTAATTAACGGTCTTCTTTCTTCACTCATATGAGCAAGATTACCCATGGATTTCCGACTCAAAGCATCGGCTACCACATTAGCCTTTCCTGGATGATACAAGATCGTGCAGTCGTAGTCTTTCAACAACTCCAACCATCGACGTTGTCTCAAGTTCAAGTCTTTCTGCTCAAAAATGTATTTGAGGCTTTTGTGGTCTGTATAAATTTCACAAGTCTCACCATATAAGTAATGTCTCCATATTTTCAAAGCAAATACTACAGCCGCCATTTCGAGGTCGTGGGTCGAGTAGTTCTTCTCATGCTTCCTCAGTTGTCGCGGTGCATACGCAATCACCTTGCCATGTTGCATCAAGACACACCCTAACCCGATCATCGACGCATCACAGTATACCACATACCCTCCTGCGCCTTCAGGTAATGCCAGCACCGGAGTGGTAGTGAGGTTGTCCTTCAGCTTCTGAAAACTCTGCTCACACTTGTCATCCCATACAAACTTCACTCCTTTCTGATTCAACTTAGTCATAGGTGCAGCAACCTTAGAGAAGTCCTGCACAAATCTTCTATAATATCCGGTCAAACCCAAGAAACTGCGAATTTCAGTAACAGATGTAGGCTGGGACCAATTCTTCACTGCCTCTACCTTACTTGGATCCACGTGGATTCCCTCTGATGATACCACGTGACCCAAAAGGCAACTCTGTCAAGCCATAATTCACACTTGGAGAACTTGGCATACAATTTCTCTTCTTTCAACTTCTGCAATGCTAATCTCAAGTGTTCCGCATGTTCCTCAGAATTCTTTAAATAAACCAATATGTCGTCAATGAAGACAATGAAAAATCGGTCCAGAAATGGTTTAAAGACCCTGTTCATCATGTCCATGAACGCTGCAGGGGCATTTGTTAATCCGAAAGACATCACCAAAAACTCGTAATGTCCATATCGGGTCCGGAATGCGGTCTTAGGTATGTCTGATTCTCGAATCTTTAATTGATGGTACCCAGATCGCAAATCAATCTTAGAGAACCGCTTCGCACCCTGCAACTGATCAAATAGGTCATCTATCCTCGGCAGTGGATATTGATTACGAATCGTCACCTTGTTTAACTTTCGGCAATCGATACGCAACCGCAAGGATCCGTCCTTCTTCTTTACGAAAAGGACCGGTGCACCCCAAGGAGAGAAACTGGGTCTTATAAAACCCTTTTCAAGCAATTCTTGCAATTGTGTATGTAGCTCCTTCAGCTCTTTCGGAGCCATACGGTAAGGTGGTGTGGAGATAGGCTGGGTGCCAGGTTGCAGCTCAATTCCAAATTCAATCTCACGATCAGGCGGCAACCCCGGCAATTCTTCTGGAAATACATCCAAGAACTCTCGCACTACTGGTACTTGAGTTGGTGAAAGTACTGCTTTCGTGGTATCTTGGACGAATGCCAAATACCCTTTGCATCCCTTTGCAAGTAACTTGGATGCCTTCAGAGCCGAGATCAAGCTTGGATACGGTGTAGCTCCATCACCCCGTATCACAAAAGGCTCCTCGTTTGGCATATTAAATTTTAAACATTTAGCCCTGCAGTCCACAACCGCATGACAAGACGACAACCAATCCATTCCGAGGATCACATCAAGGTCAACCATACACAACAACCGAAGGTTTACCACAGTCTCATGACCATCGACCTCCACAATGCAAGACTTGTGCACATACTCTACTTGTACCGATTCTCCCATTGGAGTAGAGACCAGTACTGTCTCTTCCATTCTAAATCGACTTTTGTTGAATTTAGAGGCAAATGCATGCGACACATAGGAATGAGTGGAGCCGGAATCAAATAAAACTCGTGCTTCAAGAGAGCAGACAATAAGGGTACCTGTCACGACTGTATTTGATGCATGAGCATCCTGCTGAGAAAGTGCAAATACCCGCGCTTGTCCTCCACTTGCCACCCCTGGCCCTCTGCCACTAGATCCTGCACCACGACCTCTAGCTGCACCTGTACTTGCTGGTCGTGGTGGTACGGTTCTTATAGGTGGGGCTGGAATAGGTGTACTTCCCGGCGTCGGATTACTCCTCGCACTTGTACCATCTTTTCTCTTAGGACACTCTCTAGCCATATGGCCCACCTGGCCGCAGTGGTAGCATCCCCCTGTCAGTCTCTGACACACCCCAAAATGATACCTGCCGCAAGTCGCACACTGGGGTCTTGTTTCTCCGGCATTTCCACCCCCTTGCACTCTCTGTCCCCCTTGAGAATTGCTTCTTGTACCTGTTTCATGAGTGGTAGTTGAGGATTGTCCTCCTGCGGACCCTGAATATCCTGCACCTCCACCTGTTGTCTTCCTCTTCTTACTTCCACCTCCTTGGTTGTCACTGCCTGTAATTAACTTCACCTTAGGATCAACAGATGTCCCGTACCTCTTCCTGGTCTCAATCATTCTAGCAATCTGCTGCTTGAGCTAAAGTTTCAAACTGTCTCCTTTGAGGTAATAGACCAGTAAACAACGGCTCCGTGAGTCAGTGTATGAATCACTTAATCCTCGCCTCTTCATCAGGAACTAACTCAGGTGAGAATTGAGCCAGTTCCGTAAAAAGTAATTCATACTCCGTCACGGTCATGTTAGGCGTCATCCACAACTCCTCGAATTGCTGACGCTTTGCATCTTTGGTGCCTTCAGATAGAAACCGACTCAGGAATTCCCTTTGAAAATCTTCCCAGGTCATCGGTGCCACTCTGCGTGAATACCTCGTCTGTACGGACTCTATCCATACTCTAGCCGCTCCCCTCAGCTGGAATGAAGCTAATTCCACTAATTCATGTCCTGAGCACCTCAGCATGCGCCCAATTCTGACCACATCTCTGATAAAGTACTGCGGATCCTCTTTCTCACTAGTTCCGCAGAAAGTGGGTGGATGAAGCTTCAGAAATTTTGAAATTGGCAGCTCTCGGGGTGCTGCCCGTGGTTCACGAGGCATTTCCTGTGGTTGTTGCCATTACCTATCCTCTTCCTCAACAACCTCCATCTCTTGATTGCTAGGAACCCTCTCTTGTTCTTCCTCGCCGACTACTAACCGGCGTACCTCCCTCTGTATTTGCCTCGTCATCTCTTCTCTTAGTTCCTGAAATCTTGCCGTGAGCATTTCTGCCACGGAAGGTGCACCAGTCTCTTCTTGGGGTTGAGGTTCCGGTAACGGTCTCCTCTCTTCCCCTCTCAATTGTGCTCTCCCTCGACCTCGAGCACGACCCCTACCTCGGCCTCGAGTACGGCCTCTACCTCGGCCTCGGGTGGGCATTCCCTTCTCCCGAACTGATTCTCGATCAATTTCAGCAGGAGTTCTCCCTCCACCCCTAATTCGTCTCGTGATAGGTGGCATCCCTATACTACACAAGGACCACACCTAATAAATACAATTTCCTAGGTACTTCCACATGTGCCTTTTTACTCCCATGTTGTGTCCGGGTAAACAAAGAGGGGTAAACCAAAACCCGGTCATACCTATGGCTTCATACAGTTTAAAGAAACCAGGCTCTGATACCAAGTTTGTCACGACCCCCTATCGAACGTCCGTGACCGGCACAGGAGGTAGGATTTCTCCTATCCTGTAAGCCTCTAATCCCTGATTGACATTTTTATATATGCATAACTACCCATTTCTAATACAAACAATATATAGTATATATGGCCATCCCTATCCGGTGGCCTAAGTAGCACGCAATCCACGGCTCGCTCAACGCCGCTTCAATCTATACATATACACATAATCAATCACACGTACATATAATATACATATTGATCACGCGCTTTAGGGCGAGTGATCTATCCTATTCACATGCAGAAATCCTGTGTACAGTCAAGTATATATATTCAATCACACACCTGCATATAATTTACATATTGATCACACGCCTCAATGCGTGTGACCTATCATATTCACATGCGGAAGCCGTATTTTCATACAATCAAGTATTCAATCACACATAAATATAATTTACATATTGATCACGCGCTCAATGCGTGTGATCTATCCTATTCACATGCGGAAGTCATATACATATATATATATATATACTCATGATATATATCATATCATAACCTATATTCCCAACAACAAGACCAATCTTTAATCTGTATGAAGCCGACAATTCTAGAGTGTGACATATACATATATATATATATATATAGCAACTGTACGAAACAATGCTATACCAAAAGAATCATATACATATATATGTCCTGACAAAATACATATATCAGTACTACCCACGCGAACAATGCGTGCGATCTCTAAGTCTGTCCGCCTCCCTGAGATGAAGTGGAAGCGCTCCCGATGCCTACACCACCTGTGTCTGCAACATTTAATATTGGGGTGAGTCAAACGAACTCAGTGAGAGGCTCTCCCATCCCTAGTGTAGTAGCGGGTACCACTACAACTGCGGGAAGGGAGCCAATCACAATCACATACACATATAACAGATTTTGAATTTCCATAAATTAAGTGGTCAGGCAATTAGCATTTATCATATTTACAATAAAGAATTTAAAGCATGGTTTTACATACGTTCAAATTCATACATACATCATCTCATAGTTCAACATATAACTTCATGTGGATATCCATGTTCGATTAACCGTAATCATAAACTGGTCCGAAGGCATATCTCCGTTAGGAGAGCATCTGGCCCGAAGGTAATATCTCACGTGAGCGATATAGGAACCTAGTTGATCATTCTAGGAACCCCTGGCCCCAAGACTTTACTTGGAACATTAATCTGACCCCAAGACTTCACTTGGAGCATAGCCGGCGACTCATCTGACCTCGGTTTACCCAAGGCAATAGCCACAACGTGGTGTATGCATATACTTTGTATTTCTGTGAGTTTGACTCAAGATAAGAGACTCAATCTACCCGGACCATCCATGATAGACTCGGTTCCCGCGTTGTACCATAAATAACCCCTATGGACCACCACTTATTCATTTTTATTTCTTCTTAGGCAAATCTAAATTTCCAAGTGGTTTTCTAATTCGGAATCTCTTGGTTTAAAAACAAGGTCACCTATGTCCATTTTCTTTAAGAATTCACACACACAACCACACTTTTCAGATAATAGTCAATGAGGTTGGTTTCTAGTACCACAAGACCCTCACAAATAGAATTTACTTGATCCTACCCCCGATATCATATATGTCCCGAGGACCTTCTTTCCATATAAGGCTCCTTGAGCCACCATCGTTTTTACAGTTCACATATACAGATATAGCACATTATCATATATATTATAATTTAGGAACAACAATAGCATGTTATCAAATATATGATTCCTACAAATAGACAAGAAGGCAGACCATATATCCATATCCGCAGTCAACCCTATAGGACAAGGATAGGAAAGCCCCTCACCTGGTTGGCCCCTCTGATCGGCTCTCGGTGTGCCCGAAGGTCCACTCACTGTATGGTGCCCTATACACATATACTTGAGAGATTTAGAAACTTGAAATTTAGCCACTATCGTATACATGTAACGCTAATGCTCAAGTTCTCTCTAATTAATTCCATAGACTAGTTGTTGGCTTGGAATGCCCTCAACTAGTTTTTGGAATACCTAGCATGCTTCTATTCGTGTCCAACCCTTGCTTTATCACACTATTCGGAAGCCTTGATTTGGGAATGCAAGGTTACCCAATTCCACCTCTATGTGTTCATGTGAAGTTTCCATTACCCAAGTCTTGAATTTATGGCTCAAGAGAGTCATAAATCCTAATTGTCCAAGATTTCCATTTACCAAAATAACTTTCAACACTTTACCTACACATGGATACACATATCCGGATACGCGTAAAATTAGAAAATTGTCTCTTTTTCCCCGAACCGGGTTCCGGGTGACACGGTGATTACTCGGATTTTAATCCTTCGTACATTCCAATAATTTTAACAATTATATAATCACAATTCCACCTATTAATGCACCCCCAATCAACCCACAACACCCTTAAACCTTACCAACCACATTTTCCTACAATTTTTCCAACCCGGATAAATTTCATCAATTTAGTTCCGGTTCCTAAGCTTCCAACTCACTTCATAACATGCAAATACTTCAATTTAGGTACTAGAATATTCAAATTGAATCAAATGGGGGTTACCCAAAAATCCCTAAAATTGATAAAATTGGGGTTTGAGAGTTTCGGGACTTCTCACCTCGATTCAACCGGTTAGAAGGACGATATGGAGTAGAGGAGACTCTCAGCCACCTTCCCCAATGAAGAAACGGCATTTTCCGGAGAGTTTCCGGCGTGGAAGCTCTCTCCCTTTGTTTTCTCTCTCTAACCCGTCACTCTCTCTCTCCTTCAGCACAACGACGGCGTGCTCCGGCGGACGACGTCGCACTCCGGCACCGGCTCGCACGTCCGGCCACCTCCACTTATGCTCAGCCCGTCGAGGCTCTGCCTTTTCTCCGTCTCTCTCCGTGCGTCTTTCCCTCTCACGGTTTCTTCCCCTTTTTCTCGATGGCCCTCTTCTCTTTTCTTTATTCTTTCTTATTCCTCTTTTCTTTTATGTAATATATATATATATATAATTAATTAATATATATATATATACATATAAAAAAAAGAAATTCTGAAGTAATAATAATATCAAAATTAGAATGCTTAGGACTTAAAATAATTTGTATCTACAAAATAATAAGTAGTTGGATATATAGTGTTTTCTTCTATCCCATTTTCAACTTTAATTAAGTTAATTTAATTTAATTAATGATGCTAGTTAAAATATTATCGGGTATTACATAAATAGTTTTCACCGATGAGTGTTTCGAAAACTTGATATTCATTTTTTTTAATCAGTTTTCGCCGATGAGTGTTTCAAAAATGTGATAATCATTTTTATTTATTTAATTAGTTTTCACCGATGAGTGTTTCGAAAACTTGATAATCATTTTTCTTTTTTTAATCAGTTTTCGCCGATGAGTGTTCTGAAAACTTGATATTCATTTTTCTTTTTTTTAATCAGTTTTCGTCGATGAGTGTTTCGAAAACTTGATATTCATTTTTCTTTTTCTAATCAATTGCCGATGAGTGTTTCGAAAACTTGATATTCATTTTTCTTTTTTTAATCATTTTTCGCCAATGAGTGTTTCGAAAACTTGACATTCTTTTTCTATTTTTAGTCATTTTTCGCCGATGAGTGTTTCGAAAACTTGATATTCAGTTTTCTTTATTTAATTAGTTTTTACTGATGAGTGTTTCGAAAACTTGATATTCATTTTTCTTTTTTTATTCAGTTTTCGCCAATAAGTGTTCTGAAAACTTGATATTCATTTTTCTTTTTTAACTCAGTTTTCGCCGATGAGTGTTCTGAAAACTTGATATTCATTTTTATTTTTTTTAATCAGCTTTTGTCGATGAGTGTTTCGAAAACTTGATATTCATTTTTATTTTTTTAATCAGTTTTGGCCGACGAGGGTTTCGAAAACTTGATAGTCATTTTTCGTTTTTTAATCAGTTTTCGCCGACGAGTATTTCGAAAACGTAATATTCAGTTTTCTTTCTTTTAAATAGTTTTCACCGATGAGTGTTTCGAAAACTTGATATTCATTTTTCTTTTTTTTAATCAGTTTTCGCCGATGAGTGTTTCGAAAACTTGATATTCATTTTTCTTTTTTCAATCAGTTTTCGCCGAAGAGTGTTCTGAAAACTTGATATTCATTTTTGTTTTTTTTAATCAGTTTTCGTCGATGAGGGTTTCGAAAATTTGATATTCATTTTTCTTTTTTTAATCAGTTTTCGCCGATGAGTGTTTCGAAAACTTGATATTCATTTTTCTTTTTTTAATCATTTTTCGCTGATGAGTGTTTCGAAAACTTGATTTTCTTTTTCTGTTTTTAATCATTTTTCGCCGATGGGTGTTTCGAAAACTTGATATTCATTTTTATTTTTTTTAATCAGTTTTCGCCGATGATTGTTTCGAAAACTTGGTATTTATTTTTCTTTTTTTTAATCAGTTTTCGCCGATGAGTGTTTCGAAAACTTGATAACCAGTTTTCAATTTTTAATCATTTTTCGCCGATTAGTGTTTCAAAAACGTATATTCATTTTTCTTTTTTTTAATTAGTTTTCGCTGATGATTGTTTCGAAAACTTGATATTCATTTTTCTTTTTTTAATCATATTTCGACGGTGAGTGTTTAGAAAACTTGATATTCATTTTTCTGTTTTTTAGTCAGTTCTCGCCGATTGGTGTTTCAAAAACTTGATATTTATTTTTCTTTTTTTTAATCAGTTTTTGCCGATAATTGTTTCGAAAACTATATATTCATTTTTCTATTTTTAATCAGTTTTCGTCGATGAGTGTTTCAAAAACTGAATATTTGTTTTTCTTTTTTTAATCAATTTTCGCCAGTAAGTGTTTCGAAAACATGATATTCATTTTTCTTTTTTTAATCAGTTTTCGCCGATAAGTTTTTCGAAAAGTTTATATTCATTTTTATTTTTTTAATCAGATTTCGCCGATAAGTGTTTCGAAAACTTGATATTCATTTTTCTCTTTTTAATTAGTTTTCGCCGATGAGTGTTTCGAAAACTTGATATTCATTTTTTTTAATCAGTTTTCTTCGATGACTGTTCTGAAAACTTGATATTCATTTTTATTTTTTAAATCAGTTTTCACCGATAAGTGTTTCGAAAACTTGACATTCATTTTCCTTTTTTAATCAGTTTTCGCCGATAAGTGTTTCGAAAACTTGATATTCATTTTTCTTTTTTTAATCTGTTTTCGCCGATGAGTGTTTCGAAAACTTGATAATTATTTTTTGTTTTTTTATTAGTTTTAACTGATCTGTGTTTCGAGAACTTGATGTTCATTTTTCTACTTTTAATCATTTTTCGCCGATGAGTGTTTCGAAAACTTGATTTTTTTTCTTTTTTTAATCATTTTTTGCCGATGAGTGTTTCGAAAACTTGATATTCATTTTTCTTTTTTAATTAGTTTTCACCGATGAGTGTTTCGAAAACTTGATATTCATTTTATTTTTTTAATCAGTTTTTGCCGATTAGTGTTTGAAAACTTTATATTCATTTTTTTTTTGAAATCAGTTTTCGCCGATGAGTGTTCTGAAAACTTGATATTCATTTTCTTATTTTTAATCAGTTTTCGCCGATGAGTGTTCTGAATCTTGATATTCATTTTTATTTTTTTTAATCAGCTTTCGTCGATGAGTGTTTCGAAAACTTGATATTCATTTTTATTTTTTTTAATCAGTTTTGGCCGATGAGTGTTTCGAAAATTTGATAGTCATTTTTCGTTTTTTGATCAGTTTTCGCCGATGAGTGTTTCGGAAACGTAATATTCATTTTTCTTTCTTTTAAATAGTTTTCACCAATGAGTGTTTCGAAAACTTGATATTCATTTTTCTTTTTTTTTAATCAGTTTTCGCCGATGAGTGTTTCGAAAATGTGATATTCATTTTTATTTATTTAATTAGTTTTCACCGATGAGTGTTTCGAAACTTGATATTCATTTTTCTTTTTCTAATCAGTTTTCGCCGATTAGTGTTCTGAAAACTTGATATTCATTTTTCTTTTTTTTTAATCAATTTTCGTCGATGAGTGTTTCGAAAACTTGATATTCATTTTTCTTTTTTTAATCAGTTTTGGCCGATGAGTGTTTCAAAAAATTGATATTCATTTTTCTTTTTTTAATCATTTTTCGCCAATTAGTGTTTCGAAAACTTGACATTCTTTTTCTATTTTTAGTCATTTTTTGCCGATGAGTGTTTTGAAAACTTGATATTCACTTTTCTTTTTTTAATTAGTTTTCGCTGATGAGTGTTTCGAAAACTTGATATTCATTTTTCTTTTTTTATTCAGTTTTCGCCGATGAGTGTTTTGAAAACTTGATATTCATTTTTCTTTTTTAAACCAGTTTTCGCCGATGAGTGTTCTGAAAACTTGATATTCATTTTTATTTTTTTTAATCAGCTTTCGTCGATAAGTGTTTCGAAAACTTGATATTCATTTTTATTTTTTTTAATTAGTTTTGGCCGATGAGTGTTTCGAAAACTTGATAGTCATTTTTCGTTTTTTAATCAGTTTTCGCCGATGAGTGTATCGAAAACGTAATATTCATTTTTATTTCTTTTAAATAGTTTTCCCCGATGAGTGTTTCGAAAACATGATATTCATTTTTCTTTTTTTTCATTAGTTTTCGCCGATGAGTGTTTCGAAAATGTGATATTCATTTTTCTTTATTTAATTAGTTTTCACCGATGAGTGTTTTGAAAACTTGATATTCATTTTTCATTTTTTAATCAGTTTTCGCCGTTGAGTGTTCTGAAAACTTGATATTCATTTTTGTTTTTTTTAATCAATTTTCGTCGATGAGTGTTTCGAAAATTTGATATTCATTTTTCTTTTTTTCATCAGTTTTCGCCGATGAGTGTTTCGAAAACTTGTTATTCATTTTTCTTTTTTTAATCATTTTTCGCTCATGAGTGTTTTGAAAACTTGATATTCTTTTTCTGTTTTTAATCATTTTTCGCCGATGGGTGTTTCGAAAACTTGATATTCATTTTTATTTTTTTTAATCAGTTTTCGCCGATGAGTGTTTCGAAAACTTGATAACCAGTTTTCACTTTTTAATCATTTTTCGCCGATTAGTGTTTCGAAAACATAAGTTTCATTTTTATTTTTTTTAATTAGTTTTCGCCGATGATTGTTTCGAAAACTTGATATTCATTTTTCTTTTGTTAATCATATTTCGACGATGAGTGTTTCGAAAACTTGATATTCATTTTCTTTTTTTAATCAGTTTTTGCTGATTAGTGTTTCGAAAACTTGAGATTCATTTTTATTTTTTTTAATCAGTTTTCGCCGATGAGTGTTTCGCCGATAATTGTTTCGAAAACTAGATATTCATTTTTCTATTTTTAATCAGTTTTCGCCGATAAGTGTTTCGAAAACTTGATATTCGTTTTCCTTTTTTTAATCAGTTTTTGCCGATAAGTGTTTCAAAAACTTGATATTCATTTTTGTTTTTTTAATCAGTTTTCGCCGATAAGTGTTACGAAAACTTGATATTCATTTTTCTTTTTTTAATTAGTTTTCATCGATGAGTGTTTCGAAAACTTGATATTCATTTTTTTTAATCAGTTTTCTTCGATGACTGTTCTGAAAACTTGATTTTCATTTTTCTTTTTTAAATCAGTTTTCACCGATGAGTGTTTCGAAAACTTGATATTCATTTTCCTTTTTTAATCAGTTTTCGCCGATAAGTGTTTCGAAAACTTGATATTCATTTTTCTTTTTTTTTAATCAGTTTTCGCCGATGAGTGTTTCGAAAATGTGATATTCATTCTTATTTATTTAATTAGTTTTCACCGATGAGTGTTTCGAAACTTGATATTCATTTTTCTTTTTCTAATAAGTTTTTGCCGATTAGTGTTCTGAAAACTTGATATTCATTTTTCTTTTTTTTAATCAGTTTTCGTCGATGAGTGTTTCGAAAACTTGATATTCATTTTTCTTTTTTTAATCAGTTTTGGCCGATGAGTGTTTCAAAAACTTGATATTCATTTTTATTTTTTTAATCAGCTTTCGTCGATGAGTGTTTCGAAAACTTGACATTCTTTTTCTATTTTTAGTCATTTTTTGCCGATGAGTGTTTTGAAAACTTGATATTCACTTTTCTTTTTTTAATTAGTTTTCACTGATGAGTGTTTCGAAAACTTGATATTCATTTTTCTTTTTTTATTCAGTTTTCGCCGATGAGTGTTCTGAAAACTTAATATTCATTTTTCTTTTTTAAATCAGTTTTCGCCGATGAGTGTTCTGAAAACTTGATATTTATTTTTATTTTTTTTAATCAGCTTTCGTCGATGAGTGTTTCGAAAACTTGATATTCATTTTATTTTTTTTAATCAGTTTTGGCCGATGAGTGTTTCGAAAACTTGATAGTCATTTTTCGTTTTTTAATCAGTTTTCGCCGATGAGTGTTTCGAAAACGTAATATTCATTTTTCTTTCTTTTAAATAGTTTTCACCGATTAGTGTTTCGAAAACTTGATATTCATTTTTCTTTTTTTTTAATCAGTTTTCGCCGATGAGTGTTTCGAAAATGTGATATTCATTTTTCTTTATTTAATTAGTTTTCACCGATGAGTGTTTCGAAGACTTGATATTCATTTTTCCGTTTTTAATCAGTTTTTGCCGTTGAGTGTTCTGAAAACTTGATATTGATTTTTGTTTTTTTAATCAGTTTTCGTCGATGAGTGTTTCGAAAATTTTATATTCATTTTTCTTTTTTTAATCAGTTTTCGCCGATGAGTGTTTTGAAAACTTGTTATTCATTTTTCTTTTTTTAATCATTTTTCGCTGATGAGTGTTTTGAAAACTTGATATTCTTTCTCTGTTTTAATCATTTTTCGCCGATGGGTGTTTCAAAAACTTGATATTCATTTTTATTTTTTTTAATCAGTTTTCGCCGATGAGTGTTTCGAAAAATTGATAACCAGTTTTCACTTTTTAATCATTTTTCGCCGATTAGTGTTTCGAAAACGTAATATTTATTTTTATTTTTTTTAATTAGTTTTCGCCGATGATTGTTTCGAAAACTTGATATTCATTTTTCTTTTTTTAATCATATTTCGACAAAGAGTGTTTCGAAAACTTTATATTCATTTTTCTGTTTTTTAGGCAGTTTTCGCCGATTAGTGTTTCAAAAACTTCATATTTATTTTTCTTTTTTTTAATCAGTTTTCGCCGATAAGTGTTTCGAAAACTAGATATTCATTTTTCTATTTTTAATCAGTTTTCGCCGACACGTGTTTCGAAAACTTGATACTCGTTTTTCTTTTTTTTAATAAATTTTCGCCGATAAGTATTTCGAAAACTTGATATTCATTTTTCTCTTTTTAATCAGTTTTCGCCGATAAGTGTTTCGAAAACTTGATATTCATTTTTCTTTTTTTAATTAGTTTTCATCGATGAGTGTTTCGAAAACTTGATATTCATTTTTCTTTTTTTAATCAGTTTTCTTCGATGAGTGTTCTGAAAACTTGATATTCATTCTTCTTTTTTAAATCAGTTTTCACCGATCAGTATTTCGAAAACTTGATATTCATTATCCTTTTTTAATCACTTTTTGCCGATAAGTGTTCTGAAAACTTTATATTCATTTTTTTTTAATCAGTTTTCGTCGATAAGTGTTTCAAAAACTTGATATTCATTTTTTTTGAATCTGTTTTCACCGATGAGTGTTTCGAAAACTTGATAGTCATTTTCGTTTTTTAATCAGTTTTCGCCGATGAGTGTTTCAAAAACGTAATATTCATTTTTCTTTCTTTTAAATAGTTTTCACCGATGAGTGTTTCGAAAACTTGATATTCATTTTTCTTTTTTTTTAATCAGTTTTCGCCGATTAGTGTTTTGAAAATGTGATATTCATTTTTCTTTATTTAATTACTTTTCACCGATGAGTGTTTCGAAAACTTGATATTCATTTTTCTTTTTTATTCAGTTTTCGCCGATGAGTGTTCTGAAAACTTGATATTCATTTTTGTTTTTTTAATCTGTTTTCGCCGATGAGTGTTTCGAAAACTTGATATTCATTTTCCTTTTTTTAATCAGTTTTCGCCAATGAGTGTTTCGAAAACTTGATATTCATTTTTCTTTTTTTAATCATTTTTCGCGGATGGGTGTTTCGAAAACTTGATATTCATTTTTATTTTTTTTAATCAGTTTTCGCCGATGAGTGTTTCGAAAACTTGGTATTTATTTTTCTTTTTTTAATCAGTTTTCGCCGATGAGTGTTTCGAAAACTTGATAATCAGTTTTCAATTTTTAATCATTTTTCGCCGATAAGTGTTTCGAAAACGTAATATTCATTTTTCTTTTTCTTTTTTAATTAGTTTTCGCCGATGATTGTTTCGAGAACTTGACATTCATTTTTCTTTTTTTAATCATATTTCGACGATAAGTGTTTCGAAAACTTGATATTTATTTTTCTGTTTTTTAATCAGTTTTCGCCGATTAGTGTTTCAAAAACTTGATATTTATTTTTCTTTTTTTAATCAATTTTCACCGATAAGTGTTTCGAAAACTTGATATTCATTTTTCTATTTTTAATCAATTTTCGCCGATAAGTGTTTCGAAAACTTAATATTCGTTTTTCTTTTTTTAATAAGTTTTCGCCGATAAGTGTTTCGAATACTTGATATTCATTTTTGTTTTTTTAATCAGTTTTCGCCGATAAGTGTTTCGAAAACTTGATATTCATTTTTGTTTTTTTAATTAATTTTCATCGATAAGTGTTTCGAAAACTTGATATTCATTTTTCTTTTTTTAATCAGTTTACTTCGATGAGTGTTCTGAAAACTTGATATTCATTTTTCTTTTTTAAATCAGTTTTCACCAATGAGTGTTTCGAAAACTTGATATTCATTTTCCTTTTTTAATCAGTTTTCGCCGATAAGTGTTCTGAAAACTTGATATTCATTTTTATTTTTTTTAATTAGTTTTCGTCGATAAGTGTTTCGAAAACTTCATATTCATTTTTCTTTTTTTTAATCTGTTTTCGCCGATGAGTGTTTCGAAAACTTGATAGTCATTTTTTGTTTTTTAATCTATTTTAACTGATCTATGTTTCAAGAACTTGATATTCATTATCATTTTTCGCCGATGAGTGTTTCGCAAACTTGATTTTTTTTCTTTTTTTAATCATTTTTTGCCGATGAGTGTTTCGAAAACTTGATATTCATTTTTCTTTTTTTAATCAGTTTTCGCCGATGAGTGTTTCAAAAACTTGATATTCATTTTCTTTTTTAATTAGTTTTTGATGATTAGTGTTTCGAAAACTTGATATTCATTTTTATTTTTTTTAATCAGTTTTCGCCGATGAGTGTTCTGAAAACTTGATATTCATTTTTCTATTTTTAATCAGTTTTCGCCGATGAGTGTTCTGAAAACTTGATATTCATTTTTATTTTTTTTAATCAGTTTTCGTCGATGAGTGTTTCGAAAACTTGATATTCATTTTTCTTTTTTTAATCATTTTTTGCCGATGAGTGTTTCAAAAACTTGACATTCTTTTCTATTTTTAGTCATTTTTCGCCGATGAGTGTTTCGAAAACTTGATATTCATTTTTCTTTATTTAATTACTTTTCACCGATGAGTGTTTCGAAAACTTGATATTCATTTTTCTTTTTTTATTCTGTTTTCGACGATGAGTGTTCTGAAAACTTGATATTCATTTTTCTTTTTTAAATCAGTTTTCGCCGTTGAGTGTTCTGAAAACTTGATATTCATTTTTCTTTTTTTAATCAGTTTTCGCCGATGTGTATTTCATAAACTTGATATTCATTTTTCTTTTTTTAATCAGTTTTCGCCGATGTGTGTTTCAAAAACTTGATTGTCATTTTTCGTTTTTTAATCAGTTTTCGCCAATGAGTATTTCGAAAACGTAATATTCATTTTTCTCTCTTTTAAATAGTTTTCTCCGATGAGTGTTTCGAAAACTTGATATTCATTTTTCTTTTTCTTAATCAGTTTTCGCCGATTAGTGTTTCGAAAACATAATATTCATTTTTCTTTATTTAATTAGTTTTCACCGATGAGTGTTTCGAAAACTTGGTAGTCATTTTTTTAATCAGTTTTAACTTATCTGTGTTTCGAAATCATGATATTCATTTTTCTTTTTCTTTTTTTGTAATATCCCGCTCCCAAAAAAAAAGCTTAAGTGAAAAAAAAAATTAGACAAGTTAACTAAATTAAATGAAAGACTAGTAAATAAATAAAATAATATCTATGAATAAAGGAAGTTCCCAAATGGGTAATTAGGTATGAGTTAAATAGATGATGTATAATTTATAAATTACACCAATTAGGTATAAGTGGAAAAGGAAAGAAGATAATAAAGAAAATAAAATCAAGAAAAATCAAGAAATGGGAAAACAGGAATTTAGTTATAATTAGATCGATAAACTAATTTAGTTGTCAAATTTAGATAATGGAATTATGGAAAAAGAAAAAAAGAAAAAGAAAAGAAAAGAAGTTGAAAGGTGAAGACTTAATGATTAAGAGTAAATCTCAACCATCCATGTCAACTTACCCACTTAAAATAAATCTTCACCACCCATCTTACACACAGCCCCAACCTTATCCTTCAGCATACCCATTCTTCTTCTAATCGTGAAATTGAAAGTGAGGAAAAGAGAGAGTGGGAGCCGAGAGAGGGATTCGATTGAGAGAGATCGGCGAACGAAGAGGCCGAGAGAGAGAGAGGAGCTGCGAAGGCGGTGCGTATGGTTGGTGGCAGAACCACCACCGACACTAATCAGTAGCGCCACAAACCGTATTAGGGACTTTTCTGCATCTTTGTGGTTTTCTCTCAGTTTAATCGAGAGTGGTGAGTTCCTTTATCCCACAATAATACCTTTTCTTGTTTGGCTTTGTGGATTAGGGAAGTTGCTGGTTTGTATTTTTAAAAAAATTCATTCTTCATTTTCTTTGATTTTAATCTATAAATTGTTGGGTATTCTGTTAATCTCAGTCATGGTTTGAATTGTCAATTCTGCATTTTTTATTTTTATTCCGTATATGGAAATAGGGTTTCGAATGCTAGAAATCAAATGGGTAATGGGCTGAATTTTGATGATTGTTATTGAAATTGCAACTTTGCTTTTAGTTAAACCAGTATATCCTCCCTTCTTGAGTTTCTGGTTATATCCTATTCTGTGAAAATTGCTCTTGGAACATACCATGAGAAGAAGCTATGAAAAGTGATTTCTAGTAGTTGGGTGTATGTACGTTTCTACTGTCCTTTTACTATGCTACTTAAAACATGGTTTGGATAATTTGAAGAATTTTGCTGGATTTCTATGCTTGAACCACAAATTGTTTTAGTAAAAAGAAATTTCTCGAAATATGTCCATGACTATTTCATGAGCACCTTTTTGGGCATGTGTGTGTAAGTTGAGACTTTCCTTGTTTATGGTTAGAAGTTAAAATGTTGTTTGCAACTCGGTGATAAAAAACTTAAGAAAGAAGGGATTGTGAGTTGAAGAAAGTTAGTATGAAAATACAGTAAAACAAGTGCCTAATGGTTACTATGAGATTTTCGGCTTCATGGTATAGAAGCCACGAACCCATTATTATTAATTGTGTTATTGACCTTAAGTAAACTTTATGAGAAGTGCATCATAAATGTCTTAGTTGGGGAGGTGATAATAAAATTAAAAGAAGTTAAGGGAAGAAATAGCTTGGTTGAATTTTATTCGTAACCATGAATTGTATTGTATACCAACAAATAAATAAATTATTCATGGTTTGTATTTTGCTTGAGTGCTATTAGAACACAATTTGGGATTATGCAATCTCTTGCTTGTGTATTGTTGGTCAAGGGCCATGTTTGATTTTTCAATGTTACAATGCGTCTTTTTTCAGTATATGTGTTGAAATGAGAAAAAGGACTTCCAAAGCGTGGAACTCAACAATCAGATCTTGTTAGGTTAAAATAGCTTGGAAACGAGGAACCAAAGAACTCCTTGGAGGCAAGGGCACTCAAGAGTATAATCAAAGGAGTTGTCAGTGTGAGGGACTCTTTCATCTTAGCCCCCAAGGGATTGTTTGTATGATGTGTTTGTTTGTCATAATTTGTGAATCTCGTTATGTGTGGTTATGCTCATGGATGGTTGCTAACAATTGTTATAGATGTGAAATTTGTAGATTGAATGTGAGCTTGTGTATGAGTAAGGATTCTTGATAGAATGAATAAATTAATTTGCGATTCTTTCTTTGATTGACGTGGGTTGCATGACGATGACTTTGTGTAAGAAATTGTGCACTGTTTGTATTAAGTATTGAGTTAGGATACAAAGATGGTGTATGGGAAGGACCATGGGTGAACCATACACCATGTGTAAATGTTGCCTGGTTGAGAACATGGGAAGGAGCAAAGGCAGAACCATGTGACCAATCATGTGTTAAGATACAAAGGCGGTGTATGGGAAGGACCATGGGTGAACCATACACCGTGTGTGAATGTGGCATGGGGTAGTCCATGGGAAGGAACAAGGTTCAACCATGAGACTCACCTCGTGTTGATGTACAAGAGCAGGCATGGGAAGTTACAGGGTTGAACCGTGCGCTGTTAAAATTGTAAAAATTGGGAAGGTAGTGGGAAGGAACCTAGTTGAACCACTTAACCAACCCATTTGTTATGAGCCCATAAGTGAGCAAGGGAGGAGGGAAGGAACTTAGTTGAACCTTATTCCTTCTTGGCTTGTGGGAATGAAATTGTGTGATAGGTAATGATGGTCACATAGTTATTTCCTTTTTAAAGCATACGAACCCTTTTCTTTATATAATGCATTCCTCGCCCTTTTAAAATCGAATATGGGATTCGTTCTCTTTAATACTTGAAAAACCTTGGACTCTGGGTTGTAAACTAATTCCTTTCTTTTAAACTATATCATTCTTAAAACTTTCTTTGACTAGATGGTGTCCAAGTGATCTTAACCCTATGTGGCCAATATTAGCCCCAAATAATTGTGCATCTTGGATTGGTCGCATTTGCGTCTAAATTTATGATTTTTTTTCTTGAAATTGATGTATGGACACCACTTGAGTGGTTTATGTTTCGGATGTGTAAACGACTCATGTGAATGGTGTGTTTGTGTAAGTATGATTGGTACATGGACTTTGGTTAGCTGTTGAAAAATTTTGTGCTATTATCTAATAAATGACAATGTAACTGCTTATGTGTGACATTCCCTTCCCCTTCGTGGTGGAACCCTTCTACCACGTCTAGGATGGGCTTGTCCCTCACTGAGTCGTATGACTCACCCCTCGTTGTTTACATTTTTCAGAGACAGGGACCGGCCAGACATCCATGTCGGCCTAGGGAAGGCGGTAATAGAAGAACCTAAACTTTGTTCGGTGGGTGTAGTCTTTGATAATATGTTGTATTTTGTAAAACTACAGCATTGGCATTGTGTAATTGACTTGTATTTTATGTTGGATTAAATAGAATGCTTAAATGGCAATAGAAAGATAGATTTGGAATTTACAATGAGGCTTACAGGCTCGGGGGCCTTACCCTTAGTCTGTGCCGGTCACGTGCCCTCGGGTGGGGGTCGTGACATTTTTAATCAGTTTTCACCGATGAGTGTTTCCAAAACTTGATATTAATTTTTCTTTTGTTTAATCAGTTTTCGCCGATGAGTGTTTCGAAAACTTGATAGTTATTTTTTATTTTTTAATCAGTTTTCGCCGATTTGTGTTTACAAAACTTGATATTCATTTTTCTTTTTCTTAATCAGTTTTCGCCGATGAGTGTTTCGAAAATGTGATATTCATTTTTCTTTATTTAATTAGTTTTCACCGATGAGTGTTTCGAAAACTTGATATTCATTTTTCTTCTTTTAATCAGCTTTCGCCGATGAGTGTTCTGAAAACTTGATATTCATTTTTTTAATCAGTTTTCGCCGATGAGTGTTTTGAAAACTTGATATTCATTTTTCTTTTTTTTTTAATTATTTTTCATCGATGAGTGTTTCGAAAACTTGATATTCATTTTTCTTTTTTTAATCAATTTTCACCTATGAGTGTTTCGAATACTTGACATTCATTTTACTTTTTTAATCAGTTTTCGCCGATGAGTGTTTCGAAAACGTGATATTCATTTTTCTTTATTTAATTAGTTTTCACCGATAAGTGTTTCGAAAACTTGATATTCATTTACCTTTTTTAATCAGTTTTCGCCAATGAGTGTTCTGAAAACTTGATATTCATTTTTATTTTTTAATTAGTTTTCGTCGATGAGTGTTTCGAAAACTTGATATTCATTTTTCTTTTTTTTAATCAATTTTCGTCGATGAGTGTTTCGAAAACTTGATAGTCATTTTTCGTTTTTTAATCAATTTTAACTGATCTGTGTTTCGAGAACTTGATATTCATTTTTCTTCTTTTAATCATTTTTCGCCGATGAGTGTTTCGAAAACTTGATTTTTTTTCTTATTTTAATCAATTTTCGCCGATTAGTGTTTCGAAAACTTGATATTCATTTTTCTTTTTTTAATCAGTTTTCGCCGATGAGTATTTCGAAAACTTGATATTCATTTTTCTTTTTTTAATTAGTTTTCGCCGATGAGTGTTTCGAAAACTTGATATTCATTTTCCTTTTTTAACCAGTTTTCCGCGATGAGTGTTTCGAAAACGTAATGTTCACTTTTCTTTCTTTTAAATAGTTTTCGCCGATAAGTGTTTCGAAAACTTGAAATTCATTTTTCCTTTTCTTAATCAGTTTTCGTCGATGAGTGTTTCGAAAACGTGATATT